>CM076577.1:391318676-392061836 GCA_034641835.2 Pinus albicaulis
AGAAACAATGTTACCGATGAAATAGGTAACCGCACTGTTACCTACCTTTTTTTGGTAGCATAAAAAGCACCCGATTTTGAAAAGTGGTGATGCAGAATCACCTCTTTTTTTTTTAGCACATTTTTGACACTCTAATATTTTTATTTATGAAGTATGAATATTTGTTTTAAAATGTTAGTGATTTTCATGCTAATTTTGAAACATATTGATGCAGCATCAACTTTTTTTTTTTAGAGCGGTGATTTTCATGCTAATTTTGAAACGTATTGATGCAACATCAACCTTTTTTTTTCAGAGTGGTGATTTTCATGTTGGTAATAAAACACAAAACTTAGATATATATATATATATAACCAATAAAAATGTAAAAAAAACAAAATTAACTCGTAAAAATAAAAAATTTAAACAAAAACAAACAAAAAAAACAAAAATATTCGAAAATTATATCAAAAGAAATGACAAAATTTGAAAAAAAAAAAACACATAATTTAAAGAAAAAAAAACAAAAATTAACAAAAAAAACACCAAAAACATTTTTTTCTAAGTTATTAAAAAAATCCATATAATTATTAAAAAAAAAAAATTATAAAAATTAAAAATAATTTAAATTACAAAATTAAAATTTAGATAAAAAAATAAAATACAAAAAAAGAAAAAATTAAATTAAAAAAATAATAATAATAAGAAAACAAAAATACAAATTTTAAAATTTAAAAAAAAAAAAAAATTAAAAAAAAAAAAAAAAAAAAAAATTAAAATTGAAAAAGAAAATTAAAATAAAAGAATTATAATAAAAAAAACTATCATTAAAAAACAAAAAAAATTAAAAAAACCACGTGCAAATAATTAAAAAACAAATATCCATAAATTTGTTGTTGTTTTTTTTAAATGAAACAATTTATAAATTTTCAAAATGAAAAACCAAATAAACTAAAAGATTTAATAAATAAATAATTTTAATTAAAATTTAATAAATTTAATGAATAAATTTTAAATTTTAAAAAATAATTAATCTAAAATATTTTATTTAAAAACAAAATTAAAAAAAAAAACCAAAAACAAAAAAAAAATTAAAAAAAAATTAATTTTTTTGAATTTAAAAAAAAAATAAAAAATAAAAATCAAATTAAAAAAAAAATTATTAAAAATAAAAGAATTTTTTGATCATGGTGGCGCCGCCAGTCGGCCTCCCGCCCAGGTGGCGGCAGAGGCCGCTGCTGGGCGGGCGGGGGGCTGTAGCCCCCCACCCGCCCAGCGGCCGGCCTTCGCTGCCACGCGGGCGGGAGACCGATTCCAAGAATCGCCCTCCTGTGGCGGGAGACCGATTCCGGGAATCGCCCTCCCGCGGCGAGAGGCCGATTCTGGGAATTGCCCTCAGGCGGATTTCGGGAATCGCCCTCCCGCTGATTCCGGGAATCGCCCTCGCGCATCCTTAGGCCGATTCCGGGAATCGCCCTCCCGCGGCAGGAGGCTGATTCCGGGAATCGCCCTCAGGGCGATTCCCGGAATCGGCCTCTGGGCGATTCCCGAAATCGGCCTCTTGCCGCGGGAGGGCGATTCCCGGAATCGGCCTCTTGCTGCGGGAGGGTGATTCTCGGAATTGGCCTCCCGCCTAGCGGCCGGCCTCCGCCGTCACCTGGGCAGGAGCCCGATTGGCGGCACCACCACAATCAAAAAATTCTTTTTTATTTTTAATTTTTAATATTTTTAATATTTTTTTTTTAATTTGATTTTAATTTTTTTTTTTTTTTAATTCAAAAAATTTAAAATTATTTTTTTTTAATTTAATTTTTATATTTGAAATTTAACTTGTTTTAATTTTTTTTTGTTTTTTTTTTTAAATTTTATTCATTTTTTTGTTTTTAGTTTTTTTTTCTAAATTTTGTTAATAATTTTTATTAAATTTAGTATTTTTTTTTATTTAATTGATTTTTTTTAATTTTTTCATATATTTTTATTATTATTAAATTTTATGTTTAGTTTTTTTATTTAATTTTTTAAAATTTAGTAAATTTTGTATTTTTTTTTAATTTATTTATTTGAATTTAATATTTTTTTTTAATTTTTAATTTTTTTATTATTATTTTTTGAATTACATAAAATTTTATATTATTTTTTTATTTCAATTAAAATTGTGTATTTAAAATTAGATTTTCTTTTAAGTTAAACTTAATATTTTCAAATTAATTTGTTTTTTATTTAATATATTTATTTTTATTTATTTTTTTCAATTTTTCAATTTTAATTGATTTTTAAAGTTTTTTAACTTTTTATTTTAACAATGTTTTTTTTCTTTATATTTAAAATTTAATTTTATTTCAAAATTTATTTGTTTATTCATTTATTTATTAAAATTTAATATATATATATATTTTTAATTTAAGTTCATATATATATATATATATATATATATATATATATATATATATATATATATATATAATTTAAATTTAATATATTTTTTAAAATCTATTTGTTTTCTTAATATATATTTCTTTAAATTTAATTTTTTATTTTAAAATTTAATTTAAATTTTTTTTAAATTTAATAAACATTTTCTTTTTCTTTTTTAAATTTAATTTCTATATTTTATTTTTTATAATTTCTTTTTTTTTTTTAACTTGTTTTTCTTTTTAATTTGATATTTTTATTTTGTTTTTATTTTTATTTTTTATTTCTATATATTTTGAAATTTTAATCTTTAAATTTTTTTTTAATTTTTAATTTTAATTTTTTTCTTAAATTTTAGGTTTTTTTTAATGTTTGAATTAAAATTTTATTTTGTTTTTTTTTTTTTTTTTTTATTCCTATATATTTTTAAATTTTAAGCTTTAAAATATTTTTATTTTTTTTCTTAAATTTTAGGTTTTTTTTAATGTTTGAATTTTAAAAATTAAAAAATGTTATTTTTATTTTTTAAAATGTCAAAAATATGACAATTTTTTTTTTGTTATTCCAGCGTCAACTGGTTTTGTTTTGAGGGTGTTTTTTCAATCCTTTTTTTAAGAAACAATTTTGTTTTTAGCATAATTTTATAAAATGTTGAAATTTGACCTTAAAAAAAAACCAAGTGCGTTCTGGAATACATTTTTTTTGTTTTTGGGGTGTTTTTCATGTTTTTTGAGTCTTTTTGGGCTAGAGTTCCTGTTTTGAGGTCAGGTTACCTATTTCATCGGTAACAGTGTTAAGATTAAATTAAAATCCAATGGGGTCTTGGACCACCATCAAATCTATATAGACAATTTTCCCTCCCAAAGTAATAGGCAACTTCAGAAGGATCCCTAATGGTTGACTTGTTCCTCTATTAAAAGCCAACATATTCTGAGTAACAGGCACAAGCTGTGGAGAACCCAAAGCTTGCCATGAAATTGAAGACAGAATAATAACCGAGGTGGCTTCATCTACTATTGTGCCCGGTACGACCATATTGTATGCATGTATAGTGATCTCAAAGGGCACGTAATAAGGAAGACAGTATCTCGTAAATCGACTCCAATCAAAGGAAGTGACCAAACTACATGGAGGGGGTGCCATAGGAATCATAGGATTATCCCCCTGTGCTACAGGAGTCGAAAGACCATCCTCGCGAACTCTAGGAATGAAAGAAGGAGGATCACTTTCTGGAACTGCGATGACAAGAGTCAGAGGATCATCCTCCTGGATCATGGAAACGGGAGGATCGCCCTCCGATCCAGGGGAATCAGAGGAAACAAAAAGAACTTGACTGGGATGAGGCCACTCTCAATGGAAAATACATGGTGAACTGTAGGTGGAACCAGGTCATCCTTCTTCTCAACCAATGATTGGTTGGACATGGACTCGAGATACTGACTTTCACAGAGAGTGGAATTGACCAAAGACAAATCTCGATCAATAACTTGATCAGCTAGCTGAGGACTCGAGAAATCCTTCGGTAACCAACGGGAAGATGGACTCAGAAGCCAAAAGGGTATCCAATACTTTAGAGGCTTCATCCAAATAAGAATAGAGGTGAATGGGATGGTTCCCTTTACAGAACCTACAGGGAAATTTGATCTTACCCTATTTCTTACGAGTCTCATTATCTCTAACCGAAGGCTCATCATCAGCATGATGCCGAGAGGATGATGATGAAGGCAGAATCTGGCTAATAGACCACACTTCTAGTACCTTGGGAATACCAAGGCAATCACAAAGAAGGTGTTCACCCTCACATAGCTTGCAAGGTAATTTGACTTTGGGCGGAGTGGGAGGTTTCTCGATATTAGCTACATGGGTAGTAATAGTTTTTGATTTTACCCCTAGCCACCCAATTACTACATGGGTAGTAATAGTTTCTTCCTTGACTTCTTCTTCTTCTTCTTAGCCACCCAATTACTAGAATCCATACTTTCACTAGGCGAAGAGGAACAACGAGGTGAAGAAATAAGCAAAGAAGGTGAGGGGTCAAATTTAGAATCAACATGATGTTGTTCAGGTGAAGGAGACGGTTGAATAGAGGTTGGGACACTCGGGACCATCGAGGACGAAAATAACCATACGAGAAAACCAATAGTTAGCGCAGGAAGGGACAATGTTTCCATATAAGGAGCGTAAACATTCCCAAAATAAGGAAAAGGATCAGGATTCCCTTCAGAGGGGATTCCTTGGTTGGTAAACTCCGAAAACGTTGCCATTGGAAACAACCCTAAAAAAATAACTAAGGAATATAACTTTAACCTGGAATATTTCGTAGGAAGTTTAATTTTAAGACACTGAAACAAAACTCCGCCATTTCATATTTTAAGAGTCAAGAAAAGGAAAAAAGGTGAATCTAGTCGCTTTCAGTTTGAACGAGTGTGAAAGGATAAGTGCTCGATGATATTTTCAATTTTAGAGAGTCACGAAAAGACCAAAATGACTACTCAGGTAATCTAACCAAGAGGGTGTACCAAGTTTCTGTGAACTTCCTGTTGTGGCCAGCAACAACCCCCCTTCTTATTTAGTATTATCACTAATACTAAATAAGTGGGGACCCTTATTCAAAAAATTAAAAAAAATTGATTAGTGCTTGTTTTTCTTTTTTCAATAAAACTTACTATCATAAACTTAGGAGAATATTCCTTGAAAAATCTAAAAAACTTAAGTTTCATGATGCAGAACAATTAGATGTCCTATGGCAAGATCCTACTACTGATCCAACTGAAAATCTCACCAAATTATCTCAGATCACAGGAGCATATGCCTCTGAAGCCATTGATAAAGCATCTGAGGTCAAGCAATTACTAAATGAGAAAGAAGATCAAGTACAGGTTTTGTAACAACAGCTGCAACAAGCCAACGCTAATAATGAAGCACAGAAACAACTTGAAAAATTACAGCAGGACTTCCAACAAATGCAGATAGGATATCAGAACAGTTTGGCTGAAAAAGAAAAACAACTACAGGTTATGCAAGAGATGCACAAGGATGATCCCAAGCTTACAGAATTTATCACAGAGTCTATTTCCTTAAATGATCAACTACTGCAACAATAGGAAATATTATGCCAAAGAATATCACAGTGGAACTCTTATTGTGCAGAAAGTGATAAAATCACTAATCATGTCATAGACTTATGACATAATTATGATTCAATTAATAAAAAAGTTACTGACTATTTAGCTTGGCAAGAAACATAGGAGGGGAAAAGAGCAGGTGCACCAATAATCAATGACAATCACAAAGTAATGCTCTTTAATAATTGGGATGCACAAATCAAGAAAGTAGAGCAAGCAACGGAAGAAACAGTCACAACAGCAAGCAATATTATTGATTGTATAAATGAAAATTTTCACGAGGCAAATCTGATCTTTGAAACTACTCCAGGGTATCTACCGAAAGCACAACAACTGCAGACAGACTGGAGACAGAAGGCTCAAGAAAAGGCAGAATCAATTAAAAGACTAACAAAGTTAAATTGGGATTCTTACTGGGCGTGTTTGGTAAAACCACACAGCCAGTGCATGACTCTCAAATGTATCATCAATTCTGCCGAGAAGATGGCGCCAGCTCTTGCCAATTCTATTTTCACAAGACAGTTAAAGTCTGAAGTTGGCCAACCTTCTCTTCTCAAATCAATGCTGAACACTTGCAATTCCAAAGAACAGATTCACAAGTAGTTAGTTGTTAAATTTTAATTTTAGATTTAGTATTAGTTTTGCTTTATTTTTGCCTAAAAAGAGGACGGTCATTTAAACTGTATCCTACATTTTTGTAATAAATTATTTTTAGATTTAGTTAGTAGTATTTAAACCCTTCTCATGCATTTAGAGAAGGGTCCTGAAATTTGTCCAAAACTTGTCCTCAGAACATGCACTTTTGCACCCTCCAAGGAGGTTTTGATGAATGAATGGAACAGGATTTATTGATATCTGCGTTTAATATCTACTACTAATGTTGCACTTTTGTACTCTTAGTGGATGTTGGATTAAGAAGAGATAAATCATTATTTCTTGAAGCTCATGAGTAGAACTAGTTATAAATGGTACTTTTATCTCTTAACTATTTCTGCCTTTGTGTTAAAGTGATATTCATGTTCAGTTGTTTATATATTAATGCTTGAATGCTTGAGTTATCATTTGGCACTTCTGTACGGTGATAGCTATTTATTTATGCTTAATATGTGAGTAGCTTATTATGCGATATGTTTTTCACAACTGTTTCGTCTAACTTTTTATACGAAGTGGTTTATCTTTATTGAATTCTTTTCTTATAACAGTTGAATGATATTTATTACCAATTTTTATTTGAAATCATTTTAGATCGCATAAGGAAAAGATTACATCCCGGGTTAGTTTAGAATTAGATATTTCTGTTTAATTAGAATACAATTGCATGTTATAGATTAGAATTAGAATAAAAGAATTTCACTTAGAAACTTTTAGAAACAAAATATCAATTCTCAACACACACACACATATTGGGAAACTGGTCCCATTATCCCCAGTCGGACCCACTATACCAAACGAAAAAGGAGCTGCCAACCAAGGTCCAGACCGGGTGGGTATTCCCCTTGTTGTAGACCCGATTTTCAGGGCTTCAACTGTAGAAATTTGAATAATTTTCTGAGTTATTCACCGAGATTATCCTGATTACACACTATTTAAGCTTCATGCATAATACATAACCTCTTCTACAATTGATCATCAATATGCGGAAATAGAAAGCAGTCGCATGCGCTCATTAAAACATAATCAAGCACACATATCAACACATGATGTAATGGGGAAAGCAATAGATGAAAACCCCCAACTATCTGTATATTATAATGATGGAGAACATGTAACAATACATAGCACAATACTCCTCACAAGTACTCAGTACTATCTCCAAAAGCTACACACAAACTATATGAGATTTGAACAAGTCAGGGGTTCAAATCTCCTCCACAAGTCTGCCTGCCTCTACTGCGCAATCCAAGTGAGTAATGAATGAGATCCAAGTTCGAATCCCACTAGCTCCAACTGCGCAATCCTCATTGGCAATCTCCATCAATTGGTGTGCAAATCTCATGCACAATCATGGTCACAACTGATAGTCACACTCACCCTTTCACCCACCTCTAACACTGGTCTCCACTGAACTGTCCATGCATTGCAGTTAACTGATGTGTTCTTTAGTTGATTTATGAGTTAATAATTAGTGAATTAATTAATAATTAATTCACACCACTCATCACTAGTGTATTTGTCATTTAGACTAAATACAACTAGTTCAACTAAGTTAAACAGAACACAACTCCACCAACTGTCTCATCAACTCCACCAAACTCTGCCACTGGAGTTCTAACTGAAGTCAACCATGCATTAGCTCAACTAACCCTTAGGAAAAGCGTATTTCCTTCTGTCAGCTGCATGTGCCACATCCAAGCATCAAACTGAAGTGCTCCAAGAGGATAAGATAATGTTTATAGTCTAAATATTATTAAGGGTTAATAATATTTGACTGTTCTATTTTTAGCTCGACGGTCTAAAAATAGAAACCGCCCAATGTCTAAAAATAGAGGTCCATCTATTTTTACCAACTCAACCAATCATCCATAAATAGCATCCTGCAACTCATAGACCATGATCCATATGTCTAAAAATAGACATAGTCTAAAAATAGACTTTGCGCCAAAAATAGCCTGTGGGCCCACTTAGTGAAGGCGACTTCTTTCCACTAAGCTCCATCATCTTGTTGCATTCTCAACACTCCCTCTCAACAAGATATGGATTATCTGCAACCCCTATCCTGCCCCTGTGGTATTTGAATTTTCTCCTGGTGAGCGCCGTACAATCGAATGTCATCACGATCTCCGTCGAGGAATAGAAAGCTAACATGATTCTCATTTGCACACAATATACGATATGATGTTTTGATGTCGATGTGTTGGATCTATCATGAAATCTTAAGAAATCTTGGATTGGCAGAGAGTTTAATAGCTACGGGTTATCACAATAAATCACGGTAAGGCTCAAGTGTGACCCGAACAATCCAACCGAATCTTCCTCATCCCTGCGCCTCGCATGCGACCAAGCTTGCTGCCATACTCGGCCTACAACGAGATTGAGTGCCACGGATCTACGCTTCCTGCTGTACCAAGAAGCTTGTTGTCAAGCCCAGATGCGAAGATCCCTCCGGATGTGCTCTGCCAATCTGCATCGTAAACCACATAGCTTCACCTCACCCTCTGTCTATTACCACGACCATATCCGAAGTACCTCTAAGATATGATACATGCTCACTGCCTTCAGGAAGAACTTGGTAGGCTTAACCATAGCTTGTGAAAGTTGGTTAACTGCATAGCATATATTGGGTCGTGTATTGACCAGATACATAAGCGACCCCACCAATTGTCGATAAACAGTGGCATCCACTACCTCCGCTGAAGTAGCATCCTCCTTCCTCCAACCTCCAGGAAGAGGAGTATCAACAGGCTTGCAGCCATGCATGTTGAACTTCTCCAATATTTCCCGGGCATACTTACCCTGAGAAACAAATAGTCCATCACTGCGCTGCCAAATTTCCAATCCCAGGAAATAATGAAGGAGGCCCAAGTCCTTCATCTCAAACTCTCTAGCAAGATCTTCCTTGCATGAAAGTATCAACAGCTCATCACCCGTCAAAATCAGATCATCTACATACAGTACAATGATCAGCAACTTCCCCTCCACCACAATCTGGTACAGGTTCGGATCCGCCTCACTCTTGGAGAATCCAAGTTCGGTGAAATAACTATCTATTCGTGTGTACCAAGCACGAGGTGCTTGTTTCAACCCGTACAGTGCTCTCTTGAGTCTGCACACATGCGACTCACTGCTAAAGATCTCAAAACCTTCGGGCTGCTCTATGTACACCTCCTCCTCAATGACTCCGTTGAGGAACACAGTCTTCACATCCATCTGATGGATGTGCCACCCCATCTGCGCTGAGAGAACAAGGATCGTCAGGTATGGCAGAATACCTTGCGACGGGTGCAAAGGTTTCTTCATAGTCGATCCCCTCGATCTGTGAGAAGCCACGGGCAACAAATCTTCCCTTTTTCTTCTCGATGCTCCCATCAGCAGCGTGCCTCACTTTGTAGATCCATCTCAAACCTACCACTGATTTCCCTTCCGACCTTGGGACAATCTCCCATGCACTATTTCTGACAATCGAATCATACTCTTCCACCATGGCATCTACCCATGCGGGGTCCTCCACAGCTTCCTCGAAAGAGGATGGCTCTGTCACGACACATTTTCTCACAAGAGCCATGTATCCAGTGTACCGATCCGGTGACTGTCTCTGTCTGCGCTGTGCTGTAGGTGTTCCTATAACCTTCTCTGCATCTTGAGCCAATCGCTCAGCTTCTGTAGTGCGCTTGCGCCCTCTGATGGTTGGCGTTGCATGAGTGGTTTCTTCCACTCCAATAACTTCCTCTTGTGGTTGATCCACATCCAGAAGCTCCTCCTTAGGAACTAATAGCTCCTCATATGCATGCAAGTGTGGCTCCCTCTTAAGAAAACACTGCATGGCTTTCTCCTCCTGAAATTTGATATCCCGTCGCACAACAGTCTTGCGACTATCTGGCAAATACACCCGATAGTTGTGAGGTGTATCAGTGTACCCCACAAATATTCCAACCTCTGCAGTCAGATCCAGCTTCTTCCTGGCATCCTTCATCACATGCATGTAGACAGGTGAACCAAAAATACTCAAATGGGAAATGTCAGGTCTCTTACTAGAAAACGCCTCCTCTGGTGTACTCATGCCAAGTATCTTGTGAGGAAAACGGTTCTGCACATATACTGCAGTATTGCATGCCTCAGCCCACAAGTGAAGGGGTAGGCCCTGATCATGCAACATCGCCCGTGCAGCACCCACGATCGTTCTGTTCTTCCGCTCAGCAACCCCGTTCTGCTGTGGGTTATGGGGTGCGATGAGCTCTATCCGAATCCCTTCTGCGCTGCAAAAGTCCTTGAATTCAGCAGAGATGAATTCACCACCATTGTCACTCCTAAGAGCCTTCACATGCTTCCCCGATTCCTTCTCAACCAGCGCCTTGAACTCACAAAACTTTGAGTATGTCTCACTCTTCTTCTGCATGAAGAAGATCCAGCACTTCCAAGAGAAATCATCAACAAAGATCACATAGTACTTGTGCTTTGCTGTCGAAGCTACTGAGAAAGGTCCACACACGTCTGTGTGAATTCTCTCAAGGATCGTCGTGGCGCGACTATCCTTCTCGTGAAAGGTGGCTTTCACAAATTTTCCCAAGGTACACCCCTTGCATTGATCTGACTACGCAAGATTTCCCTTAGGAAGCCCAGTAGAAATCTGCTGCAGTATCTTCAAAGCTCCATGGTGAAGGTGGCCCAATATTCGGTGCCACAGCTCGCCATCATCCCGGCTCACCACTCCTCCCACCTTGCATGCCATTGCTGCGCAGCCATCTACTTGCAACTGATAAAGGTTCTTGACTCGAACCCCTATCTTCCAGGTCTCTCCGGTTTTCTTACTGCGCAAGAAAGATTTTCCTTCGCTGAAGACCACATCATACCCCTTGTCCTCCAACATCGCCACAGAGATTAAATTCTTCATTAATCCTAGAACATGCAAAACTTCCTTCAATACGAAGGGTTTACCAGACTCCCTCTCAAAGGAAATGGTACCGATACCGGTCGCACTGTATCTACCATCATCGCCCATCTCGATGTGCACTCCAAGATCTTTCTCATCTATATCTGAAAACAGATCTCGATCTCCAGTCATGTGAAAAGACGCACCACTGTCCAAGAACCATACTGATCCCATCACACTTGAGACCAAGCATGCGATCAGCGAAAAATCTAGCTCAAACTGTGAGGTTAAGGCCTCTCCCGCTGCAGATCCAGCAGCTTGCTTATTTTTCTTCTTCTGCAGACAATTTGTGGCATAATGTCCGTGCTGGTGACAGTGAAAACACTTCACCTTAGACATGTCTTGCTTCTTGCCTTTCACACCAGAATGAGAAGCTTTCTTGCTCTTCCCCTTCTTTTCTTTGGCAGCCAAAGCGCAATTTTCTTCATCAGATGCCTTTGATGAAGATCCATCTCTGGTATTCCGCCGTATCTCCTCTTGCACAAGATCCAACCAAAGTCGCTCCCATCCTGGCAATTTCTCCCGACCATTGACAGAATCCTGATAGGCATGCAAACTCTTCGGTAGACCAAGGAGAGCCAAGCTCACCAATTCCTCATCATCGACAGTCACCCCCACACTTCCCATCTCATCCCTGCATTGGATGAACTTCGTGAGATACTTCGGCATACTGTCGCCTTTCTCCATCTTAATATGTCTGAGTTTATCCTTGAGCGCCAACTTCCTCTAGTCGCTCTTGCTCTGGAATAAATCTGTCAACGCTTTCCACATCAAGTATGGAGAAGCTTTTCCATGCATGTTGGATACAATGTGATCCTTCACGCCCTCCAATAGAATTCTTCGACATTTCGCCATCTTCTTTTGCCAAGCCTCAACTTGAGCAGCATCAGTAGGCTTTGGGATCTCAGCTTCTATGAACTCCTTCAGCCCATTATCATCTAATACCGCCTCCATCCGGTCCTTCCATGTAACATAATTCGAATTTCCCTCAAGGGCATATTCCAGTCGCAATCCGTTGAAAGACATTTCAACTTTGGCACCAAGAAAACCACTGCAAATTCGAATTCCAAGCTCAAAACTTAGCTGCTTCTGGATCTGTGAGAACAAATTATTTCTAGCACAGAGATCGACTGTAAGGGAATTTACTGGATATATCACCTTTCAAAGAAAGGATGGATCCAGAGGCTACCTGGCCCGTTACAGACTCTGTCTACTGAAATAATTGTAATCACTGCAATAGATCCGATGATCAATTCACCTCTGATACCATGTAGAAATTTGAATAATTTGCGAAATTATTCACTGAGATTATCCTGGTTATACACTATTTAAGATTCATGCATAACACATAACCTCTTCTACAATTGATCATCAATATGCGGAAATAGAAAGTAGTCGTATGCACTCATAAAACAATAATCAAGCACACATATCAACACAATATGTAATGGGGAAAGCAATAGCTGAAAACCCCCAACTATCTGTATAATATAATGATGGAGAACATGTAACAATACATAGCACAATACTCCTCACAAGTACTCAGTACTATCTCCAGAAGTTACACACAAACTATATGAGATTTGAACAAGTCAGGGGTTCAAATCTCCTCCACAAGTCTGCCTGCCTCTACTGTGCAATCCAAGTGAGTAATGAATGAGATCCAAGTTTGAATCCCACTAGCTCCAACTGCGCAATCCTCATTGGCAATCTCCATCAATGTGTGTGCAAATCTCATGCACAATCATGGTCACAACTGATAGTCACACACACCCTTTCACCCACCTCTAACACTGGTCTCCACTGAACTGTCCATGCATTGCAGTTAACTGATGTGTTCATTAGTTGAATTATGAGTTAATAATTAGTGAATTAATTATTAATTAATTCACACCACTCATCACTAGTGTATTTTCCAGTTAGACTAAATACAAATAGTTCAACTAAGTTAAACCGAACACAACTCCACCAACTGTCTCATCAACTCCACCAAACTCCGCCACTTGAGTTCTAACTGAATTCAACCATGCATTAGCTCAACTAACCCCTTATGAAAAGTGTATTTCCTTCGTAATTTATGTGCCACATCAAGCATCAAGTGAAGTGCTCAGAAGAGGATAAGATAATGTTTATAGTCTAAATATTATTAAGGGTTAATAATATTTATTTGTTCTATTTTTAACAAACCAGGTCACAAAAATAAAGCCTTGTCATCAAAAATGAGGTCCATCTCTGCACCAGCACCGACCAATCATCCATAAATAGCATCCACGCAACTCATAGACCATGATCATATGTCTAAAAATAGACATGATCTAAAAATAGCTTTGCGCCAAAAATAGCACAGACCCCACTTAGTGAAGGCGACTTCATTTCACTAAGCTCCATCATCTTGTTGCATTTTCAACATCAACACTTTCATATACACCTTGGTGATAAAATGAAAGAGAAATGACCAAGGACTTAACGTACGTGCAGGTGGTTTCCCCGAATGTTGTGTTTGGTATATCACGGTTATAGAGGCGGCGAGAATTGGCTTCCTACAAGTAAGGTTACAACCTATGAGGTATCCCTTTATATGAAGGTAAGGGGAGCACAAGTCCATGCTAGCACGCCTGCTTCCGGATGATGAACTACAAATACTATGTTTAACGACGGAACACGTCACTGGCCTAGACCTCTAAATATGTGCGTTAAGTTTCAATGCTTCCATAGGTTGATTGAATAAATTTTAGCAGTTGATCTAAGAATTATGTCTCAATTTCAAGGCCTAATGCTATCATTTTGAATCTTCTATATGCAGATGTAGAAGAAGGAAATCTTTCGATTCGATGAATGCTATCTAGTTAAGGGAGAGAGTCTCAAACAATAATACTTCAAATGAAACTTTTGCATAACTAGTTAAGATTTATTTATTCAAAAGTAATATAAAACATTCAACGATACGAATTATACAACATAATCATGAAATTATCTTTTTGAAAAACTATGCAATTGTAATCTATGCACAATTTCCTTTTTCTTTTGAATGAGTAAGAATGCACTCAATGCATTTTGAGAAATGAGAATCTATAGCAATGCATGCCTTTAATGAGAAGAGAATGAACGCAAAGCAAATTTTAGTTTTCAATCATTAAACAATGTAATCTAAGTTCAATGATAAATTCCAAACATGACTTTTCAATGCAATGTGATCTAATGCATTTTAACGAAAAACAAACTTTGGGGAGACGAAAACTAAATGAATGCAAAAATTCGATTAATGCAAAAAGGATGCAACAAACATTAAGGAATATAATCTCGTTTTGAACACTTTGTACAAAATTCCTCGAGAAGCTATGAGACATATTAGTTCAAGGACAAAGAGGACTTCCAAATCCTTGGGATCAAAACAAGGCATTCATTCCCTTTTACATCAAACGATCATACAAAGAATACTTTTCGGCTAAACAATGAGAAACATAATCTATGCTCACAAGCGAAAACAGAGAAGACCAAATGAACTGGACGGACACTTGAGACTTGATCGCTCAATCAACCAAAAATCAAAAGGAAATAAAATAGAGATAGCTCACCAAGAAGGGAGAGTGACTCAATCAACGGGGCAATGTCCGGAAATTGAAGCATGCAACTAGGAAATTTATACATAGTCTGGAAAAACCTAGGATGTAAGGTGCACATCGCAAAAAACAAAAAAAAGCCAAGCCAATGAATCAATAAAATAGCAGGTGAGGGAGAAAATGTAATCATACGGAGAAAAATACCAAAGGGAAGACACCTTTGGTAGAAGAGACTTAGGGGAAAAATCTTATTTTCTCACATCTTTGAATTAGCACGACTTGGAAGTGGAAACTAGCGCCAACGGCCATTAGCCTGACTTGCTAGCCGAAAAATAGCACCCATCGGTACAACTATTAGAAAAATAAAAGTGTGATGCCTAAAAGAGGAAAAAAACCAAATAATTTCTCCTAACTAGACAGAGCTCACCACTTCAGAAAAGAAATAAAAGATTGTAATTGATGAAAACATATGGAACAAACATGGAAATGGTCATTCAATTAAACATCATCGAAGACTAGACCTAAAGAGTGACAAACTCAAAGGAAACTCCCCGGTGGAGTCGGCCCAGTTGTTGTCCAAGTAAGAAATCTAGCCGGACGGGCGATCCCTCTAGCCCTGGGGTGGGTCTAGCAACTACGGGAACATACTAACATCTACCTTCCTAGATTTTTAAATGAAATTGAGCAAGGAAGATGGCCTACCTTGTTCTAATTCTATTTTTTCATCTTTCGTTGAGAAAAGCTATGATCGTAATTCTCCTCAAGCTTTGGATTAAACTTGCTACGTATATACGATTACACCGACGGAGACGGTAAAGACACCACGACTAAAGTGTAAAATCACGAAAAACATAAAACAATTACAACCTATCTAAACGTTAAGGAATCTTATAAATATCATTATAAATGTAAACAGAGTGGAAGATAAACATCGGATAGTTTTATTATGATAAAGACAAGGGAGTTTACAACGAAGCCTTGATGTTGAGGCTCTCCTTTGGAATATTTTTATCCAAAGCATGTTTTCAACACCCTCATACACAAAGGTCTAAGATCTCACTATGTTCTTACTTTACAAGAGCAATCACACTCACCTTAATATTCTCCGAAGCTATAATTTCTTCTCTCTCTGCTTCAACTCTAACTTTCTAACTCGACTAAGTCGGTAGAGATGAAAAGAGGTCTCCTTATATAACAATAGAGGAGGAGGTTATGGGCCCTCAAATAATGGGAGAAAATGACACATCCTTTGGAATAGTTCATATTCCTTGGAAGCGAGGAAGCAAAGAGAGATTCCTCGGCCATATCCTCAAAACAAACTTCCGGCTCGTCACCTCGCGAAGCTTTGGTCATAGAAACTTCATTTCTATTACACAAAAACTTTCCAAAAGATGATCGACGTAGGTCCAACATTGAGACTGAGCATCGGTACGCACAGGAGATCTCGGTGCAAATCTATGCTATCGGCGTGGGTCGGACAATGAGAAAAAACGTCGACCTTGAAAACCATTTTTTTATATAGAGGATCTATCTAGAAAATTTGTAAAAGGGAGCTGAATTAGCGAGAAAAAGTGTTGGTTATATATTCCATGCTTGGAAAGTACACAAAGGTCACTATATGGTCCTCAGGATCAAGGGACGAGGTACGAGAACCGGTCGACAATTTTTTGTGTAACGATGGCACATCATGAGATCCTTTTCAAACTGAATTAAAAAGGATTTCACTGTTCTATAGTGTATCGTCTGGATGCACTTGAAATACTAATGATAAGTCCAATGTAATTATCTTCTATTGAAAATGGAAAATCCTATGAATCTTCTAGAGCTATAAAACATCAACCATGAGACTGAACCCAACAAAAGGAAACTGAGTAGATTGAAGAATATAAAAATCCACAATTCCAAAAAGGAAAGTAGCACAAGAATCACACCATGAATCGATAAATACACGCTATTAATTCAGACAAAATTTAAAGGAATGGCTACAACAAATAGGAGCCTATATTTTTCTTGATGACATATGATTGCAACAGACTCTGAATAGGAAACCCTACGATTACCATGAGACTATTAGATCATAATGTTTTGTTAAGACAATATGGGAAATAATGCATTGTGAAATTTTTAGAAATCTTGTTGGACAAAAAAATGGACACTTTCATCAAATTATTATTAATGGTTATACCATACTTTATATTCTCATCACATAACATTATAATTAAGAAAATGAGAAATTTAGTCAATAGTCATTATATTGATCCAATGAAAGTAATTTTATGAAATTGAACCTTATTAATGATTAATAGTTTTCTATTTTATTTAAATTAAATAATGATGTTTTTATTTATTATGTATTATTGTCTCTTTATTGCAATAAATTATTTTTTTCTTATTTAAAATAAAATAGTAATGTTTCTTATTTAATGTTTATTATACTTTACGTATCCCCAAAGAAACCTCTCTGCCACACTTTGAAATCTTATCCGCAAAACTTTTCCACATAAGCACAAATTCCAATGAACACCTATTGTAGGCGAGTGCGATTTCAATAATTTATACAAATCAATTTTCTTACGCACTAAATACTTTATGAAATGTTTGATCAAATGTTGTGCTCTCGCACAATGAAATATTTGTTTATGATTATCTTTGAGTAAATAAACATATGTGTTGAACTTTGGAAGTCAATTTTTTTAGAGGAAGCTTTAAAGATTTCGTCATGTGGACCTTTGCACTCTATGAAATTACAAACATTCCACACAATTCACGCACACTTGCACTCATAAAAGTTTTTTAATCACAAAATTTATAAAAAACACTTTTGTTCATGTTGACACCTATTATTAATGTTGGTCCCCACCACTATTTTATTAGCTTAGTTTAGGAGGTACGTGGAAGTATTTGAAAATAGTTATTTTTCCACCCCCCAAAAAATAAACTTCTTTTGCGCTAAATACTTTGCTAATTAACTGATTAAAGGTTACCACGTTATTATAGTAAACTATCCATTTTTTTATGTTTTTTTTCTTACAATTCTTGAGAAATTATCATTATTATTATATATGATTGGTAGCATTTGAATTCTAAATATTGCTAAATAATTCACTAGCTTATTTTATTGAGTGTGAGAAAAATCAAGAATGAAATCTCTTTGAAGCATGAAAAATAAGTCGAAACTTTTATTATTGTAGAAAACGCCAACTGAGAAATACTTACCTTAATCAATGCAGCTAATATTAAGAAAATTTGTATTTATATAATAGGAAAATGTGAAATATAATGACATTACGAATTCAAGTTATAAATTTACCTTTTCACCTTCTTTCTCTCGCATATCTCATTTTGTGCACATCCTTCATTCCACACAACTAAATGTTTAAAAATTTTAAATGGAAAATTGTTTAAAATTAATTTTCGATTTACCCGATTCTCATGCATTACCCATGCTATGCACAACAAACTTGTACACACAAAGGAAAGCTTCACAAAATTAATCATCATAATACCAATTAGAAATTTGTTCATAGTTAAATTAATTAACAAGCATCGGCAACATAAATTTCCTTTTGCACCCCCCATTTTCTTGCATATGTCGTCCTCGCATGTCAACCCGGACAATGAAAATTTACATTGTGCGGAGTAAAATCCGACATTAACGACAAATATACATAGGCTTAAAATTGGAAAGTTATATCAATGGTATATTTACATTCATGAAGAGACTCTGCCAAACATAAGAGTTAGGGATTAAATTGTAATTCTCCAAGTTTATTAGCAAGTGTGACATGGGTTGAAGTTTATGGAGCACAATTCTAGATTTGTAGAGAAAGAGCTTATAGAATTCTTTAGTTAAAATGGACGATTATACTATGAATTTATCATCGTTGGTCTCAAAGCATCTTTAAATAATTTTATATGAAGCATGAGTCCATTTGACCTTTTTAAATCGAAAATGTATCATAGAAAATCAAGCTAGAAGCGACCACAATTGGCAAACAAAATGTTAAGATTTCGTGTGGATAATTCGGCTCAAGCATAGGATGTCAATGTTGAGGAGGATTCTAATGGAAATAGATGATGATATCATGTCCATTGACTAAGACGCCCGCTCTCTCCTTCTTAGCTTGATCCGAAGTTATTGTTAATAGGAAAATCAATTTAGAATAACTTCTATAACCCAATTATGAAATGTGTCGATCCTTCTTCAAGTTTTTGGACATTGGAACAAGAAATTTTAGTTGACATCGAAGAAAAAAAATTTAATTTCTATACTGAAATTTATACGTATTTATCTATTTAATTTTCCTATAACCTCGATCAAAGTAAATCATTACTATTCTAGTTGTTGTTTTTCTCTTAGTATATTAATTCAAAATATTCTGCAATTTAATTTTGAAGAGTTGTCTATTTTCTTTTCTCCATCTCACATAGGAATTTATTTGGGGAAATCGACATACATACCCCATATTACGCATAGTCAATTCTATGCATAATGAAAAATAATTATATTTGTGCATACATCCTTTTGTCTACAAGGATTTGTAGATCTATAAAATCACAACTCTACACAATTGCTTTCATTAGTGGTAGAGGAAATGGCCATATCGTTGAGAAGTGTGTAGCCTGGTTCCCTCTCGCATAATGATTAACATTAATAGTTTAACGTTCCATTTGCAGCCCTCGTTCTCTCGAAAATAACGTTAATTTCGTCCTTGCCAAATAAAAGTTCCCAATATAAAAGCTCAACATAGTAAAATGTACGCATGATAGAAACACAATAATATTAATTATTGTGTTCTCTCTTCATTTTTCTGTATTTTTATTGTCAGATGTATATCCTGCGATAAATAGAAAACTATTATGCTTTCAATATAACACAAATGCATATGTACGGGACTACGGTTAGATTAATTGTACAAAAATATGCATAGATTAACATTAATTTCTCTATGCACCACTGGATTTCTCCCGCACAAACCTCGTCCTCCGCATAGTAAAATATATGTATAATGAAACATAAAGATATTAATTATTATTTTCTCCCACATGCAATCATCTAAAAAATATTCGTATCTCTAAAATTATAGATCTAAGCTTCTCTCCCATATGTGCTCCATCCTCTTCACAATAAAAGCTCCCTATGCACTCTCATTATCCCACACATACCACATCCCATGCACATTAAAAACTCAGCATAATGAAACATAATAATATTAATTAAAAATTTATTCCTTAGTTAAGCTGATTAAAGTTCCCTGCATCCATGTTCTCTTGCATATACTGTCCTTCACAAACATTCATATCTCTATAAAAATGCAATCTTGAATCTTTTTTTACCGCCGAACCCCCCGTCCCCCAATCAGAATGAAGAGCCTACAAATTAAAGGTCTAAGACCATTGGATAGAGTAATAACACACTATCTCAACACTCACTAAAATCAAAATCTATTCTCAATGTTGTTGTATTTACCTCATGAAATATTCATAACTTTAAAAAATCAAAGCTCTACTGTTGCTCTCACACATAACTGACCTAATGTAAAATTTGAAATCTTTCAAAAAATGATATATGATGTGGAAATTTGTAAAATTAGTAGTCATCTACGCATAATGAAATATTAATTGGATATTTGTTTAGTCACTCGTACACGTGTATTTTTTTCATCGTGGAAGAAGGTGCCATAGCGATGTTAGTGTTAGAGCACTCACGGAAACAAAATGGCCACTCGGAAAATTAGTAAATCAATTGTCGGGTAGTGGAAATACTAACAATTTTTATGCTATCCACATGGGCAGTTATGTCCCAATGGAAGTTTCTAGGTCAATTGAAAATTAGGAGAAATAAGATTTCCATAAAATTAGAAAATTATTTTTGAATTTATGGAAAATAGAAATATTCAAAAATTTTTAGAAACTTTGAGTTTAAAATTGGAAAAAAACAACAAAGATGATGCATATTCAATACACACTTTATTGCGGGACGAATCTTTATGGTTCTTGGGAGGCGAGGGAGCGGTAATTAATGATTGGATTAATTTAAGAGTCATTCAAATTAATGTATATGTGTGTGTGTGTGTGTGTACGTGAGAGAGAGAGATAGATTAATTAAGAGTTATATTCTATAATATATTTTAGCGAGTAGTTAATAATTTCAAAAGAATTATTCTATAAAAAAATATATAAGATAAAATTTTCTTATGTCAAAAAGTTATACAAATTGGATATCTCCTTACAATGGAATCAAAGGATGGATGCATAAGATCGGGAATAATATTATATCAAATTGTAAAACACGAGTGTTTCTTATGACGATACCACTCTAGGATATAAATAGAAAAATGGTAATAATGATTGAAATAAACGGGATAATAAAAAAGGATGCAACAAACTTGAAAATAACACTTATATATCATGTTATCACAAAAATTGTACTTGATTGGATCTTGATCAAACAGCTTAGTGTAAGCTATTTCAAACCGACTTTTGACTTAAGCTTAGCCTCTTGATCGAGGGCTCTCTCGAAGGAATTTTTATGATATTGGTTAATAGTAATGTAGATGGCTAACTCTATAGAAATTGTATATTTTTTTATGATTGCAGAGATTGAAAGAATGTAAGGTTTTCTACCATTGGACTTATGAGTCAACAAATAGTAGTTTTAGGTGGCAAGGTTTTTTGACATGGAAGGCTAAAAAATGAATAAGTCCACACAAAAGGCAATTCACTCATAAAATATAGGAAAACATAGTCATTTCATTACTAAAGGAAGTAAGAGCGCCAAGTTATGAATTGAGTAATTGAAATGAAATATACTACGAGTGGTAAAAGATAAGATGTAGATGAATAAGACATTAAAAACCGCATAAGAATCTCATGTCTGTCAAAGAAGAAATTCACTATGTATTACTAATATAAGTCAAAATACACAAAGCAACGAGTTTGGTGCAAAAATCTCCAACACCCTACTATAACTTCGATGATTTGTCTTTAAATAGACATTCTTTACCACAAGGATGATCTGCACTGAGTGGCTAGATCATCGAATTCTCGTATGACACCTTTCATAAGCAAAATACATAACTTCTAATAGAAAATTGATAGTTATACTTTAAAAATAAACCATCTCCTAATATGACTCCAACTCCTATTTATTACATTGCTCCTATCCTATCTTGTGAAATAGTTACATGATGGTTACAAGATAAATATCTACATGCTCGAGGAACTGTATGACCAAGTCACCTCTACTTTACTTATTTAAAACCTCCACCAGATTTCAGGAGCATGCTCTGTTTTTAGGAATAGATGACCCTTATCTTCAACGTTCTTTGATGACAGCGCATGGTATTCCATTTGAGTCATAAATATCCGATGATAAGTTCCCTTGACATCTTGGGCTCAAATAGAAAAAAGGTGTCTTTTTAAGATGCTCAAACCTCCAACAATTGTTTGCTACGAAAACACACAATAATTTCACATCTTTTATAGCGTGGAAAAAGTACTTCTACATCCATTGTTGCTTACTCCTTTCTTGTTCTATCATGTTGATCAAGTCATGAAATTTTACCACCATGAATCCTCCTCCTTGAAACACATAAAAAATTGAGTTTAAAAGCAAAAAGGCGGCTACGGGTTTTTTTCGTAGTGTATTTAAACGCTGGCTTTGAGGTATGCTAAACTTGACCTAAAGGCGAATTCCCCAGTTTAAAAATGAACTCATATTTTTCGAATATCTGATACATTTGCATACTGGAGAGAGTTTTTTATATATCCGAATGTTTTTAAGGAAAACCAATATTTTTTATTTATAAATACCATCTCCATACAATAAATCGGCATTTGAAAAACATATATAAAACATGAAAAATTTGTTTTAAAAAATAGGGCCCAAAGACATCCCAGAATTATCTCCCAACCTGCTTTGTGAGAAAAGTGAAAAAATTTATTTTTCCTTGTTTTTTGCTTTAAATAACCTCTCTCGGTATTTCCAAATTAAATATTCTTTTTCGTCCATATTACTCTCTTTAAACTTACGCCAAACAATCCAAAAACAAAACAATTTCCTTGTTAGCTCCAACATAAATTAAAACAACAGAAGCTGACTGCATGATTAAACAAAGCTAGGGTCCTCCACAAATAGCTTAAGGTCTATGGGCTTCTATATTATCTAAGAGAGCCTCCTTTGTATGATTTATTGTGCATGACCATCTACTTTTTATAACCAAGTTGCCCTCTTAAAAGGTGACACTGGCAGGAACAAATTGGATATCAAGTTGCTTGGTGTGGTGAGCGGCTCTCAAGCTGTCCACGGAGTGAGATGCGTCACATGCAAGAATGAATTTTGAAAGACAAATAGGCGGCTTAGGGTAAGGTTTTATGTTTAAATGGCAACTCATATTTTAATCATGACACATATGTAAAAGGGTAATGATGACCTCGAGACATGGATATGTACCTTTGAATTAACCACATAAGAGACTTGAATGACCTCCACCCCTAACTCCTCAATCATGGAATGAAATTTCATATCAAATTTGACAGAACAGAGGTAGAAAACAAATTTTCATAACGTAGTTAGTTTAACTTAATGAGTTTTTCTGAAACTATTAGGAAGTTTCGTGATGACGATATTTTGTTAGTATAAACATACGAAAATTTGTTAAGCTGACTATAACCTCATTTTTGAATTTAAATACATAGGAGATAAGCGGCCATATGAGGAATGGGACATGAAATGAAATTCATGGAGGTGACTGAACCTTGGGATAGGTGAAATATGTAAAGAAATTTTCCTATACCCAGCAGAAAAGGCTTAAAGGACCTTATCCTTTTGATGAGTGGACTGTATGACCATGTCAAGTAATGTTTCTAATTTTATGAGTGATGCTGGTGGCTCCACACAGGATGGTGTGCCCTGTGGTACACCAAAGAACTATAGTTCTAGTGCCATCCATCTTTTGGAAATAAACTTTTGAAATTTGCAAGCCTTCTTCAAGCTCTTATGGCCTTCTCCTCAGAGCTCAGTTTGATGATTGCTGAAAATCTGTCCCCTTTTTAAAAAGTTGCTTAGTCTGTAAGGCTTATTCACACACCTCCTACCTACTACTAGTAGCTGCAATCTTCCATGTTTGATTCAAGCAACATGAAACCTCCAACAAATCCATTCAATGAGTTGATCGATACTTGAACCTTGAGCACTTGAACCAAAAGTAAACGGGATGCGAAATGATCAGAGAACATCAAATGGATCGATTTTCACAATGAAAATATAATTAGAAATTTGGACAGAGGAACTCTTCCATGTAGTCAACTATATGATCATAGAGGACATAGCTTGTTTGATAATCACAGAGACATTCTTTAGTTTAGACAACTCATATATGCTTTCTTGTAACCATAATGACTTTCGGTTGTGCTATCAAGCGATTTCCATTAATATTCATTCCTCCTCAATCTCAAAAGAAGTTAGCACCCCCTTCTCTTTGCTTTGGCATGAAAAACTTTTGAAAAGGTTGATCTTGATGTGAAGACTATGGGAACTTAAATTTTATCTTCTAAAAATTCAGTGTATTTCTTAATTTTCTTAGCAAATTCATCCAAAAATTGAATATTATCTTACGAGCTTGCACTCAAATGAATTTAAATAAGAAGACAAAATTAGAAAGAAAAATTTTCATCCATTTCTCATTAGTGTGATCATCGTTCCAATTTTTTAAACCTTGAATGGAAGGAGAATTAACCACCAACTGCGATTTCTTTCCATCCATTTTTATAAGCCAAAAATACGCAAATGACTTAAAATATCCGATAGGAAAACTTTCAATCCATTGTTTACATTTCCCTTGAAATGAATGAGAGAACAATATGATGAAAATATCTTCATGTATGACTACAGAAGCTCAATAAAGTCAAATGTGATGTACTTGATATCAAACTCAAATCTTCTCCATTAAATTTGGACCATTCCTTAAAAAATATGCATCCTTGGGAAAAGGATTTGGGAAACCATAAATTTCTTGAAAAATCTACACATGCATACCTTGAAATAAGAATGGAAACATCGAGTTCTTCATAAGTCCGATTGGAATCTGTAAATCTATGAAATTTTGATTTCTTCAACAGTGGAGTTGCCAAGGTAGTTCTATAGCCTCAAAAATTTCTGGGCTCTTGCTACCTCCAAGAGTTTAGCTTCATTTTTTGCACAAAAACCGGGAAATATGTATTCGGACTCTGCAGACACACCCAAAATTTTATCACAAAATTGTACTTGATTGTTTGCTAATGGAAAACTTAGTGTAAGCGTGTTCATACCCGACTTTTAGGTCAGAGCTTAGCTTCTTTCCAATGCAGAGGGTTCTCTCAAAGGAATTTTATGAAGTATTGGTTAATGATAGTGCTAGATAGCTAACTCTACTAGAAATTTTCCTGTTGTTTTTTATGATTGCGGGTTGAAAGAATGCAAGTTTTCTACCATTGGTCTTATGGATTCAACAATCGGTAGTTTTAGTGGCAAGGTTTCTTGACATGGAAAGTGAGGCAGAGATAGAGGTCTTTGACAAAAATTCACTCATAAAACATGAGAAAACACGAGTCATTCACAATTACTAAAAGGAAGTCGAACGCAGAGTTATGAATTCGAGCAATAGAAATCTACTTCAAGTGTTAGGCTTAATATGTATATCAATAAGACATTAAAAACCCCATGAGAATATTAGGTTTGATAGAAGAGAATCCTCTATATTGCGATATAAGTCAAAAATACATAAAGCAACACTTTGGTGAAAAAATTCTCAACCCCTACTACTTCGATAATTTATCTTTTAATGAACATTCTTTACCACAAGGATGAGTACGCCTAGTGGCTAGATCATCGAATTATCCTATGACACCTTTCATGGTAAAATACATAACTTCTAACATGTAAAATTTGACTATATATACTTTAAAGAAACCATCTCCCAATAGGACTCTAGGTCCTATTTATTACATTACTCTATCCTATCTTGTAGAAACAATTACATGATGGTTACAAGATAAATATCCCCCTTTCTCAAGAAGACACACTGACAAATTCACCTCTACTTTACATATTTAAAACCTCCCTAGATTTGAGGAGCATAACTATTTTTTAGGAATAGATGACCCTTATCTTCAACGTTGCTTTGACAGAGCGTGACCTAGGCACATGAGTATTCCCTTTGAGTCATAAAATATACGATGATAAGTTCTCTTGACTGTCTTTGGAAGACTCCGGATCACATTAAGACATAAAACCTCCAGAAAGCGGTTGTTCGTTAGGGAAAACAAAGCGAGTTTAAGTAGTATATTTTAGTAACATGGAAAAAATTGTGCATCCATTTACTTTACTCAACTTTGTTCATTATCCATGTTGATCAAGATGAAAAAATTACCACCACGAATCCTCCTTCACTTGCTGAAACTTGCAAAAAATATTTTAAAAACAAAATGACTATAGGTTTTTGCGTAGCTTATTTCTAGCTTTAAGCACGAGGTATGCTACGACGGCCTAAAAAAAGGCGAGAATTTTTAGTTTAGGAAATGAACTCATATTTCCGAATACATGGTATATTTTGAAAACCTAAGGAGGTTTTTGGCATCTCAGTCTTTTTTAGAGAAAAAACTCTCTTGTTTTTTTTAAATACCATCTCCGGCTATCCGAATACGCATTTTGAAAAACATGTATAAAATAGGAAAATTTCGTTTTATGAAAATAGGGCCCAAAGACATCCCTGTATCTCCCAACTCATAGCACCCATGAGAAAAGTGAGAGGTTATTTTTCCTTGTTCTACGCTTGAAAAATAACCTCTCTCAATATTTCCAAATTCATCTTTGTTCGTCCATAATCACTCTCTTTAAACTTATTGCTCAAACGGTCAAAAAACACAACAATTTTCTTGTTAGCTCCAACAAATTCAAACAACTTGAAATGATGCATGCTTCAGCAAAGCTAAGGTCCTCCATGAATATATTAAGGTCGACGGGCTTCTATATTATCCACAAATCCTCCTTTGTATGCTTTCTTGTGCGCTGACCATCTCCTTTTTATAAACAGTACAATATCTTAAAGGGATGACACTTGTAAAGACAAATGGACAACAAGTTGCTTGGTGTCATGAGGCGACTCTCAAATAGTGACGGCGAGATGCTTCATGCAAGAATGAATGTTGAATGAAAAATAAGCTTAGAGGTAAGGTTTTATGTTTTAAATGGTTGCTCATGCTTTTAATCATGACACATATATGCCAAAGGGTAATGATGACCTCGGACATGGCTATGTACCTTTGAATTAACCATAAGAGACTCGAATGACCTCCACCCTAACTCCTCCAATCATGGAATGACATTTCATATCGAATTTGACAAGACATGTAGAAAAAACAGATTTTTTTAGCGTAGTTATTTTAACTACGCTTGATTTCTCTACAAAAACTATTAGAGCGGTTTCGTAGCAAACATTGTTGTTTTTCTATATAAAACACTACGAAATTTGTTAAAGCTATGGCACACAAACACCCTTTTTTGAATTCAAATGCATAGAATGAAAACTATCACCATATGAGGACTAATGGGACATGAAATGACGTTCATGGAGACGACCTTGAGCATTAGGATAGGTTAAACATGTAATAAATGAAATTTTCCTATACCTGACTTGAAAAGGCTTAAGGAGACCTTATCCTTTTGATGAGTAGAGCTGTATGACCATGTCAGAAAGAGTAATGTTTCACAATTTTATGGAGTGAAATGTATGACCATGTCAAGTAATGTTTCAAAGTGTAAATCCTCTTCAATTTGGGTATTTATATATACATAATATACAACGATCATCAACCATCTCTACCCCTTTCGTACTAGTGGATTTATATCTTGAAAACATTGAATGTATAATGGTATGGATATAAGTTAACAAACACCAAGTCAAATAGAGACCATAATGATGTCGAGAATCTCACTTTCTTCATTGCATGGGGGCCCAAATCCAAATTTCCCTTTTTAACCCACCTATAGTAGCTCAATTAATTAATTATTTAAAAATGTCTTTGATCGTGCTTCAATCCTATGTAAGAGAATCCTACATCTACGTATTAAATCAATACTATGTATTTGTGCTCAATTTTATACAACACCGTTGGTTCTTTTGCAACTCTCTAAATAAAGCCAAAAATTAAGCATGCACAACTATACCTATGTCCAAAACATAATCAAGCCCATAGATAATACATAACAATATTCATATGACTACGAGCCATAACCTAGGGCTTAACCCAAAAGGCACTATGATTATTGGGTCCACCTCCATAGGCGACCTTTATTCAACTTGAGGCAGTGAACAAAATCAATGGCAATGATAGTGGTAAAAAAAATGCAATCACCATGAAATGACCCATATATCGAGTCCTATTGGTTGAGCGAGACTACATTGTCACTCGTTAGTGCTTTACAACCTTTGTGCCCCATAATTCGATAGTGGTTTTTATTAATTTCCATGAATTATCCCATATGCAAGGTTGTTTACTAACATGACTACCTAATGTAAGGTGCATCGGTGGGAAAAGGTTTGTTTGTATTATCCCTTCATTAACTCTAGTGGCCAATTATTGATAATCATAATTTTGTTGTTAGAATTTAGGTCACTATTTTTTAACGATTCTTGTTGAAAGGTGTTAATTGAAGAACTTAACTTGTGATAAAAAGTTTCGAGCCTGAAGGCTGAAAGTTGATAGATAATGTGTTGACGGTGATTCTTTGTTCCTATTAGTTAATTGTATGATCCTAAACTTGGTGTTTCAACTGTCGAATTTTTGATTGAAACCATCTTAATTTGCAATGAATAATTGTACAAGCTCTGAATTCGACAGACCTAATATATGAGAAACCTTTTTATGGGAAGGTTGAAGTAACGTCAAGCTTGGTAGAAATTTGAAGACTTGGATTTTACAAAATTTCGATGTTATAAACATTTCTTTGGTAAAAGTCAACCCTAGAAACTCATCACCTATAACATATATTGGCTGTAGACACTAATCCTTGAGATTTAGTATTCAATGATGTTCCCTTTATCAAATTATTGACTCAAACTTGTTTCAACCACTCTAATTATTCATACATACACATGTTCACATGGGAGGATTCGACTGTCTCCACTAACAACATTCTCATTGACCTCATAGACTCCAACATCTACATAATATCAAATATATTGACTTGAACCGAAAATCAAACACACATATAACATAGTACGGTTCCACACAATTTTCATTTGCATAAATATATGCACTAGTTTTTCATGAGTACAAAAATAATTGGCCTTTCCTCTCTCTTTGATCTCTCTCTTCTTTAGCTATCTTCGTTATCTCACTGTATTCCTCCTCCATATTTTTTTACAAAGATAATTGATATATACAACAAGGATTATTTGTTTGAGATCCATTAAAGATGGATCTAATCATCCATACATACACAAAATATCAAATATATCCCTGAAACCTCTAACTCCTCAACTATTCTCCTTAAATGATGTATTACATGTCAATGGGGAAATAATCCCCATTGACATGTGAATAACTCCCATTAACGAATGTGGTAAAAAATCCTAGGTCTATTTATTGAATTAAAAATTCTCTTGCATCATACTCTTGAGGTAAAACTAACTCATGGACTCTTGTTCATGAGTATTCTAATTGTTTATGCTAGTTGTACTTTCTATCTTGTCGTCCAAAATTTTGCAATTGTAGGTGCATTGTGGAAATTTATCCTCCTCTTTGGATCCCGGAAATCCGTTTGTTGTGGTCCTCTTGCCCCTCACTATCTCATGAACATATTCAACATTCTTTGTTCCCTTCACTTCTTGTAGCTACTTACTTTTTGTTGTTGTCCTCAATCTTCCGGGTTTCCATACTCTATTTTGCAATTCTCGATTGGCTTTGCTTATGTGCTCTCCTTCTGATTAATTATTTTCTATTGTTGACTATGTTTTTCACTTCAATATGCACCCTTATTGGGAAATGTCGATCAACTTACAAAGCTCATCAATTTCAATGTCCAACTTATCCCTTTTCTTATTCATCTTGCTAACATTTCTTAATTGAAAATGTACTTCAAAATTTACAAACTTCATGGCCTCAAATACCATTCATTGTTTCCACAACTATTCATCTTCCATTATTCATCATCAAACATCTCTTCAAAGATGATTAAGGAGCTTATTGTCTTCCTCCATGGTTTCTTTATGAAGTATTGAATTTCATCTTTACAAATTTCATTTTTACCTGCATACGCATAAAAATAAATTTATTACAACACCCATTAGACCTCTAAAAATCTACCATCTATCCTTAAGAATGATTATTTGTCTTTCCTTCACTCTTTTCTATAAATATGTAGTCTATTGTACCTCCATGTGCATTAGTTTCTCTTTGATCTACGATTCATATTTTGTAGCATACTAGTTATATTCTTGCTTTCTTCCTTCATATGTATCTTCCAAAATAGTCTTTTTGTACTGTGTATCCATTTGAATTTTTCTCAAAATTTCTCTCATTCACAGTGAGACATATGACTCCTCCATCATCTCATTCATTGATTTCATTTTAATTTTTTTTCATTTTGTCCTTTTTATTAAAATTAAATTTTAAAACATTATTTTGTTTAGATTCATCATGCATCTCTTCATGTTCAATATACATGTTTGCAATCCCTATGCTATCCTCCTAAATCTACAGGATTGACTAGTGATTCTTCTAACATCCTCAATTATTCATTAAAGTCTACATTTCCTTCTTCGGTATATGGTTTCCATCTATTTGACATGTTGGAATTTTGTTCTACATGTAATAATCCTTTATTACCTTATTACCTGCTAATTAATTCAAAATTTAAAAGACTACCCTTTCTCCACAGATGTTTTAAACACCTTTTCTCATGGTGTTATTTTTCATTATTTATCCATCTCACACAAATTTCTTCAACGAATTTCCCAATAGCTTGGTTTCTCATAAAAATCTATCAAATGTCACATCTAAATGTTGTATTTCATCTCCTTTGTCCTCCTTTTGGATGTCTTCATAATCCAACCTTTCCTTGTTCATGCAATTATTCTCCCATACCTACATTTTTTCCACTTGTATATGATTTCTAATTTTGATTTCCTTTGTAAGACAATTTTTTATTTTTTCCTTTTTAATAAAAAAATTAGGATTATTTTTATCTCAGTTCTTTGAAAAATAATTCGTTCATCTTCCTCCATCACTTATGATAGTTTCTTATGATTGTTCATCATTCTTTAATATTTGCAAATCCTACTTTCATACTTAAATTATAGTTTAAAAATATAAGGATCTCTATTATCAAATCTTCGTGATGATACGAACCTTTCAAATCCATGAGATTCTCTCAAGAGTCTCTTCTCATTATCATCCTCCCTAAGGGAATGATCTGCTCTGGTTGAAAATTTTGAATGTCCTCCTCCTCATGTAGCTATTCTCGGTTTGTATTCATTCAGCAAATTGCTCATCTGTAATGCTGCCAGCTTCTTCCTAATCTTTCTTTTAAATAATTTCTTAACGATTCTGTTAACCTACTTCTTCATTCACCATCCACATATCTAGTATTTTTCAATTTCTTGTAGAAACATCATCATTATACTAAGCATTTCCTTTATCTCCAACAACTTATTTCTCCAGTTCCTCTTGACTCATTTGCTTCATTCTTCTACTAATTACTCTAGCATATTCCATCATCTTGTTTTGGATTTTATTTGATCCTTGTCATGACCATCAAATATCATCTTTGCCTCTTCCTCTGAAATTTTCTTATCCACTTCTGAGTTGCATTGAACCTATGCAATAGCAATTTGTTTCACCTTAGTAAAATACCTTGCAGTTCTCCTCCAACCTAGTTTTTTGTATTCTTGGTTCTCTCTGTAGAAAATTATGATATTTCTCACACGCTCCTTTAGGCTTTTTCCAATTACTCACTTCTTCAAGAGACTCACCTACTCCTTTCTCTAGAAAAATCCACCCATATTTGAAACGATTGGATCTGTCTCATCATTTTCTATCCAAATGTTGATGGGGAAAAATTGTCTTGCCAAAAGTAGGGGTATCCCTGGTGAAGTCAATTAAACCTCACACCTTTGTTTGGGATAGGAGTTCCATCTGGTGTGTGGGCTTTGACTCCAACCATATAACTTTTACTCCTAGATGTCAAATGTGGAGATGTTAGAATGAGGAAGGAATGAAATTCCCAGAAAATGGGGGATAAAATCAACCCATATTTTGATAAACTCATGAAAAAATGTACAAGAATAAGGATAATAATTGCATCTCAAGAGGAGTCAATTATGGGGTTGGTTAGACTGGTATTAAAGTACACCCTTGCAACAACTATTTAAATTATGGTCCTTGGAGTAGCCACTCTAGCTAATTAGTTATAACAAACATGCAGATCAATAAGCTATCATTCCTTTGTCTACCAGCACTCCCAAAAACTCAACAATACCTATCCCACTTGCTCAATGGAATGATATTTCATTATTGTAATCATATCAAGAAAATATAGATATCATTGGAATTCTACTGAGTACTTTGTGATTTGACTTTTTCTTTGGAAATGAGAGTTTTTAGTTTTCTCTTCTTAAAAGGGTTGCATTGTTATGTGGCAGAAAATATATTTTCCATGAAATAAAAAGCTGGTTATGGGATTTAAGCCCAAAAATTTACGTCAAACCTATTCATAATTCCTTTTATACTTATTATTAATTATTGAGAAAGCCTAAACCTTTTGTTCCTCCATGCAAATACTTTATCGAAAATATGGTGTAGATATTAAATCACACGATGAGTCCCAAATATTTGAATATCACATCTCTTTTCTCTTTTGGAAAATTGTTCGGCTCACCTAACCTCATACTTTACAAATTCATCTACCAAGAGGTTATTTATTAATTTTCTCTTTGCACTGTACAAATTTCTAGTGCCAAGAATCATATGTTTTATATGGCATCCTTTTGTGAAACTTGATATTCTAATTACACTTGGGAAATTTTCGCGTCTACTACAAATAAATTTGTAGAAGTGTTGAATCATATTATTTGTACAATTCTACTAAAAACGACGGTTAGTGGCTAAAGCAATTTCCCATTCATTGAAAACAACATGATTTCAATGATAAGCAAAGCTGGATTTTTTTCCCTAGATGAAAGATGAGGTCTTCTTCTATACGTCTCTTAGCCAATATGGCCATCTTATAAACACAATCATGTGAATATAATTCCTAATATTGGGGTTCATACATTCCTTTAATATTTTCCTTTAATTTGAATTACAGGAAAATTTGAAGAACGCATAACATTATAGAAATTAGAGATAGCCTTTCTAGTGTACTTGGTACCACCCACTGTAGTTTCACGATATAAGATCAAACAACACAAATCCAAAGAAATGACATCATATTTTGTTATCACATGGCCATCTCATAGGTACTCTACGAGTAAGTATACAAATTTCCCAACAATTCTTGTAGAAAATACTTCACCCTCACTAACTTTCCCCACAAGTTTAGCTAATCCAAAGTATGAAATCTTAGCCATAAAGTTGTCTATAAAGCAATGCTATTTTTAATATCTCGGTGAATATTTTTTGGTTGTGTATGCTCATGTATATATTCAATACCTCTGAAACATCCATACTACTAGCACTTGAGAATTCAAGATAAAGTTGTATACCCTTTTCTTAAAGGATCATGATGGTGATTTTGAGCGATACGTCACATGCATAATCATAGATAATAGAAAAGTTCATCTTAAACTATTATAGCCGATAAGTTCTACCAAGTTGATGTGAAGAACATATAAATAGTTTTCATTTCCACCTAAATTTTTTGTGTTTTAGTATCTTTATCTTCTCGATGAAAACTTTATTCTTTGAAAGACTCTGACAAAATTTAAACCAAATGCACCATGTCCAAAAAAATTTCTAAATATTTTGAAGCCCACATTGGTTAATACGAAAAATTTTCTACGTAAATACAATAGGTTTCTCTAATGTGTTCCTTGAACTCATGAATTATAAAACATAAAATATATGAAATGATTTAACTTGCCTCGAATTTTTCTACCAACGAGATGGAAAATAGATATCTAATGGATTCACTGTGTGCTCAATGATGTTTTTCAATGGTAATTTTTTTCTAGTAATCTCTGTGATCATCCATGAGCATATTTATTCGGAAACAAAGAGTATACATGGCTTCAAATTTTGTGTAAAAGAACCTTGACCTCCCTAGATTTAGAGCCTTAATCCTCATTATAATGAAACAAGTATTGAAAGCACCAATCTACCGCCAATGTGATCCTAAATTACAATGTATCCTCCTCATAAAAAAGAAGTAAATTGTCTTTGTCCATGTTAAATTTACCTTATATATCCTTGGGTGCACAGCAGAAATACTATATTGGATAAACCTAAACTTTGGACGATTATTTTAAGTAGATGAATTATTGTGTTTGGGGATGATCAATTTTGCTACCATTATGTATTGTTTAATTTTTCTAGGATGGTTGGTGCATGTTAATTTTTTTTTCCTTCTTATACACTACAAAAGGAAATGCTTCTCCCATCAAACATTCTCATATCCTTGTCTGAAAACTCAACAATGTGTAACCATCGTCCCTATGCTATTTTGATTGAATTAAAAATTATTATATAAAATCCAATGCAATGTTGTTTATAAATATTCACAACAATCATCAATACAAACACTAAGCTAAAACTTGGACCCATCTATGATTCACAAGGGCCACTATAATAAAATGTATTTATTATTAATTTTTATATCTTTCCCTTTGGAATTTATACAAAGTGCGTTCATCATATATCTATTTACCATGTTTCTCTTGATAAAATTGTGTGTGTCGGCAAAGGTTTTCAAATCTAGATTTTGGTCTCATCGAAGCATTTGTTGGAAAATATTCAATACTGCTTTGCCTCTATATGCAAACTCTTGTGCAGAAATCTCTACAATCAAAAACTTGAAATCACTATTGTCCATTAGATAATATTTCACTCGATTTTTATAAAAGAGATCTAGTGCCTCATCAATACGACCATTACGCGAAATACACCCCTAGAAGTTGCGGTCATCGGTAGGGTTGAGGATGGCTAGTCACATATTCATGATTCTAGCAAGTCACATATTCGAGTTATAGAGTCACTTAAGGATTGAAAAATGGATTTGAAACTCACTGTAAGAGAACTCTTATTCTAGTCACTAATCACATTTCTAGAAAGGACTTATGAGAATTCATTGGAACTATGATTTGTGAGTTAGGGAGGAAATACTTGTATAAGTTATATATTTCATTTCTATGAGGCAATGTCTACACGGGTAATTGTTGTAATCACACTTTTTTAATTTTAAGGAGAAAGGTCTTCTATTTTAAATTCCTGAAATCCATAATTCAAGGATTGGATCGGAAGATATGAAATTCAAATTGCATTGTGAAATTAGGCAATAATAATAGTCTAAGTGATACCAACATGATCTCAAATTTGTGCACATCATCCGGGAGGATATTGGTGGCCACCCTCCTATTCCACTTGGGCCCACCATTTTTCTTTCATTTTATCATTTTCTGAATTATGGCACAATTTACTATTTTTTAGCGAGTTTTTTGGGTCACTGAACTTATGGAGCGTTTTGAGGCCCTAAACGATGTTTTTCGGAAAAATGGGAGAAACATGGGTCTATATATCAATGTTTCTCACTAAAAATTTGTATTCCTTGGATATATTTCTAACGATGTATTGAGCATGTCAAACAAAGATCATATACCAAAGTTACATCCTGAAAGTTGATGTAATAATTTATCCAGCAGGGGCCCATAGTTTTTGCGATTCATCTCCTAGGGTTAGGTTTTTGGATTTTTAGGATTATCCATTGTTTCTCAATAATAAATAGGCCCTCGAGCCTCGATTAAACACAATTAAAAGGCCTATAGCCACCACATACTATTCTCGGAGATAGCTACTAGCGCCACTGACGAGTTTATTTCATTTTGTCTATAAACAAATTTCGGTTCTTTGATATTAATGAAAGAGTGTTATTCCACTTGCATATTTGTATTTATTGTTATATATGTATTATGTTGCATTCCTACCTAAATCCGGATTAGTGGTATTAGAGCTATGTTGCTCTTTCTCCGATCCTTCTTCATGTCCCCAACGAGGTGGGGGTATAAGGAGTTAGGGCTCAATCTAGTTGAGATCTTTGCAGATCAACCTCGTAAACCTAGATGAAAGTTTGCCCATGGGGGAACAAAGAAATATGAGGGAGAAGGATTTATCCTATCAAAATATTGCTCGGGAGGCCCTCAAAAAACAAAGTAACGCGATGATGTTGGATAAATTTTTCCCAAATCCTTCAATGATTTTACAGGCGGCACCTACGCATCAGCTGACCACTCTTGAGGTGCGACTCCCTTTAAGAATGCAAATGGAAATTTTCATTCCATATTTGAGGGAAAAATAGATGTAGAACTCGTAGATAGATGGTTGAATCTATTAGAAGTATATTTCTCGATTCATGTCTTTTCCAACATGGAGAAGATTATTTTTGCACTCCTCAAAGCCACCCCCATGTCGAGACTGAGTGGAAACCTACTTTGTGGGAAAAAGGACAAGATATAACCCTCTCTATTCTCGAATCTTTTAGATTATTTCCAATATTCAATAAATAGAAGAATACTATCCCATGGAGATCTATGAGGGAAAGTACGTACAATGGACTATGTTGTGACGTGAGGATCAAGATGTGCATGAGTTGACGAATCTGTTCCATACCATGTGGACAAATTTTGGTATCAAATATTGGAGAAATAATTTTGGTGTTGAAGTACCATAGTTATCTGCCTGAGATACATTCGGGAGGAAATGAAGTTCCTAGGCATCTCCTATCGCCCAGTACAGGCACCTACCGGTATGCTATCAAGATTTAGCATAAATTCAAACGAGAAGAAATGAGACTTTGGATCTACAAATAAAAAGCGAGGAAAGGTGTCCCCAAACCACGAACGAAGGACAAAGCCAAGGAACGACGGCCAAGAAAACCTACGAAGCCACGAAAGAAATAAACACCACAAAGACAAATAAGGATAGGGAAAGTGGTGCGAGTTCCATAAGAGCTCCACTCACAACACAAGTGAGTGTTGGGCCCAACGATCATAGTGCTCGAGATGAGGGCTTTTAAATCGGATGCATGCTGCGACTGCGAATCGGAGACATGAAAATGGGAATGACAAAGGAAGCATATTATTGATGCGAAGCCCAATGCCACGGGTGCCACTACGAAGATCCGAAGGAGGAAGCTGGCAAGATCCGGAGGAGGAGGAGCGTCTCTTCCACTCCCACATGTGGGTAAAGGGTTCCACGCTACAATTCATTGTCGACGGTGGGAGCCAAGGGGCTCTCTACGGCTTTCGGTATAGGTCATGAATCATTTGGGCTTTCCGACCACAGCACACCCACATTTGTACCATCGAGTGGCTTCACCAAGGACGAGATCTCCACATCGGCTAAAAGTGTCGCCTTCCCTACAACATCTGCCCTTCACGGATGAGGTATTATGACGACATTGCTCCTCTTGATGTTTGATGTATTATTGAGCCCAACCATACTTGTGGAAGCGACATGCGATGTATGAGTCCCAACCTCACGTATTATTGTTATTTTGGGAAATAAGTTGTACAAGATACCGAGTACCATGCTGTAGCTATCTCTTTGGTTGCGCAAAACGATGCGGTAAGCTCATTTCCAAAAGCTTAGGAAATTTTTTTCTCGATGATACGCCTTAGGGGAAAGAATAATATTGTGGTCATGACCTCCGGACAAGGCTCCTACGTACGACCAAAAAAATAGACAAGGTCGTGGAGGGAGCTGATACATCTTCACCTCACCCATAGGGTTGGCTCTACACTTTCGGGTCAAGCACCCCATTGATCTAGCCCCGAGGTGCGTCGCTACCCGATGGGTAGATCTGCTCGATGCTCTGTTCTTAGGAGCGATGGAAATCAGAGGCACATTTCGGTCTTGTTGCAAAGGTCACATCCGGCCAAGTTCATCACCCTATGGGAGCCCAATCGTGTTGGTACAAAAGAAGGATAGGACTTGGAGACCTACGTATTAACTATTTGGCCTTTGAACAAGATCAACTTGTTGAATAGGTACTCGATCCTGTTCATGACCTTGAACCAAATCAAAGGGTGAAATATTTTAGCAAGATTGACTTGAAGTTCAAGTATCACGGTACCAATCAAACCCTCCGTGTGGAAGACTACCTTCAAATTCAAGGTGGGCCTTTTTTGAATGGTTGGTCATGCCTTTCGGGTTGATGAATGCTCCTGCAACCTTCATGAGGTTGATGGAAGAAATATTGTGACCATTCACCAACTCATTTGTAGTAGATGTACTTAGGTAACATTCGATATTCGAACTTGGGAAGGGAGCACCTCTACCACATATAACACGTCCTCCAAACATTTGGCAACACGAGTTGTGCCAATTTGGAGAAGTACACTTTTGGCATGACCCGAGGTTCAATATATGGGATACATTTATTGATGAAAGGGAGGTGCATGTGGATCCAACCAAGATCCAAGTCATTCGGGATAGACGACCCCAACCACTCCTAACGAGAACTTGACTTTACGGGTCTTGTTAATTTCTACCACCGGGTTCATGTTGGGGGATTCTCATATCACTGACCTTTGTGAGTCAAGTCACCAAGGGGGAGCGAAAACAAAATTATTTTGAAGTTTTGGAGATCTCAAGAAAAGGCATTCATAAATTGAAACATCACCTCTGCCCTTCCTAGTGCTCACATGAAGCCGGACTTGGCAACAACCATTTTTGATCGACACAAATGCCTCGACCATGATATTGGGGCGGTTCTTACTCAACGGGGGCATTCGGTGGAATATCCACGATCTCGAAATTGTCAGAAACAGTCGAGAAAGTATCCCACTTATGACAAGGAAATGTATTCCATTATGCGAGCTGTGGGCAAGTGAAAACATTAAATTTTTGGGAAAATGGTCATCCGGACGAACACGGAGCCCTTGCGGTTCATATGGGCCCAAGGGAAGTTTGTAGAACGATCGCCATCAAAGTGGTCCACATATCTGTGATAGTTTTCATTTAAACATCAAGTACAGAAGGGAAACACCAATAATTTTGGAGAATGCCTTAGCTAACCATCAATCATGGCGCTAACCCATGATTTCTCAACCCTTGTGGGCAGAGACTTCGATTGGCCACTTCTCTATAATAGCTATCGAGAATTTGCCACACACTCTGAAGACACTCTTTTGGAGGGTATGCAGGTTCAAATTTTCACCTCCAAGATGAACTACTATGTCACTTGGGACACCTTTGTGTTCCTTCAAGCGGTATGCGAGGATGATTTAGGAAGCACACTAGGTAAAGTCACGGGGAATTTTACAGAATTCTAGAAAAATAGTGGTTGTATTGTAGAAGTATTTCTATTGGCGAGCAACCCGGACAAAATGTCGGGAAGTACATCGAGATCCTACATTGCTTACGTCATTTCCCAAACCGGCCAATAAGAATCAAGGCCTCTATACTCCTACCCCCTACCCCTAGTCGACACGGATTACGGTTCTAGCCTTCCTTCTACTAAGCACATAAATGACTATTTTTTGTGGTCGTCGGCAATTCTCGAAGATGGCCATTATGGCGACTGTAAAGAAGAATATCAAAATAAGATCCACTTCTAAACTATTCTTTGAGCGAGTGTAGATTGCACTTTCGGATCCCATAGTATATCATGTCGGATCGGGATAATAGGTTCCTTAGCACATTTTTGGTCCAATCTTGGTGAATTTTGGAAACCAAGCTCACGAGTCACGGCTTTCCATCCCCAAACTGATGGCGAATAGAGTCATCAATAATATGATTGTACACATTAGATGCATGTAAAAAATTTAAAGAATTCATGCACATGGGACGAGAGTCTCTCCCCTATGTAAAACAAAATTATAAGCTGGGCTCTCCACATCTCAACTAGAAACAAACCCTTTCAGGCAGTTGCGACCACTATGTCCCATTAGCATAGCCATGCCATTTGTGGCCTAGTGGAGGCGATTCGGTTCATGTCCGGTCTCATGGTAAGGCAAAAGCGTGCTTCTGTCAGACATTCAACACATCCACAATAGGTTCATGACATATTGGATAAAGCCAATGTTAGTGTACATGCAACAACACGATCAACATCGGGTGCCACACAACTTCAATTGGGAGGAAAAAGTGTGGCTACATTTGCGGAAGAGAGCGCCTCCCAAGACCTCACACCGCAGAAAGCTTCGCCCGCTCGATATGGGTCATACACCATCACCAAGGCTATAGGGACGGTGCCTTGAGCTCGGTCTTCCACCATTCCTTGGTCTTCACCCGGTATTCAATGTGTACTTCCTTCAGCCTAACCCCACCTCTCGTGGTTACCTCCAACATTATGAGACAAATCCACATAACGAGTTAAACGGGAAATGCATGTAACATGCCACCAAAGATCATATCATGGACATTCAAATCCAGAACAATCGCCGACGAGAAGATCAGCGTATCGGGTTGTCAAATCTAGACAACTCCTGCACCAAGGCAAGTGGTTCACTAGGGACAAAGTTCAATAGAAGTTTCCTCATATAATGGAGGAACTCAACGTAATGGGAACATTTGATTCCTAAGGGGGGAGGAATGATCCAGGTGGATATTGGTGGCCACTCGCCTATTCCACTTAGGGCCACACCATTGTTTGTTTCATTTTTCCAGTTAAATTATAACACAATTTATTATTTTTAGCATTTTTTTGGGTCCTGAACTTCCAGAGCCGTTTTGAGGCCCTAAAAGATGTTTTTTGGGAAAATCGGGAGAAACATGGGTCTATAGACAGATTTTTCTCACTCAAAAGTTTTAGTCTTCAAATAGATATTCCTAACGAGGTATTGAGCGCATAAAATAGAGATCGTATGCCAAATTTGCGTCCCCGAGAAGTTGATGTACCAATTTACCCAAAAAGGGCCCATAGTTTTGGCACTTCATCTCCTAGGGTTATTATTTTGGATGTTTAGGGTTTTCCACTATTTCTGAATAATAAATAGGCCCTCGAGCCTCATTGTAACACATTTTAGAGGGTTGTAACCACCAAATCTCTTCTCATAGATAAGCTATCAGTGACCTAGTTATTTTATTTCCATTCTATCTGTAAACAAATTTCAATTCTTTGATATTAATGAAATGAAGTGTTATTTCCACAGCATCTTTGTATTTATGGCTATATTTGTATTCGGTTTCATTCTTGCCTAAATCCAGATCAACACAATATATTGTAAGGGGCATTGTGATAATTCAAAGGTCTATGATGCTCCTATTCGTAAATAAAATACCAAAAAAAATAGTTAATGATGTGAGATTTGAATCTAGGACATAAATCCCCTTGAGATTATGCAAGCAATAGGTATCGCAAGGACAATGTGCCCAAGATTGGAAACAATAGATTTCAAATATGAGAATCAAGTGGGGATCAAGGCACCTATGCTAGAGCATGAATATATAATCAAGGGAGAGGGCGTGAAGATTCATTTCAAGACAGGGAATAAAGAGAAAAAGGAGAAAAAGCATGAAAGTGTATAAGTATTCAAAGTTAGGGGAAGATGAATCAATTGGATACCCGAGTGCATTGAAGGGAATTTTAGTCACAAATCACATTTACAGAAGGTAGTCAATAAGTCACTAAACAATGCAAGTGTTACTTAAAACTTAGGAGGATTTTCACTTAGACTTTGTCATGAATCAGAGTTCTAGAGGCCTAAATATACGTTATTAGGAACTAGACTTGCATCTTGAGACTTAGGAGTTGATATTTACAGTCTAAGTTGCAAATCGCTACTCTAGAGGATAAGCAAGGTAACACTGCAAGTTTTGATTGCGACTTTGACAAGAAGGAAGAGGCATAAGTATTTCAAGGCTTATATATAGTATGCAAAGAAGAGATGCGATTAGAGTGGAGGCAGAGGAGAGTTGAATATTTAGGAGATCATGGGGAAAGTAGTCTGAGAACATTTTAAGTGGGGGGAACTCCAAGATCTTTTCAAATGGTGAACTTTATTGCACATATAAAAAATATGAAAGGTTAACCTGCATGCCCAAACATAATATGAATTAGTAAACTAATGAACCTTCTAATGTTTGATATAGGAGACATAATATGAGGTTTTAAAAATATTTAATGTTAAAAATTAAAACATACAATAAATGACAATATTGCAAGCATAAGCTAGTTGAGCAAGCCCATTTAAGAAAAATAGACTCTATAAAAATCCAAAAGAGGCTACTCAGGTTAATTTTTCAGATACAAATGATAAGGATGTTTCAAATTTCTTTCTTGAAATAACAATATGAAATGAAATATGTGGAGCTTTAGAGAATCAATATTGAATGCATGGAAAAGATATTTCCTTAAACCAATTTAACAATCATGCATATGAATTAACTTAATGGGAATGATGTATAATCCACCCTCCAACATGATGATGCAATTAATATAACTGAAATTTCCATGAAATGATCATGAAGATTCAAGATAGAAGATGATAATCAAAGAATGATAACCAAGGTGAAGTGTGACCAACAACAAAATATGCAAACCTATAATTTGCAATGCATATCATGGGAATATGAAGCTTTAAAAGTGTCTAAATGCTGCAAAAATTCCGAAACCATTATTTCATTCATAGGGATGTAAACCTGTATGAATCAAGGTGGATATATGCAATATGCATCATGCAAACATGAGCAACCACACCTTTCCATTATAGCTAGGTCATTGAGGGATCTAATCAATTTGGTGGTGTTGTAGTAGGTATAACAATTGATAGAACACTAACAGAATCCAACATCTCTACCTTAGTCCCTTCAATAGATTGAGTCTTAAAATATGACAAGGAAGTATTGGACTATATAAATTGGGTACCAGTTGAGTTACTTGACCATTTATAGATATGCCATTCATATGTTTCCTTAGGTAGGTCCTATTAGTATTTATGCACTAAAATAAGGGTTTACTCCATAAGTCTTCGACAATGACATAGATAACATGATAGAGGGATTATCATATTCAAAATTTTAATGTGAATTTCCAGTGTTTCTCTGCTGCAAACGAGCATCCATAGCCTCAATAGAGTCACTCAAGAAATAACAAGCATTACTTTGCTGCCAGCGAGTGTCCATAACCCTGAATAAATTGCTTGCATCACCTCTCTATGAAATAATACTTTCTCATTCCCTTACACTTTATTTAATTATTTTTCATTTACATTCACTTTTGCATCATTTATTATGGCATTCATTGTGCTACGACATATGAGGGATCCTGACTAATTTTATAGGCAAGAGAGGTTGTTTCTTGTTTGATAAAAACTAAAATATTTTCTGACTTAGGTTTTCATTCATTCCATATTTCTATATCACACCTCTGACTGATAGGTGGACAATGAAAACACATAATGAAATATTTAGGGCTATACTAGAGATAGATTTCACGCTATACATATAGGCCTTACAAATTGTTGACAGGTGGAAAAATTCCTCCCACAACGAGTGACTATTTACCTGTTCAAAGTCCCAATTAGAATATTTTTCTTTTCGTATGGACGTATACTCTTCGAAAAAAGGCCAAGTTGCCTATCTAAAACTAAAATTAAACTAAGAAAAATTATAATTAATGTAAGGAAATATATGTAATATATTCTAACAGTTTACAAAATATGAACACAGTCTGTAAAATGATTTAACCAATTTAAAAAACAACAATTAAAGTATTTAAATGAGAATAATACCACATGAAATATCATGTGATACAAAATTCTAACTGGAATTGAATCCAGAAAACTGAGCATATAAGTTTTGGTTGAAGCTTTAAATAAAAACTTCAAAATACTTTTAGGTTTTCATCCTATTCAAACATAATTTTTGGTATTTTCTGAAATGTGTATACATGCATAATATAAAGTAAATAAACAACAATTTCTATCTCGTAAATGAGAGAAAATATGCATATTTTTAAATATTAGATTCCGACAATCAACCAATAATGAATAAATTAGCAATTTTTTAATTCGTGATGCTAAAAGGATGTAGAATGCAACATTGTCATAAGAAATGTTAAATAGAATTATCAAATATTCATTAAGAATCAAATAACATAAGTCATAGAGTAATACCAAAGGCATCCATTAAGTAATTAAAATTATGTCCTAACATAAACCTCATAGCTCACCACACATTAACACTAAAAATGGTCTTAAAAAAATATGGTACTTAAAAATTGATTAAAAAATACAAGTTTGTAATCTTCACTGATTCTCGACCCTTTGCACCAACGCATTAGGTTCTATAAATACAAAAAATAATAAGATAATTATTGAAACAAGAAAATCAACAAATTTTCTAAAAGTAAATACATAATTCTAAAAATAAAATTTTATCCTTGTTCAGTTGATATATGGTAGAGAAGTAGACACCCTTTCTTCATCTTCAGAATCATCATAATTGAGACTAAGCATTAGGCGAGGTGCATGTACTTTGATATGAGTTTCCCATTGTGAATATATATGGTAAACTGCAGAGAAAGGAATGGAACGAAACTGATTGATGTTGATCTGGTAGCTGGAAATCAATTATTGGACATTTTTCTTCGTCTTCTGATATTTGACCTCAAATTTGGCAATAACCTTGATTTGTTCAAAAGGAAGTTGCAAATTTTTTTGAAAAGTTTTCGTTTCCAATAATCCTTTTGATTTCTACTTAGTCCTTGGAAACAATATATTCTATAGTTTATTTTAATTTTCCCGGAGCTCCTTACTTTAAAGGCTTGGAACCTGATAGGTCAATTTTTTCTATAAATTTTGTTCCTTTTTCCCAAATTGTTAAACATTTCTCATTTGTTGTTAGTATCCATGCTATGATTTCTTTGGCCTCTTTCTACCTGTGACTTAAGGATGCAAGCATCAATCTTTTATCTATATTAGAAACTTTTGGAATTTCATCAAATTGAAATTCCTTTTCCCAGTCAAGAATAGACAAAAAAATGTTTTTAATTGATTTATCTTCTTCTACTAATGAATCAATCCTTTCATTTAAATTTGTAATTTCTTGATATATTTTTGAGATTTTATCCATCTTTTTATATAATTTTGATTGATTTTTCCTTAAAATTAGACAAATTTGTCAAGCTTAAACCTTAAAAATTTCTAGACTTTGTGTTGCTTCTTGATTTTAATTGAGTTGATTCTTCAGAAATTCATTTTCATCTTTCAACTATGTGATCATAATATCAAAAAAAAATTATGTTTCTTCCTTCCAAATGCAGGTTTGATTTTCATGTAATTTTCTCAATTCCTGACTTCGTTGTTCATGTTTTGCATTTTCTTCTTTCAATTATTTCTGAAAATTCTTCTATAGATTTTCCCTTTTTATAGCAAATCCTTGAACTAAAGTTGCAAAATACCTCTGCCAGTTTTCTTCATTGAATATTTCACTTTTATTCAATTTTTCCTCCAAAACTTTAATTTTCTGCAAATTGATATCATATGAAGTTGCAAGTTCATTAAAATGATATTTATTGTAATTAACAAAATCTCCCAAAGATTGAGAGGATTCTTTAGATTTTTCTTTTACATCTGTCTGAGCCTGCTAGTTGAATTAAGAAACAACCTCTCCAGTATCATGTTTCCTTTTATTTTTTCTTTTGAGAACTGATTTTGATTGAGTATTAAAATAACAATCTGCCAAACAAGGGATTATATCTGGAACTACCTCTAAATAAGAAACATGTTTAAACAAAAATTATTCCCAAGAAATCTTAGTAGAAATGGGTGTTATTGATGTTTGAGTAAATATGGTAGATATAATATCCATTTTTTGATGTGATTCCATTTTTTCCTCATTTTCCTTGGTGGTGGTTTCACTAGATACTTGTTTTTCTTTATCCTTATCTAATTCCATTTCTTTGACTATGGTAGTTTCTAATTTCTTTTGCTCTATTTCCTTAGGTGAATTAAATAGAATAATTTCATGTTCAATTTTTTTTCTTTTTTCTGGAGTCTTTCTTGTTCCTGCACTGTTCTGCTTCACTTTCAAACTTTTCATTGTTGTGACTTCAACTTCTTTACCTATGACAACAATTTTTATTTTTAATTTTAATTTCTACCCCTTGTTCCTTTTGAGAACCAATAGAAGGATTTGACGTGATTTGGTTGAAATTAAACTGGAAAAATTCAGAAATCTTTAATTGTTCAAATGAAATTTTGAGATGGAGATCCTTTTCTTTTAGGAAATTTTCTGACAGATTTTTACCTAAACTCTTGCAATTGTTCTCTTTTTTTACTATTTAAGAGTTTGCCTCTTTCAACAACCTACTGAAAATCATCAATGCTTATAAAAATATCATCAAAAGGGGGTTTCTGATGAATAATTTTTGTATATAATAGACTTTTATATAATGATTGCTAATGATTACACTAGGATTAGAGTCATAATGAGGCAAAGAAAATAACCAAACTTCCTAAAGATCTTTGGATTCTTTGAATCTGTTCCCTCTGTCTCAGATATTGATGTCACCAAACTTGATTGGAAAATTAGGCCAAAATTTCTTTTGCAACTGACTCAAATTTTTGGATTTGCCATTCAAAACAACTTGATTAGCCACTTGTCTCAGAACAATCCTTTCCAGGATATATCGAGGCAGAAGCTAGGTACCAATCTCACTTCCAAAAATTCTGACATAGGATAAAATAATTACTCCACAAACCAGTCACCTATTAATTCTACGCCTTCTCTCAAACTTTGACTAATTCTAGGAGGTATTATTTAAAATAGGATTTCATGTAAAGGGATCAAAATATAATGGAAAATGTCTTAAAAATGGTATTTAAAATTAGACTCCCATAGAATAGTAGCATAACTTTGAATGGGTAGTTTTTGATAAGATGGGTAGTTCCATTTCATGAATGTGAATGGAACTGAGGAAATGACAACGTATATATCAAATATGAAAACATATAGAAAATATGTTTGAACTCGTGGGAGATAATATTGACATTTTTAATGAATCCATGATATTATATGACAAGATCTTAGCCCAGTTTAGGTGTTTCCCCTCATTTAAAATGTTATGGATTATTGGGATCAATTGAATTTTGAAATGCTCGGGATATTGTTCCCCATATAATTTGGTTAGCATTTTAATTAGAAATCTAACAAGCTTCTTAAAAATAGCTATGGTATATTCCTTTTTTTCTTTGATCTTGAAACCTTTCTCTTCTTCTCTCAACCAGTCTTCAATTACTATATCATAATTCTCTCCATAGTTCTTCATGACAGTACTTCAAAAATTATTAAGGAAGTTGACATTAAGATGGATTTCTGGGGGACTGAGTTTGTATATGGTTGATAAGACTTAAACTTTCCAGGAGGCTATGAATTTTTTTTTATTTTATGATATTGTTTGTGTTTTAATATTAGTGTGAGATAAAATCCATGAAATCATTTCATAATAGGGAAAAATTATGGCCCTATTTGCTACTCTATGTAACTCTTTTTCTTTGATTGCTTCATATCGATTGTTCTTTGTTTTAGAAGCTCTTGTGTTTTTTAACCATTCTCTTTCCTCAAAGAAATAATGTCTCCTCCAGATCATGGTACCTTATTTTTTTGTTTCTTAATTTGAATCTAAAATGAGGAATGGGTTGAAGCTGACTTTCTCTGGTAGTAGATAATCCATCTCCTTAATATTTTCCCTAATTTGCTCCATTTTTTTCTTTACTGTTGGAGATTTTCCCCTTTTTCCCATTTTATGACCTGTGAACAGTAACATAGCATATATAACTTTTCCTTCTGTAAAATTTGAAATTTGATTCAAGAATTTGTTAAATAACATACTGCTTACACAATTTTTTTTGAAATTGGTACTGTATTCTCTTAATTCAATCTTTCTTCGAACCAAACTTAAGAAAATAACATGGAGGAAAAATGCTCTAAAATATTAAAATTTTGTTTAGAAATACGAGAAAATAATAGTTAAACATGTTCATTAATTTCCTTTAAGAATTCCAACTATTTTCTTTTTCGTGAATCGAGAAAGCATCAAAGAATTTATTATTAATTTAACAAATAATCAATTGAACATGAAATGAAAAATTTTGAAAATCTATATAAAAAAAGCTTAATGCAAACAAATTAAGAAAAATAATATTTTATTCGGATAATGGTACAGTTGGGAGGCCAAACTTTTTTTCATTTTATGATTGATTTATTCTATCCCAAACCTGACTATACCATAGTCAGGTCTTGTATTTAGATCGGATAGTCAGGTTTTCGGGTGTTTAGATGTATCGACGTATTATTTATAAAAAATTTGGTAATCGGCTCGACCTGCTAGTCGAGTGATTGGAAGGTCGGGAGGTTACAATTTTATTTACAAAAACTTTATGAACCAAACCTCTCACTTAAGCCTTCAATTTTTGTTTTTTTTTTTTTTTTTTTTTTAATAAACAAAAAAATGTTTATTTAGGGCCTTTTGTTTTTATTCATTTTTCCTATGTACAAAACAAAAATGGTTGTTGTAAACCTACCAACACAAGAAAATTATAGTTCCCCACAAACACCAATTCATATTTCCTTGTAAATGGATTGGACTCGTTATAAATATATTGGGGATAGGATTTCAATACCATGGTATAGAAGAGGCTACATCTTGGATTTACCACCACAATCACACACAACCATTACTTGATATTTCAACATTGTGGGTGAGGCATATAAGGAATATCTTCACTACATCGTTTAAATATAGGCTTGCAAAATACAATGCAGATAAGATGGATTAAATGTAAAATGAAAGAGAAAAATCAATCCAATGTAAGCAACAACTAAATGCAAATTCATTGAAAAGCAATTTAGGAAGATGAATGCTGAAAATAAATTCATAATTCAATGAAGAGAACACGACTACATGCATTAAGGGAAGGAACCGTAGAGTAAAGATGCAAATAAAAGTGATTCAATGTATGAAACTATATGTAAAATAAATTTCAACTGCTAATACAATGCATGGGAGCATAAGTGAGTGTAAAATTTAGTGTAATGCAAGCAATGAATGAATGCAAAATGAAATAGAAATGCTAAAGATCCAACTACAAATAAGACATAAAATTCGTTATGAAAGAAAACTAGCATGCATAACTTATGAAAAAAAATGAAACTCAACATAAAACCTAATCTATCTAAAAAAGGAGGGCAGAATCATGTGAAATCAAACTTCCAATGTAGCCACTAGACCTATTCTATACCTACAAACAAAAATATGTCTATGATTAGAACTGATTTGAAGTAATGTGAAAAAATAAGGTTTTTTTATCTATTTAACTTATAAAAAAGACAGAAGGTCACGACTTTTAGAAAATGAACTTACTAGGAAAGATCACTCTAGCCAAACCACAATCAATTCTTGATATCCAAAATGATAAACATGAAAACCTTGGAAGCTTCTCAAAAGGAATATGCATTCATTTATATCAAGTGCATGAGAAAAGAGGTTCTACTTATTTGTAGAAGAATTTTCTAGATAAGACTCTTCCAACCAATTGAAAATTCTATCATGATACTCAAAGTTATCGGCCTTGAAACCATGACCATATTTCAAAGATATGCATTCATCTGATGCAACTATGGTATGAGAATAATCTAGCGAGGAAACCCTAACTTGATCTTGTTGATGGATTTTTTCAAGAACGTGAGGATGTAACATAACCATCAACGAAGGTTGAAGTGCCTCACCATCCTAACAAACCTTTGAACCTTCAAATGGCAGATAATCATATTTATGTGTCTTTTTAAGATAAATAGATGTGTGTATACAGTCACCATTAATTTTGATATGAAGGTCATCATTGAATATATGAAAACCTTTTAAATCATCGATTGGTTTAGATGTTCCAATATTGACATATCGAAGGTTCAAGACATAAGATTCTTCTGGTCTTAAAAATGTAGATCATCAACTCGATGTATACCATGAATGATTTGACCTAGGGATTTTTCTTCATCCCATGCTATATGATCAAATTACAGAGGGTTGGTTAGATCAACAAGAGTATTTGGACAACCATGATCAGATATATCAACAATGTTGTTGTTAACGAGATGGATGTTAACAAAGCCAGTGGCTGCATGAAATTCTTGGGTAATATTAGATTTATCATTCAAAACACAAGATACTTCATGGGTTAAAAATTTAGATGAATCAACTAGAATAGTTTCATGAAAGAGATGAGTCATGTAATTCCTTCCTAGCATACAATGGATTGTAATCTAGAAGAAAAATGGGAAAAATTCTTATTCTTTTCCTCTTCCAAATATAATATAGCATCAACTTGTACCTGATCACAATATGGACCAACAAGATGAAAACCTAAAGGATTTAAAAAAATTGTTGGTGTACTTGATACAATAAACAAATCATAGTAGAAGGAGTAGTTAATAACGGTTGATAGAAGATGAAATTGTTACACCAATTTTTGGTCATCTAACCATTTACAATTAGATGGATCAAAGTACGCCATGTAAGACCAATTTTACCATAGTAAAAATTCTTTCACTATAAGAAATAATTTAATAAACCATATTTTATTAAGTTGTTTATGGTTCAAACAAGAAACCCCATGAGGAATAATTAAATAAAATTGTATTTATTTGATTTCCTTTAGGAATAATTAATTAAAACATTGTTTAAATAATATTATTGGTCATATTTAACCCAATTATGAGAAATAATTAGATAAATAATTATTTTTCTTATTTTTCTCTAGGAATAATTAATTAAATCATTATTTAGTTATTATTCCTTGTTAAATTTGACTAAATCACCTAGAAATAATTTTAAAAATCATTATTTGTTAATTAATCCTTAACCACATTCTTGAAATGATAAATAAATCATTTATTTGTTTATTATTTCTAAATAAAGGTATTTAACCAGTTCAATTACATTTTCCTCCAAAAAAACATAATAAAATATTTCAAGCAGTTAGATCTAGATCTTGGTTAATAGTATTTTATTATGCGCCATTATCGAGGATAGCTCTATATTTTGTTATAAATAGGAGGATTTTCCATTCATTATTCACTTTTATCACTTTCATTTTCACACTGTTATCATTCTCATTGTTGCTACTACTTTCTTTGCTTCTTGAGCTCCCATAGAGTTCAACACATTTCGGGTTTTCTACACCATTGAGAGAGAGAAACTTCTAGATCTGAAGCATTGAGGACAACCGAGAACCCATCCCATTGAGGGGGATTGGTAATACCATTTTTTGTTCCCTTCCCATGTGTTATAAGCTTTATATCTTGTCTTGCCCATTGGATGTATGAAGCATTTCTTATTCCTTTCCATTGTTTAATTATTTTTAATACATAGATTGGGTTTCTGGTAGAATTTTTTTTAACTATCATTTGCAGATCTAAATAATTTAGGCAACCATATTTGTTGTTAGGGTTTTTTTTCATGCGCAGCTAAAGTGAGACATTTTTATACACTTGCGCTAAGAATTTACACTAACAATTGGCGACTCTACTGCGGTTTTACTTACAACATTGTCGTTAACAATTGGTGACTCCATTGTTGTTTATTCAGATCCTTGCATGACCAAAAAATTAAATAAATAGGGATTTTATTCAACTGTTTTCATTATCTTGATGTTTTTTTTAACTTTTATGCCCTAAAACAGTAAAAATTCTAACTTTCATATGTTTTTGGGTGTTTTCCGCAGGTAATAGGTATCAATTGCACCAGAGACGATGTACCTTTTCCGCAACCTGCCACTTGAAAATCTCAGATCTAGAACTCACACTTTTTGGCCCAGAACTTGCGATTTCTGCCTGAAATCGCACCTATTAGCCTAGAAACTATGATTTTCACACTTTTCAGGTCAGTACCTGCGAGCTGCAACTTTTTCCTGGGTTTTTTCTGTGACAGTCATATTTTACCGCAAGCACTGTTCAGGGTTGTTTGAGCTCCGTCTGAGCTTGTGTTAGTCCTGGATATGCTCAGTTTGTATCCTTGAAGTAGAACCAAGCCCCTTGGGATTTTAGCACACTTACACCTTTCTAGGAGGGGTTTAGCTGAGTAGGTGGTTTGAGATTTTGTAGCGCTTTCAACCATTGTATAGGTTCTGCTCTATTCTTCTTTTAGGTCCCTTTTGATCGGTTATTATTCCATCCAAAACCCCTCTTTATTTTTTTTTATCTCTCCCTTAGGGTTCCCTTGTTTCCCTTAGGGGTTTAACCTTTCGCCTCCCATTTTGCAGCAGTTTTCCCCTTTGGTTTCTTGTTGTTTTCTACACCTTTTTCAGAAGATCTAAGTCATTAGATCCTTGTCCCTTAGAACTTAGATATTTTGGCCGTCTTGTGTGTTTTGAGTTAATTTTTCTCACCTTTTAAACTAGTTGTTTGGGAAGCCTTATTTTGGGTTGAATTTATGCATCTGTAGTTGTTTATTTTACTGTCGTTTTAGTTTTATTTACAACACTTCAAAAACATTTATTTTCCTTTATACAATTGTTTAGGATTAATTAAAATTAATACACGACTTGGACACATGCAAACCTAAAGCGAAGAGCGCTTGGTTTACACCACCAAGCCAAGAAAAAAATTGTAATTAATTTATCTACCTCACTGAGCCTTTTTTTATCACTCTTCACCCTTTTAGTGTCACTTGTGACTTGCCCTCATTGCACCCCCAGGGCGTTTATCTTGGAGACTCCAAGGCCTTCATCGTCAGTTTCCATTAAGAATAATTACTCCACCATGTAGGATCCGAGTTAGTCCTCCGCTGAGTCCCCATATCGACTCTGATTATGGTTCATCGGGTTCTTCCTCTGATTCTGAACCCTTTTCCCCTCCACCTCATACCATCATCATTTCAGGTGCCAATGCAGGTGCTAGTCCTCAAGCTGGTGGTGGCCCTGGCCCTAATGATGGAGCCACTACTGGAACCATCTCAGATACTTCTTTGATACCTTTTATGGTAGGTTTAAGCCTTCTCGATTTCAGCTAGTTAATCAATGACCCTATACTCCACAATCCAGGTTGGCCTGCTATGCCAACTAAGCTTCCTTCTAACATCCCTAAGTTTGAAGGAAATTTTGGAGAGGACCCTACTAATCATTTCTTCTCCTTTCACATGTGGTGTTTGTACAATTCTATTACCGATTACTCCATCTGCCTTCGGTTATTCCAACGTACGCCCACTAGAGGAGCTACGAAGTGGTATGTCGACCAGGCTGCTACGTCTCATTCCACTTTTTCCAATCTTTCTAAAGAATTTATGTCCTACTTCTAGTTACCTCTCTTCTATGATACCGATACTGAGTTGTTAACCGCATTCCATAAAACTTCTGCCACCCGCGTTTCTGACCATGTCCAAGAATGGCATAGAAGGAGGAGCTTGCGTCAAGCTCCTACATTCGACGACCATGTCTATATGAATTTGTTTCTCAGAATGATTTTTCCTTATATTGGTAAATATGTCACGTCTCACTTTCCTCATACTGAGGAAGAAGATCTCAAAGTCACGTGGAAATATGGATTGATATGCACCTAGTCTGGTTATGTTCATACATTTTTACCATATCTTCCCAGACCTGGTGGTGCCAATGCATCGGGGGCATCTCATGCCGTCAATGGTATCGTTGGATCTATTTCACATCCGTATACTCATCCTTCCATGGGTTATGGTTTTCCTTAGGGAGGAACCAACTCCTCTAGCACTTATTTCCCTCTCGGCAGCATGTATCCAGGTCAAAGCACATCTTACACATTTTCCCAACTACATCAACCGATGTCGGGGCTAGCCGTCACTCAAATTGTTTATCACAATTTTTCCCAACCTCCTTTCTATCCTTATCCATTGCCTGATGCTCCAACCGCTCCAACAGTAGTGCCCCAGCCCCCCTGGCCTTATCAACCTCTGCAACAGCAGCCACCTCCCCCTCAAGGTCAGGTGTAGACGTAGCAGAGTGTGAATAATCCTCCTAATTAAAAGAAAAATAATAAGGGAAAAGGCAACCAGAACCAACCAATAGCATAGGGTAACCAAGGGCGCCAAGGTAATCAACCACACACACCCCAAGGGAACTAGCCTAACACTACAAACCAGCAACAGGGCGATCAGCCCAAGCAGAACAAGCCTCTTCGTACAAACAATTCGTGCTCATGTTGTGGTGTCCATGGCCATTATACTCATGATTGCCCCCTTTTACTCGAGATGCACCAGTTGTGGGAAGCACAAGCAACATCTAGAGGACAGCAATCCACCGCTTCGTTCCCTCCAAATACTGCACTGGCTCAACCGGCTGTGTTCAGTAATCCTTTCCCTCAGCAAGGATATGTTGTTGCCTAACCCCCTCAAGGTTAGGCCACCCATCAATCTTCACATTCTGGTACCCTTGAGTACCATATTCTCAATATGAATTCTAAAGAGGTCAATACCGCCTATGTCAACCTTCTGACTCGGTCGTGCTAATATGACAAGAAACCCGCTACGTCTACAACTGAGTCCCAAACCAAAGTTTCCACAGAGTCCATTTCGACACCCAATGCTCCCTTACAAATCCCTCAGCCTTAGGCAGAGGTAATTCACAAGATCCCCAAACGGTCATTATGACAAAATGTTGCTTTCGCTAAAGTCGTCCACACCTACAACATAGTAGATGACTTGGCACAATCTCCTGCTACGATGTCAACGTTGGAAGTCATCCAATCATTCCCATCTCAATGAAAAGCTATACTATCTGCTTTGGGAGTTGTGGATCCTTCATATGATCGTTTGATCATCTTCGATGTTGACAAATCATAACATCTGCCCTTACCTTCATCTTTCACCTTCCAAATACCAATCAAGATTCATAATTCCAATGTTTTGTGATGTATCATTGACGAGGGTGCATCCACCTATGTGATGTTCACCTCCATTTGGAATAAGATCGGATCACCTGACTTAGCCCCATACTCCATCACTTTTCATGCTTGGGATGGTCACCCTTCTCAGCCCCTTGGCATGTTCCGAAATTGTCCTTTCACTCTTGCGGGAAATACTATTTGTGTTGATATTGAAGTAAGTGATGCCCCCTTGGATTAAAATATCCTCTTGGGTTGTAGCTATACCTATGTGATGTCTGCTATCACATCTGTGGTTCACCGTAATATTTGATTTCCTCACAATGGAAAGATCGTCACCATCAATCCGTTGACATATTACAAACCAAAGTCTCAGACCTCCCCCGAGTCTATCATATCTTCGGTGGCTGATGAAAAATGAATCGCACCTCTCACCAGTGTTTCACTAGAAGTCTATAAATACTCCACCTTACTTGGTTCATTCCCTATTTCCCCCCCTCTTATCACTGACCCTAGCTCGTCTAATTTTTTCATGATGGAAATATCTCGGGCTAGCCACAAGAGGTTTGGTTTGAATAGCTAGTAGCAAACACCTCCGCAACATGCTTTTGGTCATTTGATGGAGCCTTCGAGACCTTATCCTCAAGTACCTTCTTATTTTGCTGGCGTCTCTTCCAACATTTTTCAACCAGGAACAGTTCCCCCTATCCTTAACCATTTGAGATCCATTCCACCGGGCCACTACCCTTCTAGTCAGATACAATTTCTAGGTCCCCCCTCTGGAGTATTTTCGATGTCTGTTATGTCTACGTTGAGCCTTCCCAATTTGACCTTATGGATCCCGGTTTGGGACATTGATCCCCTAGCAAACACTCTACCTGTTCAACTCAAACCTTATACCGCTTTGACCCCGGTCCAACTGGTCACTATGACCCCTCCCTTTTATTTTGTGCCTCAACCACCTCAACCATAATTTACTCCTGTTGCAAAAGCATTAGGTGAGGGGGCCAAAGACAAAAATAAGGAACTTAAGGACAAGGCCCGCCAAACAACTCCTACTCCCCCTAAGCCTCCAAAGCAGTCACCTCTATGTGCTTTGTGTGATGTTGTTGGGCATGCCACCCATAATTGTCGTGAGCTTCCTCATCTCAAACCTGTGGTCAACAAGAACTTTCCTGAATATGACATCCCAGAGGTCCATGTTACCTTACTTGATTCAGCTAATAAAATCAAATAGTTGCGCACAAACCACCATTTTCTTTGTGTGATCTTTACAGCCACTATTCTCATAATTTTCCCTATCTCGACAAATTTCGCGGCACCCTTGAGGTTTTTCACCAAATAGAGGCCGCTTATAGTGGATCATGTACCCCTCTACTTATGAGTTCTGCTTCAACAGAATTGAAGGAAATTTCTGCACCCATTGTGATACCTCCCCCTGATGTCGAGATGACAGACCCTTCGTCCACTATTCTCTATCTGCCGTCATCCATGAGATCCATGGTGGAATACCCCTCTGGGGCATCCCCTTTTGTTTTGACTGAAACTCCTTCGGCGATAACCCTGGTCTCAACATCGGTAGATGTTTCATCTATTAGCTCTTCATCTACCCAAAGTAGCGATGTGTATGTTAACCATATCTCTCACGATGATTTGTCATGTAGCCCCACTGCGCCTTGTGCTCTTTCTTCTGCCAGTCCTCCCATATTCCATTCTAATGAAGACATTATGGAAGCAATGACCACCCCTGGCTTTCCCTGGGATGATATGCACCATCGTGCATACTTCCTTCCGCAACAGTACCATGACCAGTATGATGTGGAGTCTAAGGAATTCATCCTCGATGAGTTCTATTGGTTTAGAAATCCCATTCCTGCAACAAATGCTTTTGAAGAAGTAAATATGGCCAATATATCTCTTACTATTAAAATTAACATTTTTCATAAACTAGGGGTAGAAGAAAACATTACCTTAGGGGCACATTGCATCCAGGAATAAATTGAAGTTTACACTAATCTATTCAAGGAATTTCATGATATTTTCTCCTGGTCCTATTCAGAGATGACTGGACTTGATCCCACCATTTTCAAACACTATATCGATACATGGTCCGATGCCAATCCTGGTCGTTAAAAGTTGATACCCATTAATCCTTCAAGACAAGAGGCTATCAAAGCTGAAATCGACAAGCTCAAGCATGTTGGTTTTATCTATCCCATTGAATACATTGCTCGGATTTCTAACTTGGTTCCCGTTCTCAAGAAACAAGGCACCATTCGTGTTTGCACTGACTTTCATGACCTGAAAAAATATTGTCCCAAGGACAACTTCCCCACACCTTTTAATGCGTAGATCATCGAAAAGTGTGCGGGGCATGAGGTTCTATCCTTTATGGATGTTTTCTTTGGGTACAACCAAATTGTTATCCATCGTGTTGATCAGTTAAAAATTGTGTTCATTAGTTTATGGGGAGCTTTTGCTTATAGGGTCATGACGTTCGACCTAAATAATGTCGAAGACACCTTCCAGCGAGCCATGTCATACCATTTCCATGATTTGACTCATATTATCCTTGCCTATCTTGACGACCTCACTACTCGTTCTAGGCATCGGGTGCAACATACTCATGATCTGCGTACCGTCTTTCTCCAATGTTGCAAGTATAATATCCACCTCAATCCGCTGAAGTGTGTCTTTTGCGTTCCTGTCGGCCGTCTCTTGGGCTTCATTGTGTCCAAATATGGTATTACACTTTATCCCCTCAAAGTTCAAGTCATTCTTGAGCTTCCCATTCCTCGTATCTTGCACAAGTTATAAAGCCTTCAAGGCAAAGACAGCTTCCTTTGTCAGTTTTTCCCTGACTATGCCACCATTGCACATGGGTTTCTAAGACTCCTTAGATATAACATTCCATTTGTTTGGGATGACTATGATCAATAATATTTTGACTCCCTGAAACATGCTCTCACTTCCACTCCCTTGATTAGTCCTCCTAACTTTGAGAGCAATTTCATCTTGTACATCTCAGCGTCCACCCATTCGGTCATTGGGGTACTTATTCAGGAAGATGACACCAGAAAGAGACATGTTATATATTATGTCAGAAGGAACCTTGTGGGCCCCCCTGTGTCCTACTCACACAAAGAGAAGTTGGCATTGGCCGTTGTGTACTCGATCCAAAAACTTTTTCATTATATCCTTATGCGTTCCACCAAGGTTGTGACCAATTCCAACCCTATGGCTTTCCTATCGATAGATCATCAATGGGAAGTATGCCCATTGGATCATTATCCTTCAGGAGTTCGATCTTGAATTTTTCACACCCAAATGGAAGAAATGTTTAGCCCTTGTTGAACTCATTTTTGAATTGCCTACTAGTGCGCGAGATCCACCGGTTAATGATTATTTACCATATGAGCACTTGTTTTCCATTACTTCAAATGATCCTTAGTATGGTGAAATCCTCACCTACCTGCAAACAAATAATTTATCTTCCCACCTTGATCATGATTCTTGACGACGTATATAAAACCAAGCCCCTCGCTATCTTCTCATTTGTGACAATCTCTATCGTCGCAGTTTTGATCCTGTCCTCCTTCGTTGTCTCGCGCATGCTAAAGCTAAGCAAGTCCTTAATGCCTGCCATAGCGGTGCTTGTGGTAGAAACCTCTCAGGTTTTTCCACTGCCCAGAAATTCATGTGCGCTAGGTATTTTTGGCCTTATCTCTTTGGTGATTGCATTGAAGCAGTCAAAAATTGTTCTAATTGTCAACTCTTCGCCCCAAAGGAACCAACTCCACCTGCTTCCCTACATCTTGTCATATTATCCAGTCCATTCTGTAAGTGAGCCATTGACTTTATGGAGTTTAAAACTCCATCTAATGGTAACCATAAGTATATCATTATGGTAGTTGACTATTTCGCCAAATGGGCTGAGGCCATGCCAACGTTCAATAACACGGTAGCTACTGCAACTCTCTTTTTCTTTAACCATGTTATCGCTTGATTCAGGGTTCTGAAACAATTGGTCTCAAACCATGGCTGAAATTTTGAAGATGATATATGGCGTGTGCTATCCTCTCTGTTGGGCTTTGAGAACCAATTTTCATTGTCCTATTATCCCCAAGGTAATGGTCAAGTTGAAGCGGTCAATAAAATCCTTAAAAATATGCTTCAATGGATAGTGAATTAGCACAAAACCAACTGGCACCTTATGCTCTTCCCTGATTTGTGGGCCTATAAAACTTATTTTAAAACCGCCACTGGGTTTACTCCTTTCCACCTCGTTTTTAGCAAGGAGGTAGTCTTAACGATTGAGTGTGAAATCCCCTCTCTTCACCTAGACGTCGAACTTATCCTTGACACCCAACCCTTATAACAAATACTTATCATGATTAAGCATGCTGCCGAAGACCGTCGTGTTGGATTACAAACCATCGAAGCAGCCAAGAAGCACACCAAAGCTCAATATGACCGAAAATTCCACCCTCGTACCTTTCACGAAGGTGATCTTATTCTAGTGTATGGCCAGGCTCATGATGTCCTTGGTCATGGGAAGTTTGACGCATTATGGCGAGGACCTTACATTATTAGTAAGGAATTGGGAAAGGTGGTATACCTTCTAGAGGATTTCAAAGGCCAACTCCTTCCTAACCCTCGCAATGCACTCTACCTTAAGAGATTTTACCCATATCATCTCCCATCGAGATGCATGTTTTATTTCTATCATGCATTTAGGTAGCTTGCATTGTTCATAATCATCTCATTAATTTTTTGTCTTTTGGAACCTTTTAGATGGATCTGTCATCCACACCATATATCGGCTATGTCAACGGTGCAATTCGCTTCTCCCACAATCTATCCTCAACATCTTGGGCCACGTTTACCCCCATGCATTCATTAGTCCTCTCCAATGGTGTATGCATTGGATATGCCACCAATAACCAGGCCAAATATGATGTAGTGATAGGTTTGTTAGTAGATTCCCTTGATCATCGCATCCTTCACCTTCATCTTCATTTATATTCCTTGCTACTTTTCATGCAATTTAATGGCATGTATCGTGTGAATAACCATGTCCTTTTTAGAAGATATTTACGAGTGAAGTTATTAGTGTGTGAATTTGAATCCATTACATTTAGTCATGTACCTAGAGCCCAAAATCACTATGTAGATAACATTGCAAACAATATTCTATATTGGAAATTATCACATGAATTTAACACAATACAATCATAAAACAAATAGCAAACCATATACTCATCATATAACAAAATATTCATATCCATATTATGTATCAAAAAAATCATAAATTTTTTGGAGTCTACTACTCTAAATACATCTGACATTCCCATACATTGTTACAAAATCAAAACTCGGGGCACTAGACACCCCTACATGTAATCACTATCTGGAGGGTCCCGAGCCAATGGCTCGGCTCCAACATCTTGTAGATCCTAAACTACCTGTCTAGCCATCGCCATGCACCGCATGATCCCTCACCATTGAGAGGGTAGCCCTACACATCCTTTGATGTACTGGTCCTCAATATCGTTCCATCCACGCTTAGATATGCCGATCACCATCAGCTCACACCTGTAGCAGAAATCCTCCAGCAGATCCTCATAGTTTAGTGTTTGGTCTCCTCTCGCTCCACTAGACTCTGCAGCCCCTGGCGTTGCAAGTCATCCCATATACCCTGTCGGCTTCACCGGTGCTATATCTGCATACCAAAAGTAACAAATTAGTACCACATACATATTATAAAAACTCTAAAATGCACCATAATATATAGCAACTTTCACTTACCATCTGGTCCTCATGCTCTACCAGGCAGAAGTGGCAAGTCAGACCCCCCTTGAAAGTTCATACCACAGTATGGATAGTCTTCTATGTACAATGGCATCTTATCCCAATGTGCGAATAAATCAGGTCATAACACGTGTCCAACCCCCCTACATCCTCCTCTCCGCAGTAGTTTCCCCCAACGATGCATCTTAGGCTCCCGTCGGCCCCCATATTATATCTGCACATGCAGCAGAAGTGTGGGGATTTCCTTGAAGAAGAACGAGCACAACATTGTACCAAAAGCACAATCATGGTTCACCTATCGCTTTCATAGGGAAAAATCTCATGTCACTGAAGATAACATTATTTGGGCCCTCCCATAGTAGGTCCCACTCAGAACACTCTCAACCAACATCATCTACCCTCCAGTGATGTGATGGAATGCCTAGTTTCCCAACATTTGTAGTACTATTGTGGTGACAACCCGTGTCTCTACCATCTCTAGATCACTGATCAGTATGGTAGTGCCCTTAGCACGAACACTTGGTCTACAATGGCGTTCCACGAACTGTGATATGTTCCACCCCCGCAATAATATTGGATGTATATTTCCCACCACCCCTAGTGGCAGGAGTCCAGACAAGAAGTAGATGTCCTAAATGGTCAACTCGATATTGTGCCCCTGCACCATAAAGGCTTCATGTTCGAGATCCCAATAGGTGATTATCCTAGATAGTAAGTGCGCCTCAGACCACCTAATCCCCCTTGATCTCGTTACGAAGCACATCCAAATACCTCTATCACCATTTGATCTTCAGCTCTGCCATACCTGCACAAACCCATCATGTTTTTTAGCTCAGAGAAGATAAATTGCATCCTAACTCATCAAGTCCCAGTCCACAGCCAAAAAGTAGGGAAAATCCCATGTATAGACCAACTCACAATTTTTAGGACCTGCAACTGTGAGCTCGTAGATTTCCCCTATGGAAAATGTGAGCTAGGTTGCAGTATATGCCCCAAAAGTGCGAGCCGACTGTTAGGAAGGGAAAAATTTTGTTTCTGGACCCCGGACACCTAATTTGAAAAGCTGAACCACTGAAAACGTAGAGTAGGGTTAGGCCACCAACCTGCAACTAACAGATCTCGATTCCAATGGTCGGTTCATCTGATACGGTCGCCGCAAGATTTAAGGCCTTCTTCTCCTCTCCACTTCACCATAGCTCCACTAGAAAATGAATGGAAAATTGGAGGGAAATTTCCCTATTAAAACAAAACCCTAATTTTTCTTTCACCAATTGCGACAAAACTGTACCTCGGTTTGATGAACTGTCAACACCTTTAGAAAGCTTTCACCGAGCATTAAAATGGGTATCCTTTTGTTTTTGGTAATTTGACACTTCACTAGGAATCCATTTTTCCAAGAAGGGTCACTTTTCCGCCCCTTAAAATCAGATTTCTTCACTTGCACTACTTGTACTTGAAAGGGCGTGTGCCGATTTTCTTCATGAGTAACAATATTTTTCTCATGCTTTTATGGTTCCCATCGGGCCTATTATGTGTGGCAGCATCATTGATTCACCCTTTCTCAGATCATCTGAGTTGAGTAGCCATCGCATTCATGGAGTCTATCTTGAGTCCCTTGGCATCCTATTACAGTATTCCATCCATTTTTACCTTATCCCTCTCTCGTGTCACCCATTTTTTCCTCCATTCATATTGTCCCCCATCCCCCAGGAGTCGAGTCAGTCACTACCAGGTCACCCATAATATTTATACTCTAACAAGGGAAGCCTTCCGTCAGCTGCTCAGTATCCACTATTACATTGTCATCCCTGGTGTCAGCCCATTAGTCATGTTACTATGATCCCTCGTGCCTTAGTTTAGGATTCCTCATTGCCTCACTTATGGCAGACCTCCTTCTATCGACATCAACACATTCATTCTAGAAGATAGGTCTAGAGGGTGGTGTACCTTGGTTCCATCTTCCATTCTTGTTCGGTGCCTTAGATTAGGAAAAGGGACTCAACATTTCTCTTTGACTTGGTTGTTTCTCATCTGCTTAGCTTCAACCCATCATTGCATGATCGACATTCATATAATTTATGGTTATATGATTCAACATATTATACCAGTGATTCTCGGGTGTGTGTGAGATGTTTTAGAACTCATGAGGGGGTGGCCCTTCAAGTAGCCCCCCACATGCTTGGATGACCTCACATTATGCTACAACCTCAGATGCATCTCCATAGATTTGATGGGTTCAGTTCCAATTTCTTGCAGTGCCCATAGCATGCATGTATCACTCAGATGTTCCATTCATAATTTCAGAGCCCTTTCATGTTTATCAAGGCTTCTTTGGTTGCTATTATGTCTCATGTACTCAGGTATTATTGTTTTCAATCCTGGCTTTGTCCTAGGTGTGTATGTATGTGGGATTCATTATATTTTTGTCTGGCCCATTTTATGCCAGCACTTCATGTACCATTTATCATGTACTGTATTTCTCAGTTTCATTTTTTTGGGCACACCATTATTATTTGTACTTTGTCATCTCGGTGGGCATAGTTATGCCTCCCTTGTCTCACTAAGAATAGGTACCCAAACATTAAAGGAGACATATCATTTGTAGGTCTCACCCCTCGGTTATTTTCCTCTCTCGCTTCACTCCGTCTATGTATCTCTCTCTCATTTTGACTCCCCTTCGGTGTCTATTGATTGCGTTCTTAAAACATACTTCGGTCATACGATTAGCTTCTAACGCTCGCACATTGGGGGGGAATATGTTACACCAATTTTTGGTCATTTAACCATTTACAATTAGATGGATCGAAGTACACCATGTAAGACCAATTTTACCATAGTAAAATTTCTTTTACTATAATAAATAAATTAATAAACCATATTTTATTAAGTTATTTCTAGTTCAAACAAGAAACCACATGAGGAATAATTAAATAAATCCTTATTTATTAAATTTTCCTCTAGGAATAATTAATTAAACCATTGTTTAAATAATATTGTTGGTCATATTTAACCTAATTATGATAAATAATTAGATAAATCATTATTTTTATTATTTTTCTCTAGGAATAATTAATTAAATCATGATTTAGTTATTACTCATTAAATTTGACTAAATCACCTAGAAATAATTAAACAAATCATTATCTGTTAATTATTCCTTAACCACATTCTTGAAATGATAAATAAATCACTTATTTGTTTATTATTTCTAAATAAAGGTATTTAACCAATTTAAATACATTTTCCCTCCAACAAAATATAATAAAATATTTCAAGCAGTTAGATCTAGATCTTGGTTAATAATATTTTATTATGTGTCATTATCAATGATAACTCAATATTTTGTTATAAATAGGAGGTTTTTCCATTCATTATTCACTTTTATCACATTCATTGTCACGCTTTGATCATTATCATTGATGCTACTACCTTCTTTACTTCTTGAGCTCCCATAGAGTTCAACACATTTCGGGTTTTCTACACCAATGAGAGAGAGAAACTTCTTGATCTTAAGCATTGAGGACAACCAAGAACCCGTCCCATTGAGGGGGACTGGTAACATCATTCTTTGTTCCCTTCCCAGTTGTTATTATTCATATAAAATTATTTATATCTTGTTTTGTCTGTTGGATGTATGGATAATTTCTTATTTCTTTTCACTTTTTAACTATTTTTACTGCATAGATTGGGTTTCTCACAATATTTGTTTTAACTATCATCTCTACAGATCTAAATAATTTAAGCAACCATATTTGTTGTTATGGATTTTTGTCATGCGCGGCTAAAGTGAGCTCTTTTCGTACACTTGCGTTAAGAATTTACACTAACAAAAATATTCTCTCGAAGAAACATCACTCAAATAAGAATATTTCAAAAATGATTTTCATATAGTGAGATGGTGTTGAGAAAAAAATCTCATGAGGAAACCCTATTCTAACCTAGTTTATGGATCTCATCAGGATCGTGAGAACCTGACATAACCATCAGTAAGGTTTGAATTTCCTCAATTTCCTGAAAAGCCCCTAAACCTTAAAATGAAAGATGATAAAATTGTGGTGGTTTAATGTGATCACTAACTGTACATAAGTAGCCATCATCAGTTACATCAACAAGATCACTAAATATTGCATGAAAACTATTATAATCATGGGATTGATCATTCAACATATAACATTCTCATTTACCCATAAATGGAGATGACTCGGTCGAATGGATTTCATGAGTGATCTGAAAAGATTTTTCCTTTTCGAATGCTAAAGGTTGCAAACCACAAGAGTGTCAGGAAATAATTTCTTTCTTTTCTTCTTCAACATGTGAGACTTTATGGCCTTGTTCCTGCTTAAAATCTGATTTCCTAGAATGAGAGTATGATTTTCAATGGTATTTGATTCATCAAACAAGTTTGGACACAAGGATTAGTGGGTTTAAGAGGAAGAAACTTCAATTCCCATAAGAGATTCTTCTATAATAAAATGAGATTCCATTTCTAATTTTTTCACATCCACATCCTCTTGAGGAGTTGATAAATAAGTAGGTGTATATGGAAATCCATCATAATATATATCAACAATGTCATTGTTATAAAATTCACTGGTTTGATTAAGCACTTTGATTTCACATGACTAGTCACTCAAAACATGAGATTCTTCATTGATCGTGAGTGGAGAGCCATTAACTGGATGTTTTTTGTGAATGAATTGAGTAAGGAAACCATCATATTGACATTCTAGGATTTGGGAATCATAAGAGATATGAGATTCATTTTCATTATTTTCTTCCTTTAGTTGTAAGCTATTGCTAGCTTGTAACTGATCACTACCTAGCCCAACATAACAAGAATAAAGAGCATTTGAAGAAATTTTTGTCGTAGTAGATTCATCTAGGGAATCCAGGTGCAAAAAGTTATGAGTTGCAGATCAAATAGGATGAAAAGAATCTCTTTCAGAAACATCACTTCCAATCAAATCTGATTCAAGATGTTATCACCAAAAAATGATCACCTAACCATTTCCAACTAGGTGGAGCGAAATACACCACGTGAGTTTAATATTCCCATAGTAAAATCACTTTCACTATAAGAAATAATTTAATAAACAACTTTTATTAAGTTTTTTTTTATTAAAACCCATGAGAATAATTAAATAAAACAGTATTTATTTAATTTTCTCTAGGAATAGCTATTAAATCATTATTTAATAAATATTCCTTGTCACATTTGACTAAATATACTGGGAAAAATTAAATAAATAATTATTTGTTTATTATTCCTTATTTCCATGTTTGAAATAGTTATTAAATCATTATCTAATATTTATTTCATTTTCACACATTTTTTCACATTCGCGAAATAATTAATAAATCATTTGTTGGTTAATTATTTATAAATAAAGGTATTTATCCATTTTAGATATCTTTTCCCTCTCCAAAAATATAATAAAGTATTCCAAGCGGTTAGATCTAGATTTTGGTTAATAATATTTTATTATTCTCAATTTCCGAGATCAACCTAATACTTTGTTATAAATAAGAGGGTTTTTCATCCATTTCTTACCATTATCATTATCATCGTCACCATTATCATCACATACCATTCACACTCCCATTTTTTAGTTCTATATTGTTTGGGTTTCACACATTTGAGAGAGAAGAAGAATCTGAATACTAAAGAGAGGAGGACATCAAAGGACCCATCCCAGTGAGGGGGACTTATGACCCTTTGTAAATCTCCTTCACTAGGTGTCATTAATATAATTATTTTCTTTCAAAATCTTTTCCAAGATTGGGTTTTTACATCGGTTTTATATCTGTTGTTTTTGCTTTTAGATTTGCATACATCCATTGTTTTTGTAGGTTTTTCTCACATATTTGTTGCAGATCTAAATTATAAGCAGCCACAATTATTGTTAGGGTCACTAGTCATTCATGAATTAAGTGAGATATTTTTGGTACAACTTCCAAAATATTTCATACTAACAAATGACAAATCCATTGGGTTTTTGGTTACATTTGTCATCAACAAATGGTGACTCCATTGGTGTAACAACTTCAGTTTCCTGAGTGACTTTTTCTTGAGAAATTTCAGGGTTTCCTGCATCTATTTTTAGCTTATTTTTTATATTTATAGCTTTCTCTCCATTATTCTATCAAATTTCCAACTACTAGTGGTTTTTTGGTGTTTTCCGCAGGTCACAGGTACCAGCCGAGAAGGAGACGACAACATCTTGCGAAACCTGCCGCCTGAGAGACGAGGAGACCAAAACGTATTTTTCAACCCAAAAAGTGTGTTCTAAGAGAAGAATGCCATGTTTGGCCAAAAAATATTATTTTCCTTTAAAAACAGGTTAGAAATTGTGTTTTCATACTTTTCTGAGAAATATTTTTCTAAAATTTTTAGGGTTTGCCGAGAGTACTGTGTTTGGTTTTTTTACCTCTATTTCAAGCCTCCTTAGGCCTAGATCTTATTATTTTGTCTCGTTGAGGTAGAGAAAAGCCCCATAGGGTTTCTAGTATACTTCCACCTTTTTAAGAGGGGATCAACTAAGTAAGGAGTCTAGGGTTTTCATTATTTTTAGCCACTTTTTTAGGGTCTGATCCATTTTATTACAACCTCTTTGGATATGTTTTTTAGCCCTATTAACTCCCTTTGAGTTTTATTTTTCCTTGCCCCCTTGGATCCATTTAAGTATCCTTGGTTTGTTGAGATTCATACATATCCTTTGCAGGAGATCTCACCTCTGTTTTTTTTTGTTATTCTGCACCATTTTCAGTAGCATAGAGCCTTAGATCCTAGTCCCATTGACATTAGATCTTGTAGGTGATTTTCATGTGTTTTGAGTAGCTTGTTTTCCTCTTTTTCCTAGTTGTTTGAGAGCCTTCTTTGGGTGGGGTTTTTGCTTTATTTTCTATTTAATTTTCCGTCATATTTTAGCATTTTATTTTAGCAATATATGGAATCACGACACATGCTCAATTTTCTCATCCACTAAACACATTTTTTTACACACATACACACCCTAAGCAAACGTGAAATTGGTTAACGCCACCAATTAAAGACTCTAATCACCACACTTAATAATATAACACACATATATTAAGCCCGCTTAGGCATCAAGGCCAAATAATCTGTGCAGTTAGGTGTAAGATCAGTGGGATAGGCTTCCTATAGCACCCATCAATCATTTACATTGAGACATAAAAATTGAGATTTTAGGGATCTTAAAATCATTCACCATCCCATGGTCAAACCAATGTGTCATAAACCCGATTTAGAGGGGGTTAGGCTAGGAAATCATGCAAATGGTTCTCCTTGGGCTACCCAACCCATGGTAGGGAATTCTAGGCGTTGTTTGATTTACCAACAAGATCAAGACTCGACCATCCCCATGGGATGATGGCAACCATAGTGAAAAATCTTAGGAAAACACCTAATAGGACTAGTTGTGGGAAGAAGTTGGTTCTCTAACCTACCTTTCTCTTTGAAAGGCCATCTAAAACAATAGATTTAGGATTGTTTGAGGAATTAGATCACCTTTAGGCTAGAGGTCATTCTTATTCTGATAGGATGGTTTTTCTTGTATTATAGTAGCATCATTATATATATATATATATATATATATATATATATATATTTTACACTTGGTACTGTTGCACTAGTTGTTTGCTTGTTGTTTGTTACTCTGATTTTTCCTATCATTCTTTAGTCCTTTAGTGTTATATTTTTCTTGACATCATTCTGCCACTAAGGTGTTTGTTACGGTGAATTTGAGGTCTTCATCCTTAGTTCCCATCGGGATGTATTACTCCTCCTCGTCGAGTACAAATTAATATTCCCAGTCCTCCATCAAGTCCTTCTAACTATGATTCTATTAATTCCTTTGATTCTACGTCTTCTCTACCTCATATTGCCTCCATGTTAGGCACCAATGTAGGTGCGAGAAACCAAGGTGGTACCTCGGTTCCTACCCAGGGTAATACCACTAGTGGAACCTCAACTGGTACTGTCACTCCTACTCCATTGCTACCCTTTATGGTTGGTTTGAATCTCCCATATTTTAATAAGGTTATCAACAATCCCCTTCTCCATAACCCAAGTTGGCCAATTATTCCTACTAAAATTCCTTCATGCATCCCTATGTTTGAGGGAAATACTAGAGAAGACCCCACTAATCATGGTCAGTCATTTCACATGTGGTGTTCCTCTAATTCCATACTGATGACTATATTCATATTTGTTTATTACAACACATGCTTACTGGAGTTGTGGCTAAGTGGTATGTTGAACAACCCCACGCCTCTCATTCCACTTTTGTGAATCTTGACAAATATTTCTTATCATATTTTTGGTTACCTCTCCATTACGACCCTAGGACCAATCTCTTGACTTCATTTTTTCAAAATTCTACCACCCGCCTTTTTTACCATGTCCAAGAATGGCGCATAAGGAGGAGCACATGTAGGGCTCCTGATTTTGAAGACCATGTCTATATGGATTGGTTTCTTAGATCGTTATTGGCCCCCATGTTTAAATATGTCACATCACACTTCCCTCAGACATAGTAATATTCCCTACAAATAACCTTAGAGTATGACTTGATTTATGCCCAATCTAGTTATCTTTATACCATTTTACCATAACTCCCTAGGTCTGGTGGTGTTAATGCACCGAGGGCATCTCATGCCACCGATTGAATCATTGGATCTCTTTAACACCCTTATCAACAACCATATGCTATCCATTAGACGAGTTATGGTCAACCCTAGGGGGGACTAGTACCTCCTACAATTATCCCCATCCACCAGGAAACCCTTATCTAGGTCAAAGCACACCATATGCATTTCCCCGATTGCATTAGAAGATGACAGCGCCAGTTTTTTCTCAACCTATTTATACCAATGTTTCCCCTCCTCCATATTTTTTATATGTACCACCTAACACTCCATCCCCTCTGGCACAAGCGCCTCAACCTCCCATGCCTCCTCAACCTCTGCCACAACAACCACCTCCTCCTAAAGGTCAATTGTATGCTCAACAGAGCATGACCAATCCCCCCAACACCAAGAAGATGAAAAATGGGAAAGGTAATAGGAATCAACCATCCCAAGGTAATGAGGGTAACCAAGATCCTCCACCTAATCATCCTCAAGGAAATTAGCCTAATATTGCAACCCAACAATAGGGTAGAGAACCCAAGAATAACAAGGCTCTTATTGTGAATAAGACTTTTTGCAGCGTATATGGCCATTACACTTATGATTGTCCCCTTTTACCATAGATGCATCAAGCATGGGAAGCCCAAGGTGGTACTTTTAGAGGACAACAGCGCATGGCTCAGCTTCCTCCAATCCCTTATTTTTCTCAATCGATAGTGCTTACTAACCCATTTCCTCACCAAGGATACATAGCTTCACAATCCACACAAGATCAAACAATGCCTCAACGTTCACAATCTGGTTCCACTGATTTTCAGATTCCTATGATGAATTCTATGATCATCAACACTAAACATGTCAATATTCATACTTTTTCACACCAGTATGAAAAGGCACCCACTAATTTTGTGACTGAGTCTCAACCAAAAGTTTCCACAGAGTCCATTCCATCATCAAATGGTACCTTATAGATCGCTCATCATAAGGCAAAGGTTATTACCAATATCCCCAAAGGACCATTATGTCATAATGATTCTTTAGCCAAAGCCGCACATACATACAGCACAGTAGATGACTTAGCACAGTCTCCTGTTGCCATGTCAATGCTGGAAGTTCTCCATTTTTTCTCATCCCAACAGAAATATCTACTTAATGCCTTGGGCACTGTGGATCCTTTAGATGATTAGATGATCGTATTTGACATTTATAAATCATAACATCCTCCACTTCATTCATTTGTTTCTTTCCAAATAACAGTCTTAATAAGAAATTCCACCGTACAATGGTGTATCATTGACAAAGGTGCCTCCACATGCATGATGCCTGCTAGTTTTTGGAAACAACTTAACTCACCAGAACTGTCCCCATCAACCATCACTCTCTGTGCATGGTACGGTCATCCATATCAACACATTGGCTTACTTTGTAACTGTCCTATCACTATTGTTGGAAAGACGGTCTCCATTGATATTGAAGTCATTGGCGCCCCACTGGACTACAACATCCTTTTGGGTTGTAGTTACTCCTATGCCATGTTAGCTATCGCATCTGCGGTTTTCCATAATATGTGCTTTCCCCAAAAAGGAAATATCATGACAGTCAGTCAACTGACTTACTATGATTCTAAGGCACATACTTCTCCTCAAACCAACATTTCATCCATGACTATTGATGTGAATTTCTTGTCCCTCACCAATGTCTCACCAAGAGTTTATAAAGACTCTTCTTTGATAATTGGTGCCTGCTATGGTCCACCACCTACCCCTTCTGAGCCCAACTCATCCATTGTTTTTCATGCTGCAAGCATCATGGGATGATCATAAGAAGTCTGTTATGCCCATCCAACAGCTAGCTCCTCCACAACCTGTTGTCCCCAACTCAACCCAGCCTATAGGTATGATTTCTCAAGTACCAACTCCTTCCTATGGTGTCTCTCCTAATCCATTTAAACCAAGAAAATTTCCTCTAGACCTTAACCATCCAGGAGAATTTCCACCATGCCATTAGCCTTTAGGTCAGATAAGGCTTTCTTATTCCCCCCGCCAGGAATTTTATCTGTCCCTATCATGGCTATGTTGAGTTTACCCAACATTACTCTGGGGATCCCAGTCTGTTAGATTAATCCCCTCGCAAACACTCCACATAATCACCTTAAACCTTATGCAGCTTTGACCCTGGTGCAATAGGTCTTACCTTCCCCTTACTTTGCTTCAGTTCCACAAAAAATTCAACAGGAACCTACACCTATTGTGAAAGCATCTAGTGAGGGGGGAAGAGCCTAGAAAAAGGTAAATAAAGAAAAATCACCCCAAACAACTTCAGCTACTACTAAGCCTCCAAAGTTGACACCTTTGTGCACTTTGTGTGATGTTGTGGGGCATGATACCAAGAATTTTCCTAAACTTCGTCATCTCAAAGAGGTGGTCGACGATACATTTCCTCACTCTAACATCCTGAAAGTCCATGTTACCTTACCTGATTCGGCCAAGAAAAAATAATTGTTATGCACGAATCACCCTTGTGCTTTATGTGACAACTTTGGTCACTATTCTCATCATTATCCTTGTATCGAAGATTTTCACGATACCTGTCAGGCACTTCGTGAAATAGAGGTCACTCGTAATGAACCCACTACTTCTTTACCTGTGGATTTTGGCACCATTATTGAGTCAAAACAGGAACCACACATTGTGATTCCTCCTCCTGATGTTGAGATGACGGATAGCATTGATACCATTCTCTACCTATCATAATCCATGGGATCCGCGTCTGAAGACTCTTTTGGAGTTCTCCACACTGATTTGATTGAACCTTCTTCATCAGATACCTAGATCTCAACATCGATATATTTTCCATATACTAATTATTTGTCCCCTATTGTTGTCGATTTGCATGTGAACATTGTCTCTCATGATGATGCTTCAGGTAGACCCTCCACATAAAGTGGTCTTGCTTCCTCTAGTGTGTCTATCTTCCATTCAGATGAATACATCATGGAAGCCATGACCATGCTTTATTATCCTTGGGAATATATGCACCATCATGCAAATTTACTTCCGCGGTAGACCCATGAACAATATGTTGTGGAGTCGAAAGACTTCATCCATGGTTAATTCGATTGGTTTAGAAATCCCATTCCCGCGCCAGATTTTTTTGAAGAAGGAAACAAGGCCAATATATCTCCTACCATTAATATTAACATTTCGAATAAACTAGGGATTGAAGAAAATATCACCTTGGGGGCACATTGTACCTCGAAATAAATTTATACTTACACCAAGTTATTCAAATAATTGTGTGATGTTTTCACATGGTCTTATCCTAAGATGCTTGGAATTGATCCCACCATTGTTGAACACCATATTGACACATGGTCTGATTCCATTCTTATCTGTCAAAAATTGAGACCCATAAATCCTTCCATATGTGAGGCTATTAAAGTCGAAATCGATAAGCTCAAGCAGGTTGGATTTATTTTTCCCCTTCTCACTTATCTGCAAACCCAGAAATTTCCCCCCCATATTATTCATGATGATCGATGATGTATTCGACATCAAGCCCCTCACTACCTCCTCATCCGTGATGATATCTATCATCGTGGTGTCGATATTTTCCTTTGTCGTTGTCTCACGCATGATGAAGCTGAGCAAGTGCTCAATGCCTCTCACAATGGCGCATGTGGTGGTCACCTGTACGAAATGGCCACTTCTGAGAAGATTATGTGTGTTGATTACTTTTGGCCTTCTCTCTTCGGTGATTTCATTGAGGCAATAAACCATTTTCCCAATTATCAATTATACGCCCCTAAGGTGCGAGCTCCACCTGCTCACCTCCATCATGTCATCACAGTCGGTCATTTTTGTAAATGGGCCATTCACTTCATGGATTTTCAACCTCCATCTTCTATTAACCACAAGTATATTATCATGGTCATTGACTATTTCACCAAATGGGTTGAGGCTATGTCAACGTTCAATAAAAATGCGTCTACTAAAGCCTTTATATTCTTTTTCAACCATGTTATCACTCGATTCGAGGTTCCAAAAAAATTGTTTACTGACCATGAACGACATTTAGAATATGATATATTTCATGAGCTATCCTCTCTTTTGGGCTTTGAGCACCAATATTCATCATCTTATTATCCTCGAGGAAATGACCAAGTTGAAGTGGTCAATAAAATCCTTAAAACTATGCTTTAGTGGACGGTGAATAAGCATAAGACCAATTGGCACCCTATGCTCTTCCCTGCTTTGTGGGCCTATAGAACCTTTGTTAAAACCACCACTAGGTTTACTCCTTTCCTCCTTGTTTTTGGTGAGAAGGAAGTATTACCAATCGAGTGTGAAATCCCCTCCCTTCACCTTTCCATCGAACTCCTCCCAGACACCAAACCTTTAGAAAAATGACTTATCATCCTTGAGTGTGCCAATGAAGACCATCGTGTTGCATTACAAACCATTGAAGCCTCCAAAAGGCACACCAAATCTCAATATGACTGGGAAGTCCACCCTTGTACCTTTCACAAAGGTGACATTGTTCTTGTGTATGACCAAGCTCATGATGTCCTGGGTCATGGGAAGTTTAAATCATTATGGCTAGGACCCTACACCATCTGTAAGTGTTTGTTCACGGGGGCATACCTTTTAGAGGATTTCAAAAGCCAACTCCTTCCTAACCCTCGTAATGCAATCTACCTGAAGAAAGGTTACCCATAGAATTTCCTATCGATATGTGTGGATCTATTTATGTTCTGAATTTAGATATTATTTATCCCCTCCCATCATCTTATATGTTTTATTCTTGCATATTTCATATGGATCCGTCATCCACACCTCATATCAGTTATGCTAATGGTGCTAGTCACTTCTCCAGGGATCTTGCCTCAGCATCTTCGGCCATTTTCACCCTTCTGCGTTTTTTAGTTCATTCCAATGAAATATGCATTAGATATACCACTAATAACCAGGCCAAATATGATGTTTTGATAGGTTTGTTAGATGATTCCCTTGATCATCACATCCTTCATCTTCATGTTCGTCTAGATCCCCTATTGCTTGTAATGCAATGGAATGGAGTTTATCGTCTACGTAATAATGTCCTATTTATAAAATACCTACAAGTGAAGCTTTTGACACATGAATTTGAAGTCATTACATTATTTCATGTTCCTAGAGCCCAAAATCGCTATGTATATTCCATTTCAAATAACATTCTAGATTGGAATTTATCACATACAAGAGGGAAATCATAAACATTAAAAAATGGCGAATCACAATCATCACAAAATATGCATAACCATATTATGTATCATAATATCAAAACATATAAGTGTTTGGAGTCCACTACTCTAAATACACCTGACATGCCCATATCATGTTACATAACCAAAAAATGGGAACTGTTAGCGTAAAAAGTCACTCCTTGATAGCTTAAGGAGTAAGCATTACAATCATAGTTCATTTCAAATTTTAAATGGATTGTTTGAGTGGTGGGATGGCTTTCTAAATATTTTGAAATGATTTAATGTTGTTTAAGACATTCATGAATTTGGCAAGTTGTGGCAAGTATAAATTGTGTGGGTAAAAGGTAGTATAGGGAGCAGAGTATACAAGTGGAAGAGGATGAATAGTTATGTAATATTCCAAATTTTCAATCAGATAATTGGAATATTAGAGTTCTTAATTTTTCATAATTAATTAAATAAATAAGACACTAGAGGGACCCACAAACCCCATAGATGAATAAAATCCACTTTTGATGTGTGTATGTGGATAATTTAGATCTAGATCTACATTATGGAGTAGTGGAGCAACTTCTTAAATGAAGGAAGAGTGGAGATCATGGATCTTTAATGTGAAAATACTAGGATATTGGAAGAGGTCAACTGAGATCATAGTGCATTCAAAGTAAGATCATAAAGCACTTATGATGAGATAGTGGAGGAAGTGGTGCATCTAAAGCACACGTGATGGAGAGAGTGGAAATTAAATGCAGACATAATGGAGATCATGGAGAGACAACGCAATATTCATGGAAGCTAGTGGCCACATGTACAACATAGTGATGAGGTGGGATAGGGCTATGGAAGGCTCACAATCTATATAATGAAGATGAAGGCACAATAGAAGGCATGATTTAGATTATTATTTCTGATCTATTTAGATCTAGATTTTTTGGTTGACATTTCTATGCACGCTTATTTATTTAGCTAAGTCTATAGTGTTGTTTAGAACAAGGTGTTTCTGAGCGTAAATTACACCCTTACCCACAGGGGACTTTGAGTGCCTACTCTGGGAAGGTTTCTATTGGGCTTTATTCCTCATCAGGCATTGGTGCCATCTTCAGGAGGTTGTTTCTATCATTCCAGCTAGGAAACCAGTGGAGGATTCATCCTTCCACTTATGCTTCATGTTCAGTCTTCCAGAAGTAGCATATCTATATCTAGAATTCAGTCCATTGTTTTTTACCTCCATGCAACAAAATTCCCCTCAAGTATTGCGCACTGCAGTCTTGTAGATCTATTGGAGGAAGGAATTTTTCAGCATTTTAGCTGGAAATCCTATGAGGGACCATCTCCTCACTTTGGTTTCATTGTTTCCATTATTCAGGAGTTGATTTTCATATCTTAGCGGCAGGCTATTGAGCCTCCCTCTCTTACAGCACAATTTTCTGAAGTTGTTGAGTCTTCAGCATCTATCTTCAGTGGAGGAGATTAGAGGAGCTAGATCTTGAGCTTTTAGCCCAAGGATATAGTGAAGGGATCATCCCTTCTTACATAGATCTGATTGTGTGACACATTGCAACAATATATTTATCAAATCTAACTTCATATATGCATACCAAACATCTGTATAGTGAAGCCCTAAGAGGGTGATTTTCTTATATTCATATATCCGGAAAATCCTCTCTGGGTTATCTTGGGTATCCATCATAGAGCCTGGATCTAAAGTTTCAACATCATCGGAGCTCCCAAACTGCCTAGATCTAAATTTTTATTTTCTGGTAGCTGATGCATCGGCATTTTCCAGCAGGGACATCACAGTTTTCCTTCAAATAGTCCAACAGTTACGTAGTCCCTCTTGTGGGATCATTTCAGGGTCATTCTAGGCCATCTCTTTGGCTTGAGTGTCTCATATTTTGAGCATTGTTGTACTGGGTTATCCACCTCCATATAATAAAATGGCTCAGTTATTTCTGTGTATTTGATGGTGTATTAAAATTTATTGTTTACTTAGTTGCAGTTCATCTATTGTGTTTTTGTATTATTTCATACTCCCTTTTGGGATATCATAGTGGTATCAGAGCATGATATTTGGCTCAACTTGTGGGCACTTCATCTTTTACATCAAAATAATAAGTAGATAGTAGAGATTTATCATGAAGGAGGATTGTAGTTTTACCACTCTTCTATTTAGATCCATGCAAGGCCTCTCTAAGGAGTTCAATCAAATGAAAATATAAAGGAAAAAGGAGGATCAAAGAAAACTATTTGATGAGGGACGTCCCAACACTTCCTATCAACAAAAGAAGCAACTGGAGAAGCAAAGAGGTTCACATTATTCTACTAGATCCACTTCCTTTGAGAAGGAAAAGGAATGGTGTGAATATGGAGGAGACTTGGTGCATGAGACCCTAAGTAAATATCTGTCTGAATACAAGTCATAGCCTAGAGCTCTGAATAATTATCTCTCTCTCCAAAAACAAAATTCAACTCAAAGAAGAAAGGATATTCCAAAGCAACAATAGAAGAAAGAGGGATATATTCTTCTTGCCTACATTTGATGGATCTCCCACAAGCACATTGAGGTCTTGGAGGGAAGATTTGGCTACATTATTTCTGCAATATCCTATAGCAGAAAAAGAGGTTGTGGAGATTGCATCACTGTACCCAGAGGTTGAAGCAAGATATTGGTGTTTCAGTCACTAGTCATACATGAAAGTGTTTTCTTATGGATATTTCATTCAAAGACTGAAGAAGAAGTTTGGTGAAAAGAAAACAGAGACAACCCAAAAAAGTTCCATCTCCCATCATTGAGGAGATAGTACATGAAGAGCCCAAGGAAGATGTCCTCATTATCACATAGGAGGAGGAGCCTCTACCACCACCATCAGCTGCAACAATACTTGCATCAGGAGGAAGAACACTTGAATCATTGCAAGATGGTCTTAAGCTCTTGAAAATTTGAGCCACATGCATGATTCATGCAATGCATGAGGAGGAGGAAGATACCAGCATTGGTACAGTAGAAGAGCAGCCATCATCGGTACCAGTAGTTGGAGAGACAATTGAACTGGTTGGAGGAACTCTTGTAGATGTGCAAGATGTTCCCAAGATTCAACTTATCCAAGGTTTGGATATAATTTCATCTCATGTTATTTTACTACCTCATATTGAGATTTGTGAGACCATGCCATCAGGGTAAGTGCATAACCAAGGATTAGAGCACCTTGCTGATTTGGCGCAGCAAATTATCACTCCACAAAGGACCCTTGACTTGATAAAGGAAAAGATGTATTGCTATCCCAGTTTTTCATGGTTGAGCTACACCCAACACTTTATGTTGAAGTGTGGAGTTGCAGAAGATGGGATGAGTAGAATCCTATTCAGTTCAGTGCCAAACTATGAGTTTAGAATTGTATGTGTCCATGAGATAGCACATGTATCACCATGCAGATCTATAGGGTTGTCACTTAATAGTAGTGATGATGAAAGGGACCCATTATTCTTGGAGCATTCTGAAGGTAGCTTCACTCATGAAGCATTGGAGGGGCATATGATAGAGGGTAGACATCTTGTGATGGTGAGAATTACACATTATCAAGATTAAGTTTCTTTGATGAACATATTATAGCTCAAAGAGGAGATTCTACCTAATCATGTATGGAGCATTATGGGTTCTAGTGGGCCAATGATGAGAGGATCTCATGGAGAGACCTCAATGGAGGTGCACTTCAACATCTCATGGAGTGCAAAGCTATTCAGATGGAGGAGAATGGTATTCTATAATGGGAGGATACCAATATTGAGCTTGGAATTATTTATCATCCACATTGGGATGAATGGATCCGAATGAGGAGTAGGAGGTTGTCTACTTCCCTGCAAACCTATGATACTGAGCAGCAAGAAGCATGGATGTGTTGTTTACTTTTGGGTGACTATGTTAAGTCTTTATATTAATAGTATAGTCCCTTATTATGTTAGTGTATCCCCCCTTATTGTTATTGTTGTACCCTTGTAACCCCCATATTTTTATTATTGTGCCCTTATATTATTATTTTTAGGTCAGCTAGGATTACATTGTGGCCCCATGGACTCCTATATATAGAAAGGAGGTTTTGTCACTTGTATCATCCAAGAATTTTTCATTCATGTAATGTATTGGAGGTTGCCCCCTCGAAGTGGCTTATTTCTAAGACATTGATATCTCTTTTCTTCTATTTTTGGAGCTGGTTTCACAACATTTGGTATCAGAGCTTTAGATTCTATGGTTTTCGCTGCTCCAAACCGGTCATCGTGGAATTTTCGCTATAACTTTGTTTCTACGAAGGTTCAGAAGCTGAAATTTTCAAATTACAAAGCTAAAATCCTGAGAAACATTGTCACAAACTTTCAGAGCTTGGTTCGCAATATTTGCAGAGATATGATTTTTGTAAGTTAGGGCTTTTTGCAGGCTCCTGAATTTAACCTAAACAGGTCATCGTGGAATTTTGGCTATAATTGTTTTTCTACGAAGGTTTATAAGCTGAAATTTGTAGAGTGCAAAGAAAAAATCCTAAGGAACCTCGTCACAAAATTTCAGAGCTTGGTTCGGAAAATTTTCGGAGATATGATCTGTGGAAGTTAGGTCTATTTGTAGGCTCCTGAATTTAAACTAAACAGGTCATTGCAGAATTTGTGCTATAACGTTTTTTCTACGAAGTTTCAGAAGCTGAAATTTTTAGGGTGCACAAAAGAAATCCTGAGGAACATCTTTACAAAATTTTAGATCTTGGTTCGCAATATTTGCGTAGATATGGTCTGTGGAAGTTAGGGATTTTTTAGGCTCCCGAATTTCATTGTAAAGAGGTGATCGTGGGAAAATCCTCATAACTATCTCTCTGAGAATCAGATTTGAATGATGTAAAAAGTGGCCACAAGTACACGGACTGCAGTTTCTATTTTATCAATTTTAGATCCGAAGGAGGAAATGGTGACACGTGGCAAGTCATACAAGTTCGCTCTACTGAACCATTCCATAATTAGGTCATTGTGGGAGATTGGACATAAATTTGCCTTGAAGAATCCAAATTAGGTCAAACCTATGGCTTTCGAAGGATGATTCAAAGGGCTATTTCAAGGCCAAATTTCAGTTATTGAGGATCTAAAATCACATAGATAATTCAGTTTCAATATAGAGCTTCTCAAAAGCAAGAAAAAGGTGTGTATTTGGTTTTTTAAATTGCATAACGTTTGTTTGAAAAAGTAGTTTGAAGTGATTCCAAGGGAATATTTTAGAATTTTTATCAGTGTTGGGTTCTATAATGCCTCAAAAAAATAATTCCATGCCCATTAAGCCCTCAAAAATATATACTATGATGCATGAAGAGAAAAAATTGCAGTATGAGATATCAAAATTACGGTACCAAGTGCAACAAATTTTGATCTTACGAAGAGAAACCAAAGATGACATAGATGGTTTAAAAATTGAAATGGAGGCTAATTTGGATGGCTTGAAGGATCAAATAACACCTAATATAGATGATAAATTAGTGGAAGATCACATCAAGCATCAACAACAAGTTCTCCAACTCTTAAAGGATAACCTAACTTTGGTGCAGAATCTAATGAAACAACAAGAAGGTCAACATCACATTGAAAGAAGTTTTGAAGCAGTCACAGAAACAAGAACTCGACAAGTACAATCAATTTCAGAGTATCTCATCAAGTGGAAGAACTTTCCTGTAGAATATTACACATGCAAGGATGATAATTTTATACATAAGCATCAAGAAATAATCAAGCGTTGAGGACAACACTTGTTTGAAGGAGAGGGGCATGTTAAGTCCTTATATTAATAGTGTAGTCCCTTATTATGTTAGTGTATCCCCCCTTATTGTTCTTGTTGTACCAATTGTAACCCCCATATTTTTATTATTGTGCCCTTACATTATTATTGTTAGGTCGGCTAGGATTACATTATGGCCCCACTAGCATTACATTGTGGCCCCATGGGCTCCTATATATAGAAATGAGGTTTTTTCATTTGTATCATCCAAGAATTGTTCATTCATGTAATGTATTGGAGGTTGCCACTTTGAAGTGGCTTATTTCTAAGGCGTTGATATCTCTTTTCTTCTACTTTTGGAGTTGGTTTCACAACAGAGTATGGATACTACCCAACATCTCACATTTCTAAGATCCATGCAATACATATCACTTATGACATGCAACAGCAGGAGGCTTGGCTGCGCTGGTTGTTTATGAGAGAGTTTGGACACCTCATGATGTATCTTATGTCCATATATTTTATTTTGTTTGGTATATGTTTCATGTCTTTACATGTATTTTTGTTTGGGATGTATCTCATGTTCATGTATGTATTTGGGTTTGGCACATTTCACAACTCTCATATGATGTGGTAGTAGGGAGATTGTTTTTATTTGGATGATGAGACATTCCACACGTCCATTAGTATTTTTTTGCTCCATGACTTGCATCATGATGATGTAAGGTGGCAGCAAGAATCCTTGTTGCTGTGGTTACTATTGGGAGAGTATGGGAAGATTTCTTCCCATACATTGCATGACATTCATAGAGGATGGAACAGGAGGCCTTACATTGGTGGCTTCTGTTGGGGGATTTTGGTCATTGTACTTGGTATGATGATGATATGATGGGGCAGAAAAATGCCTTACTACGGTGGCTTCTCTTCAGAGAATATGGCCACTACATTTGGTAAAATGATGATGTGGTGTGGCAACAAGGGCCATTGCTGTGGTGGCTTCTTTTGAGAGAGTATGGCTATCTTACTTGTTTTCATGATGATCTTGCATGGGAGCAGAAGGATTTTATGCGGTGGTTGTTATTGGGAGAATATGGTTTGACATTGTTCATGTTCATCCATATGTCTCTACTTCTTTTTTTTCACTATGTTGATGTTATGTTTTGATCCTACATCGCCAACAGGGCTAATGATGAAAGCATTGATAGATGCAATCTACTCTATGTGCCATGGGTTGGAGAGATATTTCATGAGTTGGGACTTTCCACTTTGGGAAGAGACCACTTCATTTCATGTATCTCATGTATAGAGGAGATCTTTGGACATCATATGGTTGCCACTTGGAGATTCATTTATGAGGATGGGTATATAAATTTTTAGTTGGAGGTCATTCTAGACATTCTAGAGAGGCAGATTTGGAGCTAGACATGCATGAAACATTGTGACATATGGGGAGTTCTTCCATATGACGATGCCATTTGGAGGGAAGATGTTTTCTGTAGCATTCACTTTTTCAGTTGGTTGAGGACAAACAACATTTTGGCGGGGAGGATTGTAATTTTCCCAATTTTCCATCAGATAATTGGAATATTAGAGTTCTTAATTTTTCATTATTAATTAAGTAAATAAGAGGGTGGAGGGACCCACAAACGCCATAGATGAATAAAATCCACTTTTGATGTGTGTATGTGGATAATTTAGATCTAGATCTGCATTATGGAGTAGTGGAGAAAATTCGTAAATGAAGGAAGAGTGGAGATCATGGACATTTAATGTGAAATCATGAGGATATTGGAAGAGGTCAACTGAGATCATAGTGCATTCAAAGTAATATCATAAAGCACTTATGATGAGACAGTGGAGGAAGTGTTGCATCTAAAACACACATGATGGAGAGAGTGGGAATTAAATGCAAACATGATGGAGATCATGGAGAGACAACCCAGTCTTCATGGAGGCTAGTGGCCACATCTATATCGCAGTTATGGGGTGGGCTAGGGCTATGGAAGGCTCAAAATCTATTTAATGAAGGTGAAGGAACAATAAAAGGTAGGCTTTAGATTATTATTTCTAATCTGTTTAGATCTAGATTTGTCAATTGAAATTTATATTCACACTTATGTTGTTTAGCATAGGGTTTTTCCGAGCGGAAATCCCACCCTTACCCACGGGGGACTTTGAGTGCCTACTTTGGGAAGGTTTTTATTGGGATTTATTCCTCATCAGGCATTGGTGCCATCTTTAGGAGGTTATTTCTAGCATTCTAGCTAGGAAACTGGTGGAGGATTCATCCTTCCACTTATGCTTCATGTTCAGTCTTCCAGGAGCAGCACATCTATATTTGGCATTCATGTCATTGTGTTTTACCTCCATGAAGTAGCAGTATCCTCAAGTATTGTGCAGTGCAGTCTTGTAGATCTATTGGAGGAATGAAGTTTCAAAATTTTAGTTGGAAATCCTGTGAGGGAACATCTCCTCACTTTGGTTTCACTGTTTCCATCATTCAGGTGCTGATTTGCATATCTTAGCAGTAGGTTATGGAGCCTCCCTCTCTGACAGCGCAGTTTTCTGAATTTGTTGAGTCTTTAGCAACTATCTTCAGTGGAGGAGATTGGAGGAGCTAGATCTTGAGCTTTTAGCCCAAGGATCTAGTGAAGGGATCAACCCTTCTTGCATAGATCTGATTGTGTGACACATTGCAACCATCTATTTATTAGATCTAGCTTCAGATCTGCATACCCAGCAGTTGTATAGTGAAGCCGTAGGATGGTTATTTTCTTAGATTCATAGATTTGGAAAATAATTTCTAGGTTATATTGGGTATCCATCATAGAGCCCAGATATAAAGTTTCAGCATCATCAGAGCTCCCAAACTGCCTAGATATAACTTTCTATTTTTCGGCAGTTACTGCCTCAACATTTTCCATCAGGGACAACGCAATTTTCCTTCGAGCAGTCCAGCAGTCTGTCTTATGGGATAATTTTAGGGTAATTATAAGCCATCTCTTTGGCTTAAGTATCTCATATTTTGAGCACAGTTGTACTGGGTTATCCACCTCCATATAATAAAATGGCTCAAATAATTTTGTGTATTTTATGGTGTATTCATATTTATTGTTTACTTAGTTGCAGTTCATCTATTGTGTTTTTTTATTACTGCATTCTCCCTTTTTGGATATTACAAGCTGGTACCTATTTCAGGAAATATTCCTATCCTAAATTAGTCACACGGCTATGATGATAGTTCTTTACACAAACTCTGTTTATTCAAAGTAAAACAACATTCATAAAATAGATTGCATGTATAGATTATTCCACAAATCCTTTATGAAATCTTCACTGACATGTTCTATTACACACATATAACTTGCAGAAAACTGAAAGTATATAATTTACAGTTAAATCCTTTAACAACTTCTCACTCACACTTTACTAGTTGTTGCAATTCATATTTTAGAATAAATTAACAGAGAAAAGATACACACCATGCATTAGATGTTCCTTGAGTCACAAAATCCTCCATCATGAAGCAAAAAGTTTTTTTTATTATATTCAGTCTTCAGGTAGACCAATATCCAACCTAGAAATAGTATTTACAAGTGCTATATATAGAAAGAGAGGAACCAACTCCATCTCTTCTAAAAAGAAGGAAACATTAATTCTAACATAACATATGTGTCAAAATACATTATAGACTTATCTCATCAAAATATAACAGAAAGGACAGATGAGAAAGAAGAAGAGAATAATTTTGGGTTGGAATGTTGAATGTGTTGTCATGCTTCCCTTTTTCCTGTTGAATTATCTCCTTGTATCTTGGGTCTTTCATAACCATGTAGCTTCACTTAATAAGAATTCCAACAACCTCATAACCACCTTGGCACCATCACTTGTATTATCCATTTGGTTATGGGTTCTTATCCATCCTTAACTGGCTCGGAAAAACTTCTTGTCAGGTGTCAAAATTCAACTAAAATAGGTGTTGCTGGAAATTCCGGTAAAAACTTGTAACTGTGCAGAATCTGGAATGCTACCAGAGATTCTGGTAGTGCCCTGTTTATTTTTCAAAATACACAGAAAATGATGAAAATTATGTGCTGACTTGTATTATATGACACCTAGGCTGCTGTTCAAAATTGTGACTGATAAGTAAAAAGGAATTAGTACCAAAAACCTTTTTTACCTTTCCTCTATATGTCTTGCAACTTCAACCAGTTTATTTAAATCATTTTTGTTGTCAGCAGCTGCTGTTCTGGATCTAGCTTCTCTTGTAGTTGCCTCCTTGACAAGGTGTTTGTTCTCCTTAGAACCCTTTTGTGTTTTTCTTATTTTTGAGGGCTCTGAGTGTTGTTCTGAAGGGGTTGGGTTCTTGCTTTTATTCATGGAATTTTCTTCTTTTGAACCTTCAGATTTACCTTCAATTTCAATAACTTCCGTCATTATGCTTGGATTATGTAAATCTATAAACTTAAGCCTAAAATTATTACTTTCTCTTGTATGCCTCTTTCTAGTGTTAGCAATAGGTTTAGCTTCTTATTTCTTCTTTTTACTCTTGATTTCATATCCAACATCCTTGAGGAGTTCTTCATCTAATGGTGTAGGCTAATACTCTTTCTGCAAATTTTTCTAAATATGTGCTTTCAAAATTTCCAGTAGCACTTGCGTTTTTGATTTATCTGTTGTTGTAGACTTTCTTCTTCTGCCTCTAGTGTAGACATTACGAAATGGAGGAATGAGGGGTACTATTTTCATGGACTTGGGTTTTCTTGCTAAGTAGATCTCTCCTTTTTCCACCTTTCTTTCAAATTTTCCTGCAGAAACCTTCTGTTTACTACCTTTTTCCTTCTTATGAAAGTTTTATTTTTGGGCCTTTCTCTTTGTTCTTCTCTTTGCAGGCTGAGGATTAGGTTGTGGAACTGGAGGCGTAGGTGTAGGTTTCCATGCCCTATAGAATAAAAAATGGTCCCAAGTTTGGTTTCTCTTCCTAAACTATTATTCAACTAGAACTTTGATCAAAGCTTGATGGTATAAGCTATACTCAGAAATATCAGTATGGGTCTGAGCCCTTGCTGACATATTGGTCAGGCTTTTCAGCAAGAAAAATGGCAGATTCAATGTATTCATCCCTATAATATGAAAAAGAAACCTCATTTGATAGAGTAATACAACTGTATACCTCCTTTCACATGTGAGGTATATCTTGATAAGCTTAATATCTTTTGCCCAGTCATCTTTAAGGTAGCTACTTGGGATGCCTTTTTCTCAGTTTGGATCTGTGTGAGCATCTTTGAGTAATCTATTGAGATCACCTCCTGTAATAAATTATCCTTTGGACCTCCTTTCTCCTTCTTGAGCAAGGTTAAAGGCTTCAAACGGAGTCTTAAAAAACCTATAAAGTGAGGCCATAAATGGTAGCCTCATGTCCATTAAAAGAGTTAGAAACTTTAGGGCTACTCTTGAGTGAGATCTCCCTAACCTGGTGTAAAGAGGATACCACCCTGAGTGCATAAAAAAACTTCTTACCCTCGAATTGGCATCAACCAAATATTCACCATGTGGCTCTATTCGATTTATCTTACCACCTATTTTAGTCATCTTCAGAAAAATAAATGCCTATGTCTCATGCAACTGATATGCAGCAGAGTAGGGGAATCTTACCTTACAGGTGTGGCTTGTATTCACCTTTGGAATATTGTCTAAAATCTAGACTCCTTCTTGAACTATGACTCTAAGAAAATTTGGATCCCAGCAGCTAAATCTTCAAATGAACTTCTCCTAATTTTTAGGTGGTTTTAAAAACAAAACTTGGTTCATCACTCCATGCAAATCATCCTCCATTATTGAAAATATTCCTTACCATGATGTGCACCATGTGACACATCATCACCACCTTCAGTTGACTGTTTTTTCCGTATGAGACCTCCAGATGGCTTATGGAAAGTATGTTTATTATTTGTAGTCACCTCTGCAGTCTTCGTTATTGATTGGTCATAATTTCCGGCAGCACGGTTGTGTAGCCAGCCAAAAGGTTATGGTGTGTGGTGTAATCAACACGATCTCTTAGATTCAAAAAAAATGCATACCTAAATATATTGATGGTTGACTTGGCATAGACAGGCATGAAGGGTAACGGTTCAATAAATAGCTGCAGATGACACATGTGACTCAACCTATACAATGACTTCAACTTAACTAACTGACTGTAATACGACATCTATCATGAGATCCTAAAAATATTAAAATATATTTGATGTGTATTAACACTACGACACATGGTATAACTAAAGTGGATGTGATTTTTCGTTTTATTTTCAAAACATAGTATGCTTCCTGAATTTCTGGTAGCATCGAAAAATAAAAATAAAAATACAGAAACAGGAAAATAACAAACTGTCTGAAATACTAAAAACTGGTGCTTCTGGAAATTTCGGTAGCGCCAATTTTTTTTTTTTTTTGAAATTTTTTGAAGTTTAATCCTAAAAATAAAACTATGGAATGGAATCATGACTTAGCAAAGAACTGTGCTAACAGGAACCATATATCCCTCTCCCTAATCACTATCATTTGGAGGCTCTACAGCCAATGGCTCCATATGACCAACTCGTAGATCTTGAACTACCTGTTCGGCCATTGATATGTGTTGCGTGATACCTCACCACTCTAAGGGAAGGATAGTACACTCATCCATATACCAATATTCTAACTCATTCTATCCATGCTCAGTCACCCTGGTCAGTAGCACATAAAATCTACGAAGAAGGTCCTATAGCATAGCATTACTATCTAGTCTTTGTCGTGATGTCAATCCACCCTAATATGCAGCCCCAGGCATTACGTCTCAACCTGCATATCTTGCCAGTTTCACCAGTGCTATATCTGCAACAAACAAGTTTGGAAATCAATACTACATATACATACTTTCAAAGCTTTAAATGCAGCCAAAAATATAGTAACTTTCACTTACCATCTAGACCCTATGCTCATCCTGGAAGTAGGGGAAAGTCAGGATCACCCTGATAGTTCATGCCACTATATGGATAGTCATCTATGTACAATGGAATTTGGTCCTAATGGGAAAAAAACTCAAGTCGAAACACTTGTCCGACTCCCCCTCCTCCACCTCGTTACAGTATCTTCCCCCAATGGCGCATCCTGGGCTCTTGTGGGCCCCCACCATAGATTTATATGTGTACGGATGGTAGAGATATTCTCAAAGAAGAATGGGCATATAATTGTCCCAAATGCATAGTTATCATTAGTATGTCACCTGCATAAGTTTAGTTTTTGTTTCAATGATGATAACATCATATGGGCCCACCCATAGCATGGTCCTTGAAAACACTCTCCACTAACATCATCTTCCCTCCAGTGATGTGATGCACGACATGAAAGCCCAAGATTCGTACCACTGCTACTTTTGTGGCTCATGTCGCCAACCTATTTATGTCATTAATCTGAATTGTCGTGCACTTTTAATGAACATCTGGAATAAAATAACAGTAAAAAAACACACTTATCTTCCTCCCATGAGGAAACACTGGATGTATTTCCTCTACCATCCCCAAGGGTGGCAATCTTGTCAAAAAATATATTTCTTGCATCGTCAGCTCAATCCTATGGCCCTGTATCATGAACGCCTCCTGGTCTGGGTCCCAGTATCCCACTATTATCGACAGCAAGGTCTCACCATCTCTCATCAATGGGTTCTCCAAGAACTTAATAACCCCATAATGATCCAAAACCCTATGACTGTCGAATCCTCCTGTAATATTCCCAATTAGCTTTCAGCTAGTTGGAATATTAATTTTTGTTTTTGCTTCTTAGTTAGAAGAATAAGAGGGTAGGGAGGCACATAAATCTCCTTAGTAGGAATAAAATCACTCATAATATGAATGGGGGTCATCTAAGTAGCTGGATTAAGCACCCTTATGTGTGAATAGGGGATGGAGCATGTGGACTGGGTCAACTTTGACCAAATAAACAGTGCTGGTATGGAGGGAGTGGACATTCATTGAGGGACAATGCAATTTTGGAGGGAGATTCCTTGCATGGAAGTAGTGGCTTTAATGAGTGGTGCCAAGGGTGAGGAAGCTCACCAAGCATATAAGGAAGGGGATGGAAGCCATGGAAGGCATGATTGATTATTATTTTGTTTATGGTCTGTTATGACTTGTTACTCTCTTCAGCTGTTTAGCGAAGACTGCAATGTTGTTTAGCACAAGGGTGTTCTTGAGAGGGAATCCCACCTTCATTTTCAGGGGACTTCGAGTGCCCACTCAGGAGAATTTATTGTGCTACATTTCCACATTCTGGCATCAGGCCAAGCTACAACTTTCTTCTACATCATAGTTTCTTCTTAAGGTTGTGTTGTGTTGCAGGGTGCGGTAGTGGAGGATTGGATTGGGCCATTTCTGAGCTCGTCTTCAGTGGGGGGAAGTATCCTTTCCATTGGGAGGCCAGTAAAGAAATTCCTTGGGAATTACTGCAGCATTTTTCACTAGGACATGTTATTATTATCTTGTACAGTGTAGTTTCTGTCTTGGACTACATTATTTTAGGGAGGAGTTGCAGGGGTGTTTTCAGTGCATGATTTTGGGAGTCAAATATTCAGTGAATGGATCATACTTTCACCCGGAGATTCTATTGGAGGAGAGCCACATACTTCTACATCATCTTCAGCCATTTCTTCCCATTTATTCTATTGCAATGACCCTTCAGCCCTAGGGTTTTAGTTCACCATTTTACTTTTGGTGTATTTTCCGGAAACCCTCTTAGGTTGTCTAGGAAAGGTGATATAGAGCACTGATATTTATTTCTAGCATATCTTGAGGCATATATCAGTTATTTCATATCATTTTATGTTACCAAGATGTAGCTATGTTTATTATGACTGTGCCGTAGCAGCTCTCCGACATTTTGTATAACAGCAACATCTCACTTTTGAGAGTGTTTGATTATTGGAGGTTTGTTTGTCTATATCATATGATTTGTGCCTCAGTATTTTGTACTTATTTTCTATTGATATGATTAATATAATGGCTCCATATTTTCCTCACATATTTATTTAATTTTATTCACTACTATTCCCATTATTATTTTCAATATTGTTTCTCTTCCTATTTTGGAATATTACACCTCCTGAATCTCTGCACGAAAATTCTCTAAGTCTCATTCGCTCCATGACACCTTCATCTTTTCCATACCTGTAATACACCATCATGTTTTTCCAGTTCAGAATTAAAGGCATACATCAGAAGACCTTAGCTTCGACTTGGCACAACCCCCGCACACTGCCTTTCCTCCTTGCCCAAAACGTTGTTTTTCCCCTCGAAATAGCATTGAATGCATTTTTTTAGCCTATTTTCAGCATTTCAAAACATTCAAAAGGCCCCAAGAAGTGCGTTGCGACCGTGAGGAATGGCGGGGGTATCCCATAGCTAGCTGAGGCCCTAATATGAAAATATAAACCACTGAAAATGATGAGTAAGGTTAGGCCACCTACCTCCAACTCATAGATCCTGATTTTGATGGTTGGTTTGTTCACTATGATCTCCACAAGATTTAGGTCATTCTCCTCCTCTCCAAATTCTCCACAACTCACTTAGCAAATGAATTGGATTTGGGGGGAAATCACCCTTTTATAGGAAATATTCTAGTTATTTTATCGCCCATTGTGTCCAAACCATAGATCATTTTGATGAATCGTCACCACCATTGGAAATATCTCATCAAGTTCTATAATGGGTTTCCCTTTGTTTTTGGTAATTTGACATTTCATATGGAAGACATTTTTCCATGAAGTTTCACTTTGCTACCATTTCAAAATGAATCTTTTCATATGAGCCGCCTATACTTTGGTTCCACTCCGCCTTGGCACTTATCATCTCATGTGTTGATTTTCATCATGGGTAACCCTTATTTACTCATGTTTTTATGGTCCCCCTAGGCCTATCCTATGTGGAAACAACATTAAGTCACCCTTGTTCAGAGCATCTGAGATGATTCATCCTTGCATTTATGGAGTCTGTTTCGAGTCCCATTATTTCTCGTTACAGTGTCTCATCCATATTTGTATCGCATTCATTCCGTGTTTCCATTAATGACCTCCAGCTATAATTTTTGTCATCTAAAATATTTCTTATGAGTACTTGACCATCCCCTTTGGAATCAAGTCAGTCACGACCATCTCAACCATGCATTTTATGCTCTGACAAGGGAAGTCTTCAATCTGCCTCTCAGTTCATATACCTCCATTATTATCCATAGTGTCAGTCCATCAATCACTCTACTATGATCCCTCATGTCTTAGTTCAGGATTCCTTATCGCCTTAGCTCTGGCGGGCCCTCTTCTATTGACTTCAGGACATTCATTCCAGAAGAACAGTCTAGAGTGTGATGTACCTCAGTTCCAACTTTTATCATTGTTTGGTACCTCAAATCAAGAAAAGGGAATCATCATTTTCCTTTGACTCAGTTGTTTCTCACATGCTCGACCCCAGCTCATTATCACACGATTGAGAATCATACACTTGATGGTCTAGTGATTCAACAGATTGTCCTAGTGATTCTCTGGTGTGTGTGAGATGTTTCAGACCTCATGAGGGGGTGGCCTTTCAGGTAGCCCCCCACATGCCTGGATGAACTTAAATTATGCTTCATTCTTATATGTGTTACATATATTTGATGGGTTCATCTCCAACCACTTGCAGATCCTACAACATGCATGTCTCATTCAGATGATCCATTCAGATCTTCAGAGCCCTTTCTTTTTCAATAGGGCTTCTTTGGTTGGATTCCCCCCTCCCCATGTCAGCTTGTGGGGAATTATGTCTCATGTACTCAGATGTTATTGTATTTAGTCATGACCTATGTTTTTCCAGACACATTATGTATATGGGATTCATTGCATTATGTCATGGCCCATTGATGCCAGTAGATCAGGTATTATGTACTTTGTATCTCAGTGCCACATTGTTCAGCTCGTCATTATTATTTGTACTCAGCTGTCTTGGCAGGTATGGGTATGCCTCCCCCACCTCATTGGAGATCATGTACGTAAAAAAAAAAGGAGACTTATATCAGTTTAGTAGGTCTCGCCCCCTCCATTTTTGTCCTTCCTTCCATTGCTTCAGTCATCTCTCTCTCTCTCTCTCTCTTTGACTCCCATTTGGTTTCATGTGGAAGTGTAACTTACAATGTATTTTATTCACATGATTTGATCTTAACACTCGTATGTTGGGGGGAAATCTATTATCACCAAAAAAAGATCACCTAGCCATTTCTAACTAGGTGGATTGAAATATACCATGTGAGTTAAATTTTACAACAGTAAAATCATTTTCACTATAAGAAATCATTTAATAAACCACTTTTATTAATTTATCTTCGTTTAAAACCCATGATAATATTTAAATAAACCATTATTTATTTAATTTTCTCTAGGAATAGTTATTAAATCATTATTTAATAAATATTCCTTGTCACATTTGACTAAATCACCTAGGAACAATTAAATAAATCATTATTTGTTTATTATTCCTTATTTCCATATTTGAAATAATTATTAAATCATTATTTAATAGTTATTTAATTTTCACACCTTTCTTAACATTCGCTAAATAATTAATAAATCATTTTTTTGTTAATTATTTCTAAATAACGGTATTTAACCATTTTAAATATCTTTTCCCTCTCCAAAAATATAATAAAGTATTCTAAATGGTTAAATCTAGATTTTGGTGAATAATATTTTATTATTCTCCATTTTCGAGATCAACCCAATAATTTTCTATAAATAAGAGGTTTTCATCCATTTCTCACCATGATCATTATCATCGTCACCATTATCATCACATACCATTTGAGCACCCATTTTTGAGTTATACATTGTTTGGGTTTCACACATTTGAGAGAGAAGAACCTAAATATTGAAGCGACGAGGACATCAAAGAACCCATCCCATTAAGGGGGACTTACGACCCTTTGTAAATATCCTTTGACAAGTGTCATTAATATAATTATTTTCTTTCAAATTATTTTCCAACATTGGAATTTTACATCGATTTCATATATGTTGTTTGTGCTTTTAGATTTGTATACATCCATTTTTTTGGTGGTTTTTCTCACATAATTGTTGCAGATATGAAGTACAAGCAACCACAATTGTTGTTAGGGTCACTAGTCACTCGTGACTTAAGTGATATCTTTTTGGTACACCTTCCAAAATATTTCATACTAACACAAGATTTGGATTTTGCACCAACAAATGAGCATCCATACTATGCTCCATCGGGTTGGTTAAATATTTAGTATTATCTAAGACAAAGCCCTGATCATTGCAAGTAGGTAAAGGTAAGAGAATATTCTGAATATATTCTAGAAGATGTTCAATGGGATTAAGTTGGATATCATCAACAAGAAGAGGTGGTTTATTAATTTGATTTTCAAGATAATTCTACTCCTTTTCATGGAAAAAACTATTCATTTCTTGAATTATTGATAACAAAAAATTCCCCATGGGAACAATATATCATTTCATTGGGAAATTAAGCTGAAGGGGGATGAGGGATCTCATATGCGGTTATTTCCTCCTCTGAGGTTTGATATTTTCACTGACTCACATGAGTTTTCATAACAAAATTAGGGATAATATCTAGTTTATTTATAATTGGAACATTATTAGAGTCATCGGATGATTGATTATCAACATTTGTTTTAGATTCAAATTGTTGCAGAGAAATATAAACCAATCTTCAGAATTTATCATACAAATAAATCTAATCCATGTCTCTCTTAGGAAAGTGATAACAAATATGGATAAATATACAAGAAAAATGTTCCAATGATTCTTCTGGTTTCACTGTAAGTTCATTTATCATTTTAAACAACCTTTGAAAATCATACCTATTAAAATCATAATGAATCTCTTTAATGAACTATTTAAAAGCATGGATAGACACAACTCATAATGTTTTCTACCATTCTTTTACACGACCTTCAAGCATAAGGGTGAAAATTCTGCAAGAAACATCTACACAATGCAGTTCATTATAAAGACAAATTGAAGAAAATGAAGGATATGTTCAATGAAAATATTTCACCCTCGCCATCAAACTTATTTTGCAACAAGCGATGAACTATTTCCATGGGAATTTAAATATTTAGTATTTTAGAAGAAAAAACCAAGATAAATATTTGGGATAGATCCATTTCAAGATAGGATGTTTAGATATGGACTCTATGGGATCAACTTGTCACCTGACCCTCCTTCGAGTGCTAAATCTGTTGACCAGGAAAATTATCCCTCCAATAGTTAGGGGGTCTCCCTAATGTGAAGTCCCAATTAGACCTGACAACATTTGGGATAGGAGCCCCATCAAATAAGTGGGCCTAGCTGCCACTATATAAGTTTTACTCCTAGATGTGAAATGTGGAGATGTTAGAATGAAGGCAAGAATTAAATTCCTATAAAATAGGGATGAGATCCCTCATCCGCCATGACACACTAAAAGTCGTAATAAATGATGCCAAAGTGCATGTAAAAGAAAATTTATTAAATAAAGGGTAAAGGAAAGATAAAGACGTCTTGCACATATAGGTAATTCAAGCAACTTCGTCGAGGCTATGGACACTCACTGGAACCCAGGGGACCAATGAATGGAAATTTATCTGCCATGAAGAGAAAGGGATCTCTCCTACTCGCATATCCAAGATTGATCAATTCACTTGAAACATGCATTATTCATTTATCTATTTCATTCTAAAATAGTTACAATTTAAACTCTTAGTTTAGTGTGTAAAGACCAACATGACCTACCTAAGGAGAGAGATGAATGACATATCTATAAATGGTTCAGTAACTCAAGTGGAACCCATAGTATCTAGTTCAATACTTGTATTATTTTAAGGTTCAATCTTAGATTGAAGGGACTACGGTAGAGAGATATATTCTACCGATGGTATACCAATTGTTGTAGCTGCTACAAAACCAATGATTTGGTGCTAAAAAATATGCTCAAAAATGAAAGTTGTCAGAACGGCTCGAAACCTATGCACTTGTTTAGATCTCGTCATTTTGAATTTGGCACAACTCATTTCACAGAAAATTGACATCTTATGGTCCCAGAAAAAAGTTTTGTTCGTTTTACCAAACATGTAAATTTGGAAAAAAAGTATTGTTGTCTGTGTAATTTTTGGGCTAGTGGCACACTTCCACATGGCCTTTTCTGATTGGTTGAAATTCAAATATTTTTATGCCTACCAAAGTTTAAAACGTGGCATGCCCAGTGATAGCTAAATTATGTGATTTTGATTGGTTGGATGGTGGCCAACCATAAGTTACCATGTGGCCCAATCGGAGGCTGCCACGTGGAAACATGGGGGCCACCAAAATTCGGTTGGGAGGTCGAACTTCACCTCATAGGATTCAAAAATTGGACCTCTTAGAAAACAATGCAACACCCTAACCGTTCGGGCTAACCATGGTCCTTGTTGAACCATATGAACCAAACAATATTAAAAGTTTAATCGGCGGAGTTAATGGGGTAAGGGGTTAGATCTTAGCCCCGACCCCCCAACAAACTATACTATATGATTGTTCATCGGAACCATGGGCGCAGAGGCGGAGAGGGCGCTGCCCATATTTAATATTAAATATTCGGCCATGACTTATGGTTTAAAATTTGGATTTTTAGGTCACATTTTGCATTTAAACTATCCCACAATTTGCGCCAAATATCCGCCAAATTGTCACTCCATTAGTAGAATTTGGGGCAAAAATCTAGGATGGTGCCATATTTTGGGGAAATTGTAGAGCGGCTAGCAAAAAATCTAGGGAAACTCATAACTTATTTAGTTTTGACCAATTTGGGAGCATAAAGAGGCTAGACATGCATTTTTGACAGTTCTGAAGCTAATGGAATAGGTTTTGAAGCCATTGGAGAACTATAAACTGATGTAACCACCATTTTTTAGCATAATTATATAGGGAAATATCATTGGAAGCTGGACTAGGAGACGTAGCCCAGGAGAGGTGAACTCCTTCATCACTTGTTGTGTTGTGGTTATTTTTATGGTGTATTTGTCTGTTGTTTTCTTCTATTTTAGAGTTTAAATTCATGCTTTATGTGCATAATAATTTAACATAAAACCACAAAAAAATCCAGTTTTAACACTTTCAATTTAAACTAATGCAAGTACATTTACATATAGATATCATACAGATCGAGTTTGGTATCAGAGCTATGGTTTTCTTTGTTGTTGTGAGGATTTAATTGTTTTCAAGTGTTTCTGATGCCTACAAGGTTGAAGCTCAAGTGAGGAGAAGGAAAACTTATGGGTGCAGGTTCTCAAGTTGGGACAAGGCCAAGGAGAACATGTTTTCCACAATCTCCACCACAAATTCACCTAAAAATGCATCTAAATCTTCAGTAAGCATGTCACATGAAGGAGGTGTTGATAATATGTCAGAATATGAAAAGGATTTTGGGAAATAATTCTTTTACATGACTGAGGTAGTGAAGGTTCTCTATGAAGAGAGAAATTCAAGATTGCAGGACGAAAGTTTCAAGCCTTCAAAAGGAGAGGGTTCTTCTTGAGGAAAAGGAGGAGATGATAACAAGCCTTCAAAAGGAAATGGTGACAAAACACCCTCTTCTCTACCATCATCTTCACCTCCATCCTCACCTTCGTCTTCTTCCTCTTCCACAACAATTGTTACTCAAACACATCAACATACCCCAAGGGTTCATGGTAAAACTCCCTTATTAAAACTTGGCATGAAATTTGAACTACTTATGTATAATGGTGAAGTGAATGTTGAAAGACTTGATAATTGGGTTTTTCAACTTGAAATTTATTTTAGGATTCAAAACATCAGAGATGATGAAACAAAGATTCAATTGGCTCCATTAAGGTTGGAAAGTGTTGCTTTGATTTGGTGGGAAGCCAAAACACAAGAGGATATGAAAAAGCATGGTAAGGTCTCAACCTCTTAGATATATTTTATTGATGCACTTGGAAGACAATTTTATCCATTAGCTTATATGTAGAAGGCTATTATGGATTGGTAGAATTTTAGACAACTAAAAGGTCAAAGTGTGCAAAGTTACACCCAAGAGTTTAAAAGAAGGTAATTGATACTAGGTATAGACTTGCAATCACAAGACATTGTTGAAATATATTTGGGGTTTACACAATTATTTAAGACATACTATCCTTATGTTTAATCCTACAAGTTTATATGATGTTTGTGTTCAGGAAACACATCTTGAAGAAAGAGAGAAAAACATTTCACAAGAGGGTAGTAAGAAGCCATTCACAAGTGGAGACAAGGGTAATAGTAAATTAAAAGGGAAAGGAAAGAAGAATGCATCCGTCAAGAAGGAAGGAGAAAAATTAACATGCAAGCATTGTTCCAAAGAGTATCATGATGAAGCTCATCGTTGGAAGCTTCATCCTGAGATGCAACCAAATAAGTTTAACAACAAAGGGAAGAAAAATATAGCTGAAACTACACAACATGACTTAGGCCTTGATTCGGGAGATGAAACAAATATCACAACAATGGAAATGAAATGTAATGACATAGCAAGCAATATCTCTTCAATTTTTCCTAATGATACTCAAGATGAGAAAACAAGAATTGAACTTTTCCATATTCGTGTTATTTCAAAGCATACTAAAATTGATACACTCTTTGATAGTGGTTCACAAGCAAATTTGATTTTCAAAGGCTTAGTTAAGAAGTTAAGTTTAGAGACCATTCCTCATCCAAGACCTTATCCTTTAGGTTGGATATGCAAGAATTCAAAATTACAAGTGACGAGGAAATGCATACTTAGCTTTTCAATTACAACAAACTTTCTTGATGAAGTTGAACTTGATGTAGTTCCACTTGATATTTCCAGAATTATTTTGAGAAGCCCATATTTGTATGATAGGAAAGCTATTTTTCATCACTGTGAAAATATGTATCACTTGTTCAAACATGGTATTGAGTATATTATTAGAGCACATCGACAGAAACTAAATCTTTCACTTGTAAATGTTGGACAAATGAAGACACTCATTAACTCTAGCAGGAATTTTGTGATTTTAATGATAAAACAAAAGAATTATGTTGAGAATGAAGCTTTTCAAGGTTGTGAATCAAGATTGAAATATGATTTGGTTGAGGTTTCTAACCAATATGATGATATGTTTCAAGAGCCCAAGGGAATGCCTTCCAAGAGGGGAATCCAACATGAAATACAATTGCAGCAAGATTGTCCTCTTCCTAACATTGGCATGTACAGGATTTCAGTGATGGAAAGTGCAGAAATTAACAATAAAATTCAAGAGTTTTTGGACAAAGGGATCATTAGACCAAGTACTTTTCCGTGCAGGTCACCTATTTTTTTCGTGCCAAAGTAGGATGGAACATGGCGCATGTGTGTGGACTTCCGTACATTGAACAAAATTACGATAAAAACTTGTTACCCACTTCCTAGAATTGATGATTTACTTGATCAATTGAAATATGCTAAGTATTTTACTAATTTGAACTTAAGGATTGGCTATCATAAAATTAGAATTGATGAAGGAGACATATGGAAGACAACATTCAAAACAAAACAAGGTTTGTTTGGATGGCTAGTTATGCCTTTTGGTATTTGCAATGTTCCCGCTCCTTCATGTGTGTGATGAGTGATGTATTAAGGCCATTCCTAGATGATTTTTTGATAATATACTTATATGACATCTTTATTTTCAGTAAATCTCATGAAGAACATCTCATGCATGTCAAAAAGGTAGTTTATATCTTGAAGAAAAAACAATTGTTTTTAAAGATGTCAAAGATTGAGTTTGGAAAAACTTCTTTAGTGTATTTGGGTCATATTGTTGGAGGAGGTGAATTAAAAATAGGTCCCTCCAAGGTTGATGTCATTTTGAATTGGCCAAAGACAAAAACAGTTATGGAGGTAAGAAGATTTTTGGGAGCAGCCCGATATTGGAGGAAGTTTATTACTAACTTCTCTTCTATCACAGCTCCATTGCATGCATTGACAAGTCTGAAGTAGGTCTTCCAGTGGGGAGGTAAACAAAAAAATTCATTTGATGCATTGAAGGAAAAGATCAATTCAGCTCTAATACATGCACTTCTAGACTTGAGGCAGTCATTTGAGATTCAGACTGATGCTAGTGACTATTCCATGGGCACAGTACTCATGCAACATGGTAAGCCCATCTATTTTCATTCATAAACTTTTAATTGTGCAGTGATTAATTATCCTACATATGAAAAGGAACTGTATGCATTGGTGCAAAGTGTGAAAAGGTGGAAACACTACTTTATGGGTAAGGAAAAAATCGTTCACACTGATCATCAACCATTGCAATACTTTCAATCACAAACAAAGTTGAAGCAATCAAGGCACTTTTGATGGATGGGTTTTCCTCAACAATTCCACTTGGTGCTAAGGTATAAAAAAGGTATCTATAACAAAGTTGTTGATATGCTTTCTAGGCCTATTGTTAGTGTTTCTATCATTCTTAAGCATAATTCTATTTTGCATGAGAGCTATGTTGAACAATATTCTCTAGATAGTGAATTTCAAGATGTATATGCAACATTGAGTCAAGGGAACCAAGTAGAGGAATTGGATTATCATATGCATGTTAAACTTTTGTACCATCTTGGTAAGCTTTTTATTCCACAGGGAGAAAGAGTCAAAATTATAAGAGAGTCACATACTTCTCTTATTGCTCATAATTTTGGTGTAAGTAAGACGATGACACATATACAAAGGTATTGTTATTGGCCTCGTATGCTTGAAAGTGTGTCATGTTTTATTAGAGGATGTTCATTATGTGTTGTCAGTAAGCCTAGAAATAGAAAGTTAGTATTGTGCACACCACTTCCAATACCTTCTTGTCCATGGGAGAGTGTCTCTATGGATTTTGTTGGAGGTTTTCCTATCTCAAAAAGGAATCATGATTATATTTATGTAGTTGTGGATAGGCTCATAAATATGTATATTTTGATGCGATGTAAAAATAAAATTACAGCTGAAAAAACTACTCAATTATTCTTTCAGAATGTATGGGTGCTTTTTGGATTTCCCACATCCATTTTTGGTGATCAAGATTCTCACTTTTTTGGTAAATTTTGGTCAATCTTGTGGGGATTCATGGACACCAAATTGAAAAAAAATACGTCATTTCATCCACAAACATATGACTAAACAGAGGTGGTGAACATGATGGTGATACATCTTCTTCGCAGTTATTGCAGCAAGCATCTTAATTTTAGGATGAACATTTGCACTATATTCAACATGCTTACAACTGATCCAAGCACTCTTCAACTCAAACATCGATATTTGAAGGATGTTTGGGATACTTGCCCAAGTCTCCTTTGGATTTCATTTTTGGAAAGGATGTTGTTATTGATGGTCATAGTGACATAGAGAAAGATAAGAGGGTCATTGAACAAATCCAATTGGTACATCAAGGAGTTCAAGAATAGTTGTAAAATAGCCAAATCAAGTACAAAACAAGGCAAAAAAAGCATCGTGTAGATCACAAATTACAATTCGGTGATGAATTTTGGCTTCACATTAGCAAAGAAAGGCTTCAAGGAGAAGGTAAAAAAATGAAACCAATTCAATATGGTCCATTCAGAATTTTAGAAAATATTGGTGATAATGCCTTCAAGTTGGATTTTCCTTCATAAATGAAAATTTATGTTGTTATTAATGTTGAGAACTTAAGGTTTTATTAGCCTCCTTTGATTGAAGATCAAGGAAAGAATGTTTATATTCCTTCTATTGAGGATTTATCTCCTGAATACCTTGAATAACTACAACACAACACCATTCTTGACAAAAGAACAAGGACTTCAAAATGAGGGAATGTGGAGTACCTTTGTGTGGGGCTCAAAGGAGCAAATCCGAGAAAATCCAAATGGATCGAGATTGGAAAGGTGAGGGAGTTGTACCCACATCTAGTGAACAATTGAAAGTGATATTTTGGGGTCCAAAAGTTTCCAGTGGGGAGGAGTGATCTGGTGCACAAAAATATGCTAAAAAATGAAAGTTGTCAAAATGGCTCGAAATCTATGTGCTTGTGTAGATCTCGTCATTCTGAATTTGGCGTAACTCATCTTGTGGAAAACAAGTTCTGTTCATTTTCCCAAACAGGAAAATTTGGAAAAAAAGGTATTGTTGACTGTGTAATTTTTTGGCCAATGGAAGGCTGCCACATGGCCTTTTCTGATTGGTCGAAAGTAAAATTTTTTTAGGCCTACCATGGTTTCACACGTGGCAGGACCAATGGCAGTTGACTTGTGATCTTTTGATTGGTTGGATGGTGGCCAACCTCAAGCTGCCACATGGCCCAATCGAAGGATGCCACATGGCAGCATTGGGACCAGCAAAAATCGATTGGGAGGTCGAACTGCACCTCACATGATTTGAACATCGAAACTCTTAACAAACAACACAACGCCCTAACCAGTCGGGCTAACCATGGTCGTCAAATTTTTTTAGGCCTACCATGGTTTGACACGTGGCAGGCCCATTGGCAGTTGACTTGTGCTCTTTTAATTGGTTGGATGGTGGCCAACCTCAGGCTGCCACATGGCCTAATCAAAGGATGCCATGTGGCGGCATGGGGACCAGCAAAATTCGATTAGGAGGTCGAACTGCACCTCACATGATTTGAACACCGAACCTCTTAACAAAAAACGCAACGCCCTAACCAATCGAGCTAACCATGGTCCTTGTTAAACCATATGAACAAAACAATATTAAAAGTTTAATCGGTGGAGCTAATGGGGTAAGGGGCTAGGGCTTATCCTCGTCCCCTCAACAAACTATACTATATGACCATTTTCCAGAACCATGGGTGTGGAGGCAGAGAGGGCCCTGCCCATATTTAATATTAAATATCTGGCCATGACTTATGGTTTTAATTCGGATTTTTATGTTGAATTATGCATTTAAACCATCCCACAATTTGCACAAAATTTCTACCAAATTGTCACTTCATTAGCGGAATTTGGGGCAAAAATGTCAGATGGTGTCGGATTTGGGGAAATTGTAGATCGACTAGTTGCAAATCTATGGAAACTCATAAATTCTTAAGTGTTTTACCAATTCGGGAGCAGAAAGAGGCTAGACAAGGATTTCTTACAGTTCTGAAGCTAATGGAACAATTTTTGAAGCCATTGGAGAATTTTAAACTAATGTAACCACCATTTTCGATCATAATGATATAATTCCAAGCCATTGGAAGATAGACCAGGAGACGTAGCCCAGGAGGGGTGAATTCCTTAATCACTTGTTGTGTTTTGGTTATTTTTATGGTGTACTTGTCAGTTGTTTTCTATTATTTGAAAGTTTAAATTCATGCTTTATGTGCATAACAATTTAACATAAAACCACATAAAAAACTCTATTTTAACACTTGAAATTTAAACTACCTCAATCAGATTTACATATAGATCTCATACATATCAACCAACCTCAGCTAGAAATTGTTACAAGTTCTCTTTATTAAACAATAACTACCACATTTTCATTTTACTTCCTACTATATGCTATCAACAATTTCTCTCCTCAAATTAAATTGAAAATATAAAAACGATGTTCCCTATTAAATACGCAACTCCAAGAAATTATATGTTCTTTGTTTCAAACCCTTACAAATATTTTTCTGCATCAAGTCTTCAGAAATATCGTCAACCGTTCTCCCCAACTTTTCTCCTTAGATGTATTTTTCTTCTCCATAAATATTGTGTGCTTTATCTCTTTAAATAATCCTTCATTCTTGCTTAAAATCGATCAACGTGTACTCATATTTATTATAAAATAAAATAAATCCATTACCTCATGCCTGAAATATCTATGCTTTCATATTTCCTTTAAATGTTTTGACAATGTGTTGATGTCTTCTATTCGACTAAGACAAATTCTCCAAATATCATCTCCTGCATTGAATTCTTCTTCAGAATTCCACCATTAGCTATGTTGACTATGATGATTTCAAATCTCTAAATTATTCAAATGAGTAGTTTTAATCTGCTTCGATACCACTCTGATGTCGAGACATCCTATTGTGATTTCCCCTTACTTGGAGTTTATATTGTTATTTTTTTTTATATTAAGTGTGTTTATTGTATGACTTTAAAATACCTCTTTGAAAACTAGTTTATCGATGGTGTCTCACTAATAAATATTTAATGTAGATCTACATTATTATGTTGTTAATAAAAATTAAAGAATCTAGAAATTAATGTTGAAGCTACACTTGGCTAAAAGAGATAAGGTTGCAAGGTAATGATGGAAAGTGATTACCCCTATTTATTAATGCCTAGGCATCTAATATAAATGATTAAACTATTATTGATGATGGAAAATAATGACTAATAACTTCCCTTAAATACATGAAATTTTCTTCGAGAGTGGGGATGTGTAGTTCATTAATGAGTTGGTAACCTCCTTCCACCTAGTGGATGAGGTGGAGGTAGTTACCCAACTACAAGCTACTTTAGTAAAAATGAAGGATGTTTTTTTCTTTTGTTGTTAAAAGGACTCACACAATGTAGAATTGGATGAGAGAAAAAAGGTAACAAAACAAGAAAAAAAGAAGAAGTAAAAACTTGCAGACTTGAGAACTCATGGGCCTACTCTTTACTAAACAAAGTCATAGTTGGATGGAGCCTGATAGCTCTAGACTTAATTTTGAGAACTAATCTTTCAATATGATATCTTATTACTCTGTTCTTTTCAGAGTTGTTAAATTTTTTTATGCTGAATTATTGTGCAAAATAAAAATTATGAATAAGTATGTCAGTGAAAATATAATGAAGTGAAATTTTCTTTATTGAAATTATTAATATACTATAAATTTTTTATTTATTCAGAAGAAGTGAAATTATAAGACAAATGTTAGAATAGATGAATGTTACAAGCTATTTATCTACATTTGAATCATGTATCATAAAATTATTCTCTTGTATCATGAAATTATTCTCTTGTATAGATTTAGAACAAATTACTATATTTAATTAATATTGTTTGTATAAAATTTATTTAACTCTAATAGAGTTAAAGGTAAGCTACTTTAGGTCTATGTTGAAGACCTTTGTATTAAGACAAGATTGTAAAATAAGTATAATAGAGTAAGTTAAATAGTATTCATTCCGCTTACATGTTAGTATGGACCTCATTACAAAATAATGAAAAATTTAAGAAATAAATACTAAAGTCAATGTAATATAAGAATAGTTTTTCCAAAAAAATAGAGTTATAACACTATTATGGAATTAAAGGATTTAGAAGACAAATAGAATTCTATAAAACATGCAAAAAGTCCTATCTAATGTAATTAAGAAAATATCTTTTATTAAACAAGGGTAGAAATAATTCAAAATATAGTGAAATTATATGGCTTCAACAAAGAGAGACTTCATTAAAAATTCATTATTTTATATTGAAAACTCTAGTAATTTATACAAGAATAAGGAAGAAAAATGACATAAGTAAATAAAATAAAAAGCCATAATTTCATTAAATATTCCATGACCAAATTTCCATTTACAGCATACATTAGAAAAGAAATTTGATAAATTATAGGATCAAGAAGATCCATAAAAATATTACAAAGGAATTATGTATGACTCAACCCTTTTTGCCTTAGTCCTATAACAAATGAACAAGTGATGATTTTCTAAGACAATACAAAACCCTCTTAGGGTAAGCGGCCTTTATCATATTTCATACGCGAACAAGAGAGGTTAAACATATTATAAAAGGGAGGACCAAGAAAGTGAGTATGTCAGTCTGTATAAGAAGGAATCCATGTGTATTACGTCCCAAAAATTCTTCAAGAACTATTTGAAGGAAGGAGTTTCAAAATTTCTACATTGATATGTACCTTTAAAATTGATAAAAAAAATATGTAATTATAAAAGAGTAAAACATATATATGGTAAATAATTATAGTAATGGAAGCATGATAAATCCTATGTTGAAACAATTACCAGAAGGAGAAATATAGAAGTTGGAAATACAGTGTCATTTCTGGCTATAGAAAATATTTTATTAGAGATATTAGAGTTCTGTGATGGTAAAATAATTACCGAATTCTATGATATAAAAATAATTTAGGCTCAGTTTTTTTATGGAAACCGAAGACCACGGAAAACCAAGTCTTCTGGTTAAAGAACATAAAATGGAAAAAATATAGTTAACAATTAATAATTTACCATTCTAATAATAGATACATTTATAGACTAACCCTAAACATGGTCTAGGGTTATTACAAAATTACATTATGAGAAATGAAATATTTAGGTTAAATACGAACCTAGGGTATTAGTTAGGGTTTGAAATACAACCCTAACTAGTAAAATAACTAGAGGAATTATATAATTATACACATTAAAAGCATATTAGAAAACAAGTGAGATACTTAATCAAATTTTTTATCCCTTTGTCTCGATCAATCTCTACCAAAGCACAACTCTGGTAGAAGAAGGGTTTATAAATTACACAGTAGCTTCATAGTGGTTTTATGAACAAAGGAATACTAGACCTTGGTTCCAAAACCCTTAACAAATTACAACAAATAAAGAGAACTTGTAATTTATAATTGACATAGAGTTACCTAAAGAGGGTGCAAGGAAAATTTTCATTTCGCATGGATGGAAAGGATATAAATACTCTGGAATCAGAATTTATTTTCAATACTATAAATTAAAGAATTATTTTGTTACCATGTGGATACACGTTTCTTCTATACCTTCCAAACATATAGGACACAATTAATAAAGTGGAAAATTGAATAAAAACGACTATATAGGAAATGGGAAGATGTAAACTCTGAAAAAAGGGTGGAATTTTACCTAAATATGCCAAGATGGACACTCGAATATGTCGAGCAAATCCATTCTGATCTTGGACAAGACTGAAGAGAACAAAATAAGATTGGAAATAATTATAAATGACTTTAGAGCTTTTCTAGTAATTCCAGATCAAATATCTCTTGCAAAATACACAAGACCAATGAAACTATCTGATTAAATATTATTGGACATAATTATATTAGGGTTGGAGAAAAAAATAATGGAAAAATTAGATGAGAAATTTGTGTTTATACTTGTAGAATGTTGTTTTGGCATTAGAAATCGTAATTCACTCTACCCCGAATAGACTAAGCAAATTAAAAAGAAAGTTTAGGGTCTTATTTACTCCATAATTATTTCTAGTAATAGACTAAGCCAAGTATTGAAGCAGAGATGAGCTTTGGAGTAGAGCAACAATCTGATTTCCAACCAAACGAAAAACAATAGCAAATGAAGTGTTAGGAAATGGTCATTTGTTCTAAATGAAAACACTAGGTAATGAGATCCAACGATAATTCTAAGACTCATCATAATCATTGGATCAACTAACTCACACATTCACACTTACTCTATGTGAAATCTTGTGAAAGGATTGTCGTGGCATAACTAAAACATGCCACGAATACCAAGAAACTCCACTTCAAGATCCATCGTCGAAAAAATAATGTGATTAAATGTGAATAAAACACGTAACCCTAAGAATTAAACAAGGGGTTTGATGTGTGTGTGTGTGTGTTTTATAATCCAAGGGTTATTCCAAGGGGAAATTAATACGTAGTGGTCACAAATTTTTTTGGAAAAATAATAAAGTTCTCTCATGGGTTTGGTTTCAACCCACACTTTTAAATTTATGCCAGTATGAAATTATATTGACCTTACCTTTTAATCTACAAAGGAATCATGGGGGTCAAAAAAATAATACCAATATTTTGTAGTATAAAGAATATAAGATGAGTAATAAAAACTCATGGTAATTTAGCATGAACATGAATGCTCTTAAAATGAGCATATACATATATTGAGAGGATCATCTTAATAAGGTCCAATAAGGAAGTTAAGATAATTTCATGTTTTAATTCAATATAGTTTCGTGGATATTAAAGACATAAGTATAGTTTGTAGTGAACTAAAATGGAAGAAGAAGACTATGTAGTGAGTCTATTGGTATGAATAACATAGTTGGTCAGTAGTAATTTCTTTATATGGAAGACATACTAGAGAAGGGTTGGGAGTATGTGAAAGCATAAGTAATATAGCGAAGAGAAATAACCCTTATGTTTAAATGTTGAGGATTGAAAATGAAGATTGATTTGGAAATTGAATACTATAAAATATAAAAGGGAAATAATTCATTATAATTCATTAAAGGATATACAAGAATATATGATAAGAGTGGTTATACCTACATTAATTAGTTTAAAAAATTAGGGTGTTTTTTTACAAGGTATAATACAAGTGTTGGTATATTACAACTGATATCATAGCTTTAAGTTACAACATTTGGAATTTCTATGGGTCCTAACTGAAATATTATTTTCTGTATAACATACAAACTACTACAAAAATAAACTTATTGAAGAATGGACGAAGATAAAAATAGATACGATTTTGTAGGATCACATAGAGAAGGTGATGAGCATAATATTGACTTGGGAATGATGGGAGGAGAGACTAGTAATGCAAATAACCATGAATATAATATATTACAAGTTGTCTATAGTTTAAAGGTCGATTTAGACAATATTAAGCTAATCAAGAATTTTTTTCTAAAGCAAGGGATGAAAAAGGAGATATAAATGCCTACATACTCAAGAGGTTGGAAGAAAAAAAAAAGGCAGTAGGAAATCTAGAAAAATTGATAGGAAAATACTCATAAGTGAATCACGAGACAAAACTGAATCTATAACTTCCAGTGAGATTCAAACACTTAATTTTGATAATGACATGGAAGAACAAAATTCTGGGAGTAGTGCTTTTATATCACTAGAAAATTTGGTGGAATTTCCGACGGCCAATTCGTCGCTATTCTGACACATAGTCGTCGCAAGAGCGACAGTTCGAGGGCAAGAAAAACGTGGTTTTCCATACTGTCGCAGTTCCAACGCACTTAAAAAGTGTCGCACTATCGACACTTTTTCTGTCGCTTCCAAACAAGCGTCGCTCTTCCGACGTTTCCCGAACTGTCGCGCTTTCGACGTTTGTAAACTGTCGCACTTCCGACGAAATGTGGTCCGATGTTTTTAACATCGCTCTTCCGACGTTTGTAAATGGTAGCAATTCCGACACAATGTGGTCCGAAGTTTTGGACGTCACTCTTCCGACGTTTGTAAACTGTCGCAATTCCAACGAAATGTGGTTCGACGTTTTGAACGTCGCTCTTCCAACGTTTGTAAATTTTCGCAATTCCAACGAAATGTGGTTTGACGTTTTGAACGTCGCTTGTCCGACGTTTTTATATTGTCGCTCTTCTGACGTTTTTAAGCTGTCGCAATTCTGACACTTACAAGGCGTCGGTATACTGACAATGGGTTCAATTTATAAAAAAAAAATGAAACTTTAAAAGAGGAAAAACGTTGTTTTGAATATATTATATGAAGTAAAACAATCCATGAAGTCATTACATTTTCACATCTGAAGATTGGAACCCAAATATCCATCCAGAAAAGTGGAAGTCCCACCCTAGATAGTGATAGAAAAATACCCCATGTCACATACAGGGACTTGATATAAAACCCAGTAACGGTCCACATGGAGATTATCGACAATCTGAGAAAGCATCCAAATATGCCCGAGGCATTTATAAGAAAGTGAAATAGCAGTATGTAGAATAGTAAAGCAACAGATAGAGTACCGACGTCCATTGTTCCAAATACAAATTAAAGTACCCAAAATCCTTGAACAGAGAAAATCGCTAATCATGTGAGGAGTGTGATATGTCCAAAATATAAAAAGACCATCAGACCATATCAATAAACCAGCAACATAGACCAGCATCACTAGTTTTGAAGGCAGAGTGATAAATATTAATCATTTTTTTTTTCACAAGAGAAAAAACATTGTTTTGAATATATTATATGAAGTAAAACAGTCCATGAAGTCATTACATTTTCACATCTGAAGATTGGAACCCAAATATCCATCCAGAAAAGTGGAAGTCCCACCCCAGACAGTGATAGAAAAATACCCATGTCACATACAGGGACTTGATATAAAACCCAGTAACGGTCCACATGGAGATTATCGACAATCTGAGAAAGCATCCAAATATGCCCAAGGCATCTATAAGAAAGTGAAATAGCAGTATGTAGAATAGTAAAACAACAAATAGAGTACCGACGTCCATTGTTCCAAATACAAATTAAAGTACCCAAAATCCTTGAACAGAGAAAAACGCTAATCATGTGAGGAGTGTGATATTTCCAAAATATAAAAAGACCATCAGACCATATCAATAAACCAGCAACATAGACCAGCATCGCTAGTTTTGAAGGCAGAGTGATAAACATTAATCATTTTTTTTTCACAAGAGAAAAAACATCGTTTTGAATATATTATATGAAGTAAAACAGTCCATGAAGTCATTACATTTTCACATCTGAAGATTGGAACCCAAATATCCATCCAGAAAATTGGAAGTCCCACCCCAGACAATGATAGAAAAATACCCCATGTCACATACAAGGACTTGATATAAAACCCAGTAACGGTCCACATGGAGATTATCGACAATCTGAGAAAGCATCCAAATATGCCCGAGGCATCTATAAGAAAGTGAAATAGCATTATGTAGAATAGTAAAGCAACAGATAGAGTACCGACGTCCATTGTTCCAAATACAAATTAAAGTACCCAAAATCATGCAACAGAGAAAAACGCTAATCATGTGAGGAGTGTTATATGTCCAAAATATAAAAAGACCATCAGACCATATCAATAAACCAGCAACATAGACCAGCATCGCTAGTTTTGAAGGCAGAGTGATAAACATTAATCATTTTTTTTTTCACAAGAGAAAAACGTTGTTTTGAATATATTATATGAAGTAAAACAGTCCATGAAGTCATTACATTTTCACATCTGAAGATTGGAACCCAAATATCCATCCAGAAAAGTGGAAGTCCCACCTAGACAATGATAGAAAAATACCCCATGTCACATACAGGGACATGATATAAAACCCAGTAACGGTCCACATGGAGATTATCGAAAAATATGAGAAAGCATCCAAATATGCCCGAGGCATCTATAAGAAAGTGAAATAGCAGTATGTAGAATAGTAAAGCAACAGATAGAGTACCGACGTCCATTGTTCCAAATACAAATTAAAGTACCAAAAATCCTTGAACAGAGAAAAAAGCTAATCATGCGAGGAGTGTGATATGTCCAAAATATAAAAAGACCATCAGACCATATCAATAAACCAGCATCACTAGTTTTGAAGGCAGAGTGATAACCTGTCAACACATAATATAGTATCATAAAGCGGATACAGGAAATGTGCAAAGACATTTACTATTGATATACACCTCACACAAAAAGTATCCATGATAGAGCAAAAATATGTATAAACCCAGGGTCGATTGTATGTTTTGGCTCGCTTGTTCCCGGAAATAAAAACCATCTGCAGAAACCCAGGCTCGCTTGTAATATCAGGCTTGCTTGATTCCAAAATTGGTAACCATATTTTGCATCTGAGATGTAAGGTTCAAGCTTGCTTGTTTCCATTAGTAGCCCACTACAACATCCACCCTATTCATAGAAAAAAGGTTCATGTAGATATACAAAGAAAGAGTATAATACGTAGATCATATAAACATGGCTTTGTATTCCAAAAAACAAGTTTAAAATAGAAACAGGGCAACATTTTTTTTCTAAGTAAAGTTAATCTATTAACAATGGGAATAAAATTACACCGAAGTCAAAATCATTGCCCAGAATCATGGCAAATTTGTCATCAAAAAATCAAAAAATTAAGAAGATTTCCCTCATACGGGGAAACCAGTCTTGAACGTTTAATTTACAGAATTCAAAAATATTACAAAGGTCCAGCATAGTAAAATAATCTAAAAGCATCCCAATTAAGTGGGCCGCGAAGCAAGAAAAACAAATTAACCAAACTACTCCTCCGGCTCCTCGACGATTCGACACCATCCTTTAGAAGGTCCAGGATCACTAGGTGCTACCTCCACATTCATGCCACGGCTCCCCTCCTGAAGGCCTGAATGCTGTCCGGCTTTTTCCGAGCTCAGACCCGCTAGACGGGTGCATTCTTCCTCCGTTTGGGCCTCCTCGTAGAAAACCACAGTGACTGAAGCTGTGATTCGTGGGCGGTTGAGAGAGAAATTAAAGGAAAATTGCGTAGTGCACGTCGTGGGAGAAGGTGAACTAGCAGTTGGGAAATGAGGAGCAGGGGAATCCATACGGTGACCAGATCCTACAACCCGACCCCGCCCACTCCTAGTATTTGGATAGCGACCTGCGTAATAATCACTGGACTGGCTGGAAGACGACTCGATTGAGGGGCTAGAGGGAGCGCGCAGGGGTTGACCTCTAGTGCTCCCCCTGCGGCAACACATCCTTTGACGCTGGCGAGGCATGGGTGCAGTCTCACTAGCAGTGGGCACAAGAGGAGACGGAGAAGCAGAATTCCAAGAAACAGAGGAAGACAGACACAGACGAGACCGAGAGAAATGCAGATATGTAGCAAGGTCTAAGCAGCAGTTCAGCTGGTCACTTCTCCTTCTCGTCACAGTGAGCAGGTAGTGTAACCCAGCAACTGGCTCGTCTGAAAAACCATAGCGAAACGCCATTTTATCGACCCGACTGCAATGCAATCGAAGGAAGCCCATCATAATTAATCATTAATGAGAGCCGAAGGCCGGATCATATTGGAGCATGCGGAATCGCTAACAGGAGTGAAGGTCCGATCTTGAACAGTGTTAAAACTTAATTAATGCGGATTTGATGTGAAAACCTTGGAACTTAATTGAACAACGTTAAAACTTAATGCGATTGATATGAAATTGCCACATCCATGTCCCATCGCCTTAAACGCCATCGAATGCACCTGCAGCCGGGAGCAGGGCAAGTTTTGATTGAGGACACGTGGCAGAAATTGATTGGAGCGGATCTTTGTTTGGGCCGCTCGCGCAGTGGAAATCCGGACCCGAAAAAGATTAGGGCGAATTTGATAAGAAATTCGCGTCACAACTCTCCCTCCATACGCTAGCCCAACTTCGGACCCGAAAAATATTAGGGCGGAATTCATTTGGTTTTCGCGTCACAAAATTGGCCGATGTCAGCAGGCTATTTTGGAACGCGAATTTGGTTTGAATTATGGTTTATCGCCGTTTGAAGTCCGGAGGGCTCGACTTAAGAACAATTTTGTTTGATCCCATCTTATAAAATTTGTGTTGGTTTTCTTTGATAATACACATATTTATAATAAATCATGGGAATACCACACTAAACATGTGGAAAAGTTATATAAATTATTTAGAACAATCATTTTTATGTAAAAATATCCAAATGTGCTTTTGGGAAATAAGAATTCGAGTATTTGGTTCATATTGTTTTAAAGGAAGGAGTGAAGTTGGAGCCTCAAAGATGCAAGCTATTACAAAATGACCTATTCCTAAGAAAATCAAGGTTCTTAGAAGATTTTTTAGACTTACATGATATTATTGATCATTTGTTAAGAATTATGCATGAATTTCAAGTCCACTCACATATCTCTTGAATAAAATATCATTTATATGGAATGATGAGGCTACTTTGGCATTCTCTCTTTTAATGGATGCCATGTCTTCTACACCAACATCGGTTGCACCTACTTTTGGTAAAACATTCATAATAGAGTGTGAGGCACTAGGAAAAGGAATTTATGTAACATTAACACAATAAGGGATATCATTGGCTTTTAAAAGCAAGGAATTCAAAGAAAATATTTGGTGAAATCTACGTATGAAAAATAAATGGAAGCAATATTACATGCAATAAAAAATGGGGATAGTATATCATTGGGAGGTACTTTAAAGTCAATATATACCATGATAGCATAAAGTATTTTTTGAAGCTATGGATTTCATTGGAAGATTAACAAAAATGAGGAGAAAAAATGAGAAGTTTTAATTTTGAGATAATCTGCAAAATGGGTAAGGAAAATTTAGTACATGATGCTCTTTCTAAAATAGAAGAGGCCTCAAATTTATATCCAATTACATTTTCTATTCCTAGGTGGCTAGAAGAAGCTTTCCATAATGGAAAAATGACAATAGTACTAAACAAAACTAAAATTTATAAAGGATGGGATGAACTCTATGGAGCATTGGGAGTGAAAGAGATATATACTTTGGTGCAAATGTAGAATATTTTTATGCACGCAAGCATATTTGAATAAAAAAATATTAAGGGAGTCCCATGTCTCTCTGATGGTAGGACGCATGGTTCCTTAAAACATCTCAAAGGATCAAAAAATATATTTTTGGAAGGAATGAAGAAATATATTCAAAATTTTGTAAGAGAAGGTCAGGTTTGCATAATAAATAAAAGAGAGATAGTAAAATCTCTAGGGTTACTTAACCATTCCACATACATATTCAAAGACTAGAAGATATATCAATAGACTTTATTACAGGGTTACTAAAATATAAAGGTAAGTATTACATTTTTGTGGTCATTTATATAGACAAATTTTGTAGATTTTTTTTGTAGAGCTCAAAGTACATAAACAACAAGCCAAGTGGTAGAAGTGTCCGTGAAATAAATTCATAGTCTTCATGGTTTTCCTAAAGTAATAGTAACAAGAAACTTTTGGAAATAATTATTTAATATGAGTGGAGAAACACTAGCTGCCATGAGTTCTACATATCAAACATAATCAAATGGTCAAACAAAATAGTTAACAAATGTTTTTAAGGTTATCTACAATGTTACTCTTTAGAAAAGCAATCTTAATGGATGAAGTGGGTTCGTCAAGGAAGAATGGTAATATGATACTACCTATCACACATCTACTAAAATTTCCCCATTTAAGGCCTTTTATGGATATCCAACTCCTAGTATCTCATACTTTTTGCAAGATAAGTCCAAAGTATAGGAAACAGAGTCACATATGGAAAATACTAAAGAAACTTCGAAAATTATTATGGAAAACCTTCAAATGACATGAAACATGATAAAACAACAAGGGGAACAACATTGAAGTGAAAGATAATTTGAGGAGGGTAATTGGGTATTTTTTAGATTATAGCATTATAAGCAATCTTCATACAAGAAAAAGAAGAATAAAGAATTAGCTAAAAAATGTTATGGCCCTAAATAATTATTCATAGGATTGCACAAGTGGTATAGAAGTTATATTTTCCTTCTTCTTGCATTCATAAGGTTTTTCATGTATCTTGCCTAAAAAAGGTTTTGGGAAAAAAATATGCCAATGTAAATAGAACTTCCAAAATTAGATGAAGAATGAAAGTTGATTCTTGAACCACAAAAAGTTATAGATAAACATTCTGTATCTCTTTGACATATAATCATTATGAAGTACCTAATCAAGTGGAAGAATATTCCTCTAGAAGAAGGTACATGGTAAAATGATCAATTCGTGATGAAATACCCACGGCTAAAGGGTTCGTTTGAAGTTTTGACAAAGGTTTTGTTATATGTTTTATATAATGCGCGGCGGAATAGTTTTATTGTTTGTTAAGGTCCCACACAGTGATAAAATTTGAAGGGCTGGTCTGAATTTCAATTAGAGGGGCATATATCTATGTTGCCCTTCCATAATGAAAAGCTTTAAAAAAAAAACTTTTCAATTGACCACAATAAATTATTTTTACATTTCATTTTCAGAAAGACAAAACCATCAATCTTTATATTAATAAAAGATTGTTACATATACAACAATTAAGAAGGCTCAATCTTTCATTGCTTAAATATCTCATTGGCAATGTCAACATAAGTCTTGAAGACACTATTATAAGAATTTGGATACATACCACCGGGATATAGGGGATTCTTATGTGTCAGATTGTGTAATGCAATTTTGACTTTGTATCACAAGGAGCAGCAGCATGGAGGTCTGGATTTTTCTTATAGAAATTTTTTATTATTATTTGAAATGTTGTTTATAGATATGAAGACAACAATGAAATTATGAGCATGGTGGACAATTAGTCAAGCTCATGATGCCAAACCATGATGATGTAAGTTTGGAATTTAACATTTTTACATGTTAAAGACAAATAGTCAAAATCACTGACAACTCAGTATGCCATAATTAATAATCATTCCCTGTTCACTTTTGTTAATAGTTTATGTCACACGATGATCTCTCTTCTCTGGAATTTACTTGTATTGAAGATCACTATTCTAGGAATAAGGAGTTATTTTCTCCAAAAATAAACCTAGCCAAACATTGACAATGCATCAAGGATATCTTTCTATGCTTCATAAGTACATATGTTCTACTTCTAAATCATGTCTTGGAAGTGGTTGTTTTGTTGGAAATTATTCACCAGTTGGTTTCATACCAAAGTCTTTTTCTCATTTTCAGCATCCAATACATGAAAAAGATAATGGTTTAAAACAACATAAATATTTGAGATTTTGCAAGAATTGTCTGGCACACTTTGAATACTAATTTTGAAGTCAAGTGCATGATGTTGTATAGGATCAAGTGTCATTTTGAATACCAAATGTTTCACAAGAAACTTCTCAACATGCTACCCTGCAGTAAGGATTAAATGACAATATTGCATCAACTATTTCCATAATAAAAGTGCACCTCGGCCATAAGACTAAACAACTACAAATGTTGTATATCTAACAAGACCACAAAATCAAATGTATTCCACAAGGCCAATACTGTATGAAAAATGAAAAGGAGTTTGCAACCAAAAATACCTTAGGCAACTAATTCAATTAGATACACAAAACCATTAGCAGAAAGGAAAACCAGCCTACTCAAAAGGCAAGCGTTTACCTCCTTTGAAAAAAAATTTAGTTCCAAAACAAGGGCATTTATTGTCTTGTCAATGCCCCTAGTAATTTGAACGGGGTTTGCACCTGCTGCAACAACCTAAACAAAAAGGTTTCATTTCAAATTATTTTCCACAAATTTAAGATACAACCATTATCAGTTTTGTATTTCCTAACAAGCTCATAAATTTTGACAAAAGAACCAAAAATTTTTAATACCTGATAGCAATTTTTTCACTCAAAAACTATCTTAGACTCAATAAGCCCAACCCAAAACTAAAAACCCAAACACCAAAAGACCCTACAAAAATGAATAGATGATCTTAATCCAGTACTATCGACAAAAAGTTACCTTTACACCCTCACTTATTAAACCCTGTGCTGTTGAATTTTAACTTCAACTGCTGCAGCAGAAGGACGGATGCAGCAGCAACATTTTTTTTTTGAGGTTGCTTGCATGCCATCCAGAAATTTAATTCAGCATTTAAAATTCCTGCAAGTTTTTTTTGTAGACGGCCGCAGCCATATTTCTATACAGGATTGTATTTAAACACAACAACCAACATTAACGCAATTCACCAACCATAAATTAAACAAACAGAAATTTACCCGATAGTTTTGTAAATTCAAAAGGAGGACACGTGGAGCATTAATATTGGATCGCATGAAATTGAAGGGAATCTGAAAACCTGAAAACCGGACCCGAATTTTTTATAAGGCACATTGGATTGAGAATTTGCGTTACAAATTAGGCAGACGTCAGCATCCCATTTTGGAACGTGAATTTGGTTCGAAATTCAATCTATTTAAACTTTTTAAGTCCGATGGAAAGGGTTCTTTAATGTTTTGATAATTTAATTTTATGTATGCTTTAATATATACATATGTTTTAAACATATGTTATATATATATCATATGCGAAATGAAAGGTGGGCCATGGAATTTAGTTTTAATTTTATTTTTTTTAAAAGAGGTTTTATTATAATATGTTTTATATCTTACGGCATATAAAAATAAAAAGGACAAAAAAGCTTGGTAGTTTTTTTTTAAGACAGTACGTAAATTTTTTTATTACACAATAGTGTGTAAAAAGTGAAAGACCGAGTGTAACTTTTTAAGTGTGTATGCACAACAGTGTGAAAGTGAAAAACACAGAAGAGTGTTTTAGAGACAGAGTATGTTTGTTTTGAACAGACAGTGAGTTGGTTTTATGCACTGCGTTTTGTAGTAGTCATAATTTTGTAATCCCTCTCAGTGAGGAAGAAGTGTAATAGTTTTTATTTGAGTTATTGAAGGGAATAGAAGTTTGTTTTCAAAGTATTGAAACTCTGTCTCCTGTCAAAGAAATTTTTATTTTCTCTGTGTTAGAGGAAGGGAGATTTATTCTCCATTCATTGTTCTGGAATTTTTCATTATTCCAACATGTGAAAGAACAATATATGTTGTGGTTCCATCCCCAGCTAAATCATTTTTCTTTGCCGCAGCTTGCCTTACCAACTTGGCCCCAATATTTTCAACTGGGTCCTCTAATTCAACCAATAAAAGGCCAAAACCATAGCATTGAGATACATTTCATTACACTGTCAATAACAATAAAATTTGACTCAGCCATAACCCTTTCCTTTTATTGTTGTGAAAAGCTTTATGCATTACTCTAATGCGGCTAGTCCATAGGCCAAGTAGACCACTGGGTAACAAATATGTTTCCTTTCACCTTTGAGTTTTCAAATTATGCCTACCAAATCTAAGACATTTAAGAGAGGGAACTAATACAATGTTAAAAAGAAAACCAGAGCACACATCTACAAATTACCTCCTTAGCTACTGTCACACCATCATTAACTATTTTCGGAGAACCATGCTTGCTCTCCAAGACAACATTTTTCCCCTTGCCCCAAGGGTGACTCCAACAAGATCAACAAGTTTGTTCACACCGCCTGCAAGACAAATTGACAATGCTTTCAGTAAGTGTGCAATTGAATTCCAGACCATATGCCAAAACAACCCTCCATGAAAAATTAAAATAAAACATTAAAATCGAATATAAGTGGACAAGGAAAGATCCACCGCAGTGAAGTTTCACGTGCAGGTGACCTTCCTTTAAACATAATTTTTTCTCTGACCTGCAATTTTTTTGTCAATGAGCCATCCTTGTTGAAGTACAACTCCTTTTCCATAGCTCTTGTATTAAATACCTTCTCTCTGTCGCGTAATCTCAGAGTCCCTCTTCTGCTGGAGCGATTAAAGGAAATGGGTGAAAAAACTGAAAGAGAAGACAATTGTCTGCCATAATTATCAAACATTGCACCCAACTTCTTCCCCTTTCCATTGTTACCCCATGAGGTAGATGTGGCAATTGTTGTCATACTGCCCAAAGCAGAGGCCATCTTCTCTTATGCTGAATATAGAATTACAAGATCTTCATATTAGTATGAACTTTAAAAAACATGACTCCCATTGCTAAAAACCACTTTTAAGTTGTAACAGGCAAACTAAACAACTATCGCAACTTTTGGCAACTTCTGGAGCATTAAGAGAGAAACAAGCAAAGAGAAATACAACCACAATCCTCATTTTAATGAGACCGGACTATATATTTGCATTAAGATAATAGAAATAAATCACGACTATATTAAGGCCAGCACAAAACAATCTTTAACCAGTGTCTCTCGCGGCCTTCAGGTTGCCATGCTAGAGGTTGCATATTTTTAATTTAAATTCTCGACCTCTCGTGCCCATCTATGAATGCATCCAATGGGATATCTACATCAAATGCTCCTTTATATCCCCAAAAACAAATTCCCTACTACAAGAGCACCAGTATTGATGGATCACCCCACGCCATCCCACCCACTAGAAACAGTGAAAAAGGAAACCCGAGAAAACTTCTGAAATATCTCAAGATGACTATATGGGTGGTTCTTATGAATCAACCAACCATTCATAACATGCTCATCAATCCAAACCATGAGTATTATGTGACGATATTCAAGCAGGCACTGAATCGGATTTCTGAAGCTATGTTAGAGAAACCCTAAACTCTCACCGAAAATAGGTGAAATGTGGCACCACTCAGAGATTGACATGTGCCAATTGGTACAAGTGGTAGAAAATTGGCATGCTCAAACAACGAGGTGATGCAAGAATGACATGAGGGATAAAATATCAGAAAAGCCCCAAATCTGGAGAACTAAAGCTCATCACCAACCTGAGATTGACAACTTTACATGATGTAACCTATGAAATCGTAAATGGAGAAATCATAGTAACAATAAAGTAACCTATGTAACAATAAAGTTGGATTCATCCTGGGAGTGGTAATGGGAGAAATCATAGTGAACAACAGGAAACATGCAGAGTTGCTTACAATCAAATAGATGAAAAACACATACAAAAAACCTAGATAATAATCATGAACAAGCTTAATATTGAATTATGAACTGTAAAGGAACTTACAAAATGTGACATTACGAACCCGGTCAAGCGCACAAGCAAAAATATCCTGGACATGACCCTGGTTGACAAGTTGTATTGCTCATGATGCAAGAGGATTTGTACCTGCACTGCCAAGTCAATTAAAATCCATCATTATCTATACAATAAATACAAGTAATTGATATAGTATTTTTTACTCTAAGATGCATTCTTATGATAATGTTAGAACATATGTTGAAAATGTCAAAACATACCTGAATAAGCTCCTCTTCTTTTCAAGAACAATTTATTGGAGTCGCATGAACTTGGAACAAGCCTCCCACGATCTGAAAGAGTAGCAACTAAGTCAACAGTGACTTTTTTGTTGCTACGCTGAATCGAGGGAGGTTTGCTCCAAGATTAAATCACTCCAATAAATTATTCTCTACTAAACAGGGCCAACCACGTGAAGGTGGAAGCTCTTATGGCCCCTCTCCCCCCTCACATCACTCTCAATTCCCCAATACCCAATCTATATTTCATTTTTTACTTTCATGAGCATAAAAAAAAATATTCAATAACTAATAAAAAACAATTCAACAAAAGGTACGCAAGGAAACATTGCAATTAATGCTTGACATAAAAATAGTATGATAAATGAGTTTTTTATATAACGCAAAAAACATTCCAAGTATGGTAACATTTGTCTTATAATAATACAATATTTTACATTATCAAATTTTCTTTTTCTTCTTCTTATTTCTAAAGCTCCTAATTACATCATCAATATCATCGTGCTCTACTCCTGTTTCGTGCCTTTCGACCCGCACTGCTGACCTAGTTGCGTAGTCACGATTTCTGGTCTCATCCAGTGACGGGGCATCGCCTACAAAAACAGATAATATTAAATTTTAATTGTCATTTTTTAAATATCATTGAACTAGTTCGATAATATTAATAAAAAAAATTGCAATGAGATTATTTACCTGGTGCACCAGTTGTCGTCGTTGACCTAGTTGCGTATTCACGATGTCTGGGCTCATCCAGTGACGGGGCATCGCCTACAAAAACAGATAATATTAAATTTTAATTGTCAGTTTTTAAATATCATTGAACTAGTTCGGTAATATTAATAAAAAAAATTGTAATGAGATTATTTACCTGGTGCACCAGTTGTCGCCGCTGACCTAGTTGCGTTGTCACGATGTCTGGTCTCATCCAGTGACGGGGCATCGCCTACAAAAACAGATAATATTAAATTTTAATTGTCAGTTTTTAAATATCATTGAACTAGTTCGGTAATGTTAATAAAAAAAATTGCAATGAGATTATTTACCTGGTGCACCAGTTGTCGTCGTTGGGACTGTTGCCCTGTCTTCCTCTCTGGTGGTAAGATCCTCAAGGGAAAAATTCTCTGTCATTTAAACAAAAAACATTATAAGGACAACCATCAAGGTATAATTAGAAAAAATTATAAGTGGAAATTAACTACCGTCATGGCCCTCACTGATAGTAGCATTGTCACCCTGGTCCCCACTACAATGATCAGGTTGCACGTGAGGATCATCTACATCTAGCTCTAAAACTGGGTTATTTGCCTCGTCGGTAGTGCTGCTCCCTTGATTTTAAAAAAAAAATTAGACATTAAATTTATGGATGAAAACAAACATATTGAAAGGTTAATGTTTTACCTTATCAGGCATTCTGGATCTTGGGACCTGCCCCAAGATTCTGCGACGTTCAACTACGGCTTGATAGCCGAAATGGAAAGCGATATTTTTATCTTCCTCTGTATTTTCTGTTCCGAAGTCATCACCCTACATTACATATGGTTGTGTATTTTTAATCATATTTTATAGGATTACAAAAATTTTGGAAGGCGATACAATTAATTATAAGATGTTTAGCTACTTAATTACAATTCTTGCGGCTAATTTCAAGTAGTTGCCCTGGCCTAGCTTGTGATGGCCCTTTCTTTCAATCCTAGCTTTGGTTTCCTTTGAGGTGTCAGGCAACCTAGCATCAAAATATTGAAGTCAGATATGACGTAGCACACTTTTATTTTAGACATAGAGAAAATTAAAGCTATTGAATTAAAGTTGTAATTTACCTTGCGGCTCTAGTTGGCATTTTTCCTTATTTCTTTACCCTTTTCTCTTTTCCGTCATGGATGAGTGCTCTCCACTCACTCTCTGGAACTGTGAGAGGACGCTCATATCTAGGGTTAAATTGCAATTGTTTCCTATAGGTGTCCCTGGTATATTTCAAATATTTGCCGGCTACCAGAGCCATTGTTGTTCTGTCAAATGTGCCGACCCCAAAAAGGGCTTCTAGATAATCTAGAAGTTCTTTTTTCAGGTTGGAATTTTGGGAATTCCACCCTGTGCGTATGGTTGGGCCAAAAATTACCAACGCATGGTTCTCCAGAAACCTGTAGAACTCATTGTTTCCTGCCACGTAAAAAAAAAAAAAAAAAAAATATATATATATATATATATATATATATATATATATATATATATATATATATATATATATATATATATATATATATATATATATATATATATATATATTATCATTAATTTAAAAATAAAAATCATGATAAATATGTTTTAGATAAAGTACATGAAATAGTTAAAATATTAAAATTTACCTCGAAGTTTTACATGCTTTATAGGGACACCTTCATCATTCACCAACAACGTGCCATTAATGGTCCCTATGGAGCTGACACGTGTAGCTCCAGGAAATGCAATAATGTAGTTGGCCATATCACCTCATCATTGCCAACACGTTCAGCGGTTGGTTGGGTGTCTGCTTGGGCAGGGTGTGTTTCTTGGCTGGCACCTAAAGGAGTAGAAGGTGTACGAGAGGGTTTTTGGGCAATCTCTTGCCCTTGTGTCCCACTAATACCAACACCAGGTTCAGCAAGTGCCAGAAAACACTACATACAAAAGAAATTTTTATTATTTTAGTCAATGTAAAAATTAAAAATCAAACTATCACAATTCATCTCATGCAGAACAAAAAAAATATCATTTTGACTTTTTATTATTACCTGATATGTTTCTAGTTGGCTAATAAGTTGTTTTATCCTCTCTTCTGTTTCAGGTGTTTGAGGTGCGTCTATCAAAGTATTAAATTCCGACCTTGCATCTCGTGCCTTTTTTCGCAACAAGAACACTAGAGATAGGGATGAAGAAAGCTCTTCCTCAAAGAGGGAATCATCAGGCGTATCATGGCTAGGTGTCTGCATATTTGAACAAAATTAATATTATTTCAATTATGTAAATAACTAAAATACCTGAACTGCACTGCTCCTGCTCTGCTCTGATCAGTCTGCCACATTGCAATAAAATTATAAATGTAAAAACTTGAAAAAAATATCTAACTTGAAAACACAAAATGAAAACTGAAATAATTTCTAATAAGACACCAGAAGACAGAGTTAGAGTTTCAAATATGCCTTGCATTGAATTCAGTCCTAGAAACATGTCATTGCACATTAAGGCACCCAAACAAGAGACAAGTTGACAATGAAGACCTTATTGAATATATTGTTGGAGCAACTTCTAAAAAACTTGTTGTGAATACCTTGAGGACATTTTTGGAGCAACATTGTTGAAGCTAATGGTATAGCATTGTTGGAGACGATCTTGAAGGGCCTTGAAGTGAAGCTTTTGGAGCAACTATTGAAAAATCCTTAGAGCATTTAAGTAAGTCACTTTCTATCTTCCATCACCTTTTTCCTTTCAATATCCTTTAAACAATTTTGTTGATATTTAATGTTTGAAATCACGTTATAATTCCTTGATTATATGTGTTTGGGGACTTTCCCTTTGAAATTACCCAAAAATACCCTGGCAATTTTATCTTCGGGATGCATGTCTGACCCTATTGTTCAATATTTTGATTGATAGTAGTAAACATAGAGAGTTAGGGGGCTCTTGACTTGGTTTGGTTAGGCCATTATATCCCTAACATCTACTAGGGAGAACCCCCCTTGAGTTGGAGGAGAGCTAGCCCGAAGTGAAAAGAGGTTGGTGAGGTGACAATGGGGCTATTAAATTACACATGGTATCACACTTTAGCTTTAGGACTTTATCTTGAGAAGTGCGAGATTTTTCTATATCAATTCTCAAATTGTTTACAACACTATTGTTAAGAACTAATAAGAAGTGATGTTGAGGGGTTTTTGGGTATAAGAAACAATACCATTTAAAAACTAGGGTTCTGAGTCCTTGGCATTCCTTCACCTGGGCCTAGGGGCACACAAGAATAATTTCACACTAAACCATGAAAACTTAAAAGTAACTTAACAGATCCATAAAGTAATAATAATCATAATTCCTAATTTCCTATTATACGATATAATGCAAATTATTCAAACATGAAGCAATGAAGACATGCAATGTCTGAATTTCAAGATTGATGAACCAATACAAGAAGTTAGAAACTACAACTTTGATTCAATACTCTGTGTCCTAACTCCAGGAAGGAATCTAGTTTGTAGTACAGAACATGCATCGTGTATTATCAATTCTTAATTGACAACAACTAAAAGGTCATCTACCTCATCAATTCTTTCCCATTTTGTGTTTTTATGTTATATTCCTTATAAAAGTGTCAAATTTCTCTCAAAGTAAGCAACCACTGAATAAAATAAAAAATAGTTGAGATATGATTGAGAAATGGTCATTTATTTCTTGAAAAGATCTTCACAATTTCTTTGGTTGTTTTTCATCTCAAGAAACAAGAAATGACCTAAGAAACTATCATGATGTAATATAAGAAACAACACGGTGCAATGGCCATTTTCAAAGCCAAATGATGTCCATTGAGGACATGGCCTTTATTTGGTTCCTGTTTCATAGGATTTTCGGGTAGAAATGGAAAGTTGTTGTACCATTTCCAGTAGTAAAAAGGGAAAACATTCTTTTTCCATGGGAAATAATTTACCTTTCCTTTTTCAAGATAATCTAAATCACAAAAAATATGAACTATACTGCACACATTCTTGGATAATGTGAAAGTGGAAAAGGAATACCCTACATAAGTGATGCACACATGTACATTTGAACACTAATAGATTTTTGTAGTTGAAATGCAATGCTTGTTTTCATTTAAATGTAGGGTTTTTTAAGCAGGGAGAAATAATGGCTGCCAAATTAATAAGCGTTTCTTTGGGAAAAATTTAAATCTTGTATTGGGTGATGAAGATAATAGAGGTTATTGAATCTTGATTCTTGACATCTAGAGAGAACCCTACAGCCTAACACAATCCAATGGAATTGACCAAAAAAACCCAAATAGAGTCAACCCTACTATAGGAGGAAGGGCTTGCAGTAAGAACTTACCATTTTTCAAGAGCTGAGGGCGAATTTTGTTCTGCAAGAGCTGAGGGTGAATGTTGTAGAGTCAACCATACTATAGGAGGAAGGGCCTGCAGTAAGAGCTTACCATTTTGCAAGAGCTGAGGGCGAATGCTGTTCTGCAAGAGCTGAGGGTGAATGCAGGGCAAATGTTGTTCTGCAAGAGCTGAGGGCGAATGCAGGGCGAATGTTGTTCTGCAAGAGCTCAAGGCAAATGCTAAGGGCGAATGTTGTTCTACAAGAGCTCAGGGTGAATGCTTAGGGCGAATGCTGTTCTACAAGAGCTGAGGGTGAATGTTGTTCTGCAAGAGCGGAGGGTGAATGCGTGCGTGATATCAGACGTTAACGTAGCACACATGTACATTTGAACACTAATAGAATTTTGTAGTTGAAATGCAATGCTTGTTTTCATTTAAATGTAGGGTTTTTAAAGCAGGGAGAAATAATGGCTGCCAAATTAATAAGCATTTCTTTCGGAAAAATTTAAATCTTGTATTGGGTGATGAAGATAATAGAGGGTATTGAATCTTGATTCTTGACATCTAGAGAGAACCCTACAGCCTAACACAATCCAATGGAATTGAACAAAAAAACCCAAATAGAGTCAACCCTACTATAGGAGGAAGGGCCTGCAGTAAGAACTTACCATTTTGCAAGAGCTGAGGGCGAATGCTGTTCTGCAAGAGCTGAGGGTGAACGCTGAGGGCGAATGTTGAGGGAAAATGTTGTTCTGCAAGAGCTGAGGGCGAATGCTGTTTTGAAAGAGCGGAGGGCGAATGCTGAGGGTAAATGATATTTTGCAAGAGCTGAGGGCGAATGTTGTTCTGCAAGAGCGGAGGGCGAATGCGCGCGTGATATCAGACGTTAATGTAGCTATTGCGACGGATACGAAACAATAAAATAATTTTTATGTAGCACGCATATAAGTTTCGTATTTTTATGTAGCACGCATATAAGTGTCATTATACCGATGGTGGACAAAGCGTCGCTATTGTGACGGGTGCCTCCAAACGTCGCAATTGCGACACTTAGACATTGTGTCGCACTTGCGACGTTTGGAGGCAGTGGTCGCAATAGCGATGCTTTGGGCCATAGTGTCGCAATTGCGACGTCTTCCTCCAAACGTCGCAATTGCAACACTTTTCTAAGTGTCGGTATTGCGACACTTTTCTATAAACATCGGTATAGTGATGGTTTCGGGCAGGATGGAAAAAATTTGGGGAAATTTCTGACATTTGGTCAAAAGCGTCGGAACCAAGTGTCGGAATTTCCACTAAATGTAGTAGTGTATCAATGAATTAAAAAATTTTGTATTAGTTACAAGGTGAATTTAAGAAGATCATAGATCCTAACTTTTATGGGGAATCTAAAGAGGGAGCATGAACTTGCATTCTAAATATGTCTAAATATTTTGAGTTCTACAATTATCCTAGTAACCTGAAGGCCGCATTGGCTGCATATCAGCTAATTGGCAAATAAACCTTATGGTGGGAGGAAAACAAATCCATACGAAAATTAGGAGAAATTTTTTGACCTGAAAACTATTTAAAAATGAATTCAAAAACAAGTATTTAACATAAAGATACTTCGATGAGAAAGTGAGGAAGTTCCATGAATTAAGGATATGAAAATCAATCGTGGATGAATGTGTGAACAAATTTATGATTTTTTTGAGGTATTTACCAGATCTAAAAGAAGAAAAAGAAAAAATACAAAACTTTATTATTTGCTTGCATTTTTCCAACAAGGAGAGGATTTCATTTGACAATCCAAAAATAATGGATGAAAAAATAAGGAAGGAAAAGCTATGTTGAAACCATAAAAAAAAAAAAAAAAAATGGCAATTATTAAAGTTCGATGGCCAAGAAAAATGAGAAGTTCAATGCTAAGAAAAAGGTATTTAAGAAACCTGTTGTTCCCAATACTTTTAAAATCATTTATTGGGGAAACTAAAAAAGGAATGTAAATCAGTAGATAAACATGAGTCAGAAAAGTGGGAAGGTACTTGGAGCAAGAAACAAAAACTTTAGTGAATCAAATAGACCACCAATCAAGTGATAGGGTTGTAATGAAAACCATTTGTTGAGGTATTGTTTACAAAATCTTTTGAATAGAAAAACAACCATAAATAATATCCATGAAGCATCAACATTTAATGATGTGGATTGCAATATTCCAAGGATTAGTGCAACATTGGATGATAGAAATGTTGATCATCAATCCACTATGGTGGAGATATAAGGTAAAATATTTGGAAATAATGTAATTATGTTAATTGACCCGTGTTCAACTTTAAGTTATAATTCCCTTGTTATAATTGAAAAATGTGGACTTAGAAAGGAAAAGTAAAATAAACCCCGGTTAGTGCAATTGACCATAGGAACCAAAAGAAGAGTTATAAAAATTAGTAAAGATTGTTCAATAGACTAAGTCAAATGCATAATAAATTAAATTTCAACATTCTACCTTTGGGATCTTATGATGTCCTTATTGGCATGGATTGGCTAGAACAACACAGGGTAGTATTGAAATGTTTAGAAAAATATTTTACTTCTATCAATGATTAAGGTGAGACCTATATAGTAACAAAAATACAAGTCATATTTGTGAGGAAATTTTATGCTTTACATTTAAATAAATGTGCCTGAAAGGGATGTCAAATGTTTGCAGTTAAAACTGAATATCTTCCTAGTAGTAATCAGAAACCATCTGTAAATAATTATCCTAGTTTAGAAAAATATAAGAATGGATTTTTGAAATAAATATTTGGACTTCCTCCAAGAAGGGATACAAAATTTACCATTTATCATATTCTAGAGCAGTATGAGTATCTAAAGTCCCATATATAATGAGTATTATGAAACTGATGGAATTAAAAATTTAGCTACAAGAACTACTAGACAATAAACATATAAGACCTAGTATGTTGTCGTGGGGTGCACCAGTATTATTTGTTAAAAATAAGGATGAGACCCTTAGAATTTGTATATATTACAGACAACATAACAAAAATTACCATAAAGAAAAAGTATTCCATGCCCTGGATTGATTACTTGTTTGATCAGTTCAAGGAACCTTCAATTTTCTCAAAAATTGACTTAAGATCTAGGTATCATCATATTAGAATGAAGGACGAGGACATTCAACAAACAACCTTCAGGACATGGTATGGGCATTATGAGTTCATTGTACTTCCATTCAGACTCACTAATTCACTAACCACTTTTATGTGTCTGATGAATAGTGTACACAACCCATTTTTGGACAAATTTTTCATTATATTCATAGATGACATCTTATTCTATTGAAAGAGTAAAGAATAGCATGATCAACATTTCCAAATGGTTCTTCAAACACTTAGAGAAAATGAATTGTATGCTAAGTTTATAAAATGTTTATTTTATCAACAATAGATTATTTATTTAGGTCATGTGGTATTTGAAGAAGGGATTGTTGTGGATCCAAAAAAGATAAAATATATTATGGAGTGGCTAGTGCCTAAGGATGTAGCTGATATCAAGTCTTCCATGGGAATTATAGGTTATTGTAGAATATTCATAGAGGTATTTTTCAAATTATCATACCCAATCAATTCTTTATAGAAGAATGGAACTAAGTTTGAATTGAATAAAAAATATCATGACAACTTTGAGAAATTGAAACAATGTTAACTACTAGTCAAATTTTGAAACTAGTTGATCCCAACAAAGACTTTGTAATCTGTACTAATGACTATAAATAAGGTTTGTGGGGAGTTCTAATGCAATAAGGAAATTTAATAAGTTATGAATATTGAAAACTTATATACCATTAGAATAAATATGCTACACATGATCTATAACTAGTAACCATCATTCATGCTTTAAAAATGTGGAGGCACTATCTTATAGGGAGGAAATTCTAACTAAGAACTGACAATCTCAACCTAAAATACCTATTTGATTATCTAAATATGAATGCTATACAAGAACACTGGTTGGAATTCCTTAATCAATATCACTTTGAAATCATACACATTAAGGGAGAAGAAAACAAAATTGTAGATGCTCTTAGCAGAAAAATAAATCATATTTGTGCCATTTCTACAAGCAGTTGGAAAACAAATCTGCCTAAAAAGGAGAAAATATTTTCATATTTTGATCAAGAATACGCAAAAATTAAGGAAAAAATTCAAGGATGTGATTCACTAGAAGAGGAAGAAAGTGATTTTTTAGTGAATGATCGAGACTTGTTAATGTTTAGGAACAAAATTTATATACCTAATGATTCATATTTGAAATCATTTTTTTCTTGATGAACTGCATAAGAAGCCTACAACTAGACATCCTGGTTATCAAAATTTAATAACTATGTTAAGAAAATATTTTTATTTGCCTAATATGAAATAAAAAACAACAAAGTATGTAGCCATATGCTTAGAATTTGAATAGGTTAAAGCTTCTCATCAACATTCGACTAGGTTAATACAACCTTTACCCATTCCATAATGGAAATGGGAGATAATATCCATGGATTTCATCATCGTTTTTCAAAAAAATAGGAGACAATATGATTTTATAATGGTTGTGGTAGAAAAATTCAATAAAGAATCACATTTATTTAGGGGAAGTCTACCTTCGAATCCATTAAAATAAAATAAATAGTTATGAAGGAATTATTTAGATTGCATGGTATACATGAGACTATGATCCCAGATTGTAATGCACAATTTACTTCTAAGTTTTGGAAAGGTTTATTTGAGGGAATGGGTACAAAAATGAATTTCAGCACAACTTGTCATCCTCGAACTAATGGTCAAATAGAAAGGAAGAATCAAATTATGGAGGAAATGTTGATAATGTATGTCATGGATAGGCCCACTAAATGGCAAGACTATCTCCACTTAGAAAAAATTTCCTACAATAATAGTTATCAGACCTCATTGAAAAGTGAGTCCTTTTGAGGTAATGTATGGAAGACGATGTAAAGTACCCTTGATTTGGGATCATCTTGAAGATATATTATTTTTTAGACTAATATACTAAAATAAATGGAAAAAATAGTTAAACAAGTGAAGCAAAAATTGAAAGTAGATCAATATCGAAAAAAGAGTTATGAATATTTGAAGAGAATTAAAAAATAGTTCAATGTTGGTGACCATGTTTATTTGAAATTGAAACCAAAGAAGAGTAAACTTAGACTTGGAAATTATGCCAAGTTATCACCTAGATATTGTGGACCCTTTGAATTGTTAGCAAGAATTGGTCCAGTGGCCTATCAACTTTCTCTTCCAGCAAACATAAAATTTACTAATGTGTTTCATGTGCCCTTTTTAAAGAAATATGTACATTACCCAACTCATATAATTTTTTGGAATGTTGTACAAGTAGAACATGAGGGAGAGTTCCTGGTAGAACCTATAAATATTCTAGATCGGAGGGAAGTCACGCTCTAGAATAGAAACATATCCCAAGTTAAAGTTTAGTGAAAGCATTTCAGTCTAGAAGATGAATCTTGGGAATTGGATGATGATTTTAAATAATAATATCCATCCTTATTTTAAAAACTAGGTTGAATTATATAATTCCATAGCAAACATTGGGACAGTGTCAAAATCAAGTGGGGGATGATGTGGTATCCCCTGACTTGGAGTTTTTATTGTAAATCTGTATATATTAAGTGTGTTTATTATCGAAATTTAAAGGGTCTATTTGAAAACGGGTTTACCAATATTGTGTCACTAATAAATATTTATTGTAGATCCGTGTTAGTATGTTTTTAATAAAAATAAAATAATATAGAAATTAATGTTGAAACTACACTTGGTCGAAAGAGATAAGGTTGCAAGTTAATGATGGAAAGTGATTACCCATATTTATTAAGACCTTAGAATATAATCTAAACTATTAGATTATTAATGATGTTGGAAAATATTGATCAATAACTTCCCTTAAAGATAGGACATTGTCTTTGAGAGTGGGGAAGTGGAGCTCATTAATAAGCTAGTAACCACCTACCACCTAGTGGATGACGAGGAGGTAGTTACCCAACTACCATCTAATTTTGCACGAATGAGGGATATTTTGTATTTTTTGTTGAAAGGACTCACATAGTCTAGAATTGGGAAGGAATTAAAAGGGAGCAAAATGAGAGAAAAAAACTTGTAAGCATGAGAGCTCGAGGGGGTTTTTTTTGTTGAAATAAGTCGTGATTGGGTAGAACCTGGTAGCTTCAGACTTAATTTCTAGAACTAATTTTACAAGTCGATATCTTAATACTTTGGTTTTTGGAGAGTTTTTGAAATATTTTGTGTTGAATTACTGTGCAAATGAAATATTCTGAGTAAGTATGTTGGTGAAAATAAAATGAACTGAAATTTCTTTTCTTGAATTTTTTTATATAATTTAAATGTTTTATCTATTCGAGAGCAGTGAAACTGTAAGACAAATGTTAGAATAAATGAATGTTACGAGCTACTTATTTACCTTTGAATCATGCATCATGAAATTATTTTCTAGATTAGATTTAGAACAAATTTCTCTATTTTATTAATATTGTTTGTATAAACAATGATTAAATCTGAAAGAGTTAAAGGTATATTACTTTATGTCTATGTTAAAGACTTGTGTATTGAGACAAGATTATAAAACATGTAGAATATAGTAAGTAAAATAGTATTCATTATGCTTACATGTTAGTATGGCCAACACTACAATATAATGAAAAATATAAGAAATAAAGAATTAAGTCAATCTAATATAAGAATAGTTTTTTCTAGAAAAACAAGAGTTGTAACTCATTTATGGAATTAATGGCTTTACAAGACAAATAGAATTATGAAAATGCACAAAAATTTATATCTAATGGAATTAAGAAAAATATCTTTTACTCAATGAGGGTATAAAGAATTCAAAATATAATCAAATTCTATGGCTTTGACATAGAGAGACTTCATTAAAAAATCATCGTTTTATACTGAAAACTCTAGTAATTTATACAAGTGGAAAGAAGAACAATGACAATAGGTAAAGATAGTAAGAAGCCATAATTTCATTAAATAGTCCATGAAAAAATTTCAGTTTACAATATACATTAGAAAATAAATTTGATAAATTGTAGGATAAAAAAATCCATTAAAATATTGCAAAGGAATTATGTATGACTCAAGGCTTTCGGCCTTAGTCCTATAACAAATGAATAAGTGACGATTTTATAAGACAATATAAAACCCTCCGACTGTAAGTTCCCTTTATCATCTTCCACAATCAAACATGAGAGATTTAGCATCTTACAGAAGAGAGTACCTAGAAAGTTAGTCTTTTGACCTATATAGGAAGGAAGCAATGTCTATTAAGTCCCAGAAAATTATTTGAAAATTATCCGAAGGAAAAAGTTTCAGAATTGTCTAAATTGAGATGTACATCTAAAATCAATAAAAAAATATGTAAGTATAAAAGAGTAAAATAAATATATTGTAAATAATTATAGTAATGGAAGAATGAAAACTCTTGGGTCGAAATAATTACCCAAAGGATAAATCTAGAAGCTGGAAATATAGTCTCAATTTCTCCTATCCAAAAGTTACAAATTTTATTAGAGATATTGTGCAAAGTTCCGTGATGCTAAAATAAAGACATGAATTCTATTTTATTAAAATAAGTTAGGCCCAATATATATGGTAAAATATAAAAATTATATTTTTTTACAAGGAGGCTCCGAGGTGGCCTACTCTATGCTCCTTACCTCCCTGTCTCCTTCGTTATGATCTACGGTGGAATGAACTGATGGCCCTGCCTATCGGGAATCTTCCCTATACCTCGCATTTCCCCTACCCAGGTTTTCTCTTCTCCCAGGGTTCTCCCCCTCACCATCACTCACTAGGGTTCCTAGAATTAATTGATCCACCTTTGGGTTGGGTGATTGACCATGACCAATCCAGCCTCCTCTTATCCTCTAGACATGGATATCACAATGTTTAAGTCATTGATATCTATTGAGCCCAAGTTATAGAAGGCCTTGGCATTTTTTTTTTTTGAAGAAGCTTGATTAAATCCCAAAGGTCGAGATCTTTGTCCCCAAGCTTTTCTTCGAGCTCTCCAACTAGCAGACCGAGGGGCCTTGTGGATCAATTTATGGGTCTTTTTCCCTCTCCAATATCGATTCGTCAATGGGTCATGAACAATCATAAACCTATGATTGAAGGAGAAGTCACTGCCTCTTTCTATAGAAAGGGATTTTTCACCTTCTTCTTCGAAAATAAATCAGATCGAGACAAGATTTTTTTAGGTGAGTTGTACTTCATGGGGGTGTAAGGGTTTTGCTTGGATCGATGGATCCCTAATTTAAACTTAGACCGCAATGCCCCCTCCTCAATCCTTTTTTGGATAAATTCACCTTTCATCCCCCATTCATTGTTGGAATGACGCCACTTTTAGGAAGAATGAGAATGCCCTGGGGAAATACATCAATTGCGTTGAACTGAAACATTGTTTGTTCTCATGTGCTAGGATTTGCATTTAGGTAGGTTTGAAAAGGGCCTTTCCTATTACAATGAAACTAATCCTTGATATTTGACTGCATATTCAGGAAGTTTATTATGATAAGCTCCCCTTCAAGTGAAAATTCTTCCATGAATATGAGCATTTCTTCTGTAAATTCCCCAAGAAAATAAAATACTAGGATAATCAAAAGGATCAAGGGGATGATTTGAAACAAGATAAAATGCGAAAGGGAATATAAAAGACAAATTGGGTTCCTCCAAAAATGTATAAATAAGTCCCAGAAAAAAAAAACTTTGCCACCCCTCCCACAAAAAAAAAATCGGTGGGTCTATGGGAGGGCACAAGTAGATCAATCAATGGAGGAAGATCAAGTAATAGGTTTTAAATGCTCAAAAATGTCGAATAAAAAGGGTATATCCCTCAGGAATACCCCCAAATTGCAAAGGAGACTCTTATCCATATCTCCTCCCAGGGCCCACCATATGGATCAATGACAGTCAGATCCAAAGAAAACCCCAAGAATTTTATAGATGAATCCTCTGAGGAGGAAGAATACTTCGTCTCCCCAAACAAGGGAAAGGAAAATGTTCCATTTACTAGTTTAGTGGAAAAAAAATAGAAGTGGATAAATTAAAGGAGGTGGATTGTAGAACCAGGAGATCAGGGAGAAAATATAATCGTTAAATTTGCATTAAACAAATGGAAAAAGAACTAGGCCACCAATCCACGCAAAAAAACATCCAAATGGGTGATCAAGGAGGCAAAGGAGGCAAGAGAAGTTTAGGATCAAGCCCGAAGAAAGGGTTTCCCCTCTCCAAAAATAAATAATGATTATTTTATACTGAAATTGTAGGGGATTAGGGACTAGAAAAATAATATATGAAGTTAGATCCCTCATCAAGAAATTAAAACCCTTGATAACCCTTATCTTGGAAACCAAACTTGAAGACCAAGAAATGTTAGCTCAACACTATCAGATTTGGACTGGCAGTGGTATCTCTGTAGTAAGTTATTGAGGTATTTTTGAAGGCCTTTGCACTCTTTGGGATCATTCCCAAGTTCAAATCCTCAATCCCTCTAAAAATATCCATTGGTTGCCTACCACAGTTTTGGATCTCGCTTCGAACCAGGTATGCTCTTTTGTTAATGTGTACATTCCTATTCATTTTCAAGAGAAATACGAATCTTGGGCCTCTCTCTAGTCCCTAGTGGATTTTGAGTTTGGGGCCTATGGTATCTTTGGGGGAAATTTCAATGCAACTCTAAATATCTGGGAAAATAAAGGAGGAACAATAGTTTGATACCCTTTCCAAGAAACATATAGAATATTTTTTCTCATTCTAAATTGATGGATATAATTCCAACAATTTTAAATACACTTGGAGCAACAAGCAAGTTGGTCCTAACCATATTGTTTCCAAGCTTGACCATTTCCTTATTTTTGATGATTTTCTCCATTGCAATATTTTGGCGAAATCCTCTATACTGCCTTGGAATGGCTTGGACCATCAAACTATCAAACTTGATCTCTCCTCTCCCGTAAATGAAGGATAATAAACATAAACACATACTAAATTATCAAAGACATAAAAAAATGAGGCTCCTATATATGAGGAACAAACCCAATCTAGAAAAGTAGGATTTAAATCCAACTTTCATGATTTAATTAATTTTATTATTTTGGACTTATGATTGTTTTCATGAGATGAGATTGAGGCTAACATTCTCCCCCTCAATCATAAGTCCAAAATAAGAACCAGGGACCATCTCCAAGTCCTCATGTTGAAACTTTTGATCCTCAATGAAAAACACTACCTGAAAAACTGCCAAAGTTGGATGCCAAAAAACTCCAATATCAAGAGAACATGAATCAGCTACAAGTCCGATTCATATTTTCTTGACATATCCATCAAGTGACAAGCTGCAAAAGGATCCATCTGTCCTTTTATTTCAATTGGAATCCTAATTTCTTGTCCACTAACAAAATGTTGATAACGCCCATTGGTGAATTGATGATTTCAAAATCGCCCACTGGCTACTTTGATGTTGATCGCCCACTGGATGCTTTGATGATGAATGCCCACACTGGCTGCTTTGATGTTGATCGCCCACTGGCTTCTATTGTGGTTTTTTTCGAAACTACTCACTGCTACTTTTGTTGATTTTTTCGAAACTTTCAATCTAACAACCACTTTCAATTCCATTATCATTTCCCCCCCTTTGTCAGCTAAAAGGAGAGTCAATCTACATTTTATTTTTGAACCCTCCCGCCCCCCGCCCCCCCCCCGAGGTGTAGGAGAGTTTCACTGTTGTACTCCCCCATTTAGGTACATGAGAGTACCATATTCATTTTACTATTGGTTGTAATAGGTGAGATTGAATTATATGGTAAAACTTATACAATATTTTGATTGTTGACGACCATTCCCAAGGATCAATCCATGCATAATTGATCTTCAATCTGGTTGGTTGGTTTTGTTTGAAATTTTTTCTGATGATTGATTCTTTTTGCCCCAATGGTGACAAGGATGTAAATCAAAACAATGATCTTCCATATGACCTGTTCTTTGAAAATGTTTTCATTTGGGATTTTCTTCAAATTTCTCATGGCTCGTTGATTTTACTTGATCAAAAAATCTTGCACTGATGAACTTGATTGTCTTTTAATAATCTGGGATATGCAAGTTGTTGTCATCTTTTTCATATCCTAATCCCTTTCAAATTTTGTTTCTTTGAATTTCTTCCCACGGCTTGATGATTGGCTTGGAAGAAGAAAGTTGAACTTGATCATGGACAACTTCTACGCTTGAAGTTGTTTGAATGAGTGACTTGGAATCAACATCTTTGTATTCATATTTATGGTTGAATGACTTGGAAGCATCGCTCTTCTATTGAAACTCATCTTGTTGCAGTTGTAACTCCAGTTGAATAAGTTTAATTGTCTCATGTTCCTGTTGTAAATGCATTGAAATATCACCAAGAGTTTCTTTGTTGATTTTCACCATGTTGAAAGCAGTTGATAGAATCAGATTGTTAAGAACCTGTAACAACTGAATGCTTTTCACCATGTGACCTAGCTTTAACTCACTATTTCTTGTTTTTAACACTTGGTGGATTGCTTAAACTCTTTAACTTGTTTGCTTTAACTCATGCTTTCTTGATTTATTTTATCTCACTCGCTTGCTTTTGAATTTTCTTTATATTTCTAACTTTCTTGGTTTAAACTTGTTTTGCTTGATTCATGCTCACTTGACTAATTGAATACTAGAACTCACACTCACTTGCTGTAGATTTTAATGTTTCTTGAATGACACAATTTCTTGATTTAGAGTTGAACTCGCTCGCTTGATGCTTGCTTCAATGAGTTTCACGCTCGCTTGATGTTGTGAAATTGTTCTCTTGAACTTTACACTTGCTTGAACTCGCTCAAAAGAAGGGTGTCGAATACTATTGAAAATGCACGCAAGAGAAACACTTTACAATGATTTAATGATAGGTTGAAATGAATTTGATGAATCATGTGAAAACAATGGGCTCAATTGACTTAATTCAACCCCCATCAATTGAAATCTTGGGGGTTTGTTTCAACCGAGAATGCACCCTTACAACTCAACTCAAAATTATTTGAATTTATTATAATTTAACTTAAAAAATATGATTTGCAAGTTACAATTTTGTTTGAGTGGACTCGTACAAAAAAATTTCAAGAGCATTGTCCTAAATTTGATGTATTTTTTTGTTGATGTAGATGATAGGTTCATTAAATTTATTTCCTTGAGTGAATGATTTTGAATTTCATGTTGATGTAGAATCGTTTTGAATGTTGATGTTGAAAACTTGATATCTTTGATTATGTATTGTAGCTTCTTGATTGCTTGTACTTTTCTTATTTATTCTTGATTACATGAGCTTGAATGGAATTTATTATGTGCATGCATTTGTTTAATTTTTTGTGTACTCCATGTGTATCATATTACAAATAGAGTGTCAAAAACTAGACACAAAGATTAAGCAATATCAAGAATCATGCACCATCACAAACGTATTCATGATGTACCTAAGATCCCTTTATTCAATTTTGGGCAGATTTGGGACACATCGACACCACAAAAATATGTTTTTATTAAATATCAACCTTCACCTTCAATTAATGAAAATGCCAAGCTCGCAGCCACTTGAAGCAACTCATCTTCAAAATTGACTCAACCTCCTAGAAGTAAGAATGTTACTTCAAAATACAATAATGAGCTTCCTTTTAAAACATATTCACTTATCACTCCAAATTTACAAAAAGAAGTTTACCTTATCACTCCACATATTACAAAAAAAAAATGGAACACACCTTATTTCTCCAAATGACCAAAAGCAACTTATCACTCCAAAAAATATCACCTTATCACTCAAAATTACACATTATCACTCCATCTATCCCATTAAATTATTAAAATAATTTAATGTACTTTATTAAATCACTTAAAAGTGATGCCTTTCAAATTTTACACTTTATGCATTTAAAAAGGAGTTATGAATTTATTCATTTAATTATTTTACCTTTTCCTTGGACGTATGCCATCACCACTCAATTCACTTCTACTTAGTTCTTCCATGATCAAAATAGGTTCCACACTTCTTCCAGTTCTCCTCATGCAAAATCGATCCAATGCGAGGGACTTTTATGCAGATTTGGCTTCCTCTCAACCATTTAAAGCTTGTCATTTCTTCATTAGTTGGACTCTTTTCGCTGGAACACATCATGAAGTATTATTCCATGCTCAAAATTCCACATTTTCCCTCAGATTTACCACAACCGAGCTCGAGAAAAGTGCAAGGGGTTACTCCCCAGAAAGGATCGGGCCTCACCACAACAATTGCCTCCATGATCATAGGATGGGAATTGATTATGTTGCAGCACAATTGCATAATGATTGTGTATATGTTAGATAACATATTATGCTTTAGCGTTATATACAAGACTCTATAGATAAAACAAAATTTGGTCGACACCCTATGCAATCATACAACGCACCTGTAATATCCCAAAATAGGGAAATTCTACAACAATGAGAATATCTTAAGATATTATAAAGTTGGATATCCAGAAATACTTGAACACAATAATGAAATGCTGTGTCAATTTACTTATTATATCATATTAGGAGCATATCAGCAAAACTATGTCTCCATATGTTATCTCCAAGCAGGGAAAATTAGTGAGTTGGACCATAAAAACGTTATTTCTAGAAAATAACACTGTAACTGTGAGAAATGGGACTTTTATCCCTTATTTCATGAAATATGCATCTCAAATATATAATTGGAGCTTAAACAAATCATTCTAGCTAAGTTAAACAGATCTCCTGGTTCTTATATGGCTGAAAAACACTGAAAACCCATAGCTTAACCCATACATAAAACTCTGAAGCATGAAAAGCATAATTAAAAGAGGTTTTTTATAGAAATATGTGGTAGAAAATGGATCTGGAGTTTATTAAGCCAAAGCACAGAGAAAAACGAAGATCTAGCCTCTTTTATATAATGTAAAGATAACCTGGCAAGGGTTTCTTGGAAGCTCAAGTAAAAAAAGGAATAGATCTAAATATTCAGCTGTAAAATAATGCAGTAACCTACAAAATTACATGAAATATCTGAATAATTTACAATAGGGATTAGAATCCCTTTTTCTAGTTTTCCTGGGGAAGGGTTGGCCCTTGCCCAAGGAAACTAGCCAAAAATCAAGGTATCAAACCTTGCTGCAGCTACTCTCTGGAAAATGATGCCGTTACTACAAGGGGATGCATTGTAAAAGTGAAAATATGCTTTGGCCCAATGCCAATATGTGTAAATATTCCCTAGATCCTCCCTTGTTGATCCTCCAATGGATAGACAAGCTCTCCACTGAAAAACAAGCACAGAAATGGCTCAAAGAGATCCTCCTTTGCTGCACCCTGCAACACAACGCAACTCTAAATAGAAAATACGTTGTAGCTGAAGGAGGTAGCTTGGAAAAAATTCTAGAATGAGGAAATGAAGCTCAAGAACCTCTCCTTCCCTGAGGATGAGGTAGGGATTCCCGACCGAGAACACCCTTGTGCTAAACAGCACTGCAACCCTGCTAAACAGCAAGAGGAAGCAAAGTCTCAACAGATCAAAGAAAATAATAATCCAAGAATGAATACAATGGCTATCATCCTCTCTATATAGATCAATTTTCCTCTCCACAATGGGTCCCATCCATATGTGCCACCTAGCGCATGTAAGTTTTCCTCCATTAAAACTGCATTGTCCAACATGGAGATACAATGTATCTAGACAATGCATGTGGACTTGGTCAAATATTACTGAATAAACATGATCCAATCCTGTTCACACCTGTGGATGTTTAATCCAGCTGCTCATCCTTCCCCTTTTTCACATGAGGAATTTTATTTTCCTTCTAAAGAGGTTAATGGGCCTTCCTACCCATTTTATTCATCACATATTAACTATAATGTTCCTTTTAGCTTGAGGCTAAAATTTGGGAACATTATAGTCATCCCCTCCAAAATGTTTCTTGTCCTCAAGCAACTTCATAGAGAGAGAAAAATTCCTCCCCTTCTCCTCTTGTGGCCTCCTCATCAATATTCCCCACCACTGCTCAAGATAATCTGCAACAAATCTGCCCTCCAATGTCTCCTCCCAAAGATGCATGACCAAATGGCTCACATCATGAAAAGGTGGAAGGTGTAAGTGGAAACCTCCTTGCTGATTCATGGCCTCCTCAAGGTAGGAGTGATGATACACATGGGAAATCTCATCCCCAATGAGTGACCCTCTCACCCATGCTGTCATCCAAATGAAATGAGCCATTCTAGGTAGCTCATAAAAGAAATTTGCAACGCTAGGTTTGTGCAATGTGTTGGGGTTGAATGGAGAGTTTATATTTTCCCATCCAAGTAGTGTATCTCTCCATTTATGGTAAGTATGAGGGGGTTACTGATAGTGGGCTGAAATTTCATGGCCCTTAGAAATGGCCCAAGCTACCCCACAAGATAAATCAACCATGAAGTGCCTCCTCCAAGAACGCAAGTTCTCCCAATGGCTCCTCCTACATGAAGGAAAGAGGTGTGTTGTGGAAATCATGGTGTGCCCATGGTTTCTCCTAAAACATACAACATGTAAAATAGGGAGAATCATACTCCCAATGGGCATCTCCATCTCAAATCCTACTCTCCAAGCAAAACTTCCCATGAGTATAAACATATTAGCAATATATGGAAGCAAAATACAATGAAAACAAGTTTCCAAATGACAACGAGAGAGTGAATCAAAGTCCCACGTAAGGAACTAGCGCAGTGCATTCCATGCCTGCCTCAAAAAAAAAAATAACTAGTGCTTCACCAGCCACTTTTTTGCTGCCACAGTCATATCATGAGATGGAAACATGAAGATACAATGTGGTGTCAATGGTGCACACCAAGAATCATGTGGCTTCCCCCACAAACCACCAATAAGGTAGCCACAATCAATGCTACAAGTAGCTATAAGTACATCATCATAAAATATGCAAGAATGGATAATTATTCTTGATACATCATACTTCTCAAACAATGAAAAGAAGTACAATACAAAATGTGAAATTATACCTCCTCCATCATGTACTTCAGATCTTGAGCTGAAATGGCTCAACTGGAATCTCTCCCTCACCTCCAATGAGTAGGGAAGTGGATGTGACCTCCTCTCTATCACCATTTGGGCTATGCATCTCTCCACATGCTGAAATATGTCATGCTGGATGCCCTCCCAAGTGAACTCCTCTTCCAAAGAAATATATGCATCATAATGCATGGAAAGGAAATCCTCATGCACCTAGATCCTTGGAGTACTTTACCAAGATTTGAGATCTCCAATATGGATCAATCCTCCTAAGAGACAACGTTGGTGATCTGGCATGTGAAGCTCTCCGCATGCTGCTGCCTGCTACTTTGACATCCCCCATGCCAAAGTCTCTCTCCAAACTCTTCACCTCTCAAAAATCCAAGAGTGGTGAACCCAAAGACAAGATGTCTCTCATCAATTTTAGATCTGGTGGCCTCCCTGGTGGAATGCCTCCATGTAGTGATACATCAAAATCTGAAGTGGACTGTATATATGAGTGGACTGAGTTGTCCCTCTCTTCACTGCACAGTGCAGTCCCCTCCTTATGTGCAGAAACTTCCCGAAAGAGATAATGGTGAATTCTCATCATCCCTTGATGTTGATCCTTCTCCTCTTCTTCCATATATGAGAATGCCTCATCCTCAATAAGAGACCCTTGAACTTGGTCATCTCTTGAAGGAGGGAACTTCATGTCTTCACAAATAGAAGAGGGCTCTCTAAGAAGTGGGGATCTTGCCCTTGGCAATATATCATGAATGTTTTCATCCCCTTTAAACATATGGAGTGGAGTTGGTTTAAGAGGTATCTCCAACTCATGCAAAGTGTTTGAGTTTTTGCTCTCAACAAATGATGGTTCAAAATGTTTCCTATCAAATCTCCTCACTAATTATTTAGTGAACCCAGCATAAGTTTTTACATTTGCATGATAAAATGAAGTAGAATCATTAAACCACCAATCATGGGCCATACCTTCGAGTTGCAGCGCTGCTACTCTAATGGCCTCCTTCTCTGAAACTTGATGTAGCTGTAAATAGGAATCTAGCTCTTCTACCCAAGCTTTGGTTGTGCACTCTGCTGATCCATCAAAGTGAGATAGGTAAATTCTACCTCTCATACTTCTTTTGTGGCTGTTGGATCTTACCTCCTTGAGTTTACAAAACCCTTGTAAGTCCAAGTGCCCCCTGAATCTCCATGATTGAGATTCATACTCCCGAAGATAGTCACTCAAGGTCCCCTCCCTTGGTGTATCTTCTTCCTCCATCCCTCTTGCAGTCAATGTGGGCAATAGACTGCACTGTGGATCTGCAAGTGTGGCTGACTGCTCACACCCATCATGTGAATATCTAGGGATTGCTTCAAACCCTCTTAGAAATCTTATACACTTCTCCCCTTTCATCTCCTTGAGATCTTCTTTGATTCTCTTCATAGCTTGGAAAAGAATCAGGGAGACCCTCTCTTCCTTCATTCCTTAAAATAATGGAGTCATGCTTTTGCTTCTTCTACACAAATTCTCTCTTCTATGAGAAGCTTCTCCTCCTAATGGAAAGATGTCTTGGATGCACAGGTTGAGCCAAGATTATGCTTCGATACCACTGTAATATCCCAAAATAGGGAAATTCTACAACAATGAGAATATCTTAAGATATTCTAAAGTTGGAGATCTAGAAATACTTGAACACAATAATGCAATGCTGTGTAAATTTACTTATTATAACATATTAGGATCATATCAGCAAAACTATGTCTCCATATGTTATCTCCAAGCGGGGAAAAGCAGTGATCTGGACCATAAAAACGTTATTTCCAGAAAATAAAGATGTAACTATGAGAAATGGGACTTTTATCCCTTATTTAATGCAATATACATCTGACATATAGAATGGGAGCTGAAAAAAATCATTCTAGCTAAGTTAAACAAATCTACTGGTTCTTATATGGCTGAAAAACACTGAAAACCCATAGCTTAACCCATACAGAAAAATCTGAAGCATGAATAGCATAATTACAAGAGGGTTTCTGTAAAAATATGTGGTAGACAATGTATCTGGAGTTTATTAAGCCAAATCACAGAGAAAAACAGAGATCTAGCCTCTTTTATACAATGTAAAGATAACCTGGTAAGGGTTTCTTGGAAGCTCAAGTACAAAAAGGAATAGATCTGAATATTCAGTTGTAAAATAACGTAGTACCCTGTAACATTACATGAACATAGCTGAATAAAGTACAATAGCGATTAGAATCCCTTTTTCTAGCTTTCCAGGGGAAGGGTTGGCCCTTGCCCAAGGAAACTAGCCAAAAATCAAGGTATCAAACCTTATTGCAGCTACTCTCTAGAAAATGACGCAGTTCCTGCAAGGGGCTACACTGTAAAAGTGCATAGATGATTTTTCCCAATGCCAAGATGTATAAATATGCCCTGGAGCCTCCCTTGCTGATCCTCCAATGGATAGACAAGCTCTCCATTGAAAAACAAGCCCAGAAATGGCTCAAAGAGATCCTCCTTTGCTGCACCCTACAACACAACCTAGCTCTAAATAGAAACTGCATTGTAGGTGAAGGAGGTAGCTTGGCCAAAATGTTGGAATGAGGAAATGAAGCTCAATAACCTCTCCTTTCCTGAGGATGAGGTAGGATTCCCGACTGGGAACACCCTTGTGCTAAACAGCACTGCAACCCTGCTAAAAAGCAAGAGGAAGCAAAGTCTCAACAGACCAAAGTCAAGCAAGAATACAATGTATGTCCTCCTCTCCATATATAGCAACTGCTCCTCTCCACAATGGATCCCATCCATATGTGCCACCTAGCCCATGCAAGTTGTCCTCCATTAAAATTGCATTGTCCAACATGGAGATACAATGTATCTAGACAGTGCATGTGGACTTGGTCAAATATGACTGAATTAACATGATCCAATCCTATTCACACCTGTGGGTGCTCAATCCAGCTGCTTATCCTTCCCCTTTTTCACATGAGTAATTTTATTTTCCTTCTAAAGAGGTAAATGGGCCTCCCTACCCATTTTATTCATCACATATTAACTATAATGTTCCTTTTAGCTTGAGGCTAAAATTTGGGAACATTACAGTACCAAAAAAAATTGATTTGGTATTCACAAACATGAGATCACGGTATATTTTGCAAATTCAAACAAATACGTTCAGAAATCCTCTAGCAGCAATGTTTCACTATCCATTCCCTATTTCTCGTCGCCCCAACACTCTTACAAACACAGTAACCTCCACAATTTCAAACTAGAAATGAAAACTGGATCCAATGTGGTAGTAACTGGTACACTTCAAATCTCAATGTTGACTCTGTGTTATGAATACATACTGTAATAGCACCTCCACCTCAGGTCAATGGCTATTAATGGTTCACAAATTAGATAGAGTTCGAGCTAGGAAAAAAATGATGGCATTGATCAAAATACAAGTCTCCATTGCAGAGGTTCTGAACAAGTGATGTTTGAAACATCTGGATACTTCATATCAAGCTGGATCACAACACAGTTCCTGCGGAAGCCACCAATGAAGTTTCACTACCCCACCTTCTCTTTATTTTCAAATGTGTTTGTTGCTGGGATTACCTGGAAGGTGTCAGGGAAATTGGCATTGGCCCTACTCCTGTAGCCATATCCAAGTCATAAGCAGTGATTTTGTGCTCAACGCATTTCTCCAATTCCACATCAAGCATGGATGCAGATCAGCAGTGGAAGAGACATCACATAAAATATATATCCTATAGGTATGGACACAGAGCCCAAATTCGAAGCTTGGTACGCCTCCTATTATCTGAACTAATGTCGGAGTTCTCACCAAGACTCGAATAATTAAGGTAAAAAACCACAATCAACAGAAGCTCACACGGTAGATTTAACCATTATTTTGATGTCACCTTTCTTAGATAGAAATTATTATAGCATCTCCATACAACGCTCAACGCATATTCAGCAATGGCCCTTTGACAATAATATTATTCGCGTGCATCACCACACCCAACACAAATTGATTTCTCTTGAATCGGCTCTACCAGCTCACACTAGCTCATACGCTAGTTCATACTATGAGACATGATTCACATTCAATAGGATCGACTTGTTGCCTATCGGATATTGCATCAAATCTCAAATCAATTACATGAAGATCAGAGGCCCTCTATCCACAAACACCTCTCTCGATTAGCACTTAACCACACCCCAAACTTGATCAAAATCTCAGATCGTGAGGCTCTAATACCACATGAAGGATAACCAAAATAAACACACACTAAATTATCATAGACATAAACAAACGAGACATGGCAGAAAAGGCTTGAGAGCCTCACTGTATTCCTCTCACATTACTCCTTATTCAAATCATGTTTATGATACAAATATAAATACATGAGGAGATTTGTCTCAATATAGTGCATCTATCTTGGAAACTTTGGTTGATAAAATATCTCAACCACGAACTAATCTAGGATCCTAACTTGTTGGATAGAATCTCTCAACCAACTAGACCTAAACATGCTCCTATCTATGAGGAACAAAGCCAATCTAGAAAAATAGGATTTAAATCCAACTTTCATTATTTAATTAATTTTATTATTTTGGAATTATAATTGTTTTCATGAGATGAGATTGAGGATAACAATAAACTATGGCCCTATTCCTTTTATATTCAATCCCATCTAGATCCAAAACCTTGACTTATGTGAGGTAATAGTTCAGTCATGGCACACCAAAGTTGAAGGCAGTCCCATTTGGATTTTGGGGACTAAGATGAAAGGTTGAAAATTAGTATTAAATTTGGGTGAAGTCCTCCAAATATGTAAGCCAAGCCTCTATCCAAGAAGTGGAAAAAGAAATAAAAATACTCCATCTCAAAGGAAACAATATTACAAGATAAGCTTCTATTTTACAAATACCACTCTCTTTTGAAACAAGAAGAGGGACAATGGAGACTTAAATCCCTAATATTGTGGATTCAGAGGGGATATTTTAATACAAAATTCTTCCACAAACAAGGAAAAAACAGGGAGAGGAAAACAAAATTTGAGGAGATTGAAATAAATGGAGCCAAGATAAACAACTTCTGGAAAATAAAGAAGGAGGTGATGGAATTATTCAAAAATATTACTCTCAACAAGATCCTCCCATTGAGGAATTATAACAAGACATACTAGAACACATGCCCTATGTTATCACTAAAAAAATGAAGAGAAGGCTCACCTTCCTTCCCTCATAGGAATAAATCCAAATAATTTTCTTCTCCTTTCACCTAGATAAATCCCTTGGACCAAATGGGTTTTCAACTCTTTTCTATTAGTTATTTCTGGGAATTATTAATAGATATTTTTGCATAATGATAGGATATTCACTAAAGAACTGTTGCATGGGAGGATGAATCAATTCATCATTCCTGGCTTTAATCCCTAAAGAAAGTAACCCCTCCTCATTCCAAATATTTAGATAAACCTCTCTGTGCAATGTCTCCTATAAATTAATCTCCAAAATTCTGGCTAAAATATTAAATCAACTCCTCCCTAGAATCATTTCTGAGAATCAAGGAGGCTTTATCCCAGGTAGACAAATTTTTGACAACATAATTATTGTGCGAGAGGCCATCTTTTCTAGTAGAGGGAGGGGAGATAAAGGGGTGGCTATCAAGTTGGATATGGAAAACACATTTTATTATGTTAGGAATGGGTTACTTTTTAAAATTATGATAATATTGGGCTTCAATATTAACTTCATCTAGTGGATATTGCTTTGTATCTGTTCTCCTTGGATCACTCCCCTGATCAATGGTAGTGTCTCTAAGTTTTTCCATGCCTCACGAAAGCTATACCAGGGATTCTATCTATCTCATTTTTTGTACATCATAATATAAAACTCCTTAAGCAATAGAATTGAGCACAAGCACAACATAGGGTGTCTCCTTGGCCTACAATTCTCCTCAACCACCAAAAGTTCCAAGCATGCTCAATTTGCAGATGACACCAACTTTCTTGGAGGAGCTTAAATGACGATAGCCAGATGCTTCAAATAATTTTTGGATAATTTATTTGAAGCCATAAGGGGTCTCACCAACTCAACTAAATCTCATATTTATACTTGGAACATTTATGCAGGTCCACGTCTCTAGATCGACGCAATGCTTGGATTCAATGCTATTGAAGGATCGAAGAATTTTAAGCATATGTGGATCCAAATATGCCTCAAATATATTTCGCCTCAAGCTTGGAATTTGGTCCTTTAAAATATTTAAAATAATTTGGATTCGTGGGGATCCTGTTGGCTCACCCTTTCGAGCCGAAATTTTCTCATTACATTAGTTTTTGCAACCATTCCTTTGCACCAATTATCTGCCTTACTGGCTCCAAAATACATCTTGTAATCTCTAGGTAATATCAACTACAAAATTATTTGGGAAGTAAGAAAGGGCTCCACTAAAAAATTCCATTTGATGAATCTAGCCATAATTCAATCCCTTAAAGACCATGGAGCCTTGGGGATCAGAGAACATGATCTTATGAATTAGGAAATGGGGGAAATTTTGGTTTAGAAAATGGAAAAAAATAAGGAATTCTAGTGGTTAAAAGTCTTATCAATAAAATATGAATATATATGTAGAATAGGTCAAGGTGTCCCTTTATGCCACTATTGTCCTGCTTGTAAGCTAATCATGGCCTTGTCATATATGATTAATAGACATTTTATTTGGACTCCTGGAAATGGTTCTTCTATCTCCCATTGGGTTGATTCAATCCCGAATTGTCCCCCTCTTTTCAAATTTCAAGATATGAGGCGTCTTCAACATTTCCTACCTATTTAGTAAAGGATGCTTGCAAGTATTTACAAATGCATAGGATATGGCTCCTAGGAAGATTGGCATCTAGCATAATCTCGAATCCTCTCTCGTACATAGTATATATTCTCAAATCCCACCAAGCTAGACATTCATTAGTAAATATAAGGGAGAAAGACAAGTTAGGATGGAAAATACACTCATACACTATAAAAGTCGGCTATGAATATTTTCTTTTTTCATCACAAATTCCACCAATATTATCCACTTAGAGGAAGATTTGGACCATCAAGGTTATCCTCAAGGTAAATACTTTTTATTGGGCTCTTATTATAAAAATATTTTGACTGTTGAGAACCTCAACAGATGAGGAATTTGTGGTCCCTTCCAGTGCCCTCTATGCAAACAACAAGAAGATTCCATCCCCCTTCTCTTTCTCGCATGCCATATCTCTTTTCAAGTATGGAGCTTGGCACTAGGTCCTTTGTCCTCCTACCTTGTAAAGCCCTTGGACCTCCCAACCTTCATTAACTATGGCAACAAGAATTACCCTATATCATTGGTGGGGAATCTTGGTCTAAGTTGGATCTAATGTTTGCTCTCAAAATTCATTTGTTGGAAAATCTAGCTGTCTAGGAATAGTGCCACTTAAAAAAAAAAAAAAAATTATCAATTCTAGATCCACTTCCATAAAAACTCTCTCACTATTTTCAAATATATATCTAAAAATATTAAAATATTGTGACCCATCTTTATATGATGAAGAAAAGTGTTGGATGGAGCTTCTAACAGTCCCTCAACTCTCTCTTCCCCATCCGAATCAAGAACATTGCAAACCTCATTCCAATTGGAAAATTATAATTCTCGTCAATGAATTTGAAGAATGGATATCTCACTATAAGAAATGGATCTTATATTTTTATGGGGCCTCGAAAAGGAATCTGGGGGGGTAGGAGGAGGAGGGATTCTTTTAAATCCCAAAGGAAAAATAGGAATCAAGTATGCTTGGGGGCTTGGGTATAAATAAAACATCTTGGTATAGATGTATGTGTTGTATGGAGGCATCGAGATAACCAAGAACCTGAATGTATCCTCAATCATAATTATTGGGGATTCACTTATAACCATCTAGTATCTCCTCAAAGGATTTGATCTAATGAATAATTAATCCCCTCTTCTCCTTCATAGAATAAGAGCCATGTTGGATACCTTCTCTTATAAATATTACTTCCACATTCTTGGAGGAGAAAACAAGGAGGTAGACACTAAAGTAAATAGGGCATGTCATCTAGAGGTAGGTAAATTGGAATTTAATGGAATAACAGAGTGCATAACTATCCCATGCTGCAAGTTTGTAAATACATTAGTGTCTCCCTCCCTAAGAGATTGACGAACAAAATGAATAAGGTTCAAATAGGAAAACACCATAAGTTTTCTCATAATCTCTATATAAACCTCTGCACTCCTTTCAAAACCAATATAAGGCTTAGAGATCTATGTTGTTTTAGGGTCATGCATTAGGAGATGGAAGATTGGAGAAATCATGCACTCACACTAGCAGAGTTCATGGACGATAGAAAGATGAATCTAAGTCATTTTGGGTCATACTCCCATGCTATGGTTTTCATTCTGTTAATGGATAGAAAAATAAATCCAAATAATACCAGAAATGACAAAAAGCATAAAGTGTTGGGAGCTTATTTCTCTAGTAAGGAAATCATGGCTAGAAAATATGGGTGGAATTAGCCTCTTTTGAATTGTACTCTCGAGGATACTAGAAGAGATAAATCAGTTGATCCAGAGAGCATCAACCATAGCCTCAATGGGTTTTGGGAGTTTGATATCCTTGAGTTGCAAGGCTTGGATTCTTTCCTTGGGTGATTTTTTCTCAGTCCCTCCAGGATAGGTAGCTTTATTTTCAAGATTAAAACTCTTTGATTCTCTTTGGTGAGGTATAGACCAAGTATTGAATTAGTGGTGGTCTCACTCTTACCACTAGTAGTGTAATTCGTCAACACCTATGGAAACCATGTAATATTCCTAATGTAAATTCATAATGACAAACAAAGCAAACATAGCAAGGACAAATATTAAATTTACACACAAGTCAGACACCATGAAATAAACCAAAATTACACTACTATTGAGCTATTTTATTATAAATGTATGGGGGTACAATAGAAATTTGGAAGTGCGCACCTGGGCTTACCTAAGGCAAGCTAGCACAGCCCAAGGCAAGCTATCAAAGTCCAAGGCAAGCTATCAAATCCCAAGGCAAGTTATCAAAGCCCAAGGCAAGATAGCAAAGCCAAAGTGATGAAAGTAAGTGCCCCAACTCCTACGTAGTTGTCCCCTCTATGGCTTTTTGTTGATCACCAAAAAATTAAACTGTTAGCTACAAATAAGGGTTGATTTGAACCTCTTCCGTTGCTAAGAAAATTCTGGGAAATTAACCTCAGTCTCTCCTACAATAACCCACCAAAACCCAGAAAGGATTTGGCCAAATGTTGACCTTGTAATTTTGGCCCAATTTCCCCTAGCTCCTCTAGTTGTTGGTGGAGTTGGAATCCCTGTTTGACCCCTCAAATATACCTAGAAAATTATACTAAATTAATATTGGCCTCTCCTCAATAAACATAGAAAAACCCAGAAAGGTTTTGTCCTATTTTTTATGCTCCAGAATTGTCCCCAAATGTTTGGCCCTCCTCCTTTAGCAAAAGATGTAACCTGTAGAAAACGATGTGTGTGTTGTCCCACAAAAATTCTAGAAAATCCCCCACAAATTCCTCCAATCCAACTCCAAATATCCCAGCTCCTAAATCTCTCTCTCAAGACACCCCACAAGTTGCCTCAACAAAGGATTGTGCAATCAATAGACAACATAAGGCAAGCCCTCCTCCAGGAATTCAAATGGTTGTTGGGTGAAGCTTGTTGTCCTTTCCATTCTCCATATTGTGCCAAAGAGATAATCAAAGAGTTCCCCAACACAAAATTAAACCCCTCACTTTGACTCTTCTCTCCTCCAATGGTTGTGTGGATCCATAAATTGTGTCCCAACTAACTCAGAATTTTTGTTTCCTGCGTGGTCTTCCTTCCAACTCCTAAAAATGCATAGAACTTGCCTCCCTATGGTGTAACTTTTGGTCCACCGAAGTAGAGGGTGATATTTCTCGTTGGAAACCTCTAGTTCTAAACAACACATGTGACTCAGCTGAACAACTTGAGAAATAAGAGTAAAATGTCAAATGATCAAAAGCTCCTCAATGATGTTGACTTGCTCTTATTGATAATTCATGCTCTCTTCCTTCACGTGGGCCCTTTCACGAAGAAATTTGAGCCTTCAAATTTCTCCATCAAGGGGTGTGTATTTCATCATGGGGTTGTCCCCACTTCCCAATGATCTGTAAATGGATTGTATTTGTTACGCTATGCAAAGTATCCAAACAGATATAATAATGTGTGCAAATGGTTCTCCTTAAATTGCAGGTTAAACAAATCTTTCTCGCTTTGTTTATGAGGTTTTTGTGTGAGGATTGATTAATTAATTTTACTATTTAACATTGAACAACAATAATAAACAATAAATAAAACTCACAAACACATTACTCAACTATTTTTTGAGCAGCTCACCCCTCCTGGGCTACGTATGTTGGTCCATGCCTCCCAAATGACATGTCCCTCTTGTATTAATTTGCTCAAAATTAAAGTACAAGATAAAATAGGTCTTAATAGGAAAAGATGACTATAAATTCAGCTTCATAAGATATGAAATAGCTAAAAATTCCTTGTCATTTTCACTAAACAGTGAAATGTTACCCAATACAGTGCCTTCTGCATGATGGCCCTGATGGATCCTTGAACTCCCCTTTAGCTTTTCGAGCTCTAGAAGTTCTAAAAATGTTATGAAACCTCTTCCATTAGGTTTAGAAGGTATGAATTAGCTAGAAATGGTTTTTGTTTCATACTAAACAGTGAAATATAACCCAAAACAGTGCCTTGTCCATGATGGCCCTGATGGCTCCTTCATCTTCCTTGAAGAAAAAAATGTTGAATATCACCTCTGTTTGACCTGGAACCTATGGTAAACTCTTCAGAAGGTCGAAGAGACCCAAAATTGACTAAAATTTTATGCAATTTTGTTCAATATTGAGGGAGTTATGGAAAAAACCAATTTTTCCCAATATCCCTAAACAAACTCCACCAAATGTGGAGTAACTACAGTTAGTCCAACCAAAACTGGCCAAACTGCCGAAAACGTCGAATCCACTCCAAATTCATTGGGACCGTTAGGAGTGGCAATAAATGTTATGGCCGGGTGGTCACATGACCCCCTGCCAGAACCGTTAGCTCTAACCAAGGACAGACAATTTAACAAACCATTATATTAAATGGGGTCTGCAAGTTGAGGTCACATGACCGCTTTTCGTCAGAACCGCCACTTAGACTACTGCTTAGACCAAACCGCTACCTCCACATTTATTTTTTGAACTTGCCCTCTCACATAACACGGTTTTTAAACCGTTTTTGCACCCGCGGTCTTAGGCTCTAAAGCCTCAGTTCCAGAGTCTGGTCACGAGATAAGGTCGAGGCTAACCATAAGGGGCTAGCCCTTTAATTTTCTGTCATTGCAAAATTGTAACAAAAAATAGATGTGACCATAGCTTATTAATAAATAACGTGCAGCCCGGCCGGTCGAGCCTATGGGCTTGCTGCTAGTCGACCACTGATCGAAACCTAAAACTTGCAAAAACTTTTACAGTGCAATCCTTCTCTGGCCTAGGGCCACGTGGTGGCCTCCAGGCTTGCCACGTGGCACCCTTTGATTGGCCATAAACCAAAAGGTCAACCCATTAACCAATCCAATGCTGCCACTTGTCAACTTATAATTCGACCATATGGAATATTCTAGAGAATATTCTGGGTAGAATATTCCTTGGAATTTTTTATTTTTTTTTCCAAAGTAAAAAGTCAAACTTGGTCAACTAAAAAATGGAGTTTACTAGACAATTTCAAACCTGAATAACTTTTGCATACAACCTCAGTTTTGAGAATCTTTCATGGCACCAGAATCACAGCGACGAGACCTTTCCGGTCATTCAGATTGCAACCACTTTTGAACACTTTCATTTTTGAGCAATTTGCATAACTTGGACATGATCTTCTGATCACACCTCCCAAATGAGAAGCTTTTGGACCCCAAAAGCTCTTTGGACTACTGAAACTAATATGTACAACAAATAAGAGTACTTCACCCTCTTCTCTTCAGCCTCCAAACACTTTCCTTGCAAGGCTAGTGACTTTGAACCACAACTAAAAAGAAATTCACACTTCCCTTCCTCGATGCTTGTCCTCCTGTTAAGTGTTTTCTTTCTTGCACTCACTCAGAAAATTTCTAGCGAGAAATTTGCAAAAGGAAACTAAACATTGTTTCCTTGATCAATGATCCAAGGTGGCTCAAACAAACGAGAGATTATAGCATAAAATATATTCATACAACTGAAATTTTCATATGTACAAAATGAGTACATCCTATTGTGCTAAGAAGTCCATCCACTTCTTACCAAGCCACTTCCATGGTGACTTTTACTGTTGCAACTCTTCCTCATGTGAAACTTCCGGTTTCACATCAATAATGGAATCCATAGTTCCACTTGCGCAAATCTTTCTGTCCTCTTGCTGCATGTGTTTGGGACGACTATTTGGATGCAAATTCCAATAATGGGAGACAACATGTACCCTCTTTTGGCAAAATGTGAAAATCTTATGCACCTTCTTTGAAAGTTTCCTTTGCATCATCTGCTTCTTGTATGCTTTATTCCTCATCCATCATCTCGAAACATCATGGTTAAATCGACTACAATATGTATAACAAATCTTTCTTACATTTAAGCATGAAAAATTATCATGCTTTGCAGAAAAACAATCAAATTGATCATGGGAATATTTATACCTCTTATGCTACTTTACATGTTCATCCTTTTTGCCTTCGTGAGGAGATGAACTAGTAGAGGCTACAACTTTCATTTGCAGATTAACATCATCATTTGTGTCTTGAAAACTGTATGAACTTGCATGCTCACCATAAGCTGCATGTCTACCATATTCTTGCTGCAACAAAGGCTTAAAGCTATGGAAATCATCTTTGAAAAAAATTTGACATATTTACATCTTAGAACTTGGAACAAAAGTTCTCTTTGAAGTAGCCTCACATGCCTTCATGGCTTTGGAGTCTTCGCCATTAAATTGCACATAACCAAGACCAAGATTCTTGGGTCGTTCCTCAACCGAAACAAGTTCAACCATGCCTTGTGCATGCTTGCCTAACCCTTTGCCTTCATAGCCCATTTTAATCATTAACTTGGACCCTATACCTCTCGTGTGCTTTTCAAAAGAACCAACACATCTTTCTAATGAAGAAACTGAAGACAAATTAGAGTGGATTACCTCTTCCTCACACATGTTCTTGATCAAAGCCTCTTGGGCTTGATGGAGCTACCTCTCCATATCATGCAATATTTGAAGAATTTCTTCCTTCTCTTCCTTCATGGAAAAAAATTTCTCATGAAGTTCAGTGCTTTCTCTTCTATCCTCAAATAGAATCTGCACCATGTCCTTCAATATAATAAAGTCACGCTTCATATAATCATCAAAGAATCTTGTGAAGGAGGAAACTTACTTGTAGAAGTTGTCATTATGATGTCAATGAACAAAAGGAACTTCAAAAAAGCTTTCAAAGCTTTCAAATCACATGACAAGCTTTTTAAACCAAATGGTTGTAAAGATAAACTCTTATTCAAGTAGCCAATCAGCAAACAAACTCCAAGAGCTTCTTAACAAAAAATTGTCAAGAGGGTTTGTGTTTCAATGGTGACCTTAAGATACTTTGGGGTAAGGAAGAAGCCTTCAACCCTTTCTTCATTTTTTTCCTCTCTAGGACTTAGCTATCCATAGATGTTCCTTCACCCTCTAGCAAACTCAGCCTAGTAAGCCTAAAAAACCTACAATAAATGTTGCCCCAAGATGGCTCTACACTGCTTGCAAGGGTTATAATGTAGACTTTTAAACAAATCCTTTTGCACAAGAACAATACAGAGATAATCAAATACTTTTAAACACAATAAAATTTATAATGGGAAGATTTATACCTCTTGTGCTACTTTACATGTTCATCCTTTTTTCCTTCTTGAGGAAATGAACTAGTAGAGGCTACAAGTTTCATTTGCAGACTAACATCATCGTTCGTGTCTTGAAAATTGTATGAACTTGCATGCTCGCCATAAGCTGCATGTCTACCATATTCTTGCTGCAACAAAGGCTTAAAGCTATGGAAATCATCTTTGAAACAAATTTGACATATTTTCATCTTAGAACTTGGAAAAAAATTTCTCTTTGAAGTAGCCTCACATGCCTTCATGGCTTTGGAATCTTCGCCATTAAATTGCACATAACCAAGACCAAGATTCTTGGGTCATTCCTCAACTGAAACAGGTTCAACCATGCCTTGTGCATGCTTTCCTAACCCTTTGCCTTCATAGCCCATTTTAATCATTAACTTGGACCCTATATCTCTCGTGTGCTTTTCAAAAGAACCAACACATCTTTCTAATGAGGAAACTGAAGACAAATTAGAGTGGATTACCTCTTCCTCACGCATGTTCTTGGTCAAAGCCTCTTGGGCTTGATGGAGCTGCCTCTCCATATCATGCAATATTTGAAGAATTTTTTCCTTCTCTTCCTTCATGGAAAAATTTTTCTCATGAAGTTCAGCGCTTTCTCTTCTATCCTCAAATATAATCTGCACCATGTCCTTCAATATAATAAAGTCATGCTTCATATCATCATCGAAGAATCTTGTGAAGGAGGAAATTTACTTGTAGAAGTTGTCATTATGATGTCAATGAACAAAAGGAACTTCAAAAAAGCTCTCAAAGCTTTCAAATCAAATGACAAGCTTTCTAAAACAAATGGTTGTAAAGACAAACTCTTATTCAAGAAGCCAATCAACAAACAAACTCCAAGAGCTTCTTAACAAACAATCGTTAAGAGGGTTTGTGTTTCAATGGTGACCTTAAGATACTTTGGGGTAAGGAAGAAGCCTTCAGCCCTTTGTTCCTTTTTTCTCCTCTCCAGGACTTAGCTATCCATAGCTATTCCTTCACCCTCTAGCAAACTCAGCCTAGTAAGCCTCAAAAACCTACAACAAATGTTTCCCCAAGATGGCTCTACACTGCTTGCAAGGGTTATAATGAAGACTTTTAAACAAATCCTTTTGCACAAGAACAATACAGAGAGAAAAACTAGCTCTCCTAATGCTAAAATACACCAACTCTGATACTAACCTGATCTGTAAATGGATTTTATTTTTTACGCTATGCAAAGTATCGAAACAAATATAATAATGTGTGCAAATGGTTCTCCTTAAATTGCAGGTTAAACAAATATTTCTCGCTTTGTTTATGAGGTTTCTGTGTGAACATTGATTAAGTAATTTTACTGTTTAACATAGAACAGTAGTAATAAAAATTAAATAAAACTCACAAACACATTACTTAGCTATTTTTTGAGCAGGTCACCCCTCCTTGGCTATGTCCACTGGTCCATGCCTCCCAAATGACATGTCCCTCTTGTATTAATTTGCTCAAAATGAAAGTACAAGAGAAAATAGGCCTTAATAGGCAACTCTAACTGTAAATTCAGCTTCAGAAGATATGAAATAGCTAAAAATGCCTTTTCATTTTCACTAAATAGTGAAATATTACCCAATACAGTGCCTTTTCCATGATGGCCCTAATGGCTCCTTGAACTTCCCTTCAGCTTTTCGAGCTCTAGAAGTTCTCAAAATGTTCTGAAACCTCTTCCACTAGGTTTAGAAGGTATGAATTAGCTAGAAATGGTTTTTTTTTCAAACTAAACAGTGAAATATAACCCAAAACAGTTCCTTGTCCATGATGGCCCTGATGGCTCCTTCATCTTCCTTGAAGAAAAAAGTGCTAAATATCACCTCTGTTTGACCTGAAACCTATTCCAAACTCTTCAAAAGGTAGAAGAGACCAAAAATTGACTAAAATTTTATCCAATTTCGTTCAATATTGAGTTAGTTATGGAAAAAACCAATTTTTCCCAATATCCCTAAACAAACTCCACCAAATGTGGAGTAACTGCAGTTAGTCCGACCAAAACTGGCCAAACTGCCGAAAATGTCGGATCCACTCCAAATTCATCAGGACCGTTAGGAGTGTCAATAAATTTTAGTGTGAGGTGGTCACATGACCCCCCATCGGAACCGTTCACTCTAACCACGGATGGACGGTTTAACAAACCGTTGTATTAAATGTGGTCCGAAAGTTGAGGTCACATGACCGCTTTTCGTCGGAACTGCCGCTTAGACCAAACCGCTACCTCCAAATTTATTGCTTGAACTTGTTCTATCACATAACATGGCTTGTAAACCATTTTTTCACCCACGTTCTAAGGCTTTAAAGCCTCGGTTCCAGATTCTGGTCACAAGATAAGGTTGGGGCTAACCCTAAGGGGCTAGCCCTTTAATTTTCTGCCATTGCAAAATTGTAACAACAAATAGAACATGTGACCATAGCTTGTTAAGAAATAACGTACAACCTGGCCAGTCAGGGTTGCGGGCTTGCTACCATTTGACCACTGATCGAAACCTGAAACTTGCAAAAGAAATTATAGTGCAATCCTTCCCCGGCCTGGGGCCACGTTGCAGCCTTCGGGCTTGCCACGTGACACCCTTTGATTGGCCCTAAACCAAAAATTCAACCCATTAACTAATCCAGCACTGCCACTTGTCAACTTATAATTCGACCATATGGAATATTCCAGATAATATTTCGGGGAGAATATTCCTCAAATTATTCTTTTGTTAATTTTTCCAAAGTAAAAAGTCAAAATTGGTCAACTGAAAAATGGAGTTTACTAGACGATTTCAAACCTGAATAACTTTTTCATACGACCTCTCGCTTTTTGATAATATTGTTGTACTGCATCATAAAGTGGATTTAGACCTTTAGCGCCGCTTTATTGCAACCACTTTTGAACACTTTCATTTTTGAGCAATTTGCATAACTTGGACATGATCTTCTGATCACACCTCCCAAATGAGAAGCTTTTGGACCCCAAAAGCTCTTTGGACTACTGAAACTAATATGTACAACAAATAAGAGTACTTCACCCTCTTCTCTTCAGCCTCCAAACACTTTCCTTGCAAGGCTAGTGACTTTGAACCACAACTAAAAAGAAATTCACACTTCCCTTCCCGATGCTTGTCCTCCTGTCAAGAGCTTTCTTTCTTGCACTCACTCAGAAAATTTCTGGTGAGAAATTTGCAGAAGGAAACTGAACATCGCTGCCTTTATCAATGATCCAAGGTGGCTCAAACAAACGAGATATTACAGCATAAAATACATGCATACAACCTAAATTTTCATATGTACAAAATGAGTGCATCTTACTGTGCTAAGAAGTCCATCCACTTCTTACCAAGCCACTTCCATGACGACTTTTTCTGCTACAACTCTTCCTCATGTGAAACTTCCGGTTTCACATCAATAATGGAATCCATAGTTCCACTTGCGCCAATATTTCTGTCCTCTTGTTGCATGTGCTTGGGACGAATAGTTGGATGCAAAGTCCAACACTAGGAGACAACATGTCCCCTGTTTTGGCAAAATGTGCAAATCTTATGCACCTTATTTGAAAGTTTCCTTTGCCTCATCTACTTCCAATATGCTTTCTTCCTCATCTAGCATCTCGAAACATCATGGTTAAATTGACCACAATATGTATAGAAAATCTTTCCTCCATTTAAGCATGAAAAATTATCATGCTTTGTAGAAACACAATCAAATTGATCATGGGAAGGTTTATACCTCTTGTGTTGCTTTACATGTTCATCCTTTTTGCCTTCTTAAGGAGATGAACTAGTAGAGGCTACATCTTTCATTTGCAGACTAACATCATCATTCTTGTCTTGAAAACTATATGAACTTGCATGCTCACCATAAGCTGCATGTCTACCATCTTCTTGCTACAACAAAGGCTTAAAGCAATGGCAATCATCTTTGAAACAAATTTGACATATTTGCATCTTATAACTTGGAACAAAATTTCTCTTTGAAGTAGCCTCACATGCCTTCATGGCTTTGGAGTCTTCGCCATTAAATTGCACATAACCAAGACCAAGATTCTTGGGTCGTTCCTCAACCGAAATAGGTTCAACCATGCCTTGTGCATGCTTTCCTAACCCTTTTCCTTCATAGCCTATTTTAATAATTAAATTGGACCCTATACCTCTCATGTGCTTTTCAAAAGAACCAACACATCTTTCTAATGAGGAAAATAAAGGCAAATTAGAGTGGATTACCTCTTCCTCACGCATGTTCTTGGTCAAAGCCTCTTGGGCTTGATGAAGCTGCCTCTCCATATCATGCAATATTTGAAGAATTTCCTCCTTCTCTTCCTTCATGGAAAAAATTTTCTCATGAAGTTCAGCACTTTCTCTTCTATCCTCAAATATAATCTGCACCATGTCCTTCAATATAATAAAGTCACGCTTCATATCATCATCGAAGAATCTTGTGAAGGAGGAAACTTACTTGTATAAGTTGTCATTATGATGTCAATGAAAAAAAGGAACTTCAAAAAATCTCTCAAAGCTTTCAAATCAAATGACAAGATTTTTAAAACAAATGGTTGTAAAGACAAACTCTTATTCAAGAAGCCAATCAACAAACAAACTCCAAGAGCTTCTTAACAAACAATCGTCAAGAGGGTTTGTGTTTCAATGGTGACCTTAAGATACTTTGGGGTAAGGAAGAAGCCTTCAGCCCTTTCTTCCTTTTTTTCCTCTCTAGGACTTAGCTATCCATAGCTATTCCTTCACCCTCTAGCAAACTCAGCCTAGTAAGCCTCAAAAACCTACAACAAATGTTGCCCCAAGATGGCTCTACACTGAATGCAAGGGTTATAATGAAGACTTTTAAACAAATCCTTTTGCACAAGAACAATACAGAGAGAAAAAATAGCTCTCCTAATGCTAAAAAACACCAACTCTGATACTAACCTGATCTGTAAATGGATTTTATTTATTACGCTATGCAAAGTATCGAAACAAATATAATAATGTGTGCAAATGGTTCTCCTTAAATTGCAGGTTAAACAAATCTTTCTCGCTTTGTTTATGAGGTTTCTGTGTGAACATTGATTAAGTAATTTTACTGTTTAACATAGAACAGTAGTAATAAACAGTAATTAAAACTCACAAACACATTACTTAGCTTTTTTTTTAGCAGTTCACCCCTCCTGGGCTACGTCTGCTGGTCCATGCCTCCCAAATGACATGTCCCTCTTGTATTAATTTGCTCAAAATGAAAGTACAAGAGAAAATAGGCCTTAATATGAAAATCTAACTATAAATTCAGCTTTAGAAGATATGAAATAGCTAAAAATTCCTTTTCATTTTCACTAAATAGTGAAATATTACCCAATACAGTGCCTTTTCCATGATGGCCCTGATGGCTCCTTGAACTGCCCTTCAGCTTTTCGAGCTCTAGAAGTTCTCAAAATGTTTTGAAACCTCTTCCACTAGGTTTAGAAGGTATGAATTAGCTAGAAATGGTTTTTGTTTCACACTAAATAGTGAAATATAACCCAAAACAGTGCCTTGTCCATGATGGCCTTGATGGCTCCTTCATCTTCCTTGAAGAAAAAAGTGCTGAAGATCACCTCTGTTTGACCTGAAACCTATGCCAAACTCTTCAAAAGGTAGAAGAGACCAAAAATTGACTAAAATTTTATCCAATTTCGTTCAATATTGAGGGAGTTATGGAAAAAACCAAATTTTCCCAATATCCCTAAACAAACTCCACCAAATGTGGAGTAACTGCAATTAGTCCGACCAAAACTGGCCAAACTGCCGAAAACGTCGGATCCGCTCCAAATTCATCGGGACCATTAGGAGTGTCAATAAATTTTAGGGCGGGGTGGTCACATGACCCCCCGTCGGAACCGTTCGCTCTAACCACGGACAGACGGTTTAACAAACCGTTGTATTAAATGTGGTCCGCAAGTTGAGGTCACATGACCGCTTTTCATCAGAACCACCGCTTAGACCAAACCGCTACCACCAAATTTATCATTTTAACTTGTGCTATCACATAACATGGTTTGTAAACCATTTTTTCACCCACAGTCTAAGGCTTTAAAGCCTCGGTTCCAGAGTCTAGTCACAAGATAAGGTTGGGGCTAACCCTAAGGGGCTAGCCCTTTAATTTTCCGCCATTGCAAAATTGTAACAACAAATAGAACATGTGACCTTAGCTTGTTAATAAATAACGTATAGCCCGGCCGGTCGAGCTTGCGGGCTTGCTACCATTCGACTACTGATCGAAACCTGAAACTTGCAAAAAAAATTACAGTGCAATCCTTCTCCGGCCTGGGGCCACATTGCAACCTTTGGGCTTGCCACGTGACACCCTTTGATTGGCCCTAAACCAAAAATTCAACCCATTAACCAATCCAGCATTGCCACTTGTCAACTTATAATTCGACCATATGGAATATTCTAGATAATATTTTGGGGAGAATATTCCTCGAATTATTCTTTTTTTAATTTTTCCAAAGTAAAAAGTCAAACTTGGTCAACTGAAAAATGGAGTTTACTAGACGATTTCAAACCTGAATAAATTTTGCATACGACCTCAGTTTTGAGAAATTTTTGTAGCACCAGAATCGCAGCGACGAGACCTTTCCAGTCGTTCATATTGAAACCACTTTTGAACACTTTCATTTTAGAGAAATTTTCATAACTTGGACATGATATCCTGATCACACCTCCCAAATGAGAAGATTTTGGACCCCAAAAGCTCTTTGGACTACTGAAACTAATCTGTACATCAAATAAGAGTACTACACCCTCTTCTCTTCAACCTCCAAACACTTGCCTTGCATGGCTAGTGACTTTGAACCACAACTAGAAAGCAATTCACACTTCCCTTCCTGATGCTTGTCCTCCTGTCAAGAGCTTTCTTTCTTGCACTCACTCAGAAAATTTCTAGTGAGAAATTTGCAGAAGGAAACTGAACATCGCTTCCTTTATCAATGATCCAAGGTGGCTTAAACAAATGAGAGATTACAGCATAAAATACATGCATACAACCTAAATTTTCATATGTACAAAATGAGTGCATCTTACTATGCTAAGAAGTCCATCCACTTCTTACCAAGCCACTTCCATGGTGACTTTTGCTGCTACAACTCTTCCTCATGTGAAACTTCTGGTTTCACATCAATAATGGAATCCATAGTTCCACTTGCGCCAATCTTTCTGTCCTCTTGTTGCATGTGCTTGGGACGACTAGTTGGATGCAAAGTCCAACACTGGGAGACAACATGTCCCCTCTTTTGGAAAAATATGCAAATCTTATGCACCTTCTTTGAAATTTTCCTTTGCCTCATCTACTTCCAGTATGCTTTCTTCCTCATCCAGCATCTCGAAACATCATGGTTAAATTGACCACAATATGTATAGAAAATCTTTCTTCCATTTAAGCATGCAAAATTATCATGCTTTGCAGAAACACAATCAAATTGATCATGGGAAGGTTTATACCTCTTGTGTTGCTTTACATGTTCATCCTTTTTGCCTTCTTAAGGAGATGAACTAGTAGAGGCTACATCTTTCATTTGCAGACTAACATCATCATTCTTGTCTTGAAAACTATATGAACTTGCATGCTTACCATAAGCTGCATGTCTACCATCTTCTTGCTGCAACAAAGGCTTAAAGCAATGGCAATCATCTTTGAAACAAATTTGACATATTTTCATCTTATAACTTGGAACAAAATTTCTCTTTGAAGTAGACTCACATGCCTTCATGGCTTTGGAGTCTTTGCCATTAAATTTCACATAACCAAGACCAAGATTCTTGGGTCGTTCCTCAATCGAAACAGGTTCAACCATGCCTTGTGCATGCTTTCCTAACCCTTTGCCTTCATAGCCTATTTTAATCATTAACTTGGACCCTATACCTCTCATGTGCTTTTCAAAAGAATCAACACATCTTTCTAATGAGGAAACTAAAGACAAATTAGAGTGGATTACCTCTTCCTCGCGCGTGTTATTGGTCAAAGCCTCTTGGGCTTGATGGCGCTGCCTCTCCATATCATGTAATCTTTGAAGAATTTATTCCTTCTCTTCCTTCATGGCAAACAATTTCTCACGAAGTTCAGCACTTTCTCTTCTATCCTCAAATAGAATCTACACCATGTCCTTCAATATAATAAAGTCATGCTTCATATCATCATCGAATAATCTTGTGAAGGAGGAAACTTCACTTGTAGAAGTTGTCATTATGATGTCAATGAAAAAAATGAACTTCAAAAAAGTTCTCAAAGATTTCAAATCAAATGACAAGATTTTTAAACCAAATGGCTGTAAAGACAAACTCTTATTCAAGCAGCCAATCAATGAACAAACTCAAAGAGCTTCTTAACAAACAATCGTCAAGAGGGTTTGTGTTTCAATGGTGACCTTAAGGTACTTTGGGGTAAGAAAGAAGCCTTCAACCCTTTCTTCCTTTTTTTCCCTCTCCAAGACTTAGCTATCCATAGCTATTCCTTCACCCTCTAGAAAACTCAGCCTAGGAAGCCTAAAAAACCTACAACAAATGCTCCCCCAAGATGGCTCTGCACTGCTTGCAAGGGTTATAATGAAAACTTTTAAACAAATCCTTTTGCACAAGAACAATACAGAGAGAAACACTAGCTCTCCTAATGCTCAAAAACACCAGCTCTAATACCAACTTGATCTTTAAATGGATTTTATTTTTTACGTTATGCAAAGTATCCAAACAGATATAATAATGTGTGCAAATGGTTCTCCTTAAATTGCAGATTAAAAAAATCTTTCTGGCTTTTTTTATGAGGTTTCTGTGTGAGGATTGATTAATTAATTTTACTGTTTAACATAGAACAACAATAATAAACAGTAAATAAAACTCAGAAACACATTACTCAGCTATTTTTTGAGCAGTTCACCCCTCCTGGGCTATGTCTGTTGGTCCATGCCTCCCAAATGACATGTCCCTCTTGTATTAATTTTCTCAAAATAAAAGTACGAAAGAAAATAGGCCTTAATAGGAAAATCTAGCTGTAAATTCAGCTTCATAGGATATGAAATAGCTAAAAATGCCTTTTCATTTTCACTAAACAGTGAAATATTACCCAATACAGTGCCTTTTCCATGACGGCCCTGATGGCTCCTTGAACTCCCCTTCAGCTTTTCGAGCTCTATAAGTTCTCAAAACGTTTTGAAACCTCTTCCATTAGGTTCATAAGGTATGAATTAGCTAGAAATGGTTTTTGTTTCACACTAAACAGTGAAATGTAACCCAAAACAGTGCCTTGTCCATGATGGCCATGATGGCTCCTTCATCTTCCTTGAAGCAAAAAATGATGAATATCACATCTGTTTGACCTGAAACCTATTCCAAACTCTTCAGAATGTTGAAGAGACCCAAAATTGACTAAAATTTTATCCAATTTCGTTCAATATTGAGGGATTTATGGCAAAAACCAATTTTTCCCAATATCCCTAAACAAACTCCACCAAATGTGGAGTAACTGCAATTAGTCCGACCAAAACTGGCCAAACTGCTGAAAACTTCAGATCCGCTCCAAATTCATTGGCACCGTTAGGAGTGGCAATAAATGTTAGGGCAGGGTGGTCACATGACCTCCCACCGGAACCTTTGGCTCTAACCACGGACGAACGGTTTAACAAACTGTTGTATTAAATGTGGTCCGCAGGTTGAGGTCACATGGCCGCTTTTCATTGGAACCGCTACTTGGACCACTGCTTAGACCAAACCACTACCTCCGCATTTATTTTTTGAACTTGCGTTGTCACATAACAGAGTTTGTAAACCATTTTTGCACCCGCAGTTTAAGGCTTTAAAGCCTCAGTTCTAGAGTCTGGTCACGAGATAAGGTCGGGGCTAACCCTAAAGGGCTAGCCCTTTAATTTTCCATCATTGAAAAATTGTAACAAAAAATAGAACATGTGACCATAGCTTGTTAATAAATAACGTGCAGCCTGGTCGGTTGGGCCTATGGGCTTGCTGCCAGTCCACCACTAATCGAAACCTAAAACTTGCAAAAAAAATTATAGTCCAATCCTTCTCTGCCCTGGGGCCACGAGGCAGCCTCTGGGCTTGCCACGTGGCACCCTTTGATTGGCCATAAACCAAAAATTCAACCCATTAACCAATCCAGCACTGCCACTTGTCAACTTATAATTCGACCAATATATGGAATATTCCAAAGAATATTTTGGGGAGAATATTCCTCGAAATATTCTTTTTTTTTAATTTTTCCAAAGTAAAAAATCAAACTTGGTCAACTGAAAAATGGAGTTTACTAGACGATTTAAAACCTAAATAAATTTTTCATATGACCTCAGTTTTGAGAACCATTCGTGGCGCCAGAATCGCAGCGAAGAGACCTTTCCGGTCATTCAGATTGAGACCACTTTTGAACACTTTCATGTTTTAGCAATTTGCATAACTTGGATATGATCTCCTGATCACACCTCCCGAATGAGAAGCTTTTGCACCCCAAAATCTCTCTGGACTACTGAAATTGATCTGTACAGAAAATAAGAGTACTGCACCCTCTTCTCTTTAGCCTCCAAACACTTTCCTTTGAACCACAACTAGAAATTAATTCACACTTCCCTTCCTCAATGCTTGTCCTCCTGTCAAGAGCTGTCTTTCTTGCACTCACTTAGAAAATTTCTGGCGAGAAATTTGCAGAAGGAAACTAAACATCATTACCTTGATCAATGATCCAAGGTGGCTCAAACAAACGAGAGATTACATCATAAAATACATGCATACAACCAAAATTTGCATATGTACAAAATGAGTATGTCTTACTGTGCTAAGAAGTCCATCCACTTCTTACCAAGCCACTTCCATGGTGACTTTTGCTGTTGCAACTCTTCCTCATGTGAAACTTCCAGTTTCACATCAATAATGGAATCCATAGTTCCACTTGTGCCAATCTTTCTGTCCCCTTACTGCATGTGCTTGGGACAACTAGTTGGATGCAAAGTCCAACAATGGGAGACAACATGTCCCCTCTTTTGGAAAAATGTGCAAATATTATGCACCTTATTTGAAAGTTGCCTTTGCCTCATCTAATTCTTGTATGCTTTCTTCCTCATCCAACATCTCGAAACATTATGGTTAAATTGACCACAATATGTACAACAAATCTTTCTTCCATTTAAGCATGCAAAATTATCATGCTTTGCAGAAACACAATCAAATTGATCATGGGAATATTTATACCTCTTGTGTTGCTTTACATGTTCATCCTTTTTTCCTTCTTGAGGAGATGAAATAGTAGAGGCTACAACTTTCATTTGCAGACTAACATCATCGTTCTTGTCTTGAAAATTGTATGAACTTGCATGCTCACCATAAGCTACATGTCTACCATCTTCTTGCTGCAACAAAGGCTTAAAGCAATGGCAATCATCTTTGAAACAAATTTGACATATTTGCATCTTAGAACTTGGAACAAAAGTTCTCTTTGAAGTAGCCCCACATGCCTTCATGGCTTTGGAGTCTTCGTCATTAAATTGCACATAACCAAGACCAAGATTCTTGGGTCGTTCCTCAACCAAAACAGGTTTAACCATGCCTTGTGCATGCTTGCCTAACCATTTGCCTTCATAGCCCATTTTAATCATTAACTTGGACCCTATACCTCTTGTGTGATTTTCTAAAGAACAAACACATCTTTCTAATGAGGAAACTGAAGACAAATTAGAGTGGATTACCTCTTCCTAACGCATGTTCTTGGTAAAAGCCTCTTGGGCTTGATGGAGCTGCCTCTCTATATCATGGAATCTTTGAATAATTTCTTCCTTCTCTTCATTCGTGGCAAACAATTTCTCACGAAGTTTGGCACTTTCTCTTCTATCCTCAAATATAATCTGCACCATTTCCTTCAACATAATAAAGTCACACTTCATATCATCATCGAAGAATCTTGTGAAGGAGGAAACTTCACTTGTAGAAGATGTAATTATGATGTCAATGAACAAAAGGAAATTTTAAAAAGTTCTCAAAGCTTTCAAATCAAATGACAATATTTTTAAACCAAATGGCTGTAAAGACAAACTCTTATTCAAGCAACCCATCAAAAAACAAACTCCAAGAGCTTCTTAACAAACAATCATCAAGAGGGTGTGTATTTCAATGGTTACCTTAAGGTACTTTGGGGATAGGAAGAATCCTTCAACCCTTTCTTCCTTTTTGGTCCTCTCCAGGACTTAGCTATCCATAGCTAATCCTTCACCCTCTAGCAAACTCAGCCTAGTAAGCCTCAAAAACCTACAACAAATGCTGCCCCAAGATGCCTCTACACTGCTTGCAAGGGTTATAATGCAGACTTTTAAACAAATCATTTTGCACAAGAAAAATACAAAGAGAAACACCAACTCTCTTAATGCTCAAAAACACCATCTCTGATACCAACCTAATCTGTAAATGGATTTTATTTTTTATGCTATGCAAAGTATCCAAACATATATAATAATGTGTGCAAATGGTTCTCCTTAAATTGCAAGTTAAGAAAATCTTTTTGGATTTGTTTATGAGGTTTCTGTGTGATGATTGATTAATTAATTTTACTGTTTAACATAGAACAGTAGCAATAAATAGTAAATAAAACTCACAAACACATTACTCAGCTATTTGTTGAGCAGCTCACCCCTCCTGTGCTACGTCTACTGGTCCATGCCTACCAAATGACATGTCCCTCTTGTATTAATTTGCTAAAAATGAAAATACAAGAGAAAATAGGCCTTAATAGGAAAATTTAACTATAAATTCAGCTTCAGAAGATATGAAATAGCTAAAAATGCCCTTTCATTTTCACTAAATAGTGAAATATTACCCAATACAGTGCCTTCTCCATAATGGCCCTGATGGATCCTTGAACTCCCCTTCATCTTTTCACGCACTAGAAGTTCTCAAAATGTTCTGAAACCTCTTCCATTAGGTTCATAAGGTATGAATTAGCCATAAATGGTTTTTTTTTTCACATTAAACAGTGAAATATAACCCAAAATAGTGCCTTGTCCATGATGGCCCTAATGTCTCCTTCATCTTCCTTGAAGCAAAATGTGCTGAATATCACCTCCGTTTGACTTTAAACCTATGAAAAACTCTTCATAAGGTCGAAGAGACCCAAAATTTACTAAAATTTTATCCAATTTCATTCAATATTGAGCGAGTTATGGCAAAAACCAATTTTTCCCAATATCCCTAAACAAACTCCACCAAATGTGGAGTAACTGCAGTTAGTCCGACCAAAACTAGCCAAACTGCCGAAAACGTTAGATCCTCTCTAAATTCATAGGGACCACTAGGAGTGGCAATAAATGTTAGGGTGGAGTGATCACACGACCCCCTGTCGGAACCATTGGCTCTAACCACGGATGGACAGTTTAACAAACCGTTGTATTAAATGTGGTCCGCAAGTTGAGGTCACATGACCACTTTTCATTGGAACCCCGCTTAGACCACCGCTTAGACCAAACCGCTACCTCTGCATTTATTGTTTGAACTTGCGTTGTCACATAACACGGTTTGTAAACCATTTTTGCACCCGTGGTCTAAGGCTTTAAAGCCTCGGTTCTAGAGTCTAGTCACGAGATAAGGTCGGGGATAACCCTAAGGGGCTAGCCCTTAAATTTTCTGTCGTTGCAAAATTGTAACAAAAAATATAACATGTGACCATAGCTTGTTAAGAAATAATGTGCAACTCGGCCGGTCGAGCCTGTGGGCTTGCTGCCAGTCGACCATTAATCGAAACCTGAAACTTGCAAATTTTTTTACAGTGCAATCCTTCTCTGACCTAGGGCCACGTGGCGGCCTCCGGCCTTACCACATGGCACCCTTTGATTGGCCATAAACCAAAAATTCAACCCATTAACCAATCCAGTGCTGCCACTTGTCAACTTATAATTCAACCATATGGAATATTTTGGGGAGAATATTCCTCGAAATATTCTTTTTAAGTTTATTTTTCCAAAGTAAAAAGTCAAACTTGGTCAACTGAAAAATGGAGTTTACTGGACGATTTCAAACCTAAATACTTATGCATATGACCTCGATTTTGAGAACCGTTCACGGCTCCAGAATCGCAGCAACGATACTTTTCTGGTCGTTTATGTTGCAACCACTTTTGAACACTTTCATTTTTTAGCAATCTGCATAACTTGGACATGATCTCCTGATCATCCACTATGTGATTAATATTCCCTTTTTCTAATGTTTTGGGGCCTCTACTACCACAAAACATTAATTTAATCAATGTCCACCCACTTTTCCTAAGTTTTTATCCAAAATTTTCCCCATCCTTAATTTTAAAAAATTGAGAAAGGGACTTAGCATTTTTGTATGGGAAAGGATATTACAGTCCTCCCTGCCAAAAATTGCTTTTCCTCAAGAAATTCCTAAACAAGCATCCTCTCTAGCTTTTTTTCTCCACTATCACTACAAAAATATGTCAGGGCCCCAGATGCGCCACCGAATCATCCCTAACCTCTGCACTGTCCTGACATGAAATAATCCTTCAATACCAAGATCCCAAGCCATCTTGTTCAACCTGAATCTCCCCTCGCTCCACTCACTATTCTGCCCAGTATAAGTACTAGTAGTCCCTTATATACCATCAATGAGTATGGGATCATGATAATGTGGTACTATGCCCAACTCCTCATGAAGTTTTCCTACCACATAAGCCATCCCATGCACTCCAATAGTATACTCTAGAAGATACCACTGAATCCCTGCAGAGATAACATCTCGTTCACATGAGCTTCTCCTAATATCATCCTATTGGCCCACCTGCCATGCTAATGAAGTACCCCACTCCATCGATGACTCGCTAAAGCCCAATGGAATATTTTCATGATCTCCCCCTATAGTAGCCAGCTCATCCCTAAAGGTTATTGAGATGTGAATATTAGTGATGCCTAGGTCCCTCGTTAATCTCATAGTAGCACCATTATGTTGATGTTACGCTACTCCGACTATGACATACTCCCCATCGTACATGGATTGTATCCTCCTCTCTTGATGCCTAGTGGCAAAAAATATGTTATAACCAAGCTCATCGTGCCCGAGCATCTCCATGATGTCAATATCTACCCCTCCACTGCCAATCTCGACCTTAAGAAGAAACAGGATAAGTCTACCTCTCCATATTGTGGAGGTCTCAGTGATTCCCCATGTGTCAAACCCAAGGTGAAATGGATCACCCTATGCCATGACCCTGCTAATCACAAAGTGGAGTGATCCACCTGCCAATTAGATCACTGGATCCCCCAACCATACTGGGAGCTTGTAACTCCCACTCCTCATGGAATGTCGCTCCGTAGCTGCTACCTACTAGAACCCATATGTCTCTCATCTCTGACCCCTCTATGTATCCCATGGGTGGAACCCAAGTATCATGATTCTATCCCACGCAAGCCAACCTGCCCTGCTCCTATCAAACCACGTAGTTAAATTATCTATCCCAAATCCTGATGATACACCTGCATATTGCTCCGAGTCTAGGTGACCTCCTGTAGACGATTTCTACCATCCATTGTCCTTCAGTCTCTTGTGACACCTTTAAATGTCTCACCAGAAGTGAATCATGCATTTCCCTTGCAATCGACTCCCCATGTGTGAGCCTAGGAGTGGAACCTATGCTACCTCGACAATAAACTAATATGTCCCTAGGCCTGTATCCGTCAACTCCTTCCTCCACCAAATATCTCAACTAAAGAGTCATGGGTGGGTAGGTCCGCAAGGGTAGGATCATGAGTCTACTAGGGTACTAAATAATATCCCTATGGGTTCCCCTCTCTCTGTCTCAGATCTGCTGATAAACTAGTCGAAGACCTGTCTCTATACACCACAAGATATCCCTGACTACCACTATACCACCATGTACCGTCATGTGCCCTATCTATGTATATGAACCAGTCACTCCCCATGTTACTGAATGTGATGTAAGACACTCCTACTCCACAACACAATCCAATAAAATATGGTACACCACCTGTCCACCGGTAGTCACTGCTCAACGCTAGATTCTCCCACACATCCCTGGATGTTATGGCCTAAATTTGTGTCTCTACGTGTCGTCCCACCCCCGATTGGTATCATCATCTCCATCGTCGCATCACTATACATGTCGATGAATGGATCTTCACTCCAAATCCTCCCTGAGGGATTTGAGAAGTAAATCTCCCTACATGTCAATAGCGATTCCACAACTTCTCTGCTCCTTTGCGAAATTGGTGCCCCACATAAAGGTGAATAATACCTAGCTCCATACAAGGCACTGTCTGGTGGCTTTCCAATGCCACCTCCTCCGAAAAAATCCTACCAGAGTATGTTGATCACTCCATGATCCCATGTACAAATGTCATACCAAGACAACCCAAGGAGTATGTCGATAAACTAGTTGACCATTGTTGCTAAAAAAAACTCTCCTAATGAATGTGCATGCTCAGCTACTAGTTCAACTGTACCATCCAGATCATAGTCAACCAACATACCTGGGAATTGATAGATAGTCCCGCCCGAATCCCAATTCTAGTCTGGTTTTCCGGTATCCCCAGTGCCTCTAATCTCTCGCTAAGCTACACCCAGGTCCACCACCATCCCCATGGCCCACTCCACAAGGTACAAACTCATAATATCTCTCCATCCAACCCCAATAGAGGGATCGAATTCACAAACCCCTGCACATAGAACAACCCCAACATGTGGATGTTGCACCCTATGCAACTCTGATCATCTCAACCCGCTATCCAGGTCAACACATGAGATCTGACTAGGTAGCTCCATATCCCTCTCTCTAATGGGAAAATTTGACCCAATAGTGTTTCTAACCTGGTCATCCCCTCGGGTATGTATATAAAACTCTGAATCTCTCAATACAATGTGTAAGGGTGGGCTAATAACGTTGTAGATACTGTCAGTGCACCTCTGAAGCAAACTTTGTTGAAATCCAAAAGTGTTGTCTCTATGTTTCCCCTCATCAATGGCTGCCCAAAGGATTTTTGCACATCCTCCTCCATCATGGGCTCAAAATGAGCCTCCAACTACTCCTCCATAGACAACCCAACATGCAATACATGCTCATCCGTAAGTTATAGGCGGTTGTCATTCTGAAGCTCTGTCATAGACTGGGATGCCTCATCAATGGATACCTCTTCAATGGATGTGTTCTCAACTTCCTCCTCCAATCTGTCTACTGGGCCTACCAAATGAAACTCCAAAAGGGGTGACTCCTATGTCACACTAGGTGTATCCTCATGCTCCTCCTGCCTACCATTAGCCTCATGCTCAACTGGATGGAATGTGTCTAGATGAACTCCCTCATCAATGGGTATGTTCTCTTTCATCTCATCACTACCTCTTCCTCCCATATTTGTCTCTGTAGTATTGATACTAACATTTCATTCAATATTCATGCTCCTTTTATTTTCTTCATATTTAGGTTGACAACTAATTTTTCTTCTTACTGCCCATGCTGACACCCACTCTTTGAGTTTCCCCATCAGTCGCTCGAGGTTCCTATTATAATTTTCAAATTTCTCCTGTTGAGACATTTTTGGGCATAAGCTTAATCTAGAGAATAATGTGGGACTAGTGTTTTAGCCTCTGTAATTATATCCCACAATAGCACTTGATCATTAGCGTGATTTAGACCCAGAACTGGCCAAAATATGCTATGATACCACTGTAATATTCCTAATGGAAATTCACAATGATAATCAAATCAAACATATCAAGGACACACATGAAATTTACACACAAGTCGAACACCATGAAATAAACCAAAAATTGTGCTTCTCTTGAGCTATTTTATTATAAATGTATGGGGGTACAATAGAAATTTGGAATTGTGCACTTGGTCTTGCCCAACCCAAGCTCGCAAATCCCAAGTGATGAAATCAAGTGCCCAAAATTTTGTGTAGTTGTCCCCTCTATGGCTCTGCACTGATCACACAGAAACTTAACTGTTGACTGTAAATAATGGTTGATTTGAACTTGTTTTGGTCCTTAGAAAAATCCAGGAAATTAACCTTGTTCTATCCTCCAATAACCCACCGAAACCGAGAAAGGGTTTGGCCAAATGTTGGCCCCAAAATTTCAGCCCAATTTCCCCTAGCTCCTCTAGCTATTGGTTGAGCTGGGATCCCTGTTTGACCCCTCAAATCTTCCCAGAAAATTCTTCCAAATTAATCATGTCCTCTCCTCAATAAACCTAGAAAAACCCAAAAAGGATTTATCCTAGTTTTGACACTCCAAAATTGACCCCAAATGATTGGCCCTTCTCCTTCGGCAAAATATGTAACCTGTAGAAAATGATGTGTGTGTTGTCCCACCAAAACTCTGGAAAATCCCCCACAACTTACTCCAATTCAACTCCAAATATATTAGCTCCTCAATCTCTCTCTCAAGGCACCCCACAAGTTGCCTCAATAAAGGATTGCACAGTCCATGGACAGAATGACGCAGACCCTCCTCCAGGAATTTTAATGGTTGTTGGGTGAAGCTTTTTTTCCTTGAAATTCTCCCTCCTATGCCAAAGAGATGATCAAAGAATTCCCTAACAACAAACACAACCCCTCACTCTGGATCTTCTCTCCTGCAATGGTTGCGTGGCTCCCTAAATTGTGTCCCGACTAACTTAGAATTCATATTGCATATGTGGTCTTCCTTCCAACTCAAAAAAATGCTTGAACTTGCCTCCTTAGGGTGGCATTCGTGGTCCACCAAAGAAGAGGGTGAGATTTCCCCTTCGAAAGCTCTAGTGCTAAACATCACCTGTGACTTAGTTGAACAACTTTATCAACAAGAGTAAAATGTCAAAAGATAAAAAGATCCTTAATGATGTTTCCTTCCTCTTATTTATAATTTATTTGCTCTTCCTTCATGTGGGCCCCTTCACTAAGAAATTTGAGCCCCCTCCTTAGTCATTCGAGTTTCTCCTTCAAGGGGTGCATATTTAATCATGGGGTGGTCCCCACATCCCACTATGTGATTAATCTTCCTTTTGTCTAATGTTTTGGGGCCTCCACTACCACACAACATTAATTTAATCAATGTCCACCTGCTTTTCCTAATTTCTTATCCCCCGTCCATAATTTACAAAAAATGAGAAAGGAACTTAACATGTTTTTCTGGGAAGGGATATTACACACCACTCCAAATTGCACAAACATCCCTCTCTCCTCGACATAGTGAAAGGCATTCAATATCCTTCCTTCTTGTTGGTGAAAACTCCATGATTTTTTTCAACCCAGAGGGCATGATATGTGTCTATGGACCTCCCTGTTTGAGCTCATAGCAATCATAGGAAATAAATATTTACTCTTCATCAATGTGATATTCATTCTTCACCTAAGCTCACCCTTCGACTCTACTTTTCAGTGAGCACTATGTGGTGGGGTCAATCATTCAATTGTTTTATCATCATGGTGAACCAAAACACACCCTCCTTTGGCTTTGAGGGCCTACTTTAGTGGTCATTATGCCATCACCCACAAATTGGAGGTAACGGAGAAAACATAGAACTCAGGAATCGAGTGAGCCAGCAATCTAATCATATTCTATTCCTCTGTGAAGAACTTCAGCAGCAGAAAGCAAAAATAAGACATTTAGAAGATGAAATGGACAAGTTATGATGCCATTATGTTGATCTATATGCTCATATAAATGCGGACATGGATCGTAGTACAACCAACAGTGCACCAGATGGACCCTCAGATAAAATTTCAACCAACCCACCAAGTTAATCCATGACTACTCAATGAAAATATGTCCTTGTCTATGGACAATTTTGTAGAATTTATATTTGTCACAATTTTTGTCTAATGTATGAATAGGGTATGAAAGTAGAATTGTTTTTTGAATCTCCATCAAAGATGTACTTTGAAGTGATAACATATTTGCATTACTTGTAAAAATCCATACTTTTCTTGCTATGTCATAGGCACAGACTTAATGAAAAGCCTACTCATATTTATTATATATAATATAATAAATAGGTTGAATTTTTTTATGGAAACCATAAACCAGGGCAGTTCTAATTATATTGCGTTGAAAGACAGGATGGAGGCAGTTCTGGATGACAACGGGTTGAAATAATTCATTGATATTGACATTCCCAAGCCTGCAGCAGTAGACGTCGCTCTTCTTGACGCTTGGAAAAAGAAGGTTGCAAATATGAGGAGTATCTTATTATAAGGAGTATGAGACCACATTATCTCAAGTCTCCATGGAATAATCGACTCCATATGCAATTTGGAAGCCTTTAAAATATTTGTTTCAGAGTAGCAGTGACCACATAAAATTGGCACTGAAAGACAAGCTCAGGAAAATCAAAATGGAGAAAGGTGACACTATTCCAAAATATTTAACCAAGTTCGTCCAATGTCGATATGAGCTTGGGAGTGTCGAAATTATTGTAGTGGATGATGAGTTGGCAAGCCTAGCTCTTCTAGGCCTTCCCAAGAGTTGGCATAGTTATTAGGACTCTATCAATGGGAGGAAGAACCTACCATATTGGGAGCAACTTTGGTCAGATTTGGTACAAGAAGAATTCAGGCGAAATACTAGGGATGGATCCTCATCCAAGACAGATGATAAGGAAAATTGCGTCTTGGCTGGTAAGGACAAGAAGGGGAAGGCAAAGAAATCCTATTCCAAATCTAAGATCGGAAAAGAAGGAAAGAAGCGTGACATGTCTAGAGTGAAAATTTTTCACTGTCGCGAGCATTGGAATTATGCCACTAATTGTCCACAGAAGAATAACAATAAGAAGGCTTCAGGATATACAACTGGTGAGGCTTTTTCCTCGCAATTTGAGTTGGACTTCTCACTCATCGCATGCATGGTGTCTAGTGCAATGGGATCAGTGTGGTACTTGGATAGTGGTGCATCATTCCACATGATGGGAGACAAAGAAATTTTTAGTAGCTTGGAGGAGAATGATCTCTAGATGCATATCGAAATGGGTGATGACGGGAGGTATAGCGCTACCGATATTGGTACAGTTACTTTCCAGAGACAGTCAGGTAAACCCTTCTTATTAAAATATGTAATGCATGTACTAGGCTTGAAAAAGAATTTAGTTTCAGTTGCTATGTTGGATGATAGAGGATATGATGTGGTTTTTAGTGAAGGAAAGCATTCATTTGTCACAAATCCACATGACAAGTCAAGAAGATTGGTATTCATGTGAAGAATATCTGAAAGCTTGATGTAGATGGTTGTGCAGCATTGGTGGGTAAAGCAGAAAAAGTGGTGAGTCGGGATGAGTGGTGAGTCACTGAAGACAACTTCATACCCTTTATCCTCTAACATTGCGACTGAGATCAAATTCTTCTTTAAACCTGGAACATGCACTACATCTTGTAAAAGAATGAGTTTACCTGACTCCCTCTGAAAGGTTATGGTACCAATGTCGGTCGCATTGTATCGTCCATTGTCGCCCAACTCAACATGCAACTGGAGATCTTCCTCCACCAAGTCACTGAAAAGATTCACATCTCCCGTCATGTGAAAGGAAGCGCCACTATCAAAATGCCACCCCGATCCCAATGCACTAGACACCATGCATGCGATCAATGAGAAGTCCAGCTCAAATTGCGAGGCAAGAGCCTCACCAGCTGCAGCTCCAGCAGCCTGCTTGTTCTTCTTCTTCTGTGGACAATTTGTGGCGTAATGTCCATGATCATGACAGTGAAAACACTTCACTTTGGACATGTCACACTCTTTACCATCCGCACCAGATTGAGAAGCCTTCTCCTTGCCCTTCCCTTTCCTTGCTTTGGCAGCCAAAGCGCAATCTTCTTCATCAGATGCCTTTGATGAAGATCCATCCCTGGTACTTCGCCTTATCTCCTCTTGCACAAGATCCGACCAAAGTCGCTCCCATCCTGGCAGTTTCTCCCGACCATTGACAGAGTCCTCGTAGCTATGCCAACTCTTCGGAAGCCCAAGGAGAGACAAGCTCACCAAGTCTTCTTCATCCACACTAAATCCTACACTCCCAAGCTCATCCCTGTAGTGGACAAACTTTGTCAAGTATACCAGAATAGTGTCATTCTTCTCCATCTTTATGTGTCTGAGTTTATCCTTGAGCGCAAACTTCCTCTGGTCGCTCTTGCTTTGGAATAAATCTTTCAACGCTTTCCACATCAAGTATGGAGAATATTTTCCATGCATGTTGGATACAATGTGATCCTTCACGCCCTCCAATAGAATCCTTCGAAATTTTGCCATCTTCTTTTGTCAAGACTCAACTTGAGCAACATCAGTAGGCTTTGGAACCTCAGCTTCTATGAACTCCTTCAACCCATTATCATCTAATACCGCCTCCATTTTTTCCTTCCATGCAACATAATTCGAAATTCCCTCAAGGGCATATTCCAATCGCAATCCGTTTAAAGACATTTCAACTTCGGCACAAAGAAAACAACTGCAAATTCGAATTCCAAATTCTACTGCAAATTCGAATTCCACCAGCTCAAAACTCAACTGCTTCCGATCTGTGAGAACAAATTATTTCTAGCACAGAGATTGACTATAGGGGCATTTAATGGATATATCACCTTTCAGAGAAAGGATGGATCCAGAGGCTATCTGGCCCGCTTACAGACTCTGTCTACTGAAATAAATTGTAATCACTGTAATAGATCTGATGATCAATTTCGCTTCGATACCATGTAGAAATTTGAATAATTTGCTGAATTATTCAATGATATTATCCTGATTACACACTATTTAAGCTTCATGCATAATACATAACCTCTTCTACAATTGATCATCAATATGCAGAAATAGAAACAGTCGCATGCGCACATAAAACAATAATCAAGCACACATATCAACACAGTATGTAATGGGGGAAGAAATAGCTGAAAACCCCCAACTATCTGTATAGTATAATGATAGAGAACATGTAACAATACATAGCACAAAGCTCTCACAGCTCTCAGCACTATCTCACATGCTACACACAAACTAGCACGGAAGATGAACAAGTCACAGGTTCAAATCTCCTCCACAAGTCTGCCTGCCTCTACTACGCAATCCAAGATGAGAATGAATGAGATCCAAGTTCAAATCCCCTTGGCTTGTACTGCGCAATCCTCATTGGAAATCTCAATCAATGTGTGTGAAAATCTCATGCACAAGTATAGTCACAACTGATAGCCACACTCACCCTTTCACCCACCTCTAACACTGGTCTCCACTGAACTATCCATGCATTGTAGTTAACTGATGTGTTCTTTAGTTGATTTATGAGTTAATAATTAGTGAATTAATTAATAATTAATTCACACCACTCATCACTAGTGTATTTATCAGTTAGACTAAATACAACTAGTTCAACTAAGTTAAGCCGAACACAACTCCACCAACTGTCTCATCAACTCCACCAAACTCTACCACATGAGTTCTAACTGAAGTCAACCATGCAATAGCTCAACTAACCCTTAGGAAAAGCGTATTTCCTTCTGTCAGCTGCATGTGCCACATCCAAGCATCAAACTGAAGTGCTCAAAGAGGAAAAGATAATGTTTATAGTCTAAATATTATTAAGGGTTAATAATATTTGACTGTTCTATTTTTAGCCCGGCAGTCTAAAAATAGAAACCGCCCAATGTCTAAAAATAGAGGTCCATCTATTTTTACCAACTCGACCAATCATCCATAAATAGCATCCTGCAACTCATAGACCATGATCCCTATGTCTAAAAATAGACATAGTCTAAAAATAGACTTTGCGACAAAAATCACTTGTGTGGCCCCCACCTAGTTTAGGTGATCACTTTCCAACTAGGATTAGGAAAGATGTTTCAGGATGCCTCCTTCACTGTTTCTTGTTGCAATCTTCAACACTCCCTCTCAACAAGAAAGGACTGTCTTTGCATGCGACATGCAACTCCATGGATTCGCCCTGCAACCTTCACAAGCGCCATGCAACTCCATGCATCTACTCTGCAACTCCTCTGAAACTGAATAGACTCCAAACAACTCAATAAATCTGATGCATCTATCATCAAAGTCTTCGAATTCTACTGGTACCAACTGCACATGTCATCAGGAACCACTGGGCTGTTGAACTCTTGCACCCCTGCACTCTACACTTGCTGTCAACTTTGATCCGCGCTCCAGTATCCGACACTGTCACTTTGATCTGCCTACATCAATCCAACTGATCATGCTACTGCTGCACTGTGGGCACCTCGTAGCCAGGTTCAATTCATGAGATCCACACCATCTCATGAATCCTGCCCAGAAATCTCCTCTTGGGATTAATCATGCATGTCACCCCACCTCTCACCTGGTGGTATAGCTGCATGCACTCCCTCTGCCCATCTGGCACGAAATTTCTCTGCATGAGTGGTTTCTTCCACTCCATGATCCTCATCTTGTGGCTACTCCACATCCCAAGGTTCACTATTACCTGCATGCAAAACTTTCTCCCTCTCAAGCATCAATTGCATGTCTTTATTGCACTTCCCAACAGTAGGAAGCTCCGTAGACATCCCATCTACTTCAAGTCTGTAGAGATTCTTTGCTCGAATCCCAACCTTCTTGACTTGTCCTGTTGCCTTGTGCCGAAGGAAAAATTTTCCTTCACTGAAGACAACTTCATACCCTTTATCCTCTAACATTGCGACTGGGATCAAATTCTTCTTTAAACCTGGAACATGCACTACATCTTGTAAAAGAATGAGTTTACCTGACTCCCTCTGAAAGGTTATGGTACCAATTCCAGTCGCATTGTATCGTCCATTGTCGCCCAACTCAACATGCAACTGGAGATCTTTCTCCACCAAGTCACTGAAAAGATTCACATCTCCCGTCATGTGAAAGGAAGCACCACTATCAAAATACCACCCCGATCCCAATGCACTAGACACCATGCATGCGATCAATGAGAAGTCCAGCTCAAATTGTGAGGCAAGAGCCTCACCAGTTGCAGCTCCAGCAGCCTGCTTGTTCTTCTTCTTCTGTGGACAATTTGTGGCGTAATGCCCATGCTCGTGACAGTGAAAACACTTCACTTTGGACATGTCACACTCTTTACCATCTGCACCGGATTGAGAAGCATTCTTCTTGCCCTTCCCCTTCCTTGCTTTGGCAGCCAAAGCGCAATCTTCTTCATCAGATGCCTTTGATGAAGATCCATCCCTGGTACTTCGCCTTATCTCCTCTTGCACAAGATCCGACCAAAGTCACTCCCATCCTGGAAATTTCTCCCGACCATTGACAGAGTCCTCATAGGAATGCCAACTCTTCGGAAGCCCAAGGAGAGCCAAGCTCACCAAGTCTTCTTCATCCACACTAACTCCTACACTCCCAAGCTCATCCCTGTAGTGGACAAACTTTGTCAAGTATACCGGAATAATGTCATTCTTCTCCATCTTTATTTTCCTGAGTTTATCCTTGAGCGCCAACTTCCTTTGGTCACTCTGGCTTTGGAATAAATCTGTCAACGCTTTCCACATCAAGTATGGAGAAGCTTTTCCATGCAGGCTGGATACAATGTGATCCTTCACGCCCTCTAACAGAATCCTTCGACATTTCGCCATCTTCTTTTGCCAAGCCTCAACTTGAGCAGGATCAGTAGGCTTTGGGACCTCAGCATCTATGAACTCCTTCAGCCCGTTATCATCTAATACGGCCTCCATTCTGTCCTTCCATGCAACATAATTCGAACTGCCCTCCAGGGCATACTCAAGTTGCAAACCGTTGAAAGACATTTCAACTCCGGCACCAAGAAAACAAACAGCTGCAAAATTCGAATTCCAAGCTCAAAACTAAACTACTTCTGGATCTGTGAGAACAAATTATTTCTAGCACAGAGATCAACTGTAGGGTCGTTTACTGGATATATCACCTTTCAAAGAAAGGATGGATCCAGAGGCTACCTGGCCCGCTTACAGACTCTGTCTACCGAAATAAATTGTAATCACTGTAATAGATCCGATGATCATTTTTCACTCTGATACCATGTAGGAATTTGAATAATAGCTGAATTATTCACCAAGATTATCCTGATTACACACTATTTAAGCTTCATGCATAATACGTAACCTCTTCTACAATTGATCATCAATATGCGGAAATAGAAACAGTCACATGCGCACATAAAACAATAATCAAGCACACATATCAACACAGTATGTAATGGGGAAAGAAATAGCTGAAAACCCCCAACTATCTATATATTATAATGATAGAGAACATGTAACAATACATAGCACAAAGCTCTCACAGCTCTCAGCACTATCTCACATGCTACACACAAACTATATCGGAAGATGAACAAGTCACGGGTTCAAATCCACTCCACAAGTCTGCCTGCCTCTACTGCGCAATCCAAGATGAGAATAGGAGAGATCCAAGTTCGAATCCACCTAGCTTGTACTATGCAATCCTCATGGGAAATATCCATCCATGTGTGTGAAAAATCTCATCGCAAGTATAGTCTGGCCCATTAATACACTCCTTTGCCCACCTCTATGCCCAATTCTCTACCTTCCCATTTGTCCATGCACTGAAGTTAAATGATGTATTCTTTAGTTGATTAATGAGTTTATAATTAGTGAATTAATTAATAATTAATTCACACCACTCTCACTAATTGTATCAATCAGTTAAACTAGATACAAATAGCTCAACTATGTTTAGATTACTTAAACTGAATACAACTCCACTAACTTCCTCAATCAACTCCACCAAACTCTGTCACATGAGTTCTAGCTGAAGTCAACAATGCAGCCAGCTCGCTAACCCATAGGGAAAGCATATTTCCTTAAAGCCAGTTGCATGTGCCACATCAAACAAAGAACTAAAGTACCAAGAGGAAAAGACTAATATTTTATAGTCCAAATAACACATTAGGGTTGTCAATGTTCATTCAGCTCTGTTTTGTGCTGGTAGTCTAAAATAGGAAACGCCAATAATCCCAAACGAGTTAACCCTGTTTTAACTCAACAATCCATAAATAGCATCCTGCAACTCATAGACCATGATCCATATGTCTAAAAATATACTTTGCGACAAAAATCACCTATGTGGCCCCCACCTAGTTTTGGTGATCACTTTCCAACTACGATTAGGAAAGATGTTTCAGGATGCCTCCTTCACTGTTTCTTGTTGCAATCTTCAACATGTCCCTTGAGAGGGATCTTGATTTGCATGCCGATGAGGAACTCTTGGTTCCAAAGGATGAACCTCAAGCTGCGGGGTAGCCACATGTGGAGGATCATGGACTGGCAGAAAACACTCATGCAGATCCACCGAAGGCATACCACCGAAACTGACAGATTGAGACTTGATGTAGCAGAACATGTAGGAGAACCTACATCACTGCACAGATAGAGACAGTCTCTAGACAGGTTTACTAGATACATGGTTCTTATGAGAAAGTGTATTATGATAGAACCATCCTCTTTTGAGGAAGCAGTGCAACAGCCAATTTGGGTTTACGCCATGGTTGAGTAGTATGACTCCATCGTCAAGAACAGTGCATGGGAAGTTGTCCCAAGACCAGTCAGAAAATCAGTGGTTGGATCTAGATGGATCTATAAGGTGAAGTAGGCAGCAGAAGGGAGTGTGGAGAAGTACAAGGCTATAATTGTAGCCTGGGGATTCTTACAAGTTGAGGGGATTGACTATGAAGAGACTTTTGCACTAGTTGTGAGATACTCATCAATTATATCTATCCTTGCACTCTCATCGCAAATGGGGTGGCAGATACATCAGATGGATGTGAATATTTCATTTCTCAATGGATTTATTGAGGAAAAAGTGTACATTGAGCAACCAAAAGGTTTTGACACCTTTAACAGTGAGTCGCATGTGTGCAGACTCATGAGAGCACTGTATGGGTTGAAGCAAGCACCTCATGCTTGGTACACCACGATTTACAACTATTTCACTGGGTTGGGCTTCACGAAGAGTGAAGTGGATGCAAACCTGTACCAGATTGTGGTTGATGGTAAGATTTTGTTTATCGTACTTTATGTTGATATTATTTTAACAAGTGATGAGCAGTTCATAGCTTCTTGCAAATAGGATCTGGAAAGAGAGTTTGAGATGAAGGACACGGGGCTCCTTCACTATTTCCTTGGTTTGGAGATATGGCAACGTGATGGCGAGCTATTTGTTTCTCAAGGAAAGTATGCCAAAGAGATTCTAATAAAGTTTCACATGGAGAGTTGTAAACCCATGGAGACTCCTCTTGCAGGAAATTGGAGGAAGGAGGATGCTACTTGAAGTGAGGTAGTGGATGCTACTGTTTACAGGCAGCTTGTGGGTTCACTCATGTACTTGGTAAACACCAGACCAAACATTTGCTATGCAACTAACCAGTTGAGTCAAGCTATCGCTAAGCCAACCAAGATATTTTGGAAGGTAGGGAAGCATGTCTTGAGATATCTCAGGGGCACTATAGAGTATGGATTATGGTACAGATGGATAGAGGGAGTGGAGCTTCAAGGCTTCACCGACGCAGATTGTGCAGGCAGTCCACCAGACAGAAAGAGCACATCAGGAGGGATCTTCAACATAGGATCGATAGCAGTTTCTTGGTACAACAGGAAGCAGACATTTGTGGCACTCAGTTCAGCCAAGGTAGAGTACATGGCAGCAAGTCAGGTTGCATGTGAGGCCATCTAGATGAGAAATATTCTTTTTGGTTTGTTTGGTCATCAGATGGATCTGACGGCGATACATTGTGATAACCAGAGTTGCATAAAACTCTCTGTTAATCCAGTATTCCATGATAGTTCCAAGCATATAGACATCTAGTACCACCACCTCAGAGATTTTGTTTAGGGACACAATATGTTACTTCAGTATATTCCCACGGAGGATCGAGATCATGCAGATATTATGACGAAGGCACTCGCCAAGAGAAAATTCAAATACCATAGAGGCAGGATCGAGGTAGCTGATAATCCCTTTCTTTTTGAGAGGGAGTGTTGGAAAGTCAATAAGAAATGTGTGCCTAATTTAATTTTCCCTTAATTAAATTGGACAATAAATTGTAATCTTGTCTCATAATCACTTGTAATAGTTAACTGAGTGTGATAAACTCAGTTAGCTCGTGGAATTAGATTTGAGGGTGGTTGGTGAGGCATGCAGAGTGATTCTATTAGTTATTGAGTCCAAGATGCATTTATTGCATTAGTTTAATGCATGAGAAATCAGTTAACTCAATTAATTGACTTAAAATTGATTTAACTAGTTGTAATTGATTGTTGCACTAGTGAGAAGTCAAGTGAATTAAATCAAATTTAATTCACATGCAGTGATATGTCAAGTAACTGATGATTTACTATTAATAGTTGCATGCATGTCAGTTTTGATAAAGACCCAGTTGATACAAAGGTTAAAGGGATGTTAACTATCATTTTATTATTAGCAAACTGCTTTCATGCGGTAATACACCCATAGGATTACCTATGAGAATTTCCCAATTTTGGAAGGCTCAAATTCCTAAAGAATATGGATTTCATTCCATATGAATTGCGCAAGCAAGCAAGGTTGAGAAGAGGCTGAAAATTAGATAAGTGTTGGTCGATTTTGTCTGAATAAGTGTGAGATAGATGTGAAAGTGTAGCAGACTCTTGTGAGAAGAGTGCATTGTAATTGTTTCATGATTCCTTGGTGAATATACAATAGAAGATAGAGGGGTTTTGAGTAGGAAGATTTTCCCGGTAAAATATCTGTGTTATGGTTTGATTTGCTTCTCTCTTTACTTGTTATGATTACCAATCGTGTTTATTTTCTACAATTAATTTGTGGAAGGATTCAGTATCTTACGTTAGCATATCGCATGATCCGATTGAATCCATTAGTATACGTATTGTTCGTATTATTTCTATAGAGTATGCCAAGATGATCGCTCGAATATGTAAAGAAAATCCATTCCAAGATTGGAAAAGAATGAAGGGAACAAAATGTGATTGCAAATAATTATAAATACCCTTGCGGTTGTTCCAGTAATTCCAGAACAAATACCTCATGTGAAATCTGCAAGACCAACAAAATTAGACAAATAAAAATTATTGAACATAAATATATTAGGATTGAAGAACAAAATTAATGGACAAAATTGATGGGGAATTTATTTTTATACTTGTATAATTTCGATTCTTCCTTAGAAATAGTAATTTGTTTTACTTGAAGAGACTAAGAAAAGTATGAAAGAAGGTTAGGGGCTTATTTACTCCATAATTGTTGCTAATAACATACTAAGTTAGGTATTGAAGTAGAGGCATGCTCTGGAGCAAAGCAAAGCTCTATATTTCCAACCAAACGTAAAAAAATAGCAAATGAAGTGTTAGGATAAGGTAATTTATCCTAAACTAAAACCCTAGGTAATAAGAGTAGTTGATCAATCCAAAATTCATCATAATCGTTGGATCAAATGAATCAAATTCACATGTTACTCCACATTAACACATGTGAAACCATTGTGATGGCATAACTAAAATGTGCCACAAACACCAAATAACTCCACTTCATAATCTATATGTTGACAAAATAATGTGATGAAATGTGAATAAAACGTGTAACCCTAAGCATTAAACAATGATTTTGTTACAAGTGAAGAGATATTCCAAGGCACAATTGATACATTGTGATCACTATAAATGTTGGAAGAATAATAATGTTATCCCATGGGTTTGGGTTTGACCCACACTTTTGAATTTATACCAATATGAAATTATATTGACCTTACCTTTTAATCTATAGATGAATCATGGGGGTTAGAAAAATAATAAAAACATTTTGTAGTATAAAGAATATAAGATAAGGAATAAAGAATCATACTAATTTATTGATCTGGATTGGATCATTATATTTTTTTTCCATCCATCTTGATCATTTTAGAGTGGAAAAAAACAGAGGAATCAACTCATTGGACCATTGTTACCGACATGACCCAATTAGATAAAACAAGGCTTGAAACCTTGTATGAGTGTTTTGAGGCATCAACCAACATTTTTTGGGGGTAAAAATTTACCTCTTAATCCACTTTTGTGTTGCAAATTTTCATGTTATTATACACACAGGGACCTTTCCAACGGTGCAATAATCATGCCAATCAAAGTGTGTATGTGAAATTTATGCCACTTAGAAGTTGACCTTCTCATTTTCACCACCATAATTCAAGAGGATGCCACGCCATCCCCCAATATTGATGGAAAGGGTCTATCCACATGATTATTATGTAGAAGACCCTAGAAGATTCTATATTGTGACTCTAGTTAAGAGTTGAGGTAGTTAAACCTAACCACTAGTAGGCTATCTGGCTATGTTATAACTGAGACACTAGGAGGAAAAGTGATTCCATTCTTTCGAGAGCATTTTTTCCATAGAAAAGAGAGATATGAGGTAGCCTACACACGGGGGTGATTTGTGCATTGTAATAGCCCACAGGAAACACACCATACTTATTTGTACTCACAACCATATTTCCACTCATATAAAGAGAGCGGAGTGACCTCACCTTCCAACTTGGTTTTTATCACGAAAGGGTTTCCCAAAGCATATCTTGTGTCAAGTTTGTGTGAGAGATTTTATTTCGTTGTTCTCTCTTTTTTGCATAATTTTAAATAGACATGCATGCACTATTAACGAAAAATATATAGATCCATAAATCTAATAAAACTGTAATAGTGTATAATTTAGGATTTTAAATATAATTTTATTAGATCTATTGTGATGAACTATCTAGTCGAATATCCACGACAATTTACGGATCATATTGATATCAGAGCATGTTTCTTTGGGTACATTGTGGATATTAGCAGGGGATCTAGTTCAACTAGACCAAATTTCATAGAACCCTAATCATGGCCAAAAAAATTGTGAATAAAACTCATGATTCTGCAGAGGAGATATTTTTTCAGTTGGAACAACAATTTTTTAATGAAAATCGTAACGTAAATATCCTCATGGAATCCCTAAGTAATAATTTTGAGACATTTGGAGAAGATGAGGCTTTAAATGTAGAGGACAAATCAGAAGGGGGATCAAGAGATCGGGAAGAAACGAATAATAAACTAAAGAAAGAACCAAGAAAAGATTAATCAAATTCAAGTGTCGTGAATCAATCATAGCCCTTGTTTAAAATGGAAGAAAAGGTCGATATCAAGATGTAACATGGTGATATCGATGCTATGAAGCTGAATCAATGGTTGCAACAACCAAAAGTGTATTTCAACATCCATCAAATTGAGGAAGAACATAAGATCTCATTTGTTTGGTTGAAATTAGAGGGTCATGCCTTGAATTGGCGGGAGAACCACACTGAGAGCATGAGGTTGGTGGTAGAGCCTTCGGTGGCTAAGTGGGAGGACTTTAAAACCCTCATTAAGCCATATTTTTACCCTATTAGGTATGTAGAGGACCAGAGGATCCAGTGACACCACTTCAAGAAAAATCCAGGGCAATGCATGCATGATTATACTACATAGTTCAGAAAGATGACCATAATGTTGGGTATCTCCCCAACCAAGAGAAATGTACTCCTCAAATATTTGGGGGGTTTACAACGCCATTCGCAGGAGCAAGTGATGTTATTAAATCCCAAATCAATGGACAAGGCTTGTGTACAGGCATAATACCTGAAGAATGTAGGCCTGAAGAGAGTGAAATAAAGAGGATCAAAGCAGAAGGAGAAACAGGACGCTTCTAAGGAGAAGAAGAAGAAGAAAAAAGGTGGAAAATATAAAAATATGACAACCACAATGCACTAGTGTAAAGATCCCAAAAACCACTGCAACATTGACGACCATACCTAGGAGAATTTTTGAAATTTCCATCCATGCTAAACCTGAAGAAAAAAAAGAAAGACAATAAGAAGAAGAATCGTTTTCTCATTGATTCAAGAACCAAGTTGAAAGTAGCTTAGATGTGGATGAGAAGATCATTTGTACGTCAATGCAGAAGGATGTGAATCTAAGTATCCTTCAACAATAGGAGGAGAAACAAATGACCAAACTCTTCCATATAAAGATGGAGGTCAAGAAGACAAATATTAATGCTTTTTTTTGACTTAGTATCACCAGCGAATCTCATTGTAGTAGACTTGGTCAAGAATTTTGGGTTTTAATTTTGTGATCATCCAAATCCTTATCCACTGGGATGGGTAAATAAGGATGTAGAGAAGAAGGTAACAAAACATTGCAGAATTATATTTTCCATCAGTGTTGATTTTATTGATGAAGTAGAACTATATGTGGCTCCCCTTTATGTATGTTGGGTCATGTTTTGGAGTCCCTACATGTACATGTAAGATCCAATATTCATCCAGAGATCCAACCAATATTGGCTCGTCAATGATGGAAAATCATTCACCATCAATGCACATAAATGCATGTTGAAAATTTCACTGGTAATTTCCAACTAAGCCAAGAAATTGATCAGTTCCAACAAGAATTATATATTATTTTCTTAAGAGAAAATCAGTTTGTAGAAGATTCAATAATAGGAAAGGCGTCCCTAGATGGGTGTTCTAAGGAACATAAAAAACAACTGGAATATTTTCTACATACATACATGGATGTGTTTTGAGAGCCTAAAGGGTTACCAGCAAAGAGGGAAGTAGAGCAAAAGATCCAACTATTGTTGGACTCCCCATTGACAAACATTACACTGTATAGGCATTCAAATATAGAAGAAATTGAGGTGAAGAAGTAGTTGCAGCAAATACTTGAACAAGGTGTTATTTGACTGATTACATCACTGTGTGGGTCACCCATCATCATTGTGCAAAAGAAAGATGGGACTTTTTTATTGTGCATAAATTATAGGGAGATGAAATAAATCATGCTCAAGAACAAGTACCCTCTGCCTAGGATAGATGATCTGTTGGATCAACTGCAACAAGAAAAATATTTCACCAAGCTGGACTTAAATTTTGGATATCATTAGGTTCGATTCAAAGAATAATATACCTAGAAGACTACTTTCAAAACTAGACAAGGTTTGTATGAGCGGTTATTCGTGCCATTGGACCTATGTAATGCACCAACTACATTTATGAGATTGATGAATGATATATTGTGCCATTTTATAGATTCATTTTTTATTTTATATTTGGATGATATACTGATATACAATGCTACTTGGGAGGAGCATATCTCATATTTGATGCAAGTGTTGGAGACATTAAAGAAGCACCAAATGCTAGAAAATATCAAGAAGTGTGACTTTGCACAACAATATTTCGTGTATCTATGGTATGTGATAGGTGGAGGAGAGCTTAAAATTGATCCTGTCAAGATGGAGGCCATCATGAAATGGTCAGTTCCTACTTGTTTCTGAGGGAAGGAGTTTCATTGGGGCAACATAGTACCTGAGGAAATTCATATCCTCATTTTTAGTGGTAGTAAAAATTCTCAACGACATAATAGCAGGTGGAAAGAGTTTCCAGCGGGGAAAGGGTTAGCAGAGGGATTTCAAGGAGCTAAATAATAATATCATTCAAGAAATATTTTTGGCATTACCAAATTTGCAACATCCCTTTGAAGTGGAGACATATTTGAGTGCCTATGCTATGGGAGAAATATTGATGAAGGAAGGAATTCTTGTATTCTACCATTCTGCAATATTTCATGGAGTATTTCTTAACTACCCTACCTATGAAAATGTAACTCCCTCCTCCCACATTTGCCCAAGCTAACTAGTCCATCGGGGTAAATATGTGATGAAGAGTTATTATGATATGATTCAACTTCCCAAAAATAGTTAAGAAAGTGTAATCGACATGACAAGACCAATCTAACCTTCCACAGATGCTACTAAACCTTTAGGAGCCAACTTGTAGGTTTTAACCCTGTACAAAAATGATCTACAAATGAACTCTTAAAATAGAAAATAAACAATAGTGAGAGCATAAAACATAAAATAGGTATATATAGATATTTTCCCTTGGACCCTAAAACCGGGACTACCAGCTTGATTTTTCATTATATTCCTTTCAATGTTTCAACACATATATATACATGTCAAAGCATTCATTAACCCCAATACATTAACCCTGTATTAGAACATAGTTGTAGTTCCCTTGACCGAATCTACAAAATACAATTGGAAAAAAAACCATGATGCCAAAAACCATGTGCAAAACCATGTCCAAAACCATGTGCAAACCCATGCACAAAACAATAGGTGCCTGAGGCTAGTCGTGGAAATAATATAACACACACCCAACATTATCCCACTTTTTGTTTTATTTCCCCAGGGGGCCACAAGAGAGCTTAGTCATTCTCCATCCCTACGACTCCCATTGTTTCTCTACACCAAGATAACTTCTTAGTTCTCACATACTTTGTTAATGCATCTGCAACATTCTTCAAAGTGTCAACCTTTACCAGCAACACCCTTTTTTCCACAACCATCTCTCTCTCAAATTGATATTGAACATCAATGTGCTTTGTCTTTGAATGAAAAGCAGGGTTCTTAGCCAAGAAAATTTCACTTTGGCTATCACAATCTATACTTACAGCTTGCAGAACCAACCCCATACTTGAGCACAATCATTGTAACAAAAAATTTTCCGTTCTTGCATGAGTGGCTGCCATGTATTTTGCATTTGTAGTTGAAAGAGCCACTACAGACTATCATTTACTCATCGAACTTACTGCACCTCTGAATAGGCTAAACACATAACCACTTGTAGATCTTCTTTGGTCTAGATGTCCAGCCTAGTATACATCAACAAAGCCACGGATATCCCAAACTATGTCCAATCCTGGTATTCCTTGGTAGCACAACCATAATCACTAGTTCCATGCAAACACCTAAAAACCCGCTTCACTGATGTCTACTTCTCCTTCCCTGGTTTTGACATAAACCTACTCAGTACTCCCACTACATGTGAAATTTATGATCTAGTACATACCATTTCATACATCAGGCTACCCACATCACTTGCATATTGAACACGGGACATGTCCTCTTCTTCTTATTGTGTCTTGGGACACTTTTCAACAAATAAATTTACACCTACATGAATAGAAACCTTCACCAATTTAATATCTTGCATATTGAATCTCTGCAATATTGTCTCAACATACTTCCTCTAGTTTAACCAGAGCTTCCTCTTTTCCTAATCTCTTTTAATTTCCATGCCCAAAATATATTTTGTAGCACCAAGATCCTTTGTGTCGAATTTGGAGAACAATTGTGTCTTCAAATCCCAGATAATTTCTATCATTTCCAACCAGAAACATATCATCCACATACAATACCATAAATAGCATGGTCACAAATTAATTTAAAATACAGACAGTGATCCTCTTTGCTTCCTCTTTTCCTGATCTCTTTTAATTTCCATGCCCAAAATATATTTTGTAGCACCAAGATCCTTCGTGTCGAATTTGGAGAACAATTGTGTCTTCAAATCCCAGATAATTTCTATCATTTCCAACCAGAAACATATCATCCACATACAATACCATAAATAACATGGTCACAAATTAATTTAAAATACACACAGTGATCCTCTTTGCTTCTAGTGAATCCAAGTCCTCATATATATGTATCAAATTTTTGATACCACATCCTTGGTGATTGTTTTAACCCATACAAAGACTTTTTTAACCTACATACCAAATATTTCTTACCCTTCACCGTAAATCCTTCATGTTGCTTCATGTATATCTCTTCTTCTAGATCCTCGTGAAGAAATTTTGTCTTCACATCCATCTATTCTACCTAAAAAAACAAATGCATAAGAACAAATAAAAGTAATCTAATAGAATTTATCTTGGCAACAGGAGAAAAAACATCACCAAAATAAATTACTAGCACCTAGGAATAACCTTTTTCTACCAACCGAGCTTTTTATTTCTCAACCTTTCCTTCTACGTTCATCTTCTTCTTAAAAATACTTTTTCTTCCAATAGGTTTCCTTCCAACCGGAAACTCCACCAGATCCCATGCCTCATTTTTATGCAAGGATTCCATTTCATCAACCATGGCCTCCTTCCAGATTTTTCCATCCTTTGAATACACTGCCTCCCTGATAGTTCTAGGATCATCATTAGTGATAGATAAAGAAAATTTTGAATAGAAAGAAGATGGACCACACCTTTCAAGTTTCCTTATTTCTTGAACTGATCTTCTCACAGCTAGAGTTTTTGGCTCTTCCTCTTCCGAATCTTGTTCTGTTGTAGAGTCTGATTCTTCCTCCTTCAGTTAAAACTCTATCTTCTCATGTTCCTTTGGTAGGAATTCATGTTTAACAACATCTTTCACCTCTATAAACACCACATCTCGGTTTTACACAACCTTCCTTATTTCTGGGTTCCAAACCTTATAACATTTTAAACCATCTTTATACCCAATAAATATGCACTTTTCAGATTTATTATCCAACTTGGTCCTTTTCTCCTTTGGAACGTGCACATACACATCACATCCAAATACCCTCAGATGTGAAAGAGAGGGTTTCTTACCAATCCATATCTCATGTTGATTCTTATCCTCCAATGTTGATGAAGGTGATCTGTTAACCAGGTAACATGTAGTCTCCACTGCCTCTCCCCAAAATTCTTGTCCTAACCCAGTATCACTGAGCATGCTTCTTTCCTTTTCCATCAACGTCCTATTCATTATTTACACAACTCCATTTTTTTGAGGTGTGTATGGAGTAGTATTTTTTCATGTTATACCACACTTCTTACAAAACTCTTCAAATTCCTTCTTACAGAATTATCCTCCATTATCTGTCCTCAACGCCTTTATCTTCTTCTATGTTTGGTTTTCCACCAGAGCCTTAAATTATTTAAATATGTAAAATACTTCATATTTCTTCCTCAGGAAATATATCCATGTATTCCTTGAGAAGTCATCTATAAATGAAACATAGTACAAAGACTTACCCAGTGATGGAACCGACACAGGTCCAAACACATCATTGTGCACAAGCTCTAATATCTTGTTCATTGTCGTAGCACTAGAAGGGAAACTCACTCAATTCTGCTTCCCATATACACAAAGTTCACCAAAATTTAAATCCAAAGAGAAATTAGACATACCTTCTACCATACCATTACCATGCAGTATTCGAAGGCCCTTCTCTCCAATATTTCCAAGCCCTTGATTTCATAGCATGGTATTTTCTCCAGAGATCATTAGGCTTTCTGCTACACTTTCAGGAACCACAGAACTATTTCACCCATCAAAAACAGTGCTACCCATAAGCTTATATAGATTTCCAATCTGAAATCCCTGCATCAATACCAGTGCTCCTCGAACCATCTTGCAGGTATCTTTCTCTAACATTGCTTTTACACCTGCATCATCCATCTTTCTTACAGAAATCATATTTCTAGCCAATGCAGGAATATGCAGAACACCAAGAAGTGTTATAATCCTTCCACCTTGCAACTTCAGTTTGACTTTTCCGCATCCGACGATTCTGGCCTTCCTATCATCCCCTAAGAAGATATCACCACCAACATACTTCTCATACTTGCAGAACCACTCCCTATGGGGAGTGAAGTGAAAGGATGCACTTGAGTCAATAAACCATGACTCATGATCTACATGTGTATTTGAAGAAGAATCCAAATACACATCCCCACCTTCATCTGAGGTGGTTTTCACCTCTCCTGAAGGAGCATCATCAGATCCCTTTCCTTTCTCATGAGATTTAGATCTACAGTCCTTTTTGAAGTGCCCTTCCTTTCCGCATTTCCAACACACCTTTAGAGGAGTTCTTCGATATTTAGATCTCCCTCTAGATTTATATATCCCACTAGAGAAATTATTTTTGTTTTTTTTTGGGACCGTCCCCATATAGCCAAGGCATCCCCATTCTGGCCCTTTATATTTTTCCATCTCATTTCCTCTGACCACAAGGCTGAGACAATTTCATAAAAATTGAAGGTAGTTGTATTGCTACCTATTGCAACAACCAAACTATCCCATGAATCTGGTAGAGAACAAAACAAACTGATGCACTTATCTTCATATGAGATTTTAATATCAACATATTACAACTAGCTTACCACAGTATTGAAGGCATTCGGATGCTCTATCTCTGAGTCTCCATCCTTCATCCTCAAGTTATACATATTTTTCCGTAGGAACATTTTATTCACCAGAGACTTACATTGGTACAAAGTCCCTAACTTTTTCCACAAAGGATTTGTCATAGCTTCCCCAAATAAATTCAACAATACCGAATATGAGATACACAACCATATTGTGCTCTTTTCCTTTTGATCCAACTTCACCAGTCTTCATCTGACATTGTCGTTGGTTTATTACCTGGATCGATTGCGATCCATTGATCTTTATCTGCCAGTAGATCCTCCATATTGAACTTCCAAAACTCAAAATCCTCACCAATAAATTTCCCGATCTCTATCTTTCCATTTCTCGCCACCTTATTTCACTGCAAGAATCGATCTCACAGATCTTCCACTAAATAGGGTCTAACACATGCACGAGCAAAAAAACCCTCAGCAACAAAGGCGTCCCCTTGGAGCCAAAACAACTTTGATAACAAATGTAGGTTTTAACCCTGTATAGAAATTATCTACAAATGAACTCTTAAGACATAAAATAAAACAATAGCGAGAGCATAGAATATAAAACCAAATATATACTTAAATCTTCCCTTGGATCCCAAAACTGGAAATACCATCTTGATTTTTCATTATATTCCTTTCAATGTTACAGCACATATATATACATGTTGAAGCATTCATAAACCCAAATCCATTAACCCTGGATTATAACATAACACTATTTCCCTTGAAAAAATCTACAAAATATCATGGGTAGAAAACCATCATGCCCAAAACTATGTGCAAATCCATGCACAAAACCATAGGCAGGTCTACCCACCTAATATAGGGTCCAAAAAAAAAACAGGGCGCTTCCTCGAACCTTGTGTAGTGGGGATACCGCCCCCCTAAAAACCTCCCAACAAGGGGGGCTATGCCCCTACTATGCCTAAGGCTAGTCATGGAAATAATATAACACACAACCAACCCTTCTAGGTGACCAACCTCTAAGAAAACTTATTGTTTTGCTAAACTAGAGCCTTAGACGCAACCATGACAAGGCATGCATGTGACTAGGAGCCTCCAGTCTCTCCCACAACAAGGCATCCATCCGACTGTGGCATTTTTTAGGTAGTTCAGTGCCAGCGACCCTCGATTCTGAACCAGTTTTTCAAGGCTAGGTCTCAGACCACTTCCCAAAACTTCATGAAACTTATAGAAATGATAAATAACATTGAAACAACGTTACTAATGCAAGAAAATAAATAAGGAATTGATCTGAATCCTACTATAGATGACAATAATTTCGTCAAACATATCAGAAACATGTAATGTACAGGTCACAAAAACATATCTAATCATAAGGATATCATAATTACCTGAGAATCGTCAAGGAGGACCAATATCCCCTCCCAATAGTTGCACTGATATATATTATTTAATTCATTCATTAACATTTCATATACTAACTAAAACATGATGAGAACCATAACTCAAGTCTATCATAAACCATGCTCATAACCATCATAATAACAATTTTAAAACAACCATCAAGATCACATACTAACAAATACTTTTACCCATCAAATACAAGAGTAAAATAGCTCTTATTAACATATGCAAGATCCAACCGGGTCTGGGACATCCACGTACCACTAGACCATAGATTGGCCTAAACAAAATATTTCTTTCAACCAATCACCCTCGTGCCATATTCCAAGCATGAATCTGGGATCTTATGGAATAAAAAAAAAAAACCAAACTAGGGCTTCTAGAGGCCAAAATGCCTTAACCCCCAACCACTGATTCCACCTCACATTCGGACATCACTAACCATCATTAGATCAGTCTCTAACCAAGTTCTATAGGGCTCCATAGTTTTTTTTCCAAGCAAGGATTACAGGACTAGTAACTCAACCCACAGCTGCCACCAGGCTTCCAGAGCATTTTTCCAACCAAGGCTTCCATGAACTAATAACTCAACCCACAACCATAAGGAACATGAGCACCAATCAAGAAAACAAAGGTAACCCCACAAAAACATGGCTATCCAGGAAATGGAGAGGCTAGGAAAATCCACTGTCAATCTAGGCAATCCTCCATGACAATGACAGATCATAACCAAGGAACCACATGCATATTCCATGCTTACCAAAACTAGCAAGGAAAACTTACATGTAACTCGGTACTTGTAAGAAAAACTCATTGTAGGTGTTGATCTCCATGTCTTTTTGTGCTATCCTTCTTTTCCTTTGCCTTCTTGCTCCAAATCCCAAGTATGCCACACTCCTCTAAGAGTGATCCAAGAAAACTCTAAGTGTCCAATATTACGAGAGAGAGAGAGAGAGAGTAGAAAGTGAGAGCTCCAAGATAAAATTGACAAAATTTTGAATTGACAAAAGCAATGAACTAACCATTAGAAGCCTTTTTATTAATGAGGCATATATTTTTTTCATTTTCCATTATTTCCTTCATTTTAATCCTCACATGCAACCTATGACCTTTCTGTGTTGAATTTTCCTGGAACAGACCATCAAAAACACATGATTTTGGGTTGGAGCTGCTAGGTCATTATGCCCTCGTGCCGATGAAAGAAATTAACACTGAGCCCCACACCCATTGGCACTCTGTCCCAGTGATTTTCCCATGCCAAGCTGTTTTTGGAATGTTTTTTAAATATAGAGGTGAAGTTTCCATGCTAACTACTTTGTGAGCGAGTCAGCTTGGGTTGTTTGACTGCATAACCACAAACACCTTCCTTTTCCCTCTTGTTTCCACCTTTTCAGGGAACCTCCCAAAGGATAAGGCCTCCCTTCCACCATTTTAGGGATCCCAAGCTCTTCCTCTCCCTCTATAAATAAACCTATCTCACATTGATGCAGCTAGCTGAAGAGGAACTGCTGAACATTTTGCTGAAATAGTCTGATATAGCTGGTGAGATAGAGAAGAGAGAGAGACCCTTTTTTAGAGAGAGCTTAATTTTTTCCTCACCACGTCCAAATTCCCTGACGAATGCTCGAGACATGCTTCAACTGGACCCATTGAAGGAGGTTGCGACATCAAGGCTTCGGTTGTAATCTCTTTCTTTCTCTTAATATATACAAGACTGATGTTTTGGTTCTCGTCTTGTGTTGATGCAATTTATCTTACCTAATACATTTAATCTTCCTTGAATGATTAGCTAGTTATGAATGACATTATTATTATGTATGCTACTTTCATCCTTTGATATTTGTGCAGGCACTCGAGTACCATTTTTGAAGGATCACGATGTGTTGGGACGAGGATCAAGAGACGTCTGTCATAGCTACAATAACCACGTTGGATCACAGGTATGACAATCTATCCTAACTTGTTTCATTTTTTAACTAGGAACCAATACATTAGCATGTCCTCTTGTTGCTAGAGCCACCCTAGGGCTAGAGGGATTGCCTCTATCTGCAGAGGGTATTTACCTACACAAAAATTTGGCGACTCCGCTGGGGATCAGTGTGTGGTTTTCATCTCTTTGTTTTTTGAGAGTTTGACTTATCGAGTCGACTTTGGTCTTTTGATTTCTTTTCTTCCTTGCTTGACATGCCTGACTATTTGGAATCCTCCTATTCAGTTCTAGAGTGTCAAGTTTGACCTCTGCTCACTGGTTTTATCCTTTTCTTATAGTTTTCTAGCTTGGTGCATTTTTTCTTTGAACAGTCGTGCCAATTGGCACTTGTTTCTTTTGTTACAAGTGCGCCAACCCCTGTTAGGTGAGGATTACAGCCTAACAGTCGCGTCGAATCCTGTAGGATTTGGTTTTACCTTCTTCTTGATTTTTTTCAGTAGTCCTTAGCTCTGGATTGATTCTTTGCCTTGCAATTGGTCTTTTGAAGTTGTTTTGACTCTGTAGCTTCGGTCTTCTCAACTGTTTATCCATTATCTTATCAGTGAAGTTTTGTAGCCCTAGGGTTTCTAGGTGTCTTGTGTTGTTTGTTCGGCCTTCTCCTCACTAAGCCTTATGAGCTAGATTCGAGTCACTTTGATCTCTGTCATTTCAATTCATTGATCGATTGCATTAGTCTTTATCGATTCTTCGTGTCTTTGGTTTGTTGGATGATCACTTTTGTTTTCATTTAACTCTCCATTTCGTCACTTCGAGCATAGATCACATTGCTCGTTTGGATAATTTTGAAAGCCTATTGTTTGCTTGAGAGAGTGCATCATTGTTTTGAATGTGTTTTTATGTTTCTATTGCTTTTGAGTTATTCATTTTATATATATACATTCGTAGTGCTCAAAACTAGTGTTTTCTTTTCTTTTTAGTGTAATAGTGCATTGTGTGCTTCATTCATCTAAAAAACAAAAAATTGCATTCTTTCGTTGGGATTGAAAATGAAAAATTTCTTTTGCATAAATAGCTCTTAGTGAACAAGGAAAGAGTTTTCGTTTTCTCTATTGTTTGTATTAGATGCATTAGTGAAATTCTTCTTGTGTTTTCATTGATTACTACTTTGTTAAAGATTCCTATCCTTCTCTTAGTTAGCATTCATTGAACAGAAATGATGTTCTTTCGCATGTAGTGTGCATTTAGGAAATTCGAGATCACATGCGGTAGGGCTTTGGAATTGAGACATAATTCAAGATCAACCATTAAAATTTATTCAATTAACCTAAGGAAGAATTTAAACTTAACGCACATATTTAGAGGTCTAGGCTAGTGACATGTTCCGGCTTCATTAAACCTAGTAGTTGTTGTTCGCCATCTGGTAGTAGACAGCACTAGCATGGACTTATGCTCCCCGTACCGCCGTGTATATAAAGGGAGACCCTCATAGGTTGCAATCCTTTATCCATAGGAAGTCGAGTCTGCCACCCTGTAACCGTGATACACCGAACACAGCATTCAGGAAGACTACTTGCACATACGTCAATTCCTTGGTCATTTCTCTTTCATTTGATCACTAAGGTGTATATGGTAGTTCACGGAAACTTGGTACACCCTCTTGCTTAGATTACCTGAGTAGTAATTTTTATCTTTTCGTGACTCCTTAAACAGTGAAAAGATGATCGAGCACTTGTCCTTTCACGCTCATTTCAACTTGAAAGTGATAGAGTCATTTGTTTCCTATTTCTTGACTCCTAAAATATGAAACGAAAGAGTTTTGTTTCAGTGTCTTAAAAAAAATTAACTGCTGTGAAATATTCCTGATTAAAGTTATCTTCCTTAGTGTTTTTTTTTAGGGTTGTTTCCAATGGCAACGTTTCTGGAATTTACCAAGCAAGGAATCCCCTCTGAAGGGAATCATAGTCCTTTTCCTACTTTTGGGAATGTTGGTGCTCCTTATACGGCAACGTTGTCCCTTCTGGGGTTAACTGTTAGTTTGCTTATGTGGTTATTCTCCACCTCTGTGGTCTCGAGTATTCCACCCTCTGTACAACCATCTCCTCCACCTGAACAACATCATGTTGATTCTAAGGTGGACCTCTCCCCTTCTTCGCCTATTTCTTCATCCTCCTCTTCTACTTCACCTGGTGAAAGTATGGATTCTAGCAACCTGGTGGCTAAGAAGAAGAATAATAATAATAATAATAATAAGTCAAATAAGAGAGAGGCCAACTCTGCAGCTCAGACATCTCCCCTTGATAAACCATCCAACCCTCCATGGAAAGTCAAATTCCCTTGCATGTTGTGCAAAGGTGACCACTTTCTTAAATACTGCCCTGACATTCCCAAGGTACTTGAAGCATGGTCCAACGATCGTCCGCCATTTCTTTTGGCTTCTGGAAGTCATATTGGTGGCATGTCTTCAACTAGCCATGATAAGATTCATAAGAAACATGGTAAGATTACAAATCCGTGTAAGTTTTATGAAGGGCATCATACCATTTACCTTTATCCATACATGGATGAAGCCACGAGAGTGTTGGACAACCCTACTGTTTCTGCACCCTACCTTCCGGTTGGTTACCAGAAGATTTCTTCAAGTCCTCCACTAGTTGATTCAACGATCGGTCAACAGCCATCCTTGGTCGATCCCGTTCCTTTGGAAATTCAAATTCACGAATCTGTTCCCAACCAACCATTGATCATGGAATCGTTCGATCTGATCTCGCCCATATTTCATCAGGTATTTTCCGTCGAGAGTGGATCAAACCCCCCTCACGTTCTTCTCATTTCTTCATATTCCTTATACTTGGAGAAAGATCCTCCTGTCCCTGTGACTCAAGAAGTTTCTCCTCCTTCTCCCATGTCTGTGGTCCAGGAGGATTCTCCTCTTGCTCTACCAACACCAGGGGATGACCATCTCATTTCTATGGTACCCCCTCCAAGTAGTTTGATCGCTTCCTTCGATTGGAGCCGATTTGCGGGATACTGCCTTCCTTCTTAATCGCCTTTTGAGATTACGGAACGTGCCTTTGATATGGTTGTACCTAGCACAATTATAGATGAAGGCGCGTCTGTTAGTATTCTATCTTCAAATACTTGGAAATATTTTGGTTCTCCATCACTTGTGCCTATTACACAGAATATGTTGGCATTTAACAAAGGAATCAGTCAATTGTTAAGGGTCCTTCCGAAGTTTCCTATTACTTTGGGAGGGAAAACCATCTATATAGACGTGATGGTTGTTCCAGGCCCCTTGGATTTTAATTTACTCCTAGGGCGCGACTATACTTATGTCATGGGAGCAATTATCTCTTCCCTCTTTCGTGTGATTTTTTTCCACATAAAGGTCGGATTGTGACCATTGATCAGCTTTCATTCTTTGGTCCTGAGGGGGCATCTAGCCCACCATCATCTCTTCTAGATCTTTATCTACTGGTTTTATTTTCCCTACCATGGGTTAATTATGTTGCCACTTGTTCGTTGCCCTCATCCAGTGATAGTGCCATTGAGTACCATCTACTGGGGGCATTCGATTGCAATTTCCGAGATTGTGTTCTCCCATCATATGCGAACCTCTTGGAAGCCATGACCTCTTCTTCATCATGATGAAAATTCATCGGAGCAGAGTTCGTTTTCTTGTGGTCAAGATCCTTAAAAAATGAAGCAATCTCATCGGATCAGAGTTCGTTTTCTTGTGTCAAGCTCCTTCAAAAATGAAGCAAGGTCGTCGGAGGATAGTTATTTTTCTTGTGTCAAGCTCCTTAAAAAATGAAACAAGTTCATATGAGGATGGTTCGTCTTATATGTCAACCTCATTATAAAATGAATTAGGTCATGAGGATAGTTATTTTAATGTGGCAACCTCGTTAAAATAATAAAACACACTTTTTTTCAATTCAAGTCTTTGATCAGATCTCGTAAGATCCCAGTCGAGTCTTTCTCTGATCTCGTAATTTGACCCTTCACTCCATCCGCTTTTCATTAATTGTAGCTGGACTGAAGCTTGGGGGGCATATACCTTGAATTGAGTCACCATGTTGGGGGCATGCCCACTTTTCAAGCATATTTTACCTTTTTTTCGAGCTTGTGTAAAAATGAAACCAATTTCAAGCATAGTTTACTTTTGTTTTCGAGCTTGCGTAAAAATGAAACCCTTTTGGCTTGGTGCGCTTTGTGAACGTTTTCCTTCTTTTTGGGTCGTTTCTTATTATGCAGACTATTTAAATGATGCAATAGCTAACATTGTATTAGATATATATTTACGTAATTTGTAAAAAAAAAATCATCATCACATGACAAGATCCATACAGGAAAATAGATGTATATATATATATCGAGTGTTTGCATCCATGTGCATCATAAGTTCAAAAAATATGTATGTTTCAGTTACATCCTGAGATATCATGTCTCTCAAAAAATATGCGGAAATAAAACATACGTGTCTACTCAGCGTGACGCTCACGATAACACGTCACCGCTCGTACAAGCCGCCTCAGCAAACAGTGAACTCGGTTTGACACCCCTGCAGTGCGTCTTTGGTATGCACGAGGAATATCATCGAATCGCACATAGTCTGGGATCCCACAGGAGATTCCCTCCAAGTTGCGTATGATTTCCTCCTCCTCACCTCCCTCACCATGAGGGGAAATATCAAAATTGAGAGGGATCTGCCTCGCTATCAGGGACATACGTGCAGGTCTCTTTGGGCCAACATCTCCAATTACATGGATTTAATGTGAGAGCATGCATAACAAAAAAAAATCACAATAATCATGAAAATAAAAAATGAGTCTTACCTAGTACTTCATCCCAATCCTCTCCCTCTGGGAGCGGGAGATCTGCATCCCTGATGAAATATGTTCCAGAGTAGGGCCAATCCTCCACGACAATTAGTTGTCGGTGGAGCCACTCAAACAACTCTAGTCTCCAGGAAATATGTTGACCACCCCCTGACCTCGGCATCAGAGCTGCCCAACGGGCCATCCGTGGCTTCTGGGCTAGTGGTGTCGGAACCATCACCTCCTGACATTGAAATATTGTTAGTCGTTCCAAGATGAACGATACTAGAATGAACCCATAACTGAACTACTTCAGCTTGGTTTTCTTGCAATTTTTCAGTGGACGCTTCATGTTGATTGTCACTGCCTCTGCCCAATTGTAGAGGGTCGGTGCCATGCAATCTATAGCAAGAAGTAGCTGTGTCTTTTTGGCCTTGTGCGGCACCTACAATCCTGTAGCTCGTGTGATAATGTGCAGCACTACCTTTAGTGCCAAGTTCGGAATAGTTTGGATATCCACTTTTCCGCTTCCCGATCCTTTCCTTGCCCCTGGGCACACCCTATCGATAACCATACTCATGTTCTCCATTGAGGTCCGGGTATCGGTCAGGATTGGTACTGCCCCCCTCCGTGACAGTCCAGTTATGAAATAAACATCTGAGACTTCAATCTCAAGTTCTGGGTCATGAACATTGAATTTTTCCTGATCAACGTCCCAGACACTGATCAAGTACTGCAACAGCTCCGGTTGAGCCTTGAGACATGGTGTCATAAATAATTTCTTGAGCCCGCAATCCCTGAGAGCTTCCATGCATCTTTCATTCTCCATGGTAAGTTCATCTTCTTCACTATGTTCTCGTTCTTTCCATTCAATCACCATTTTTCCGCTTCACACTTGCAAAAACATTCATATGACTATCAATAGCCAAATTATAAGCTTCTGAAACATTAATTTGGGCCTTCTTTTCTACAGTTACAAGATAAAATTGACTGTCACGGTTGGCGTGACTATTTTAGAAACAGTCGCGCCAATTGGTGCGCCCTAGTTCAGATTTTAGGACAATTGGCGCGAACCCGTGCCCAATACCTGCGCCAATCGTCGCGCCCTATTTTTTGTAAATTTCCCATAGATTCACAAATTTTGGGTTGTAGGTAATGAAACTACAATCAAAATGCAGGAAAGGATGTTAGCTCTTACCTCGAACTGACGGATTTGAGATTGGTCTTCTGGATCGCCCGTTGTCGCTGTCGCAAAATCACAGTGCAAAAAGGGTAACAATTGCTCACAAGAGGTAAAAGTGAAAAGTAATTTATTTTTTACCATTTTTGACATATTAATACTTTTCAAAACCCTAATTAGGTTTTAAAGCATATTTTTCGATTATTTCGCCTTTTTTATTTCGAGAAATGGGTTTTACGTTCATCTCTTGTGCAGCGACATATTTTTAACGTAACAGCGATGAAGTAGCAAGTTGTATTTTGTACTTTTTTCGTACTCAGTAAAAACACGAAAAAGTCATTGTTGGAGTCATCTTTCAACTCTTTTCTGACTCTTTAAAACTGAAAATATTGTTGGACTCTTGTCATTTTGAACTCATTAAATGGCTGCGAAACGGTATCTACCTAGTATATGTTTACCCCTTTCTCGAGCTGGGATAGATTATTTACGAAAAAGGAATACATTAGCCTATCACGACTAAGAGGCTCTCTCAGACACAATTTTCTACCTTTTCGGATCTTTGAGACTATCTACGAAAAGGGACTGCTGGAGTTTTCTTTTCCGCTTCTTTTCAAACTCTTTAAACATGAAAAGATGTCGAGTTATTCCTTTGTCAAACTCGTTAAACCCTAAATGACATCGGAAAACATCATGATGACACAACCGAGTTCCTCCTTCCTAGGGCTCGTAAAATTTACTAGGATGGATTTTTTCGAAGGACAAACTTACATGACAAGCATATGTTATCCCCTTCAAGCTTTTTTTTCAAAAATAATTGGGGTACTCTCCAGAAATGGTGGGGGAAAATGGAACAAATTCTCAGTCATGTTGGCAGTATGTCGCTCTTGAACATGACACTCATCTACATTCATGTCGGGTTGGAGACATCTCATTTCATCATTTTTTCCTCCATGGGTTTGGGTAATCTCTTTTGACCTCTCATCTGCTCTTTGTCACGTCATCATGACCTCAGATCCCTTGATGTCAAATACTGCCAAGTCCAGAGTCGTGTCACTGATATGTTCAAGAGAAGTTTTTGATTACAGTTTTAAACATCCCTCTGATCCTCTTTTCGGTCCTAATTCACTATCATCATGTTCCTCTGTCTCGTGTCAATGATGTGGGAAAAATTATGGCCCTCCTTTGACCGGGTCACTTCCTGTCGACTTCAGCTTATTATCCAGGAAATTGATCTAGAGACTCCATTCTGGTACCTTGGAGCTTGCATGTCTCAATGGCAAGTTCTTCACATTTGACGACAGGTCCACATCATTGGCCTTCGATCGAGTGATTCTACGGGTGTTCGACACTAGATAACTGTTCACATTCTATGGATTGTACCTATTTGTACCTTGAGAGACATTTTCATTATTGATGGTCTCTCTCGTGCCCGTTAACAACTTTCATCATTGGCTAGTAATCAGGTGACTTTCTTGCATGTTTGACTTCAGCTCACACATTTGTATGCTTGAATTTGTACTTTTTCAGGTCGATATGGAGCGCAAGACCTTGGGTTTTGTCTGATAAGATCTAGGCTGTGATATATTGTGGTTTATCATGACTATGTGCATGACTCTTTTGATTGTATGGTCATGACCATACTTGAGTCTATTTGTTGATCCTTTTAAGTGGATGGTTGTGTCCTTACCTCAGATCTCAGTTTTTATGTACTCTATTATGGATGGTTGCACCCATGCCACATGTTCATGTATCAGAGATATCAATTGTATATGTACTTGCAGGTCTTCTGACAGCGATGTTTGGTTCGAACGCGTTCTCGTAAAGAATTTCACTCCTTCCTCTCTCTTGGACCTCATGCTTTAGGGGGTATCTGTTACATAGCATTTCGTCACCATCCCTGAAATCCCCATCCCACACATTGGAGAACCATTTATATGACTTATATGAAGTGCCATGCCTTGCAGAAAGTGTCATTGCATCCCTTACCATGAGGAGAACATTTCCTCTGTTGACTTTTCTTGGAACACACTATCAAAAACACATTCGTTTGGGTTGGCACTGGTAGGCCGTTATGCCCTCATGTTGATGAAGGAAATTAACACTGAGCCCCATGCCCATTGGCGCTCTATCCCAGTGAGCTTCCCACGCCAAGCTGTTTTTGGAATGTTTTTTAAATATAGAGGCGAAGTTTCCATGCTAACTACTTCATGAGCGAGTCAACTTTGGTTGTTCGACTACATAACCACGAACACCTTCCTTTGGCCTCTTGTTTCCACCTTTTGGGGGAACCTCCCAAAGGATAAGGCCTCCCTTCCACAATTTTAGGGATCCTAACCTCCTCCTCTCCCTCTATAAATAAACCTATCTCACATTGATGCAGCTAGTTGAAGAGGAATTGTTGAACATTTTGCTGAAACAGTCTGATATAGCTGGTGAGATAGAGAAGAGAGAGAGACCCTTGTTGAGAGAGAGCTTAAGTTTTGCCTTTCCATGTCCAAATTCCCTGGCAAATGCTCGAGACATGCTTCAACTAGACTCGCTAAAGGAGGTTGTGACGTCAAGGCTCCGGTTGTAATCTATTTCTTCTCTTAATATATACATGACTGATGTTTTGGTTCCTGTCTTGTTTTGATGTGATTTATCTTATGCAATACGTTTAATCTTCCTTGACTGATTAGCTAGTTATGAATGAAATTATTGTTATGTATGCTACTTTCTTCCTTTGATATTTGTGTAGGCACCCGAGTACCATTGTTGAAGGATCGCGACATGTCAGGATGAGGATCAGGAGACATCTTTTGTAGCTACAACAACTGCGTTGGATTATAGGTAGGACAATATATCCCAACTTGTTTCATCCTTTAACTCAGAACCAATACATTAGCATGTCGTCTTGCTTCTAGACCCACCCTAGGGCTAGAGGGATTGCCTCTGTCTGCAGAGGGGATTTACCTACACAACAGTCCCATGACCATGGTTATTATTTTTCCTTTATTAATTTTATTACATAAATTTTCAACTCGGGGTTGTTATAGACCCCTCCCTCTTAGGGTAACATTGTCCTCAGTGTTCAATGACACCTACAACTAGAAAAATTGTTGAAAAGAAAAATACATTGCCTATGGAGCTTTATAACATAGCTCATTGCAGTATTTACAATTAACATCATGTTGAAATAAAACCAACATGACCAACATGGAAAACATAACAACATGAAAATCATACCTCTTATTAGAGCTTTATAACACAACTCATTATGGTATTAACATCCATATACATATATACATATATACCAAAACATCACATGAAAACATATGTCAAAAACATTTGCTCAATCATCGAATAGAGAAGGATACATATCTTGCATCTGATCAACCATCTCCCATGTAACCTCATCGCATTCAAAGTGCTTCCACTGCACTTTAAACTACTTGATTGCTCGGTTCTAGAGTATGAGAATATTTCTTTGCAAATGCACTGAGGTTCCAGCAGGGATTATCCTTCTGGCTCCACCTGCAATACAGAGTATTAAATAACATGATCAACATCGTTAACATACTTCTTAATAAATTAAACATGGAAAACATCATATACTTTCACTGTTAGAGGCAGTGCAAGTCGATAGGCCACTGGTCCAATCCTCTCAAGGATCTCAAAATGTCCACAATATCGAGGTGCCATCTTCGCACATGACCCATTCCTCAAGGATCTCTTCTTGGACTTGATGCTCAAGTACACTTGTTCCCTGATCTGAAACTCTTTAAACACAATGTGTTAATATGCATTACTCTTATGTATATCATGTGTTGCCTTTAAATTCTAGTTGACAACCTACATTTCCTATTCCATCTCTGCCAACATATCTGGTCCAATCAATACCCTGTTAACCGGATCACTCCAAATGATAGGAGTATTACATCTCTGCCCATAGACTGTCTCAAACAAGCTCATCCTTCGAGATTCTTGATACCCATTGCTGTAAGCGAAATCAACCAATGGTAGGTAATCTTCCCACTTTCATTACTGATGCATCACATACATTATCAACATGTCCTCTAGAATCCTGTTGACCCTCTTTGTCTTTCCATCTGTCTTCGGATGATAAGTTGTGCTAAAGGCCAACTCTGTACCCAAACCTATAAATAACTCTTTCCAAAACCTAGAATTGAACTTAGCATCCCTGTCTAACACAATATTCTTTGGTACACCATGCGACCTCAAAATATCTATGATTAATACCTATGCCACATCACTATCTAAATAAGTAGACTTCACCATGATGAAATGTGATACCTTTTTCAACCTATCCACCACAACCATGATGGAACTGTGCTATCTATATGTCTTCAGAAAATGTGTGATAAAATCCACATAAATGACTTCCCATTTCCACTCTGGAATCGAAATCGGTTGTAGTAACCCATGGTCTGGATGCTTACACTCTACCTTTAAATGTTGAAAATCTAAACATCTAACCACAAAATCTACCACTTCCTTCTTCAAATTCGACCAATAATAAAAATTGTTCACCACTGTAAACGTATTATGATATCCTAGGTGACCTAAATATGGCTTAACATGTAATTCCCTCAAGATAATATCCTTGAGCTCATTGTTGTCTGAAACATAGATCTTGTCCCTAAATCTTATTAAACCATCTGTTGTGAGATGACAGTCCATATCCTAATCATCTATACCCTGTTGTAACTTGTGCCTAAGCTCCCTATAACTGTCATCTTGTTGACCTACCTGTAAGATATGATCATGTAGATCCGTTCCATAAGAAATCATAACTACTATGTGATTTACATGTATCCACCTGCTAAGAGCATTTGCAACCCTGTTATATTTGCCTTTAATGTACCTAATCTCAAAATAGAACTCACTAATCGTGGCTAAACATATAGCTTGCATAGCATTATATTCATTTGGTCAAATAAATACCTCAATCCACTGTGATCACTCCTCAATACAAACCTCCTACCAAGAAGATAGTACCTCCACATCTTCAATGCATGAATGATCGTTGATAACTCAAGATCATGTGTGACATTATTCTTCTTGTGCTCATTCAGTTTCCTTGATTCATAGCATAATACCTATTCTTCTTGCATAAGGAATCCACCAAACCCTCTCTTTCAAGAATTTGTACATACCACGAAATATTTTTCTTAATCTGCAATCTTTAAAACTAGAGCATTTGTCAGCAACTGATTCAATTGCTCAAAATTGGTTGCACATTCCTCTGTCCATTCAAATTTCTTACCTTTCCTTTGTGACAATGTAATAGGATAAGAAATCTACGAGAAGTTTCTGATAAACCTCTCGTAATAACTCGTTAACCCCATAAATGACCTTACCTCATCCAAATTCCTAGGAGCTACCCATTCCATGATAGATATGATATTTTTCCGGTTCCACTACTATGCCTTATTTGGAAACCACATGCCCCAATTAATGTACCCCCATATGAAAGAAACTGCATTTACTAAGCTTGGCATACAAGTGATGCTCTCTTAGCAACCTCAACACTAATACTAAATGCTAGACATATTCTTACCCATTATTAGAATATATCAATACATAATCAATGAATACAATAACAAATTCATCCAGATAAGGACACAACACACTATTAATCAAGCACATAATAGTAGTTGGATCATTATTCAAACTGAAAGGAACTACAACAACTCATAATTCCCATACCCGGTCTTGAAAGTTTCCTTGTAAATTTAATCTTCTTTGATGTGTACCTGATGATATCTTGATCTTAGATCAATCTTCGAGAATGTTTTTTCTACCTTCAACTGATCAAACAAGTCATCGATCCTTGGCAATGAATACATGTTCTTTATTGTTACCTTTTTCAACTACCTATAATCAATGCATAGCCTGAGAGTACCATCCTTTTTCTTCATGAACAATACTGATGCACCCCATAACAACACACTTGGCCTAATGTACCCCTTGTCAAGAATTTCCTTCAACTACAGCTTCAATTCCACTAACTCTAGTGCACTCATTATGTATGGTTCCTTTGATATTGGTGCTACCCCTAGTACCAAATCAATAGAAAATTCCACTTCCCTATGAGGTGGAAACTCTGAAATCTTTGCGGAAAACACATCTTGAAACTACTGTATAACTAGGTGCTTTTTAAATACCTCTGCATCGCCAACATCCTTACCTTTTTCACTAGAAATATGTACTACAAATATCACACACCCTTTCATGCGACCACATTGTTCCTGCATAGTTGTAACCATTCTAACTAACATAGCTTTCTTCTTACCCTGCAAGATTATTTGATCCCCATTTTCATCCAAACACTCAATAGCCTTATCATAGTAGTCTACCTTAGTCTTGTGTAGATACAACCAGTCCATACCCAATAACATACTATATGATCCCAACAACAGTATATTCAAATGTGTTAATGTAGGAATACCATTCAGTTCAAATGCACAAGCTCTTACCTAGTGATGACATCTTTTATTTGTACCTATATCCAACTGCACTAACCAAGAATATGCATGCACTTCTTTATTCAAGCCATACTTATCCACCAATTTAGGATTGACATAACTATAATTAGATCCAAGGTAAATAAAAATAGAAACAAATTGATTAGAAATCCTACCGTCCATCTCGATAATATATGTCTGATGATCTGCTCGGGTGTTATCCAACACTGCATAAATTCAAGGAATACTCTGTCCAACATCCCTCACTATCTGTGCTTCCTGAGCACTGTATATTTGTGGTCTACCACCCTGATGTTGTGGACAATCTCACCTACAATGATATTCACCACAAGTTCAATGCTATGAAGGCTTCCAACCTGCATCCTTTTTCTTCTCTTTAGACTGAAATTCCTGTACTTTGTCAGATACATTGAACTTATTAGGCAATGTTGCATTCTCTTTTTTACCTGTGTCCTAAGGTCGTGTTTTCTTCTTATCCCATTTTCCTTTATTCTTTGCATTACCTCTCCAATCCTGCTTATTCTTAGATTTTTGATTTGATTGCTCATAATAATGCTTTAGATTCCTGATGGATTCCTCCAATTATCTAGGCTCATCAAACTCAATCCTACCTTTGAATACTATCGGCAACCCACTGATGAATATTTGAATCTTTTCTTTCTCCTCCTTTAGATAAGGAACATACCTCAATAACTCCAAGAAATTCTAGTATACTCCTCATCAGTCATAGATCCCATCTTTGATCATCAAATTCCTTTTCCGTGTCATCATACTATCTCTTTGATAGATACTTCTTCCTAATTATCTCTCGAACTCACTCCAAGTAAAATCCTCTTCTTGAATACCTCTGAAATTCTTTACACCTTCCCACCAGATGTGATGCTTTAACTTTAATACTGAACGTAGCTATTATGGCCTTCATGTTCGTTGAGTAATCATGTAATTTGAATAACTTATTCATTCCAAGCAACCAATCTTATGCATCCTGTGACTTCTTTATTTATCCATCAAATGTAGGTGGCTTTGCTTTCTTGAACTCATCCTACAAATATCCCCTTTCACTCCTCTTGTAAGGATGATAACGATGATGACCATGATACCTCTCTGAACAAATCCCATGTCCATTGCATCATCTATCAAGTGTATCCAAGAATCTTCCATCCATGACCGTGTCATCTCTATCCAACTTGTGCCCACCACGTGACCTGCTACCATATGCTCCATTAGTCATATCCTCCTTCCCATGATTGATTCTAAGTGATCCTTGTCTCTACAAGTTCGAAAATCTCTTAAGGATAATGACATTAACTTTTTTTTGTTTCTCCTGTGCCCTAACAAGTCTTTCTTCTGATTGAATGATTCTGTCATTATCTACTTTGCAACTCCTTATTTTTGCCTTTAAAATTCTCAAAGTGTTTGCTATGAGAGGGTAGAAATCCTAACCATGTTTCTCATTTGATCTATAGGGATCATCTTGTGAATTGTATTCTACCATTATGCTAGCCATATTTGTTCTTCTCTTCCTGCAAGCATATCATGTAAGCTAAACCAAAACATAAACATAACTAACATACCTCTATATAGTTCAGGGGAGGATGTATCATCTGCAACATCAAATAGATTAGTGTGATACATCTATAATCATAATCACAACAATATATAGACATCGTCTTAATCATCATCCAATTACCATGCATGATGCCACAACTACAACACCAACTAGACACAATGCATGCATAACAACATAGGTACAACACACATGCATACACAATACATACAAACATTGACATACATTCATGATGAATGCATTCTGACAACAACACCATCAACTTCTGCATGACGTCACAACGACAACCATGACCACCACCATACATACACAACAAGCACATAGACCACAAGCATAAGGACACATATGAAACTGACATGTACATATGAAAACACATTCATCCAAGGAGAACGAAAACCAGAAACCACTCGAGGAGACCGAAACCATGCTTTGATACCACCTTGTAATGCACTCCTCCCACATTTACCCAAGCTAACCGGTCCACCAGGGTAAATATGTGATGAAGAGTTACTTTGATATGATTCATCTTCCCAAGTACAATTAAGGAAGTGGAACCGACATGAAAAGACCAATTTGATCTTCTACAGATGCTACAAAACCTTTAGGAAGCAACCAACTCTTCCAGGTGACCAACCCGTGATAAAACTTAATGTTTTGATGAACTATAGCCTCAATATCTCCCATGACAAGCCATGCATGTGACTCGGATCCTCCATTCACTCACAGAATAAGGTATCCATGTGAATATGGCCTTTTTTAGGCAATTCTATGTCATCGACCTCATATTCTAAGCCACTTTTTTAAGGCTAGGTATCAAGCGGTTGCCCAGAACTTTATGAAACTTCTAGAAATGATAAATAACATTGAAACAAGGTTACTAATGCAAACACCTGAATAATTACTTCTTTGACCCCTGTTATCCATGACAATAATTTTGTCAAACATATCACAAACATGTTATCTATAGGTCACAACAACAAATCTAAGCATATGGATCTCATACTTATCTGAGAATTGTCAAGGAGGACCAATATCCCCTCCCAATAGCTACAATGATATATATTAGGTCATTTGTTCATTAAAATTTCATATAATAACTAAACCATGATGAGAACCATAACTCAAGTCTATCATAAACCATGCTCATAACCAACATATAACGAACGAAATAAAAATTCTAAAACAACCATCAATATCACATACTAAAAAATACAGTTTCCCATCAAATACAAGAGAAAAAGAGCTCTTATTAACATATGTAAGATGTAATCGGGTCTGGGACTTCCAAGTACCACATGACCATAGATTGGGCTGAACCAAATCTTTCTTTCATCCAATCATCCTCGTGCCATATTCCAAGCATGAATGTGGGATCTCATGGAATAAACCAAACAAAACCAACCAGGTCTTCCAGAGGCCAATCCACCTCAACCTCCAACCAGTGATTCCACCTCATGGTCAGACATCACTAACCATCACCAGATCGGTCTCTACCCAATATTTCTAGGGCTCTAGAGTGTTTTTTCTAACCAGGGATTCTAGGACTATTAACTCAACCCACAAATAATGCTAGCCTTCTAGAGCGTTTGTCCAAATAGGGCTTCTAGGACTAGAAAATCAACCCACCAAGGGCTTGCAGAAATTTTTTCCAACCAAGGCTTCCAGGACTAGTAACTCAACCCAAGTTGTTACAGGGCCAAAGAGTTTTTCCAACCAAGAATTCCAGGAACTAGAGACTCAACCCACAACCATAATGAACATGAGCACCAATTAGAAAAAAAAGGTAAACCTATACCACATTTAGGAACAGAGTAGTAAACATTGTTAATGCAGGCAGTCATCCATGCTAATGACATATCATAACCAAGGAACCACATGCATGTGACATGCATGCAAAATATAGCAAGGAAATCGTACATTTGACTTAGTACCTGCAAGAAAAACCCAATGTAGTTGTTGATCCTACTGTTGTCGCTCCTAGAGACAGCCTAGAGTTGTGATAGATCAGTGCCTAGGACATCTTATATAGCAAGGAGCATGTGGTATAACAGAGGGAGTTATCAATAACAAGCTCTCATGCTATCTCTTGTAAAACAAGGAAATTAATCTGAATGGGACCAAGACCTTCAAAAACTGACACAGAGGAAGGGATATTGCAGAGGCAACATGAAAAAATCCAATACAAAAGCAACAGACAATTCAGAGACAACTTACTGCAAAGCGGGCCGATTCAGAAATACTTCACAGAAATAAGTTATTAGAAGATGTATGTAGTAAATGAAAATTTGAGAAGATATTAGTTAACATTGAGCTGATATCCAGATACACAATACCACCATGCATGGGCTTACCAATCTAAGAATCCATACATGATAATAGCGTTTTAAAAACACCCTCCCAAAGAAACTAATATAGCAGAAACATGGTTTAGATGAATAGTGAAACAGAATATCATGCATGAGCCATATTTAAATCGCTTGACTAATTCAATCATGGGTATCAACTAGGATAAATCCATGCCAAAAATCAGTGAGCCACTCGCATTCCAAAACATGATACAGGAAAGATGGGTGAAATGAGATGATCTATTTAAATAACACATAAGAAAAAGTTACAGACTGTGAAATACCAAAGAACAGAATCCTCTTTAACAGATGGAACTCCTCCTCAATGAGACCCTATGGGCTCTGAGCCTTCATACAAGAATTCTACAAAATGTATACAAAAAGCCTTTCACTGCATAATTTTCTGATAAAATCTGGAACCCTGAATTATTCGTTCTTTGGGAGCTTTATAGGAGAACAAGAAAGCTCCAAAAAGGGAGTAGGTGATGAACATTTAATTGTCTCATTAAAACAAAATGGCGGAGACGTGCACGCCCATACTGCTTGATGACTTTGTGGTGCTATACGTTCTCTGTAGCCTGCTTTCTAAAATAAATGCACTGAGTGAAAGTCTCTTCAGGAACACGGTATAGAGATAGAACCATATGAGCATTATGTCCTTTCCTGAAATAAAATCCTGCTGAAATGAAACCTGGAGGGTATTGTTTCCTGTGCATGGTATCCTCTGTCTTCCAACCTTGAATTAAGGCCTGAAACCTTCACTACTAATTGTCGAATTCCTCTGATTTCCCACTGATACTCTCTGCCGCAACATTAATATTTCCGATTTCAAAATCTATGCTTTGAATGATTCTGGAGGGTTTGATAGATTTTACCTCTGCTTCTTTAATGAAAGTCGTGTTGTAACCGCTTCCTAAGCCCTGCTCCATAAATTTTTCCTCTGAAAAATGGTCCTTTGATGCGTTCTCAGCTTTTGTAATGGAGTCTGTGAGTAATGGCAATTTTCCGTCGTTGTAACCCTGCAAAACCCGAAAACATGTTAGGAAAACTATGCACGGGAATGAAAACACAGTGGGGATAATGGTGTGACAGCGTAGCTTGGTGGACTGGTGGGAAAATGCAGGGCGATGGTGCCAAATGCAGCGTCACAGCGGAAGGTGGCCATGGTGAAAGTTGGCAGACTGTGGTGAGTTTTAAACGTAAAACATGGACACTTAACCTTTGAACGAAACATATAGGGGAACATATGATAGCACGACAAAACACGTGAAATGATGACGTGGCAGAACCAGGTCAATGGCGGGTGTTTATGAAATCTGGACCGTTCGATCTCAGGAGGAGATCGATGGTTGAAACGGCGTCGGGGGCAATTGATAGTGGGCCAGGGGTACGATTTCCTTGCGTTAAATCTCATGCAGCTTCGGAGCACAATGACCGTTGGATGGATCGCCCCGGATCGGACGGCTGATATACATATCGCTCCGTATCCTTGGTCGAACAATAATGTGCGATGGAGGGCAGTTTTGCAATAGTGCGCTGAACCACGTGTCGGGCGATGAGTGGAATCGCTGGCTAAACGAGAATTATTTCCCACCGCCGAAAGGCGGTGCTATAGATGCCACCAATTTTTGGAGTAGTGCACGGCGGGGACCACCAGGGCAAGTGAGATACGAACCGTCAGATTTGCGGGTGAACGGACGGCTGAGATGCGGTTCAGGCGATGAATGGAGTGGGCCACGGGCACGGTGGAGCATTGCGAATGCCGTTCGATCTGTAAAGATCGATGGTTGTGGGTGCGCCCGATATTCATACGCGATAAGCGCCTTCAAGGCTAGCACTCAGTTCTGGCTTTCGGTTACGTGGAGGAAAAGGAGCAGAGGCTTGGCCGAAGGGGCTAGGCCTAATATATTTCAGATATGGGTTTTGCGGCCTTTTATAATGTGATTTGGGGGTAGGAAACGGCAGCGATAGTCAGCAAAAGGATTTTTTAAGGCTGCAAGAGGGGATTTGCGAGGTTTAAGTCAGATTGCCTATGAAAATTTAATAGGAAGCTGATTATGATCAACACCTACTGTCCTCTTTCACTTTCCTGCTTTTCCTTTGCCTTCTTACTACAAATACAAAGTATGCCACATTCCTCCAGGAGTGCTCCAAGAAAAAACTAAGTGCCCAAGAGTATGAGAGAGAGAGAGAGTATAAAGTGAGATGTCCAAGATAACACTAACAAAAGCCATGAATTGATCCTCAGAATATTTTTTTATTAATGAGGCCTATATTTTCTTCATTTTCCATTATTTTCCTTCATTTTCCTCCTCACATGCAACCTGTGACCTTTCACCTTCCTTTTCTCCTATTTTCCATTATTTTCATAAATAAATACCAATAAATGCCACTTTGTCTTTCTAAAGCATTTTCCATTGCCTTTCCCAATTTCCATAGCCATTAATTAATCACAACTGATCTCATCAGTATGTTTTTTCCCAACATTCAACTTGGAATATGTGTCCCATGACCATGGTTATTATTTTTCCTTTATTAACTTTATTACATGAATTTTTAACTCGGGGCTGTTACATACAAGGAGCTCTAGGCCCTAGTGCAATATTTGAAGAAGTGTAAGCATTATATGATGGGAAAGGAGATAGTAATCTACATAGAGTAAGATATAATAGAACAAACATTACAAGTGGATGGGGTTTCTACAATAGTTTCATTTGATGATTAAGTACAAGAAGGGAATAACAAACAAGTTGGATGTTATGCTCTCAAGGACACCCACATCAAAGATCACAACTTTGGAGACTCTTATGCACATGGATCCATTCACCCATGATCTATATAGAGAGGCATATTCAAAGGATAAGGACTTTTGAGTAGGTGTTTCAACAGTTGCAGAGTCAGAGTCATGTGCATGATGGCGATAGCACCATTGAATACCATCTCCAGGATGGGTTACTTTACAGACTGGATAAGCTATGTGTTCTTAAATGTGATCGATTGCAGCTAATCAATGAGGATCACACCTCCAGGGTTGCAGGACATTTTGTGTAGGGAAGACCGAGGCAAAATTGCATAGGTATGTGTATTGGCCTAAGACGCAAGAACATGTGGCTAGGTTCATAATAAGATGCTTTATTTGTGGTACCAACAAGCCAAGCAACAAGAAATAGGATTTGTTTTATCTCTTACCTCTACCCACTCATCCTTGTGAAATAATTTCCATGGACTTTGTGGAAGGTTTACCAACAACTAAGAAGGGATAGGACTACCTATTCATGGTAGTTGATAGGTTCAACAATATGTGTGTTTTGATGCCCTGTAAAAATATTATCAGTGGGAAAGAAGCAACAAAATTATTCTTTAGATAGGCCTGGGTGCACTTTGGGATACCAAGGAGCACCGTTTCAGATAGGGAGACAATATTTCTCGGTGCATTTTGGACTACATTGTGTGAGAATATGGAAATGAAGTTGAAGAGATATACATCATTTAATCCACAAAAATATGGGAAGGAAATGTAGTCAACATGAATTTGGTGTAGCTTTTGAGGGGATAAAACCAAAATCATTCGAAGACCTGAGATGAAAATATGGTATATATAAAACATTCTTACAATAAAGTAGTCCACAATTCTACAAGAAAGTCCCCATTTGAAACTTGTTTTGGATATTTTCCACCTTCAACTTTGGGAATTTCATATGGATAGTAAGGAGGATTGAAGGAATATCTTACAAGAGATGCCTTGAGGGCCAAAATTTTTATAGAGAAGATAAGATAGATCCATCTACAGGTACAAGGAACATTGCAAAAGTCACAAGAGAAATATAATGTCAGGCATGATCAACATTAAACAAAGAAATTGTTTAGGGTAGGAGACATAGTATGGATACAGTTGAACAAGGAGAGGATAGAGGGGCCTGGTAAGATATTAAGGCTTTGAGGTATGTTCCCTTTTAGATAATGGAAGAGGTGAGTGATAATTCCTATAGACTTGTTTTACCACCATATATGCGCATTTATTCAGTTCTGAATGTAAAGAATTTGAAACTCTATGAGCCTTCCGTGTTATATCAGGAAGAGGAACAAGTCCTACCTTCTGTGGAAGATTTGGCACCAAATTCCCAAGAAAATTTGACCGAAGATACAGTTTTGTAGAAGAGTCCAAAAATAAAATACAAGGGGAGCATGACCTTTGGCAGATTGGGTTGAAAGGAGAACTTCTAGGAAAAATTAAATGGTACATCGGAGAGAAGGTAGAGGAAAAATTTCCTCACCTCATTCAGTAGAATATTTTTGGGACCAAAAGCCTCCCGGAATGGGGAGGTGTAATCCAGAATGGATCATTATATTGTTTATCATCCATTTTGATACTTTCATAGTGGAAAATTTAGAGGAATCAACTAAGGGGACTATCGTAACCGACATGACCTAGTTTGGAAAACAGGGCCTGGAACCTTTTAGTAGTGTTTTGAGGCATAAAAAAACGTATTTTGGGGGTAAAAAATTTCCACTTTAGTGCCACACCATTTCATTTTATTCTACACACAGATACCTTTCAAACGGTGCAAGAATCATGCCAATCAAAGTCAATGTGCGAAAGTTATGCCACTTAGAAGTTGACCTTCCTATTTTCACCACCGTAATTCAAGAGGATATCATGTTAGCCCCCAACATTCATGGAAAATGGGATAACCATTTGATTATGATGTAAAAGACTCTAGAAGAGTTTAAATTGCAACTCTAGTTAAGAGTTGAGGTGGTTAAACCTAACCACTATTAGGCTATCAGGTTGTATTATAACCGGGCCACTAGGAGGAAAATGGATTCCATTCTTTTGAGTGCATTTGTTCTATAAATGAACCAAAATAACCAAGAGGGATAGGAGGTAGAGAACATAGGGAGGATTTGTGCACGGTAGCAGCCCATAGGCCACAAGTCATAGTTCTTTTTACTCACACCATATTTCCATTCAGAGAAAGAGAGGGGAGCAACCTCACCTTCCAGCTGGGTTTTTTTGCCAAAAGGGTTTCCCAAAGCATATCCCCTGTCAAATGTGTGTGTGAGATTTTATTTCGTTGTTCTCTATTTTTTGGATAATTTTAAATTCACATGCATGCCTATTACAATAAATCTACAGATACAAAAATATAAGAAAACTGTAATAGTGTAGAATTTCATATTTTAAATATAATTTTATCAGATATGTTGTGATGAACTGTCTAGTGGAATATCCATGACAATTTACAATTCATTTATCATGATCACGAATGCTCTTAGAATAAACATATTGATATATTGAGAGGATCGTCTTAATAAAGTCCAATAAGGAAGTTAAGATAAGTCCAAGTTTTAATTCAATATAGTTACATGGATATTAAATACATAAGAATAGTTTGTAGTGAACTAAAATGGAATAAGAAGACTTTCTAGTGAGTCTATTAATATGAATAATGTAATTGGTCACTAGTAATTTCTTTAGTTGGAAGACATATACGAGAACGGTTAGGAGTACGTGAAAGCATAAGTATGATAGCAAAGAGGAATAACCTTTATGTTTAAATGTTGAGGATAGAAAATGAAGATTTATTTGCAAATTAAGTATTGTAAAAGATTAAAGGGAAATGATTAATGACAATTCATTAAAGGATATATAGGAAGCTATGATAAGAGTGGTTATACCTACATTAATTAGTTGAAAAATATAAAAACTTAGGGTGTGTTTTTACATGGTATAATACAAGTGTAGGTATATTATACCCACTTTCTTTGTGCATGATGGCTCAAATCCAATTTTCCAATTTAACCCAACTATAGTAGCCCAATTAATTGATATTTAAAAATGCCTTGGATCATGCTTAAATCTTGTGTGGAAGAATCCCACATCTCTATATTAAATCAAGACTATGGATCGATGTTCAATTTTATATAGAGCCATTGGTGCTTTTCCAACTCTCCAATGTGACCATAATCAACAAAGAAAAACTATGTGCAATCCCCAAACCCATCAAACCGGTAGCCAAGACTTAGAAATATTAACATATGACTATGGGCTAGAACCCACGGCTTAACTCAAGAGGCACAAAGGCCTATTGGGCCCCCACCTTCTTTGGAACTCTACTCTATTTAACTCAAGGCAATGAATATTACCGATGATGGAAATGGAATAAACATAACTGCAATCACCTTGAAATAACCTATATGTTGGGTTCGTCTGTTGAGAGGACCACCTCGTCACTCGTCGGTGCATTACAACCCTCATTACTTCTACAATTGGCCGTTGATCGTAAATAGAACTTCAATTGTTGTGAATTACCTCATTTGCTAGGTTTGTTTATTGACAAGACCACCCGTTGTTTGTCGGATCAGTTGTGAAAAGGTTTGTTTGCATTACGCCTTCACTAACTCTCGTGGCCAATGGCCAATAAACATACCTTTTTTGTCAGATAATTTCATGTCGGTGTTTGTTGATAGATTCTAATTGGAAGGTGTGGATCAAAGCACTTAGCTTATGATAAAAGTTTCCAAGTTTGAAGGTCAGAAGCTGATAAATGGAATACAAATGATTCTCTAGTCCCATTAGCTAATGGTGTGCTCCTAAAGTTGGTGTTTCGATATCAAAGTTTCAGATCCAAACGATCTCTATTTGCAATGAATAATTGTAAAAGCTCGAAGTCGAGAATTCGATAGACGAGAAACCTTTGAAAAAGGTTGACTTTTTTTCAACTGATAGAAATTTGAGAAGACTTGGATTTCGTCAAATTTTGATTTGATAAACTATTACTCTAGTAAAGGTCGTACCCCAAAACTTATCACTAATATCAAAATTAGCTCTATAGGCCTTGATCAATAGTTAATATCAACAATGGACCCTTTATCGATTTAATCACTCAAACTTGTTTCAACCACACCAATTCTTCATGCATACATATGCTCACATGGGAGGATTAGATTGTCTCCACTCACAGTCTTCTACCACGACCTCAAAGACTCAACGTCTACAAAATGTCAAATATATAGACTCGAACCCAAAAATCAAACATGCATATAATAAAGGATGTTTCACACAATTTTCATTTACACAAATTTGTACACGTTTGGTCTGATTACACAAATAATTGGCCCTTTCCTCTCTATTAGACCTCTCTCGGTCCTTTACCCTCTCTCAACTATCTCACTCTATTCCTCTCTCTTGGCCCTTTCCTCTCTCTCAAACCTCTCTCGGCTATCCCACTCTATTCCTCCTCCATATTTTATTTACAAAGATCAATTACAAACAACAAGGATTATTTGTTGAGATCCACTAAAGATGGATCTGATCATCCATACATAGAAAATATCAAGACTATCCTAAAACCTATAACTCCTCAACAATTCTCCTTAAATGGTTTATTACACGTCGACGAGGAAATAATCTCTCATTTCTTAAATAAATCTCTATTTCAACTAGAAAATCAAATCCCTATCTTTAATTACATTGAATTAACTTAAATTAAATTAAGGGAATCCACTCCCTTTAGTAAATGTGGTTAGACCTCGTAAGTCTTATTGACTTGAAGGAATGCTCTTGCATCACATAATCAATAAAAATAACATTTTGATTTACATACTTTAAGGAAACCATGTGACTCTCATCCGAACATGGCCACACATGATTTTCCCATTGAATTATTGTTCGTAGGAATGAGATTTTAACCATAAAAATCACGTTAATTTTTTTGAATCATAAACAAACCAAATTATGCCACACACAAGGCTCACAATGACTCAATACTCACCTTAAACTTGAGACAAGATGACAATGACGTTCAAAATGTCTCAATTCTACAAACCATTGCTCTTTTGGTTAATCACTAGCAATTCTAGAGGCAATGGTTGTCATTCCTCCTTACCCTAGCATGCCTAGTGAGTATCTATCTTTAGTTTCACTCTTTCTATAGAAACAGTGAAAAGTCAATCGTGATCTCACCTTCCACAACAACAAACATCTCCATATTATCATATCCATGCAAAAAAACCTTAAAAAAAAGCCATATAACAAATGAGAAAGAATAAAAATAATTCCAAAATTTTGTAATGAAAAAAAAAATTACACTACATAGTTGAGGTTTGTTAATCATATAAGATTTTCATCAAAATAACAATAAACAATAAATAAGTGCAAACACAAGAAATAAAAATGAACTACATATTTAGGGTTTGTGTATCACTTAGGCAAGATTTTCATCAAACTAAGTGTGAACATAAGAGTAAAGGAAATATTCCGCAAAACATATGCATGCCAATTTCTAATTTTCCACCACAAACAACTTTTGGTACAATCCATTCATCACTCATCCTACAAGTGATCTTAGATTTGGCATGGCCAATCCATTTATCAGTTTGTCCTAGAGGTGATCTGACATTTGGAGACCTTTTACAGGGTGATTTGAGATTTGACGTGGCCAATCCATTCATCACTTCACTTGTCGTACAGAGGACGTGATAGTTGACGTGGCCAATTAGAAACCTTTTTATAAGGGTGCTCCACCACTAGCATCCCTACCCTAATAGGTTACCAAATATGAATACGAAGATTGTAATCTGCCCTGGGATCTTTTCTGAAATAACACTTGCCTGTTTCTGTTACCCTTTCAAGGTGTATAGATGTAAACGCTTTTACACCTACCAAAAAGTTGTGTTGTCGTTTCTGACACGACGGAGTAATTTCATGCACGACAATGTTTTATATGTAAACGCTTTTACACCTACCAAAATGTTGTGTTGCCGTTTCTGATACGATTGAGTAATTTCATGTACGACAATGTTTGATATAGCCCACATGGAGGAAAGGGACGATCAGAGGAAGTATCGTTGGAAGTGGTGTTGTCAGTGAGGAAGCATGCTATATTTGTGTGTCTTACTTGACAACAACACACCCATATTCCCAACTGGCAGGGCTAGGTTTTGTCCTCACACCCTCTCCCCTCTTATGCCATGCACTTGACAGCCATGTGTTGTCACCCACTTACACATTCACTTGAATCTTCTGCACAATACAGATTCAGAATTGGAGGGCTGTCATTGAGATCCATCTTTCTGTCCAGCCAGCAGAACAGATTTGGTGGCTATGGCTATCAATTGTTTGACCTTTGATGTTGTTATTACTGTTACATTTTGCATGGGTGTGTGTGTCTATTTCCTCCCATTTGTTGAATCACAACCTTCTGAAAGCGCTCCCATGTCAAACATTTCCACAGTAGAAGTAGCTAAAGGATTCAATATCTACTATGGAAGATATTTCAAAGTAGTGGGGAACTTAATCAACAATTCAAGCTACATTCTTTACCAGGTAGGCAGTTGGGCTTCTTTCATGGCATTATCAATCTCCATACACCTCATAAATGTTAAGATGCAGTTATAATCTTCACTTAATTTTAATTTTCTGACATAGTATGGTATGGAATGACAGAACACTCCCAAAGTAACAAGTCCAAATCGCTGTGGGCGTAGACTCAAATCATTTGTTACACCACTAACAAATTATTCTGTAGATACCTTCGATGTTCCAGGTATTGATTCTTACATTTACATTTACATTTACATCTTCATTTTATTCTGCTTCTGTTTTACCCAAATCATTATACACACTACCTGTGATAACTGGTATTGGACTTATCAACGCTGGTTTTCCTCTGTCATGGAAGTGGATTTTAATAAGATACGTTATCCTTTATTATTCCAAAGCTTTAAACTTTATGTTGGAAGAGCTCATCAGTTATCCAAATGTCACAATAACCATAATTGACTTCTGATAACTGATTAGCATAATTCTTCTCTTTCTGATATCAGGGAAGAGAGAAATGTATAATTTGATGATTGAAATTTAAACAATGTTAAGATTTTAATATGACAGAGCACATTGACTTGTAAAGTTGTATGTATTTCTGAGAGTCGGTCCATGGATCTAATTACTATGTTCTTGGCTATAAACTTTTTTGGATCTTGGTGGGCTTAATGCAGTATCATTTCTGGAGGTAAGTAAAGTGATGGGCCTATTAAGCATTGGCATTTGAAAAAACTTGTGTGTTTTTTATTTACCAATGTACTGACAAGCAGAGAGCATTTATATGTGCAGCTTCTCGGTGTGTTGAATAGCTTAAAAGGTGTAACATCAAAATTAGTCTCTTCACCATGCCTGGCCAAATACATTGCTGATGGCGATGTACAAGAAGTGAAGCAAACAGACCCTAAAAAAATATTACAATTTACAGCATATCTGACTACTTCTTCAGTTCCAGACCAAAAATGCAATTACATTAGTTTTGATCCTTTTAAGGAGCAAATACCATTACAGGTACATACGGGGTTACTTCACTATCTTTTCTTGAACTTGAAGTTGAAACTTCTTAGACAGCGATATGGATCCTTAACCAAAAGACCAAACTAAGTTCTTCGGCAAGGTACCGACTATCATTAATTTTATCATTAAGACAATGTAAGTTTTAGGCAGAGGATTTTCTAACAGTAACCACATTCTTCATCCAAGGTTATGGACTGTGTTAATTAGATGAATTTGATTCTTTGCTTAGCGTGCAGAATGGATAAAGTATGTGGCAACATTCATGAATTATGAAACGAGGGCTAATGATGTTTTTGAAAAGGTAAGCAAATAGTCCATGATTCCCTGCTCTGATGGATTTAATTGGGATCTCAAATAATTACTTCGGGTATGTTTCAAAGGTGAAGAAGAACTATATGTGTTTAAGTGCACTAGCAGGGAACGCTTCCACAAAACCAACTGTTGCATGGATCACATTCGATGAGGTATGCAATTTAAGATTGAATGCACATTATGATCAAGGAAAACAAATCTGCAACCATTTGTTTCTGCAAGTTCCAATAAGTCTTCTAGGAACATGTGTTGGTTATAGGCACAAAACTTCACTGTGGGACAAATTAAAAGTACACGTGATGAAAACAGCTGCTCACCCGGTACCTATGATAATAATTTTAAGTAACAGTGGCAAAACTGATCATAACTTAGACCTTAACTCAGTGAGGACAGTCTTTACTGACTGCTATTTGCAAATGGGGGTTGACTCATCACAGTTTATTTGAGGAAAATCATACCAGTTGAAACTTGAAATAACCCACAGGTGGTGTATAAGGGGTCAGAGATTCACTCTTGCCAAATGCTTCTAAGTCGTCTTGGGCCATTGACATGTTTTCTTATGTCTCAAGAAGCCAAACTCTTAGCCAATCAAAAGCAATTTTAGGTCTTAACTCAATCTATATCGTATCCGCAAGAAAGCCAATGACCCTTTTGTCCATTGCTGTAGCTACCTCCTGTGGAGTTATGTGCTTTCTCATAACATCGAGCTTTAGTTCCACACATGAAACCAGACACTACCCGTAACCCAGGATTGCAATTGAATCTCTTGCCCAGAAAGACTATACCAATGATAGTTATACTAGTGGAACTCTCTCTTCAAGACACCTCATACCTTTCAGACTATGGAATTTAAGTTGCATTTTTAAAGGATAAAGCTCTTTCATATATTTCTATTTACCCTGACGAGTTGTTTGTATTGATCATGTTCAATTACTTATTTCTTTTGCAGGATATCTGGTATTTCTCTGGTGAGGCCTATAAATTACAGGTCAACTTCTGTCCATTGACTGTATTTCATTGCTTTTGAGTTTCTCTACCACAAGAAACAGAGTCGGCAAACGTTTTTTTCTCAAACATTTGCTATGTCATGCACCCAATTTGCCTTTAGGTTCTGCTTGCATGTCACGCAGTGAGATCTTAACCTTTTGTTAATCAAGAAAATAATTAATAATGACTGCCTATACATGGAATGTATTAGTACAGTACGTTCTAGATGCAGGGGGCTCAAGTTTGGAGGAGTCGGTGTACTCAAGCACTTTTAACATGTCGTTGGAATCCCAAGTAGAGAACTTCCATAATATTTTGGCTGTAAGTGAATTCCTCTCCAACATTTAAGCTGGCGTTGGTAATCTTCTGACATGACATGATTGAATTGGTTAGAGCAGTTTGGTTAGGATACCTATGTTATTATCTATCCTGACTAGTGCCGACTGACTCATGCCTTACCTTTGAAAGAATTGGTATGTAATAAATCTGAAGTTGGATGAGTTTATGGTGTTGATTTGATTCAGAGAGTGGATATAGTGATAGATGAGAGTTATTATGGAACCGAAACATCCAACTACACAATGCAAACATTCACTCAGAACGCTCACATTACTGAGTATGATACCTTGACAACTCCAATCCCATTCCCATTCATAGCTACTGGGAATGTATGGCGATATGATAAGAAAATTCAAGGCTCTTCTGCGATTGGTAAGTTTCATTTCTATATAGCAAAAACAATCAAATTGCAGTTATGATTACTGATTTATAGTCTTGACAATGATTGCTGGACTAATTGGCATGTATTGCATGCAGATTGGTGGGATGGTGGTTTGGCACAGCCTCAGCTAGCACTCGCTGATTTCATTCAGGCTTTGCATCCTCAACCAAATTACACCACAACTTTCTTGAGAAATATTGCAAAGGTTAGGTTAGAGCTCAGCAGCATTATATTAGCAGAAATAGTTGTCTGTGCAAAGAAATTGTCATAATGAATATCTGACTGTTGCTAGGCTGCATTTGCAGGGAGAGGGGACAGTTGATGCAACCATTGAAGGGTGCACACATGACAATTCTAATCCAATGGAACCCACCCTGGTTCCTTGCGATTCCTTCAATGAAATAGATATTTGATATGCACTCTAGGTTTAGCTTAGAGTGTTTGGGCTTTAGGACATTTTCGATCAAGCATGGAAAAAAATTATGTAAATGTAATGGGGTAAATTTTCTTTATTCAGTGGAAGAGAGCGGCCTTCATGTAGAAAGAGTTATCTCTTTCTTGTTCTTACATTAATGGAGCTAATTAATGGAGCTAGTCTAGGCAGAGACCTAGGTTGGGTAAAGGGATTGGCTAGATACTTGACAAGATTATAATGTACCGATTAGATGGATACAACGATTCTATTAAGATGTATATCACTATGAAAGAGGTCAATGAGACGTGTGTTCTATAGGGTTAACATTTTATTGTATTTTTTTTTTTCGAGTATGAATGCCCATTAGTGTTACGACTTGGTGAACAACACTCCCCTACAAAAGAAAGGGAGCATCTAAAATGACTATGAAAAAAGAGAAAATATATCAATATTTAGTTTGACGAGGAGTTGGATAAAAGGGAGAAAACTTGAAAAGTGATGCTGAAAATTATTCCAAAAAACAAAAAAATTAATACATCAATACTGGAAAGACTTGATTCTATATCGAGAGAAGAGAGATAAAGTTACAAGACTAATTTGATTAGAGTTTTATGGGGAAAGATGAAACGAGTGGTCTCTTTTGACCATTTTAGGTTTTAAAAATGTGATTAATACACAATAATGAACATGTTTTTTGAGTGAAACTTGGAAGACTTGGTTCCATTTGGAGAGAAGAGAGTAAAGTTACAAGACTAACTTGGTTGAGTATTATGGGAAAAATATGAAAGGAGGCACCTTTTTTAACAATTTTAGGTTAAAAAAAGGATTAATACACTACAATGATCATCTACTTTGAGTGAAACTTGAGTTTTAGACTGCAAAAGAAATCTGATTTTGAGGTCTCTTATGAAAGTTAATAAAATATGTTTGCCGCTTCCCATCTTCCTAAATAATATAGTGATAAAACAAGAGGTCCTATATAGAGATAGATATAAGGGTACATAACAACTTCTCTTGAATTAAGTAAGCACTCTAATGAAAAGTGCAATACACCTTTTGTCTTATAAAGAATTTGAGATCTTGAAGTGTGTTGATTTTTAAATAGTCAATAAAATCTACTATGAATTTCATAATAAGCAAGAAAACAAGGTGTATTTTTTTTTTTTTTTTGGCTCCTTATTACATAGCTTACATATGCACTAAGGATGAGGTATGTGATGATCATTCTACATCCTTTATTGGGGAAAAATCTTCAACTAACCGATATGAAAGTGAAGGTTATGAGAGAGTAGGCCCTAATGATAGCTTGAACCCATAATAGAAACATTCTCAATGTGGAGATAAGTGTAGTAATAATGATGAAGCTTAGGAGAAACTAACTATTTCAATAAAATCTACATATCTTTCATATATGCTTTGTGAACCCTCAAACATAATCTCTCTATGGATATGTTTTCTAGATACTTTAGGGTTAAGAATAGAGACACAAGATGGTAGAAGGTTATCAATATCCAAGCCAAAAAAGTGTAAACTATATGTAACCTCTTACCAAGAATGACACTAGCCTTGCTTGGCTAGATGCTTACAACAATGTAGTGTGAGAAACACAGTTATTTTAGGAAGGTAATATTTTGAGACGATGCCATGGTGATAAACCCAAAATTTTCAAATTTAATAATATTAAGGATCGATCTCTTACATTTAATGATTTTAGAGGGTATAAAATAAAAAATCTCTCAACAAGGGACCATTCTCTTTGTCAACTTCTAATACACCAAATATCACATCCATGTAGTAAAATTTGTAATACAACCTTGTGGAAAAGGTTGATATTAGATTGGACATCCCAAAATAAAGATAAGAGAACCATCTTTGTTAAAGAGATTGAACAACATAACTCATATTTATTGTCCTTTCAAAAACAAGGGCCATATTGAATATTGGTCCAACAAACAACCATTTAGATAATTATAATATATGTTAATGTGCATTGTCTTACCCTTATAGAAAACATGAATGATATAGAGATGACACATTGTAAGTTGTAAGCCTTTTTGAGGTTAACTTCTAATCCATAGAATCAAAAAAGTCGTTGAGAATATCCAACTAGCTTTGGAGACCTTCAATGCCACAAGACATACAGAAATATGATCTTCTAAACTGATAATTACTTTCCAATGATTTCTTTAACCAAGTTCACTTATGCCAAATACATCATTTGAGCAATTATACATAGATAATCTCAACATTAATGGCAATAGGATCATAAAGAGACAACCAAGCACAAAAGAGACACAAATTTACCCCGGGAAAACCCATTAATCTTTTCTTAGGAGCAATTGTTCAATTCAACAAAAAGTGCAATTTGATTTTCTAGTAAAACTTGGTCAAACTAACCACAGAATCCACATAGATCAAATCTGGTCAAACAGACTGGAATTTGGCTTTCCCGCTACTGCCAAGAATTTCTATCAACTTCAGCCAACAGGGATTACATTTTTCCTCCAGCTACCCAAAACTCGATCAAATTTCTTAAAAGATAAGTCAAACTACCTCGAATCCTGCCCTAAAAAGTTCAATCAAACAATCAATTTTTGTGGCCCACACGTGTGAGGTAAATGTTGGTCAAATGCTAGTCTTCTTCATAAATTTGGCTCCTCAGGAAAGTCGGCCTCTTCCTAAGTCTTCTTCGTACGTGTGAAATAAAGAAACGATGTGTCAAGTGAGTGAACAAATGAGGAGGGATAATGCCCTATTTATAGTGATTTAGGGTGCCCTAAGTGGTTTTCCCTTATGCTAGGCTAACTTGAATTTTGGAGGTAATTTAATTTCAAATTTAAATTTAATTTTTCTTCCTTTTTATTTCCTATTAAGGGCTGACTTGGATTAGTTAGGAATATTGACCGAAACTACCCAAAAATTCAACACTCCCTTTTATCTAGGGAGGTATTCACCTTGACTTCCTCAGATGTCCTCCTTGTTGAAGAATTTCTCCATTCCAAGAAAAGATTGAATGAGCCTGCTATGTTAATTTATCCATCCACTTCATGTTCGATCCTATAATCATGTGGAAAGTATCCTCCATTGGCATAATGCAAAGAAACTAGTTACCCACTAGTCAAATAACCTTTACAATTAGTCACCCACTAGCCAAATACACTTTGGCGATATGGTCAGGTACTGCTTGACTGGAGTAAACACGAGACTAGTCTTGGGTCACCAACTATCCAATTTGTCACTTCTAACTAGATCATTATCCCTAACCAATGGTGAAACTTGGTCCAATTTACCATTCATTCATGTTTTCACATGATACTTGAATGGTAAAGCACTTGTCTGATGCTATGGGGCACTCACTCTACCCACTAGCCAAGTAACCCTTGGAAATATGGTTAGAACCTTTTGACCAAGGGAGCACTCTGGGCCTTGACCTAGGGAGAATATCTTCCCTTTTATGCTACAACATCAACACTCCGTCTAACCAAGGGAAGCATTCTCAACCACTCCAAGCTTGTCCCTGAAGTAAAAAAACTTCATCGTGGGATAAATTCTTTGTGAGAATGTCAACAACCTGCTTGTCCATAGAAATGTATTAGAGTCTCACTAATCCCTTTTGTACCATGTCTCATTACTTGATCTCAAAGTGCTTCGACCCATCATCACAATCATCTCCAACACTTGGTCAAAAAATCCAGTGACCAACTTCCAAAGCCACATTGCTTCACAACTTGCTAAAATAGTAGTAGTATACTCAACCTATGTAGTGTTTAGTGTGACAGATGTTTGCTTCCTTCTCATCCAGGATATCATAAAAGAACCCATATTGAAGTAACATTTTGATGTGCTCTTCCTATTTTCAACACTCCCTGATCAATCGGAATTTGTATATCACTACAGTTGTACTTCATCTTTTGAGACATATCTCAATCCATATCCAATTGTAGCATGCTAGTACCTCAACACATGTTGTGTCTCTTGCCTTGGCTTAACCATAAACTGATCAACTTCCTTCACTAGATCCATCACGATAGCTATTTTTTTATCACCTTTACTTGGTGTTCCCTCTGACATTGAAACAAAACTTGTTGTAGCAATCTTGGTTGCTCCCTCTGCCACTATTTCTTCTAAGTCATTGAAGGATATCTATCGTCAGGCATGGTCCACTCATAAAAGGCATACTTCTCTTAGAGACTTCCCATCTATGAGCATTTAGTCTAGCAATCTCAATCCCATGACACCCATTTGGATAGCTAGTCCTTTCACCAAATCTAAATCATAGCCTCTCAAATTCTTTAGAGTGGTCACCATGGGAGTGTTCATGGAATTTCAATCCATCATCCCAAATATCTGAAGGATCTCAATAGTATACTTCCCTCGACCAAGAAAGTAATCCATCAAATCTAGATCCTTCAACTCAAACTTAGAGGTCAACTCCCTTTGAAGCAACACTTTCTAGGGTAATCCTAATTGTTTCCCCTATCACGGAAGAAAATCCTCCTACCACTATTGATGGTCCCTCTGTCACATGATTCCTTCTTCTCCTGTTAGAAAAAAGTCATATAATAACAAGATCAACCAAGACTCATCAGATATCCATCAATATGAGAATACCATGCTCGAGGTCTTGACAACTAGAGCATTAAATGTCTCTTCACAATATTTTCACTCTTTTTGGGAGAACCATTTTGTTACAAATATCACTTGTACTTCTCTATGCTACCATCTACTACATGCTTCATATTGTATATCCTCTTAGAAGTCACTTTCACTCAGGTCTCGACACTATTTCCACATGCCATTCTTTATGATAGACTTCTTTCATCATGGAATCCTTTCAAACTACCTGGATGTCTACTTCCTCCGACTAAGAGCTCTTCCAATTCTCTATTAGAACAATTTCTCCCTCTTGAACACATATCACTCTAACTGAATTTATGCTCGATCCTAGGAGAATCCTCTTGCCACAAAATTTGCATCTTTCTTCCTAATGCTTCCATCTTGGAAGCTTTCACGATGTACTTACAAATCTTACTTTTTATTTGAATATTATAATGAACTCCCTCTTGATCCTTGCCTTCTCGCAGAAATAATTGAGATACATTTGCAAACTCATCAATCTAGAGATGCTCATCCTCATCCTCATCATTAGATGCTAATTCATGTAGCTTTCCTTTCCTTCCTTGAATGAATTTTACAAGCTAGAGTTTCTTCATCCTTAAGTTGTCTAGCCACATCAAAGGCTCAACTATAAGCTAATGAAATTTTCATGCCACTGAGTACACATTTCTATTAGCATTCAACATTCATGGGTGTGTTCTGGGGTTTCAAAAACACCCAAAACCAAGATAACAACCCTCACATAAAATTCCTTGTATATTTGGTCAACAACTCTACTTTAAAAAAAAAAAACATTTGAAGCCAATTCAGACTCATCCCTAACACAACCTTGACTAGCTTTCAACATAACTGAATTAATGCTTCAAGGACACTTTGAAATTAGCCTAAGATAACTCAGATCAGGACTCAGTACATGGTCTTAGGAAGGCCGAAATATAACCCTTGAAAAAACCTCAAGGATAGGATGAGAATTTCCATATGTTAGGTCAATATTGGCCATAAAATATTTACTGAATTGTCTTTAACCAATAAACAAAATATACTTCAAAAAAGGACCTTGAATGTGCCTTTGATCATACTTTGCAAACAGTGAATGAAAACTTCATGTCTAGCTTCAAAACAACCTTGAATAATTCTAATTAACCTCAAAAGAAACTTTACAGATAAAGCCTTCAAAAACTTAGTATGAAACAAGGTTGAAACATACCTCAAAATACTAGCAAAAAGGGTTGAAATCAGACACAGAAGGAGGCCATAGAATAATTTCAGGTCTACTTCAGAATTAGAATAGTTGCACCACAAATCCACCACATAAAATGCCTTAGATAAAGGTCGAAATTTTGTTTCAGACAAGGGTCTAGTTTAGGTTCAATAATGGCCTAAGTTAGGCATCAAAAAGACCTAAATGAAACCCTTCCACAAGATGAAATTAGGTCAAGTCAATAGCTTCAGATTAGATCCATCACACACATATAATCAAATGAATCCAAAAAAAATTGATTCTTGGCTTCCTTTGACTTTAAATATAGCTCCAACTTCATACAAACTTCAACTTCCAACTTCCTTGGCTTCCATAGGGAAATGAACTAAGATAGAATTTTCAAAACTTGGCTTCTTCAATTCTCTTTAATGGCTACTCTTTCAACTTGGATCTAATACCATGTTGACTTTTCAAAGAAATCTGATCTTCTAAACTAATAATTACATTCCAATGATTTCTTTAACCAAGTTCACTTATGTCACATACATCATTAAGAAAATATGCATTGAAAATATCAACAATAATGCAATAATGACAGTAGGATCATAAAGGGACAACCAAGCAAAAAAGAGACAAAAATTTACCCTAGGAAAACCTAATAGTAGGAAAAACCCATGAATCTTTTGTTAGGATAAGTTGTTCAATTCACCCAAATGTACAATATGATTTTCTAGTCAAACTTGGTCAAACTGACCATATAATCCACACAGGTAAAACCTAGTCAAATAGATCAAAATTTGGCCTTCCTATTGCAGCCAAGAATTTCTATCAACCTCAGTCAACATGGCCGAAATTTGGCCTCCTACAACTACCTAGAACTCGGTCAACCTGCCTAGAAAATACTACCTAGAATCTTGCCTAAAAAATTTCAGTCAAAAGGTCAATTGTTGTGGCCCACACGTGTGATTTTAACACTGGTCAAATGTTAGTATGCTTCAGAAATTTGGCTCCTTAAGAAACACGACCTCTTCCTCAGTCTTCTTCGCACATATGAAAGAGAGAAATGATGTGTCGAGTGAGTGAACAAATGAGGAGGGCTAATTCCCTATTTATAGTGATTTAAGTTGCCCCAAGTAGTGTTTCATTTTGCTAGGTCGATTTGACTTTTGGAGGAAATTTAAATTCAAATTTATATTTTAGATTTCTTCCTTTTGATTTCCTTTTAAGGGCCAACTTGGAGTAGTTCGGAATACCGACTGTTGTATCTCAAGAAACAATCCCTTGGTTGTGGTAAGGAATCAGTGCTAAAGACATTTTATAAATATATGTCAAAATTACAATATCAAATGGCCTTTGCTTAACACCTTTGGAATTTAATTACTTAATACCCTCAATAATCTGATACAATGAAAGCCTTCACAATGCCATAAACTGCTGATATTTGAATGAGATGAAAAGAAGAACTGTAAGGGAAACTCAAAATGATATGCTGAAAACACAGAATCTACCACTTTTAAGTTTGAGAGGAAATTCATGGAGAGAGAGGAAAATTGAAATAATATGTTGTAAACATAGAATCTATTACTTTAAAGTTTCATCAGGAGTTTGTGAAGAGAGGGGAAACCCAAAATAATATGTTGTAAACAAAGAATCTATTACTTTTAAGTTTTAGAGAGAATCTGTGAAGGGAGAAGAGATGGAGTGAAGGAGCGCACATTAAGGATTGTTTAACTCTTACTTATATGTGTAAAAAGAGACCCAAAACTACATTAATTCACTACATTCAAAGAGGAATAAACACAAAGCGAAATTGGAAAGACATATAAACATCAATAGGTGTAGGAAACTTGATCTTCTTTCATTAATTTCTCAGAAAATTCAGTACCAAATTAACAGTCATCTAGAGGTCCAAAACTCAGAACCTCTTTTCTTTATTTCTACCTACTTAAATACATCAAAGTAGTTCGTAACTGCTGAACTCCTTGAAACTACACGACTACCTAAACTATTAATATTAATTATGAAATCATACCAATAAAACAAATTGAAACTAGAAATATCGTTCGTTTTGCTGAATCTAATGTTGTTGATGCGTCCCCCGAAGTGCTGAGGTGTCCTTTTTGGTTATGATGCGGTAGCTGCACAACTCTGTAACAATGCTTTAGTGCCTGACTTGACCCAGCTGTCATGCTTCCCACGGTGCCACTATATGTTCTTCTCTCTGTCTCTGCCTATGCCTCTGTGTGTGCCTGCAGCATTCCGTATTCTCTTCATCAACTGCTGTAGGACTTTAAATTGAACCATATTCTTCCCACCTTTGGAGAAAGCATCGTGTCCGCTTTCTATCGCATTATGGCGTTTCACTGACTTTATGTTACAATCCTCCTTTCTTCCTTTGATGTGATTTAACACCAGAGATGCCTTACCTCCGCATTTGAAAACCTTTCGAGTTCACCTTTAAAACCACATCAAATCTGCTTACAAATCGCAGATCGGGGATTTTTTATGAGACATGGAAGGTAAGTGTTAAACTCTGCAATGCGTGAAGTGTGACAGACAAAAAGTGAGGTGGTAAGAAGAGGTGGGGTCAATCGCAAATTGCAATCAGTGATATGGAGCTTTACCACACTTCGCACTTCGGCGATCATAACATATTCCTTTAGCGCCTTTCTTCCAAACCTTACGATGTGAGATATGCGATCACATCTCATTGCAATATTGAAAGTTTAGCCATATTACAAACTCGTATCCTTTATCGAATGCAATATGTGATACGATCTCCGCATTCCATCCCTCTGTTCCAATTCTGCGCTTTGATCCTGACCATCTGTTTTTCCCTTTGCGCCTCCTCCAAAACTCTTAAGTTTTTAAGGGAAATGCGCCATTTCTACGCCTTCGGGAAATTAGTTTGTTTGCTCCACGGTCTAACCCTCCTGATCTTATCCGGCGTTCTTCTGCGCTTGTCCCTCCTAAGCTTGCGAATGAGCCCGACTCGACCTTGTCCGGTGTGCAATGTTCTGAACGTGCCCATCGGTCTGGCTCTTGAAGTGTTATGCACGTGAATGAGCTCGACTCGACCCACCTTCACATCTCATCAAGTAATGTTAATGTACCAACATATAAATCAAAATTCTTCTACGACACACAAAATTTTACATTTTCTATCATATATGCTTTTTTGGTGTTTTGAAAAATATTTCAAAGGTAAATGCAAATGAGCCACAACATCTGGCTCCACCTGGGGATAGTGATTTTTTCCATGAAATCGCTAAGAACCACATATTAGTGCCTTATTCATTGGGCATGGAGTCAAATATTTCTTGGTGACATATGAACAATGAGCAATCTGGTATTTACAATGGTGGAATGTTGACTTTTAATGCTAGAAATAATGTTTCAGATATTGCCTGTTCACAAGAAGTTGTAATGAATCTCCATCTAGATCTTCCAAAATGAATGTGTTATTTGACCTTGCCTTAGATATTCTGTATGGATCATACTAGAGAGGGTCAAATTTACCATGCTTCCCCTTTTCTTCTCGTCTAGTGTCCCATCTCAGTACCAAATCTCCTTCTTGAAAGAGAACTTCTTTTGATTTTATGTCAAATATAGACTTCATCTTTTCCTAATAAGTAAAAAAGTTATCCATGACTTTGTTTCTGTTTTCGCTTGATTCAATTATTTTTTCAATCTTCTTACTAGAGCATTATTTTATTCCTGAGCTTCTTGAAGGAAATAAATCATTGGTTTGGGCAGCTGAGTAGGAAATAGTGCTTGAGTCGCATAAACCAGTTCATAGGGAGACTTTCCAGTAGATCTCCTGGTAGTGACTCGAACTGCCCAAAGGGAAAACTTCAACTTCATATCCCAATCCTTCTAATTCTCAGTGATCGTCTTCTTCAATATTCTTACCAATGTCTTATTGGAAGACTCTATCAATCCATTCCCTTGGGGATGATGTTGGGGTCTCATGATTTGGCAGATTGGTATACCAAATGACAAGGCAACATGGAACCAGTCTTTGGAGCTCTAGGACCTAGCCTTCCTAGACTCAGAGAGGGATCTCTCTATTTGTTCGGCAAAGGATATGAACTTGTTTGATTTATATTGGTATACCAAATGACAAGGCAACATGGAACCAGTCTTTGGAGCTCTAGGACCTAGCCTTCCTAGACTCAGAGAGGGATCTCTCTATTTGTTCGGCAAAGGATATGAACTTGTTTGATTTATAGAGTTGATTTTAGGCTAGTTATTAAGTGTGAGGCTTTGTTGTTTGTTTTGGTTGGACATAATGATCAAAGAGCATAGATAGAATGAGGAAATATCTAAGTCATTGGGCAATGGAGTCAAATGGAAGTCATGAAAAGTTCATCAATGGATCGGGGAGTATCATAGGGAAAATCTAAGTTGGCCAGTGGATCTTCAAGTTTTAAGGGGGTTTATGAGATGGAAATCAATTGTAAGAATGAAAAGTAGGATAAAGGGAAATTAAGAATCCTTTATCATATGTACTTCTCAACAAAGGGAATTAAAATATCACAAGAAAATAAAGAGACAATCAATAGACAGAGCAAACCATAAATTCTACAATCCACACTTCAGCAAGTAATAATTCAAGACAAACTTTTACAATGAAATATAGAAGACGAGAAACTCATTTAACTTCCAGCGATTTCACCTTCAAGGACAGAAAACACTTAAGACACACATATAACTGCAATCAGGGAAGAGGGAACTCCTAAAAATCCTTGATTATAGTTATGAAGATCTCTAAAACAATCAGTTAAGCAAGTACAAAGGGTATGATCGAAACAAAACCTCTTTGGCAGACTTTAAAGAATGGTACTTTAGAGAGAGACTTCAAAATACAGTATTTAAGTGGTAGCAAGTAAGCAGGGAAAACCAAAAATCATGCTTGAAACCAACTGTATTCAACTATTTATGAAATAAATAGGCTTAGGGGGTCCAGAGAGAAATCAATAATTCTCTGAAATTTCCTAGCAGAAGAAAACATTAAGGCTGTGAAGAATAAACATAACTAAGGTGCTTTCAAAAGACATTTCTTAGCCTAAAACTTTTATTCTACTGCAACACAGAAAGATGGAAACATAATGAAAATAGGAAATAACAATAATATATTAGAAGCACTTCACCAACAACCAAGTTCAGGGATCCAGTGATCGAGCCTCCTCCATCAACAAACAAATCAAGACATCCACAAGTTTCCAGACTTCAATTTCCTTTCAACTTCCAGGAGACTATGTATTACTTCAAAGAGTCATCTAATGCCAACAAGATAATGAGTTCAGATGCAGTATTCATGTTGCAAATGAGGAGGTGAAGCCTAAGATAGGGTTTGAGTATCATTTATTACAGAGTAAGTGCATTCCTAACCTTGAAGACCATGCAAGGCTCAAGGCAGGAATATCTGCAACTACTTCTCTATTTTAATAACTTCTTTCTTAACTTCTAAGGAAAAAATAAGTGAATGTGTTGACTTTAAGGCTTATTCATAACTTTTACAATAACTGCCTTAATGATTTTTGAAGGAAACAAAGCAATTAGGTGGAAAAAAATATCTTTGAGACGAATAATTGTTTGTGAACTGAATCATTCGAATTTGTCTTGGGTTAGTCTGCCCTTTGTCTATCTTTAATCTCTGTTTTAAGCCTTAAACTCTGTTCTTATGCTTTACTATCTGCTCTTTATCACTTTTTCTTCAATCTGTTTAGATTTCTATTCTGTTCCTTTAATCTTCTGATTATTTCTTTTGATCCTTGCCTTTATCCCTTTAATCACTGTCTGCCTGGCTAATCTTTTGTTTTTATATTCCTTTGATCAATATTAGCTCTTAATCCTTCTGATCTTAATTTCTTCACTGCTACTTCGACTATCTGTGTTTGTCCTTTGTGCAGGGACACACTCTTTATGTGCTGGAGGGTTTATAATTCATTGATGAACATGCTTTCATCATCGGTCAAATCCTGAGAGGGCCTTTGATCTCCATAATTTTGGATTTAAGACCCCTGGATCGTCATCCAGGGGTTTCATTCTTCCTTTATGGATTGTAGAAGGGCATCTGGAATTCTCCGCCATTAAAATTTTCACAAACACAAACCATTAGTTTAAAACCATGCGGGGTGGGCTCGACTGGATTTTCATGGGTTTCGGGTGGTCGAAAGGCGTTAAAAGAGGGAGGAATGGGGAAGGAGGCAAGGTTCCAGAGGTGGAAACCGAGAAGAAATTTAATTTTGGTGCGAGGAGAGGAAAAGCAGATTTGAAAACCATAGGTGGTTTATTGTGCACGAAAAGGGTGGTAAGTGGTTTAGGGCCGAACGCACACGATTCCATTGGGCGATTGATGCATGTCCAGCGGAAAACTGCCTATTTCACGTAGGTTAGGGGTTTTTAAACCCATCGCAATTTTCTATGTGATATGGAATCTGGGGCGTCAGATCTTAGGGAGGGAGATCGACAGTGCAGAACGATTCGAGGAGTGGCGCACAAGTTTAGAGGGTGGAGCCTGGGGATAGGTGGCGCGATATGAATGGTTGGCAGGGTTTTAGTGGAAGGCGGGCCCAGGCATGATTATGTGGCGGAGCTTTTTCGGGTAGCGCAGGGTTGTATCAATTCGGGATAAGGGGCAGGGATGCGACAACCATCGGATCAGGCCCAGGGCTCCAGGTCGACGATGGAGGTGGCTCGATGAAAAGATAAGGCGAGGCGAGGGAAAGTGGGCCCACTTTGATATTTTCAAAGGTTTTAAAGGGGTTTAAATAATGAAAGACGACGGTGTATAAAGAGAAAAGGACGAAGGTATAGTCAATACCGGGGAGGGACTAATAATAGCGGAAGGTCAGGGTTATATGGGTAAAAGGGGTTAGGGTTTTAAGAAAAAGGAGCTTAAGCCCTATTTGTATAAAATGGCGGGTTTAGTATAAAAACAAGGTTTTATAAGGTTTTGAAAAGGTCCGATAGGCTTAAAAGTTAGATTTAAACAATGTAAAAAGGAATTTTTACATTGTTTAAGGTTTTTAGAGGAAAAATAATGAATGAGGGGGGGTTCAAGAGGGTTTTGAGGAAGGGAAAAAGTGGGTCTTTTCAGAGGAAGAGGGTTATGAATGGAGTGAAAATGAGGTGATGAAATGATGCAAACAGGTCTAAAATGATGAATTCTTTATTTGCAGCAGAAGGGTATACTGTTAGGAGACAGAGAGGAAAATATAGTGAAAAATAGTTAAACTTAGGATGATGAAGGCAGTGAGATTTCTAGAACTCACAACATTTCTCAAATGTTGTTTCTAGGAATCTAGGATTATAACTTAGTCATCTTTTGATATCATAAAAAATTACTGATGACTAACAGTGCCTCCACTTGGGGAGGGAAACTTTCCTTTCAAGGTGTCCAAAACTCCAGTTTATCAAATCTCTGAGTTTCAGCAGACCAGTGTCTTTTCCATTGGGCAGATTTTGCCTTCTTTTCACTTGCTGATATTTCTTCGAAGCGGCAATCTTAACAATCTGCAACATATGATTTCTTTCAAACAACATTTCTACCTACCCAATTCTTCTTGTCCTAACATTTTTTCTTATTTGAGTGTACTTGGACTAGCAAACTCTTTGACATTTTATTTTTTAAAAAAGAAATAAACTATCTATCTGTATCCTTATTTCTTCCAAGAGTTCAGATTAAACTAGTGAACTCTTTTTATTTTCTACCTAAAACTATTTGACTGCCAAGATTAAGCTGTTTGACAGCCTTGATTCTCTAAAATATTGACAAGAAATTTAAAGCATGGTTCAAATTAGGATTAAACGGTCTGATTCACCATGGTTGTGGCATTGGAACAAGCTACACACAATCATTATTTTGCATAGAAAGTAACTTAGAAAGATAAGGCTGTGATCTATCATTTGTAATGCATCTTTATCTTCCTCTTTGGTTCTTTTTTGAGCATGTGGAACCAGTATCTTATATTCCCTAATCTATTCTTTTCATAAGTCAAGTTTGAGATAATCTTGAAAATCATTGTTTGTACTAATTTATCAACATAAATTTAAAGCATGTTCAGCCATGATTAGGCTAGATGACTAAACAAGATATATTTTTGAATCAGCAGTGGCATTTAGATTTGCACATTTTCATCAATACTGTTTTTTGGGTATGGGGCTGTACCTCTTTTGAATTTTCCCTCTTTTCTTTTTCTTTCATTGTTATTTGTATTTTTGCTCCCAAGATTTTCTCATGCAATGTTTATATACAATGAATGAAAGCTTTGAAGTTAAGACTCTTGACAGAAATAGTGTTTGAGCATCCTGCCATTGACAGGACCTCCAAACAATTCTTCTCCATTCATCACTTGTAAAACGAAAGCATTATGACCCCTAATTGAATGAATGATATACGACCCTTTCCATAAATTTTCAAATTTACCATGTTTTCCTTTGTCTTCCCTCCTGGAATCCCATTTCAAAACTATATCTCCAACTTGGAAATTGTTTGATTTATTTCTTCTGTCAAAGATCTTATTGATGTTCTCTTGAATTGATTGTGTCCTTTTGTACACTTCCTCTCTTGACTGCTATAGATGAATGGTTTGATTCAGCCTTCTCTGCATGTCATTTTCTTCTGTTTGTATTTCTTGGAGAAGTTTCATGACTAGAACTCCCAAAGATGTAGGGAAAACTGCATCTAGGCCATATGCCAGCTGATAGCGAGGCATATTTATTGATTTCTTGGTGGTTAGCCTATCAACCCATAATGCATGAACCAACTTACTATGCCATGATTTCTGATTGTGATCCAACAGTCTTTTGATAATGTTGATCAAGCTTTTATTGGATGATTCATCTAGGCCATTTCCTTGGGGGTAGTAAGATGTGGAATGCGCCAATGTGATATGATATTTATAGCAGAAGTCAACCATTCTTTTGTATTTGAAGGAAACAACATTGTCTGTAATGATCTTTCTAGGACAACCAAATTGGGATAATATGTTGGTTTCAAGGAAATTGATAATGACTGAGTCAGTAGCATTCCTAGAAGGGATAGCTTCTATCCATTTGGTAAAATAATCAGTGGCAGTAAGGATCCACTTATGTTAGGCATATGAGGTTGGGTTAATTTCTCCAATAAAGTCTAAACCCCATTGTTGAAAGGGAGCCTCAACACTGATGGGATGCAATGGTAAAGGTAGGAGTTTTCTTTTGCCATAAAAAAATTGACACTTATGGCAAGTCATGACTAGTTTCCGAGTATCAGGGAAAGGGGTGGGCCAATAATAGCCATCTCTAAGAATTTTTTTTGCTGTTGCTTTCTAGTAAAGGTGGCCTCCACACTCTCCCTCATGTAGCTCATGCATGATTTTTCCTGCATCATTCTCAAGCAAACATTTAAGCAATGTGCCAACAAAATTTTTCCAATATAACACTCCATCTAAAATGCAGTAATTTAAAGCTTTCTGTTTCAAGAATATAGCTTTAGTATTTGATAAAGAAGGAGGAGTATTAAGATAAAGAAGCACATAAATGATATCAGCATACCAAGATGAATTCAGAAAATTTTCTTCAATCTATGGAGTTGTGAATTCTTCTTGTTCTTCTAAAACATCAACCATATTTATATCTAATACTTGGAAATTTGATTCTACCATGAGTTTTTCTAATCCTTGTCCTTTAATTAGCTTGGTAGGCCTGATTTATAAATCATATTCTAAGATAATAGCAATCCATTTTCCCCTTTTACCATCAGGGTCTTTATTTAGAATGTCATTTACAACTGTATGTGGGACAAAATCAATGATATGTGAGTGTAAAATGTAGCTCGGAAATCTTTAAATGCTTTTATCAAGTCTAAGGCTTGTTTCTCCATGATATTGTATTTGAGTGGAGCATCTCTTAAGGCTCTGTTGAAGAAGGATATTGGTTGTTCTTGGCCCATGTCATTCTTTTGTAACAACACTGCAGCAATTGTGTTCAGATGCAAATGAAAAAATGTAGAAATCCTTGGTGAAATCAAGACTAATAAGAACTGGTGTTTGAGTAAGAGCTTGTTTTACCAGTTCAAATGACTGTTTGTATTCTAAGGTCCATTTAAATTATGTTTCCTTTTTGAGAATGTTTGTGATATTCCTCAAAAGTTCAGTAAGGTTAGGGATGAACCTTCTCAAAAATTTGATCTTCCTAATGAAAGGTTGAAATTCTTTGAGGTTTCTAGGATGGTTGATTTTCAAAATGCCTTCAATCCTTTTGGGATCTACTTTGATTCCTTCTTTAGAAATTATGTGGCCTAGGATTTTTCCTTCCTGTAGTCCAAAGAGTGTTTTCTTGGGATTCAAAGATAAGCCATATTTCCTACATTTCTCAAAAAAAATTCTCAAATGGACTAAGTGTTCTTTGTCAGTTTTGGAGAAAATAGTAATGCCATTAAGGTAAATGATTATTAAATAGCCCATGTCCTCTGAAAAAGCTATGTCCATGGCCCTTTGGAAGGTGGCCCCTACATTCATCAAACCAAATGGAATTTTAACATACATGAATGTACCCCAAGGTGTGGTGAAAGCAGTTTTGTGTTGATCACTTGGGATTACTAGCACTTGGTTGTATCCTGAAAAAACATCTGACAATAATATTCTTTTAGATCCAACCATCTTTTGGAGTATGTGATCCATTTTAGGCAAGGGGTAGTTATCTTTTAGGGAGGATTTGTTCAGATTTCGAAAGTCAATGCAAAGCCTAATCTCCCCAGTCTTCTTCCTAACAGATACAAGGTTGGAAACCCACTTTGAATATCTAAGGGGAACTATAATCCTAGCATCATACATCTTTTTGATCTCTTTCTCAACGAAAGGTAGTAAAACAAGGTTTATCATTCTTAGTTTTTGTTTGAAAGGTTTGTGATTTTCCTTAAGAGGGATTTTGTGTTGAATAATGCTATTATAATATGATTTCAGATCTTTGTATCCCCATGCAAACACATCTCTAAACTCTTTGAAAAATTCAATATATTATTGTTTAATATGAACATGAAGAGTGCTAGATAGCTTGATCATTTTGGGTTCATTCATGCTGCCTATGTTATGTTCTTCTACATTAGCTTGTGTAGGCTCCATCTTTGGTTTTATAGCTACATCATTGAAGTCAAAAATCTCTTTTAATGGTGTAAGATCCCTTGGTATTGAATCATTTTTGTACTGTAAAACTTCAAGGTCCTTTTGATCTGGTTTGTTAAATAATTATGCCTTATAAAGATGTTAAAATTGGTTTATATCAGTAGTAGAGGACAAATCTATTTTATGGGTCTGTTTTTCATCAAAACATTCTTCTTCATGGCTTAAGCTCAGTGTTGGTATAGCAAAATCATTTTCAGATTGCTGAAAATCATGAATATGTTTATCTCCCTCAAACACTTGCCAATAGTTTTCATTGCCAGGGATTGTAGGCCTATTTTTTATTTTAATAGTGAAAATTTCATTTATCTGAGGTATTTGACAATTGCTGACAACAAAGGCAAGCTCATTTGCAAGGTTATTTTGAGCTATAGGGATGAAAGTGAGTTCATATTTTTCAAAAGTTTTCAGGAGATCTAGGGCATAATTCCTATATTTTCTTAATCTTGGGTTTTTAGCTGAATGCTCCCCCTTTATTTTCCTAATAATCAACACTAAATCTCCTTGAATTGATATTTTATTGGCTTCTAGATCTTTCAATAAATGTATGCCAAGAAGGAGGGCTTCATATTCTGCAATGTTATTGGTGCATGGGAAAACAAGTTTGTAGGAATATCCTTTGTTTATATTATGTATCCATACACCAGCTCCAGAACCATCTTTGCTACAAAAGCCATCAAAGCTCATTGTCCAAAGTGTTTCTATCTCCTGCTCACTATCATTTTGTTGTTCAAGGCTGTTAAAGTTTGAGTTGTTATGTTTTTTATTTGAGGGAAGATTTGGTTGTTTAAGTGGGCTTAACTCCTTTATATTTTCATTTTCTTGTGTTTTGATTTCTTCTTCATTAAACAAGATAGATGAATCAAGATATGAATGAATGGAATAAGCATGAGTGTTGTTTGGCCTATCTATGTTTCTTACCATATATTTCATATGAAATTCCCTATATAACCTCCTTGTCTGGTTAAAGACTGGAATGGTAGCATAGGACATGTCCATTTGAAGGTTCCCTTGAAGTTTGGCTCCCCATGATCTGGATAAAAGCATGCCATACTTTGAGGGAATGTCAACAAAAAATATGTCCATAACTATACCCTTAGCAGGAATTTGTGCCAGATTGACACATAAATCCTTAATTAGGCATAAACATTTGACCCTACTTGAATCAAAGTAATACAAGTCTTTGTAAGGTTTAGTAATTTCTAGGCCTAATCTCTCCATCACTACTTTTGGCATGAGATTGTGAGAGGCACCAAAGTCTAGCATGGCATTGTGTAAGATTTTATCATATATATTTAAGCTGACATAGAATGGAGGGATGGTTCCTTCTTAGTATTTTCCTTCTACTTTAGGACCAAACAACAATTCTGGTTTATCATCTGTCAAGTTTAAAGTATCAGTATGATTCCCTATATTCAAAGCTTTCAAAGCTTTATTTTTATATACATCCTAGGTTACTAGTTCAGCTAAAGGTATGCTAATTTTGATCTTGGAAATTTTTCCCTCAAGGCTGAATGGGACTAATGTTTTTGACATATTTACATTTGATTTGTCAATCATAATATTTTCAACAGTTCTGATTTTTTGAGTTTTATTAGGACTATTATTTTGGACATATTTCTCACGGTCACTAGAAAAAGTATTGGGCAGCTTGGGTCAACACTTAGCTGACTGGTTTTGTCTTTGTTTAAGTCAGTTTTCTTAGCCAAAGTGTAAGAACTGTTTGCTGTCTTTTTAGGAAGATGTTCTGAATTATTCCTAATAGCAGTTTCTGTGTTTTTTATTCTTGGAGGTCTCTTGGTTCCTTTTTCTTCTAAGATCATATTGTCTGTGAACCTCCATTATAGCTTTCTCAAACCCCAATTGGTAGTCTTTAGAATCTTCATGATTGTTTTCAGTTTGTTCTGAGAAGAATAATCTTTGTTCTTCTTCAGTGAGGAAAGCATCACCCTCACTGTCAGATCCTATTAAATTCACATGATTTTCTTCCAACCTTTCTGTCTCCCTTTCTTCTTCTTGATCTACATAGTTTTCTTGAAAAGGAGGCCTAATTTGTTGGTCATTATCTCTTTGTATATTTTGAATAGGGTCTCTTCTGAAATTGGGATTTCTATTTCTATTTTGGGGATTGATTTGGTTTTCTATAAGAAGCACTCTATCATTTAAGTTTATCTTTTCCAACATTCTTTCCATTACCCTCACTAAGTTATCAATTTTGGCATCAGATGATGAGTTTGATGCCATTGTTTCATCTTTATATGTGACTCATTTTTATGATTTCAACCTAGCTCTTTTCTCAGTCAGATTTTCTTCTACACTTATAGCTCCCCTTTGCATATATTTTAAGGTCAAGGGGTCTCTTTCTCTTATCTGGTAGGCCATGTCTGGGTCAAAGCCTTAAGGAAATTTTTCTAAGGCTAAGCCTAGTGGAGGTTTCATGTTTGGAGGAAGTGCATTGTAGACACTATTGAATCTAGTGCAATAATCTTGGACACTTTCCCCATCATTTCTTTTAAGTTTTCTATATTCTGAAAGGATTTGGAGAGGGTTCTTTTTAATTTCCCATTTGTTTATGAATGTTTGGTATACAGAAGGGAGATCATTTATGCTATTAGGAGCTAAGCCTTTAAACCATTTTTTGGCTTCTCCTCCTAAACTTTGGACAAATATTCTCATCTTAATGGTCTCTTCTTCTATTTGCATGTAATTAAAAGCATCATCCATTTTATCTACATGTTGTTTAGGATTAGTAGATTTAGTTCTAGTGAAATGGGGAATTCTTGATTGATAATCATTTGGCAAAGGAACCAGAGGTTGTGGTAACACTAATGGGGCATACCATGTTGCCATGGTGGGAGAAAATGGAGGATTTACAAGAGGTGGGTTTGTGGGAGTGAAAGTGGGATGAAATGGAGTGTTTTGAACAGTGGATGTGTGGATGGGAGTGGTGGAAGTACTTGAACTAGCAAGCTGATTATGAGCAGTTTTTCTATGGAAAGAACTGAAGTGGTGGAAAAGCTGAAAATCAGGAGGAGTGGAAGGAGATGCTTCTCTGCTAAAATTATTTTGTAAATATGTGGGCTCAAGGTCAGATTGGTCAATATCACTATGTGACTTGGTTCTAAATAGATTATTTGAATGGTACAAGTCAAATTGAGGATCTTTCAAGACTGTAAGGTTTTTTGGGACAGATCTTGTTCTTTGGATGGTCTTAACAGTAGTTAAATTTCCAACTCTAGAAGTTTGCCACAAAATCCTTTTTGGATCATCAAATATTGTAGGAGGATTGGGGTCTGGATGAGATCTGGTATTGATCCTATGTGAAGCCAGATTTCAAACTCAAAATTTGGAAAGACTGAAAGTTTTAAAACTTTTGTCAGAAGGTTAACCTCTCACAGTGTTTAGTAAACTTCTAAAATATGGGAATAGGATTCTAAACTTCTTTAGGGCTGGTTTGACACAATCCTAAAGATTCTAAAGAGAAATAGTGAAGTAATAGGCCTATTGGGGCTAGTGGAGTCAGCAGGTGGAAATTTTTAGCTTTTTGAAGGTAAAATGTGTATGGTCCACCACCAATAATTGACAAGAAACCAATCTAGAGATGTTTTTGGGTTTTTCTAAGTTTCTTTTCTGTAGTTATAAGATTTGTAAGAGTTTTCTATACCTGAATCATCATTTAGATAAGATGGTGAAACAAACAAAGTGTACTATATGGCCATCAGTTGAGTTTTCTATGATTGATAATGGTTTCTGGAGTCCTAAGGTGTGCTTAGTTTGTCACTAACTCTGAAGGTCCCACTGTGATCACCAGAATGTTGCGGTCCCATGATTTGTAAAATTGGTATACCAAATGACAAGGCAACATGGAACCAGTCTTTGGAGCCCTAGGACCTAGCCTTCCTAGACTCAGAGAGGGATCTCTCTATTTTTTTTATAAAGGATATGAACTTGTTTGCTTTATAGAGTTGATTTTAGGCTAGTTATTAAGTGTGAGGTTTTGTTGTTTGTTTTGGTTGGACATAATGATCAAAGAGCATAGATAGAATGAAGAAATATCTAAGTCATTGGGAAATGGAGTCAAATGGAAGTCATGATAATTTCATCAATGGATCGGGGAGTATCATAGGGAAAATCTAAGTTGGCCGGTGGATCTTCAAGTTTTAAGGGGGTTTATGAGATGGACATCAATTGTAAGAATGAAAAAAAGGATAAGGGGCAATTAAGAATCCTTTATCATATGTACTTCTCAACAATGGGACTTAAAATATCACAAGAACATAAAGAGGCAATCAATAGACATGGCAAACCATAAATTCTGAAATCCACACTTCAGCAAGTAATAATTCAAGAAATTTTTTTACAATGAAATATAGAAGGCGAGAAACTCATTTAACTTCCAGTGATTTCACCTTCAAGGACATAAAACACTTAAGACACACATATAACTGCAATCAGGGAAGAGGGAACTCCTAAACATCCTTGATTATAGTTATGAAGATCTATAAAACAATTATTTAAGAAAGTACAAAGGGTATGATCGAAACAAAACCTCTTTGGCAGACTTTAAATAATGGTACTTTAGAGAGAGACTTCAAAATACAGTATTTAAGTGGCAACAAGTAAGCAGAGAAAACCATAAATCATGCTTGAAACCAACTGTATTCAACTATTTATGAAATAAACAGGCTTAGGGGGTTCGAGCAATTAAGAATTTTATGAAATGTCCTAGCAGAAGAAAACATTAAGGAAATGAAGAATAAAAAAAACTAAGGTGCTTTCAAAAGACATTTATTAGCCTAAAACTTTTATTCTATTGCAACACAGAAAGATGGAAACATAATGAAAACATGAAATAACAATAATAGATTAGAAGCACTTCACCAAAAACCAAACTTAGGGATCCAGTGATCTAGCCTCCTCCATCAACAAACAAATCAAGACATCCACCAGTTTCTAGACTTCAATTTCCTTTCAACTTCCAAGAGACTATGTATTACTTCGAAGAGTCATCAAATGCCAAAAAGATAATGAGTTCAGATGCAGTATTTATGTTGCAAATGAGGAGGTGAAGCCTAAGATAGGGTTTGAGTATCATTTATTATAGAGTAAGTGCATTCCTAACCTTGAATACCCTGCAAGGCTCAAGGCAGGAATATCTGAAGCTACTTCTCTGTTTTAATAACTTCTGTCTTAACTTCTAAGGAAAAAATAGGTGAATGTGTTGAATTTAAGGCTTATTCATAAGTTTTACAATAACTGCTTGACAGATAAGATATCTCTGACTAAGCTCAATAACTGCCTTAATGCTTTTTGAAGGAAACAAATTACTTAGGTGGCTGAAAAATATCTTTGAGAGGAATAAGTGTTTGTAAATTGAGTCATTCGAATTTGTCTTGGGTTAATCTATCCTTTGTTTATCTTTAATCTCTGTTTTAAGCCTTAAACTCTGTTCTTATGCTTTAATGTCTTCTCTTTACCAGTTTTTCTTCAATCTGTTTTGATTTCTGTTATGTTCCTTTAATCTTCTGATTATTTCTTTTGATCCTTGCCTTTATCCCTTTAATCACTATCTGCTTGGCTAATCTTTTGTTTTTATCCTTTGATCAAGATTAGATATTAATCCTTATAATCTTCATTTCTTCACTACTCCTTCGACTGTCTATGTTTGTCCTCTATCCAGGGACGTGCTCTTAATGTGTTGGAGGGTTTATGAACCATTGATGAGCATGCTTTAATCATTGATCAAACCCTGAGAGGGCCTCTGATCCCCATAATTTTGGATTTAAGACCCTTGGATCATCATCCAGGGGTTTCATTCTTCCTTTATGGATTGTAGAATGGCATCTGGAATTCTTCGCCACTAAAATCTGCACAAACACAAACCATTAGATTAAAACCATGCGGGGCAGACTCGACTGCATTTTCATTGGTTTCCGCTGGTCTAAAGGTGTTAATAGAGGGAGGAATGGGGCAGGAGGCAAGGTTCTAGAGGTGGAAACTAGGAAGAAATTGAATTTTGGCGTGAGGAGAGGAAAATCTATTTTGAAAACCACAGGTGGTTTATCGCATGCGAAAATGGTGGTAAGTGGTTTAGGGCCAAACGCACGCGATTCCATTGGGCGATCGACGCGTGTCCGGCAGAAAACCACCTATTTCGCGTAGGTTAAGGGTTTTTAAACCCATCGCAATTTTCTATGCGATATGGAATCTGGGGCATCAGATCTTAGGGAGGGAGATTGATGGTGTGGAATGATCTGGGGAGCGGTGCGCAAGTTTGGAGGGTGGAGCCTATGGACAGGTGGCGCGATATGAATGGTTGGGAGGGTTTTAGTGGAAGGTGGGCTTGAGCGTGATGATGTGGTGGAGCTTTGTTGGGTAGTGTGGGGTTGTATCAATGCGGGATAAGGGGCAGGGATGTGAAAGCCGTCGGATCGGGCCCAGGGCTCTAGGTCGATGGTGGAGGTGGCCCGATGAAAAGATAAGGCGGGGCGAGGGAAAGTGGGGCCGCTTTGATATTTTCAAAGGTTTTAAAGGGGTTTAAATAATGAAAGACAGAGGTGTATAAAGAGAAAAGGGCGGAGGTATAGTCAATACAGGGGAGGGGCTAAGAATAGTGGAAGTTCAAGGTTATATGGGTAGAAGGGGATAGGGTTTTAAGAAAAAGGGGCTTAAGACCTATTTGTATAAAATGGAGGGTTTAGTATAAAAATAGGGTTTTTATAAGTTTTTGAAAAGGTCTGATAGGCTTAAAAGTTAGATTTAAACAATGTAAAAAGGAATTTTTACGTTTTTAAAGGTTTTTAGAGGAAAAATATTGAATGAGGGGGGGTTCAAGAGGGTTTTGAGGAAGGGAAAAAGTGGGTCCTTTCAGAGGAAGAGGGTTATGAATGAGAGTGAAAATGAGGCGATGAAATGAGGCAAATAGGTCTAAAATGATGAAGTCTTTTTTTGCAGCAGAAGGGTATACTGTTAGGAGATGGAGAGGAAAATATAGTGAAAAATAGTTAAACTTAAGATGATGAAGGCAGTGAGATTTCTAGAACTCACAACATTTCTCAAATGTTGTTTCTAGGAATCTAGGATTATAACTTAGTAATATTTTAATATTAGCAAAAATTACTGATGACTAACAGATGATACTCAGTGGAATGTGATACAATTACATTATATGTTTGACATAAATTAATGAAATGAGCATAGTTGAATACCTAAGCATTATCAGTCACAATTTTGACTGGACATCCAAATCTGCTGAAATTTTTTCCTCCAGAAACTTCATCACTGCTTGGTCATTCTCCTTCTTAGTGGGTATTTCTTCAACCCATTTTGTAAAATAATTAGTGGCAGTCAGAATCCACTTGAACTGTCCAGTTGATGGTGGATTGATCTCTCCAATAAAATCCAATCCCAATTGCCTGAAAGGTTCTTCTATAAATACTGGGATGAGAGGTAATGGAGTAAGTTTTTTCTTTTCAACAAAAAATTGACACTTCTGACAACTTATGACCAGTATATAAACATCTGCAATAGGGTTGGCCAATAGAAGCATGACTTGAGAATTTTATGAGAAATGACCTTCCAACTATACTGTCCTCCACATAGACTTTTGTGATATTGTTTGGTGACTTCAATAGATTCTCCTTAGGTCAAACATAACAGAAAAATACCAGCAGGATCTTTCCAGTATAGATTTTCTTCTACGATAACATATGATTGAGACTTGTGCTTGAGAGCTCTGTATTTTGTTCTATTTAGTGAATTTGTACAGGAAAAGAAACAAAGGTAATGCACAATATCTTTATACCAATCATAGCACAAAAATTTGTATTGAATACCTATTTTGGACTTTCTTTGAACTTTTTCGTTAACAACTCCATCCACTGGTCCCAACAGATTAATTCCCAAGACTTGAAAATTTGTCTCTGTCAACAACTTTGCTAACTCCTGTCCCTTGACCAGCTTAGCGGGTTTGATGTCCAAATCATACTCTTTTTCTATCCACTTCCCTCTTTTTCCTTCAACATCACTTTGGACCAGCACTTCTTTCATAGCAGAATTAGGAACATAAGCATTTATTTGGGACTGTAACACATAAGTCATGGAGGATTTCAATGATTTGACCAAAGAATATACTTGTTCCTCCAGAACATTGTATTTGAGTTCAACATCTCTAAGAACTTTACTGAAAAATACAACTGGCTTCTCCTTACTATCTTCATTTTTCTACAACAACAATAGTAGTGGGGTATGCAAATTAGAATACTTGAAAGGCCTTTTGATAGTATGTACCAATCATAACTGGAGCTTCCTGCAGTGCTTCCTTTATTCTAGAGAATTCTTCTCTTTCTCCATTATCCCATTTCAATTCTACATTTTTCTTTAACACATATGTTATACTTCTCACAATCTCAGCATAATTGGGCACAAATATCCTTAGAAATTTTATTTTTCCCTTGAATCTCTAGATATATTTCTTGCTTCTGGGTAAAGGAATAATTTGAATGGTTTCCACCTTTGCTAGATCAATCTTTAATCCTTGCTTAGAAACCATTTGACCCAATAATTTACCTTCTTCTAAAGAAAATAAATATTTTTTGGGATTTAATGACAAACGAAACTTTATGCACTTTTGAAAAGTTTTTTGTAAATGATCCAAGTGTTCATCATCTGACCCTAAGAAAACGGTTACATCATCCAGATATATAACTACAAACCTGTCACCAATGAAGGCTATGTCCATGGCCCTCTGAAATGTTGCACCTGTGTTCGTAAGGAAAAATGGCATCCTTGCATACATGAAGGTTCCTCAGGGCGTCATGAAAGCAGTCTTCTTCTAATCTTCTTTTTCTACTGTTACCTGATTATACCCAGAAAAATTTTCAACCATAGAAAACCTGTAAGCTCCTATCACCTTCTATAAGACATAATCCATTTTCGGCAAAGGATAATTATCTTTTAGAAATGCTCTGTTCAAATTCATGAAGTCTACACACATTCCTATCTCTCCATTCTTCTTTCTTACAGGAACCAGATTAGAAACCTAGTCTGAATATCTGAGAAGGACTATAATTTTTTCCTGCAACAATTTCTTCACTTCTTTTTCGATTAGAGCTAGCAACAATGGATTGATCTATCTTAGCTTCTGTCTGTGTGGTTTGATTCTGTTGTGTAACTAGCTCCAAAAATAGAAGAAAATAGATATCAATGCCTTAGAAATAAGCCACTTCGAGGGGGCAACCTCCAATACATTACATAAATGAACAATTCTTGGATGATACAATTTACAAAACCTCCTTTCTATATATAGGAGTCCATGTGGCCATAATGTAATCCTAGTGGGCCACAATGTAATCCTAGCTGACCTAACAATAATAATTTTAAGGGCACAATAATAACAAAATGGGGGTTACAAGGGTGCAATAATAACAATAAGGGGGTTACACTAATAACAATAAGGAACCATACTAGTAATATAGGGACCTAAAATGCCCCTCTCCTTCAAAAATTTTTTGTTCTCAACGCTTGAGTAGCTCTGGGTGCTTCTGTATAAACTTCTCATCCTCCCATGTAGAATCTTCAGTGGGTAAGTTCTTCCACTTGATGAGATACTATGAAATTGATCGATTCCGTAGCTGTTGAGTTCTTATTTCCGTGACCGCTTCAGGTTCCAATATGATTTTTCCTTCCTCATCAAGTTCTGGTAATATTGTTTGAACTGGAATATTTTCACCTATAACCTTCTTTAAGCATGAAACATGGAAAACTAGATGCACTCGCGAAGAATCAAGAAGCTCCAATTTGTATGCCATAGTACCAATCTTTTGCAACACCTTGTAAGGACCATAGTACTTTGGCGATAATTTATTATCCTTCTTAGCTTGCTTGAGGGAAATTTGTTTGTATGGTTGTAGTAGTAAAAATACCCAATCTCCTACATCAAAACTTCTCTCGCTGCGATGTTGATGTGCCTGTTGTTTCATTCGATTTTGTGCCAAATTCAGGTTATCCTTTAAGAGTTGGAGAACTTCTTGCTGATGCTCGATGTGATCTTCCACTGCTTGAACCTTCGAATTTTCTCTTAAATATGATGTGATGGATGATGGATGATATCCATAAAGTGCCATAAATGGGGTCATTTTTGCTGCAGTATGGAAGGAAGTGTTATACCACCATTCAGCAAGAGGTAACCACTTGACCCATTGTGTTTGTTTATCAGATGCAAAACAACGAAGATATCCTTCCAAAAATTTATTTACTATCTCAGTTTGACCATCAGATTGAGGATGATAAGATGAGCTATGAGCTAATTGAGTACCCAAACAAGAAAATAACTCCGTCAAAAATTTTCCAGTAAAAATGGGATCTCTGTCACTCACAATAACCCTTGGGTTTCCATGTAGCTTTTGAATTGTGTCCATAAATGTAGTAGCAACTGTACTTGCTTTAAATGGATGAGATAATGCACAAAAGTGTGCATGCTTGGTAAGTCTATCAACTACCACCATGATGACACTCTTTCCTTCGGACTTAGGTAAACCTGTGATAAAATCCATTGAAATCTCCTCCCAATGTTGACTTGGAATGGATAAAGGTTGTAGAAGTCCCGGGGTCTTAATTGTTTCCACTTTATTCTGTTGGCAAACCAAACATTCCGCCATAAACTTTTGAATATCAGATTTAAGGCCATCCCAAAAAAATTCTTTCTTCACCCTGTGGTAAGTTTTTAAAAATCCTGAGTGTCCTCCTAAAGGAGAAGTGTGCAATTCCAGAAGAATCTTTTGTTTTAGTTGGGAATTATTACAAAGATATAAACAATATTTGTACCATAAGCAATCATTTTTCCAACTAAATGTATCAGATGTACTAGGATCTTGCTGCAACTTTTGAATGAGTGTCCATACATATTTGTTCTTCTTCCATTCATCTCTTGCTTCGGTTATCCAATCTGGTTGGATAATAGAAATGGTGCAAAGCAATGCTTCCACCTCTTCATTCTTTCTTGAGAGTGCATCTGCAACAACATTAAGCTTTCCTTTTTTGTAGATTATTTGAAATTCATAACACAAAATCTTTGTGACCCATTTTTGCTACTCTTCTGAAGATAGTCTTTGTTCCAAAAAGTGTTTAAGACTATCATGATCAGTTTTTACCTTGAAGTGTCTTCCCATTAGGTAAGTTCTCCATTTCTTTAGTGCATACAGTATTGCTAACATTTCCTTCTCATAAATAGGTTTCTGTAAATACTTTCCTTTGATTGGACGACTTTCAAAAGAAATGGGTCTTCCTTCTTGCATTAAAACCGCACCAATTCCATTTTCTGAGGCATCACATTCCACAATAAAGGTTTTTGTGAAGTCTGGCGTAGCTAAGACCGGTGCTAGGCACATTGCCTCTTTAAGATGTTCAAAGGCCTTGGTTGCTTTAGGAGTCCATGAAAATGCATCTTTCTTCAATAATGTTGTTAGAGGTGCTGCTATTCTCCCATAATTCTTAACAAACTTGCGATAATACCCTGTTAACCCGAGAAATCCTCGCAACTGCTTTATGGTTGTGGGTACTTTCCATTCCTTAATGGCTTTAATTTTGTTAGGGTCTACTTTAACACCCTCGTGAGATACAATATGACCCAGATATTCCACCTCTTGTACTCCAAAAAAACATTTGGATGTTTTTGCATATAATTGTTTCTCCTGCAATAGTTTGAGCACCCTATCAACATGTTCAACATGATCCTTCCAAGACCTCCTATAGATTAGTATATCATCAAAAAATACTAGCACAAATTTTCTAAGGAAGGGTTTGAAAATGGAATTCATCAACCCTTGAAATGTAGAAGGTGCATTGGTAAGGCCAAAAGGCATGACCAAAAATTCATATTGACCCTCATGAGTTCGAAATGCTGTTTTTGGAATATCTTCAGTCTTCATTCTAATTTGATGATATCCTGAACGAAGATCCAACTTGGTAAATAAATTGCTCCATGTAATTCATCCAATAATTCATCAATCACAGGAATGGGAAATTTGTCTTTAATGGTGAGCTTATTGAGCTCCCTATAATCCGGACACCTTCGCCATGATCCATCCTTCTTGTGTACCAATACTACAGGAGCAGAGAAAGAACTTTGACTAGGTTGAATTATACCCGCCTCTAACATTTCTGCAATCATACGTTCAATTTTGCTCTTTTGGATGTAAGGATATCTATAAGGCCTGATGTTTGGAGGAACACTTCCTGGAATCAAATGAATAGCATGATCATGATCACGAATAGGTGGGAGTCCTTTGGGAGTTTCAAACACCTTGGAATGATTGTCCAAGACTTGTTGGAGATCTGCAGAAATAGATGATTTTGATGTTGGAACTTCTAGTGAGCATAATTGTGCAATTATACCTCGTTGTTCTTTCTTTAGAAGCTTTTTCATGACATTAGAGCTTATTATCTTTCCCAGCTTCCCTGCAATACCCCGTAATTCGACTTCCTTTCCTTCTGAAAAAAAATTGAAGAAAAGTTCTTGAAAATTAAAAGCTATCGTCCCCAAAGATTGTAACCATTGTACTCCTAGTACAACATCAGCACCTCCCATAGGAATGGAAAGCATTGGAGTAGTCAATACATATTCCCCCATGGTTAGCTTGATATTATGGCATTTTCCAGAGCAATTTATAGTTCCTCCATTTGCAACCATCACTTGACATTCTGGTGCTGGGTATAGGAAACAATTTAATTCCTTGGCTACCTTATAATGAATAAAATTATGGGTGCTACCTGAATCAATCAACACTATTACCTTTTCCTTCTTGATATGTCCTTCTATCTTGAGAGTTTGAGGAGTGGTAATTCCTGCCAGTGCATTACACGATATGGTCGGATTCATTTCTTCCACTTCTAGGGCTGGTTCCTGGTGTATATCCTCTTCTTGTTCATTTTCTTCTTCCTCTTCACAATCTATGTAAAATAATTTCTTCTCAGCACACTTATGACCTTTAGTGTATTTGCTATCACAACTGTAGCAAAGCCCTTTTGCTCTTTTTTCTTCCAATTGTTGTGGTGTAAACCTTGTAGGTTGTGGAAATCTAGGCGTAGCCACACTTCCTTCTTTATAGAATTGAGTGGTAGGCTTCCTTGTTGCCATAATTTTACATTCAACTTTTCTTGCCAACCTGAATGCCTTCTCCAATGAATCAGGTTCCAGAACGCGAACTTCATGTTGAATGTTATCCTTTAAAGTGCCTATGAAGAGATCAATCCTGTGTTCCTGTGGAATATCAGTTACCCTTATATTCAATTTTTGGAAGTCCTCAATGTGCTGCCCCACTAAACCCTTTTGTTTGAGATTTATCAATTGGCTAAAGAAGGTGTTGCTCTTTGTATCTCATAATGTGCTATCATTTCCTCCGTAAAAATTGACCAAGTGACAATTTTTTTACGGGAGCAAAGCCATCAATACCATACAAATGTATTTTGTTCTAAATGTAAAGTTGCAATCCGTACCTTTTGTGTGTTTTGCACGTTATGGAGATCAAAATATTGCTCCATCTGTAGTATCCATGTTACAGGATCCTTTCCATCAAACTTCCTCATATCCATTTTTGGAATATGGTGGTTCTTCCCGCCAACATTAGAGTTTATGAAGTCATGATTAACATTTATTTTGTTCTCATCATGAGTTTCCTTTACTATCTTTTCACCCTTAGGAAACATTTCTTGTATCAACTTTGTCAAACCTTCTATGTCTGCTTTTAGATCATTCTTCATGTTTTCCATTTTATCTTCCATGTCATCCATCTTAGATTCCATGCCAGCTTCCATGCCATCTATCTTAGATTCCACACGTTTCTTCAAAACTTCCATTTCATTTTTTGCTGCTCTTTGCGAGAGCGAAATTTGGTGCACTTTCTCTTGTAATTTTGACATATCATGTTGCAATTCTTCATCTTCATGAGTCATAGTAGAGCCTTCTGAAGGCTTAATGGGTGTTGAATTATTTTTACAGGGCATTTTTTAGAACCCAATACTGATATATATTCTACAATATGCCCTTGGAATCAATTCAAATTGTTTTTTCAAACAAGACTTATGCAATTCGGAAAAAAAATACACACCTTTTTCTTTCTTTTGAGGAGCTCGATATTGAAATTGGATTATCTCTGTGATTGCAGCTCTTCAATATCTGAAATTCAGCACTAAATTAGCCCTCTGAATTCTCTTTTGAATGCCACAGGTCTGACCTGATTTGGATTCTCCAAGACAAAGTTATGTCCAATCTCCCACAATGACCTAATTATGGACTGGTTTAGTAGAGCAACCTTGTACAACTTTCCACGTGTCACTGTTTCATCCTTCGCCTCTGAAATTGATAGCCAAGAAACTACAGTCTATGTACTTGTGACCAATTTTTACGGAATTCCAATCCGATGCTCAGAGAGAGAGAGTTATTGAACTTTTCCCACGATCACCTCTTTGAGATGAAATTCAGGAGCCCGAAAAAGCACTACCTTTCACAGATCATAACTCAAAAAATATTGCGAACCAAGCTCTAAAATGTTTTGACGCGTTTCCTCAGTATTTCAGCTTCGCACCCTAAAAATTTTAGATTCTGAACCTTCGTCGAAAACAAGTTATAGTGCAAATTCCACGATGACTTGTTTAGGAGCCTAAAAAAAGACCTGACTTCCACAGATCATATCTCAAAAAATATTGCGAACAAAGCTCTGAAATATTTAGACAATATTCCTCAGGATTTCGGCTTCACACCCTAAAAATTTCAGCTTCTGAGACTTCGTAGAAAAAAAGTTATAGCGAAAATGCAACGATGACCTATTTGGAGCAAACCCTAGAATCCAAACCTCTGATACCAAATGTTGTGTAACCAGCTCCAAAAATAGAAGAAAAGAGATATCAACGCCTTAGAAATAAGCCACTTTGAGGGGGGGAAACCTCAGCCATTACATAAATGAACAATTCTTGGATGATACAATTTACAAAACCTCCTTTATATATATAGGAGTCCATGTGGCCATAATGTAATCCTGGTGAGCCACAATGTAATTCCCCTGGCAAACCTAACAATAATAATTTTAAGGGCACAATAATAACAAAATGGGGGTTACAAGGGTACAATAATAACAATAAGGGGGTTACACTAATAACAATAAGGGACTATACTAGTAATATAAGGACCTAACGGATTCCTTCTTTCAATGGGATATTATGCTGATTATGCTTTTGTCATATGTTTTCACGTCTTCATATGACCAGGAAAACACATCCATATATTTATTAAAAATATCAATGTATCTTTATTTGTAGTTTTTGGGAACACCTTTGAATAATTTCACTATTTTTGGTTCCTACTGAGTTCCCAAATTACAATCTTCCATCTCTTCTTCTTGATATGTTTTCTTTGAATAAACAACAACATCTTTAGAATCAAATAATCTTTTGAGGGGAACCAACCCTTTTGGGATCACATTATCTTTCAATTGGATAATATTCTATTCACCTTTCGACTGCTTAAGGTTTCTTATTTCTGCTTTTTGCTCCGTTTGTTCTTCCTCTCGGTCTATCTCAGCATCTTCAAAGTTTTCAATCATTGTCAGGAACTGATTTATCTATTCATAATATTCAAACACCTGCCAATGTTTCACATTGTCAGGGATAGAAGGTCTATGTCTAATTTCAATTTCATACCTTAGCCTTGGATTTATTGGAGTTTTGAAGGTGTTGGCTGCAACTGCTAAAAAAAAGGACCAATGTATTCTCCTGCCTCAGAATATACTAAAGATTTAAGGCTTCAAAATAGTTTTCTATCGGATCCCAAACTTCATTCCTATATGATCTTAATCTCGGATGCTTGGTTTGACAATGATTTTTAATCTGCATTATTATCAATTCAGAGTCACCAAAAATTGAAATACATTGAACTCCCATCTGTTTGGAAACTTGAAGGCTTGAGATTAAGGCCATATACTCAACCACATTGTTTGTTGAATCAAACTGTAGTTTAAAAGAGAAAGAAATGAGGTTACCTTCTGGTGATATCAGCAAGAATCCAACACCTGCACCTTCCTTGGAGTAGAAACCATCAAAGTATCATTTCCAAATCTTCCTTTGGTGCAGCTCATTATTTACAACTGCTAAAGAGAGCTTCTTCCTTGTGTCTTCAGCAAATTCTGCATCTTCATGCAACATGAAACAAGAAAGATCTTATGTTTCTTGAGTATAAATGGGGGAATTTCCTGCATATTTCTTGGAGGTGGTCTTTACAAACCTTCTTTCCCTATATAATCTCCTTTATTCCCCATTAAAACCGAAATGACAACATAAGTTAAATCTAATTTTAGAACACCTCCCAACTTTTCTCCCTAAGATCTTGACAGGAGAATTCCAAACCTGGTTGGGATGTCAACAACCACTATATCCATGACTATACTCTTTCCTAGGATTTGTGCTAACAAAACTGCTACATATTTAATTAACCCAACACATTTCATCCTTTTGGAATCAAATGAATACAAATCCCTATAAGGTTTGGTAATCTTCAAGTTAAGTTCCTTCATAACAGACAATGGCATAAGATTATGGGACGCTCCTGAGTCTAACATGAAATTATGTAGAGTAAAATCATGAAGCAACAGAGAAATATAGAAGGGTGGAATAGAAGGATCTACTTCTTCTACATTAGGACCAAAGGTGACCACTGGCTTTTATTCTTGTAAGTTCACTGTGTCACTTATATCTTCCACCTGTGTGAGATTAAAAAATTTTGAAATTTCTTTCTTGTAAGCTAGTATTTTAGCTAATTCTAGAAGAGGTACCTGAATTTTAACCTTCTCCAACTCTTTTTCCAAACTGAAAGCATGAGTTTTTTTAACGTTATTTGTAGGTTCTTCTTCACTCTTTCTAGAATTTGCCGCTTGTTCGGGTACAGGAAAAACTCTCTCCAAAATATTAGTGTCAACTGATTTGTTCTGGGAAGATTCAACCTGCTGCACATTTGTTCTATTAAGTGAATTTATAGGTTTTTTCCCCTTACTGACCTGTTTCACAGGGTATTTTTGTTGTGGAGTCGCCATTGGAGGAGGAATGGAACCTTATTGTTCACCTTCATTATCCTGCAGTCTAGATCTCTTTCTAGACCTTAAATCATACTTTTTATGTAACTAAGATTGAATGAAATCTGTGAATTGTCTACAGTATTCATCCATTTCATCTTGATCAAAAGATACTTCAACTTCAACATATTCTCCCTCACAATCTTCCTCTACATCCTCTTCTATTGTATACATAGCTGATACCTGATCCTCAACCTCACTTTGGTCATCTTCTTCTGAATCTGCGGGTGCTGCTTCTATATACAACAACGCTTAAACCTGGTCTTGATCTCTTCTTTCCCTCTGCAAAATTTGCATGGGATGTCTTTTGAATTTAGGGTTGAACGCCCCTCAGTTTTGTTGTACTTGTATTTGGGAGTTTTTATTTTCCAACTCCATCTTAGCTAGCTTAATTGTCAAAAATTTTATCACCTTTGTCATATCTTCAATTCTTAGATTTTGTGATGTTTTTTTTTTTTTTTTCTTTCCCCTTCTCTTGGACTGGCTGTTTCCCTTTCGTCTTTCCAGCTGCAGTTATATTAGCTTCAATCTGTAAAGCATATGTATTTATCTTCTCTAGAGTAGGGGATCTCCTTTCTCTAAGTGTGAAACTAAAATCGACTTCAAAAGCCCCCAAAAAAACCACCTTTTCTCCAAACAGAGGGGGCTTCATTTCTACAGGAAAACTGTTGTACAACTTACTGAATATTTTGATAAAATCTGATACATTTTCATCTAATTTTCTTTTTATTGCATTGAATTCCATTAGTGAATATCCATGATCCCTTTTTTCACCCCATATTTGAGTGAATGGATTTTCCAGTTCTTCCCATGTATTAATAGAATCATCTGGAAATCCCTTAAACCACTTCCTAGCCTCTCCATCCATAGATTGAACAAAGAGCCTCATTACAACATCAAGATGTTCTACATTCAAATTTTCAGCAAAATTACAAAACATAGGCAAGTCTTGTTATGCATTTATTTCATCTTCTCCAGTAAAATGTGGGAGTAATTTAATATAATCTTGAGGCATTTCATTCATTGGTTTAGGAAGGTTAAGTGGAGCATATATGTTAAAAAAAAAAGGCCGGTGCTGCCATGTTTGCACCTTGATTGATTGTACCTTGGTTGGATGTAGTCAACAGACCCACTATGAAAATGAAAGAAGGTGGAGGAAAAAATGACATGGGGATAGGCTGATGGAAAATAGTAGAGGGACCAACAAATAGAGTTTGTTGAGCTTGAGTAAAATTAAATGAAATGGACTCAAAGGAGTGTTCTTCCACCTTAGGTTCTTAAAAATAAAGTGGTGTGAAAGTTGAATCTTGTTCCAAGGAAGGAAGTATTTCAGAAATATCTTAAAACAAAGGATTACTAGAATTAATGTCAAGATCAGACAATGTAGGATCAGGTGTTGAAGGAGTTTCAGATTTCTGAGCCTTTTTAGAACCCAATCTTTCTGGATCTAGAAAAGCAGGGACTATCTGCTGTGAGGTATTTGACCTTGTGTGAGGCCTTTTGAAAGCCATAATTCTGAAAATAACAAACACAACCCAATATTTCCTCCTTACTGAAAAACAGGGGAAATAATGTGAAAAACCCAGGGAAAAATAAACTTCGTTTCTTCGTCCCCGACAACGGTGCCAAAAAATTTTGTATCTCAAGAAACAATCCCTTGGCTGTGGTAAGGAATCCGTGATTAAGACATTTTATAAATGTATGTCAAAATTACAATATAAAATGGCCTCTGTTTAAAACCTTTGGAATTTAATTACTTAATACCCTCAATAATATGATATAATGAAAGCCTTCACAATGCCATAAATTACTGATATTTAAACGAGATGAAAAGAAGAACTGTAAGGGAAACTCAAAATGATATGCTGAAAACAAAGAATCTACCAATTTTAAGTTTGAGAGGAAATTCATGGAGAGAGAGGAAACTCGAAATAATATGCTATAAACACAAAATCTATTACTTTAAAGTTTAATCAGGAGTTTGTGAAGAGAGGGGAAACTCAAAATAATTTGTTGTAAACACAAAATCTATCACTTTTAAGTTTCAGAGAGAATTTGTGAAGGGAGAAGAGATGGAGTGAAGGAGCACACATTAAGGATTGTTTAACTCTTACTTACAGATGTAAAAAGAGACCTGAAGATACATTACTTCACTACATTCAAAGAGCAATAAACACAAATTGAAACTGGAAATACATATCAACATCAAGAGGTGTAGGAAACTTGATCTTCTTTCATTAATTTCTCATAAAATTTAACACCAAATTAACAGTCATCCAGAGGTCCAAAACTCGGAACCTCTTTTCTTTATTTTTACCTACTTAAATACATCAAAGTAGTTCATAACTTGTGAACTTCTTGAAACTATTCAACTACCTAAAATTTTAAGATTAATTATGCAATCATACCAAGAAAACAAATTGAAACTGGAAATATCGCTTGTTTTTATGAATCTGATGTTGCTGATGCGTCCCCCGAAGTGCTGAGGTGTCCTTTCTGGTTATGATGCGGTAGCTGCACAGTTCCATAACAATGCCTTAGTGTCTGACTTGACCCACCTGTCATGCTTCCTACCGTGCCACCATATGTTCTTCTGCCCGACTCTGCCTATGCCTCTGTGTGTGCCTACGGCGTTGCATCTTCTCTTCGTCAACTGTCGCAAGACTTGGAATTGAACCATATTCTGCTCACTTTTGGAGAATGCATCACGTTTTCTTTCTATCACATTCTGGTGTTTAACTGGATTTACATTATAATCCTCCTTTCTTCCTCAGATTCGATTTAACACCATAAATTCCTTACCTTCAAATTTGAAAACCTTTGGAGTTCACCTTTGAAACCACATCGCATCTGCTCGCAAGTCGCAGATCAGGGATTTTGTTATGAGATATGGAAGGTAAGTGTTAAACTGTGTGATGTACGAAATGCGACGGACAGAAGGTGAGGTGGTAAGCAGAGGAGGGACCAATCACAAATCGCAATCTGCAATATGGAGCTTTACTGCACTTCGCACTTCAGTGATCATAACATATTCCTTTAGCACCTTTCCTCCAAACCTTGCGATGTGCGATATGTGATCGCATCACATCTCAATATCACAAGTTTAACCATATTACAAACTCGTATCCTTTACCAAATGCAATATGCGATATGATCTCTGTCGTCTATCTCTCTGTTCCAGTTTTGCGCTTTGATCCTAACCATCTATTTTTCCCTTTGCACCTCCTCAAAAAATATTAAGTTTTTAAGGGAAATTCACCATTTCTCCGCCTTTAGGAAATTAGTTTGTTTTCTCCACGGTGTAACCCTCCTGAGCTTATCCGGTGTTCTGCCACACTAATCCCTCCCGAGCTTGTGAATGAGCCCGACTCAACCCTGTCCGGTGTGCAATGTTTTGAAAGTGCCCATCGGTCTGGCTCTTGAACTGTTCTGCATGTGAATGAGCCCGACCCGACCCACCTTCACATCTCATCACGTAATGTTAATGTACCAACATAAAAATCAAAATTATTTTATGACACACAAAATTTTACATTTTCTATCACATATGCTTTTTTGGTGCTTTGAAAAATATTTGAAAGGTAAATGAAAATGAGCCACAACACCGACCATAGCTACCAAAATCAACACATGAAACCAATAGTAACACAAAAGAGGTTATGAGATTTATTCAACCCCAAATTTTTGATAAGTAACTTCTCCAACTCCTCTCTATCTATGCCATAAAGTGTGGAATACAAGCAGTGACCATATTTGAAAATTGATTGTTTCACAAATGTCAATAGTATAAATTGTGGAACTTTTTACTTTTCTTATATTTGTTGCATATTTAGTAGCAAAAAATATATAAGATGACTTTACTAATGCATCTACAAATGATTAAAATAGGGTAGTGGTACTAGTAAGTAAAAACCAAAATAATGATGTGGAAGTGTTGAGGTTGCTCCTAAAGATAATACATATAAATACATATGAAAGTTGTGAGTAGAAAGTGATAAACCCACAAAAAAAATAAAGTCAAGTACAATGTGAAGCAAAAGGAAAATGATAATATAAGGGGGTTACTGCTCTACACTAGATGTAGATCTGACAACTGTATACAGAAAGCTCAAGCCTTTTATTATTTGACACTAAGAACGTGTAAGGATGATATTGAATGCTTTCCAAAAAAAAGCAAAGAAACAACAAGCTTACCTCTTGTTCATTTTTTCTTTATTTATAATGGCCTTGATTTAGGATATTCTATGTAGTTTGATGATTTTTTTAAAATCTAGTTTAATCTCTTAGTGTCTAAAATTTTAAAGATGTACTCATATAACATATTAGTGAAGAAATTGGCTAAAAAATGTCAAACCACAATGTGCCTATAATTAATAAGATTAAGGTGCCCTACAACATTTGAAATGGGATGATTATTGTTGGATTTTAACCAAAAAGAGGAAAATCATAATATATTATGTGATTGAAAATACCAACTATATGTACAACTAAAATGCTAGGGATATGATATACAAATTGTTGTGGATATACATAAGTAGTCAAAATAAATATGAGTATGTTGCTACAAATACAATGAGGTTGTACTCCATTTCACAAAATTACTTAATATGATAAATTCATAAAATAAAAAACATACCAATTTATTTAAGAAAAACTATTGAGATAACAAAAACAAGACTTCCCCAAGGAGGGTGCCCCAGTGCAGACACCCCCACCCTCCCATTCTTCTCTGAATCAATGAAGAATCATCCCACCATGAAGATTAGTATGACTAACATCCACCAAGAAAATGATCTATGTGTCAACCTAGTAATGCCCACCCAAGTGACTCCCTAATTCCATCATGATAACCCCTACCAAACTCGTACTACTTTAAGTAGAGTTGTCTCTTGGCAAAGGATGAACATTCTACACCATTATGATGGAATTATTGTCAGACATCATTAATAGACCACCCCTATTCAATATTCCAAGGACATGTTAATCATGGGCACCTCCCAACATAATTTCCTTGGTACTCTGCACAATATTGGATGAAAATATGAGTATACAATGATCCCCTTAAATCGTGCTCGATGTGCTTTGACATTAGATGGGATGTGGTATCTAGATATTAGGAGAATTTTACAAGTAGAAACATCCTCACCCTCCCCTCAAGATCATGCAAAGTTTCCTCCATATATTATCCCTTATGGTTGGATAATACAACCTGGTATGACCTATAATTCAAGTAGTAGACTGGGCCATCTGCTTCTTCAACGCAAGCTCCTTCACCATTAGGCTAAGGTCACCTTCTCTTTAATTCAATTCCCTTCAACTCAAATTAATATTATTTATGCCTCTCTTAGGCCATCTTGGAGTATGTATTAGAGTATCCTTACCAAATAGCTCAGTTCGAAGTGAAACTCTCATTAACCTTTGGCTCTTTTATCCCCCCTCGTTTGACTCTCAATACAACCTCAATGCCATCTCTCCCCCTATTTTCATTTCATACTCATTTGGCCACCACTTCATTGGTCCTCTATCAACTGTCATCTCTCTCAAATTTATTTTACCTATGATTATCCCCTCACTATCCTTCAGTCACTCTCCTTACATCTAAATCAACCCCCCTCTTCTCACCTTACTCCCTCATATCTCCCCTATTGACCCCCTCACATCACTATGAATCAAAGTAATCATGTAATCTCTCACCAAGGAAGAGGAAAAGGCTACCCCTTTACATCCACTCCCTCATCTAATAACTTGCCTCACATCTCTCAACAAAGAGCTTAAAATCTAGCTATGCATTCCCTAGCTCACTATGATCAAGTCATCCTAGACTTGGTCATCCAAGAGATTGCTCACTATGAGGCCCTTGGCTTGAAAGGCCCTTGTTTTGAAAGATCATAGATACATGAAAAATTATCATGTACAATAAAAAACTAAAAAATGGATTCCAAAAAATAGGCACTTCTTCACCCTCCAGATACACAAGTTATATGAAGGCCATCAACATCTACTGGCAATACCAAAACTCTTCTTGGGTGCATTCTTACTGATTACAAAATTGACTAGTAGAAGAATACTCATAAATTTCCTGAATTGGAAGAAAATTTGGAATAAATGGATTGCAAGCTTATTATTTTCTCAACATATGAAATTAAAAATCCTTTATTGGGAATGGACTTGCTCCTAAGCAAGATAGATCCAAATGACAACCATCATGCCAACATATTTTTTTGCTCATAGTTATTCCAATGAATATTCCTTTCATATGTTTTTTGTGTCCATGTTCAAATAGTCTCAGTATAGTCAAATTATATTATGCATTTTTTGTTAGTTGATGCCATCATCGAATGAGGTTTTCATGACCTTATGACATTATTTCTCAACCTCTGCTATGGTTTCCCAATAGGAAAACTAGAGCCAACAAGTGTTTTAATCTACGTAACTTTTTGAAATAGATAATAAAAAGTTCCTAACTTTAACAAAGAAAAAATACTACAATGGTCAAAATTTCACATGATTAGCATATTTAATAGAAAATGTACCATGAAGGAACATGTGAATGTCAAAGATCCATTACAAATTAAGGTATTTTCCTCACTCTTTTATTCTCATATATATAGTGCAAAATATAAAGTAAGATAATAATTCACTATGGAGTAGATGGAAATTGTAGATTGAATAGATTACTATGTTATCACCTACTTTCTCTCCTCTACTAGTCTATGGAACAATAATCAATGCAATAGGAATAAAAGTCATGTCTTCCCTTATGGTGGGCCAATTTTCAACATGCAATGATAGTATTTAGGGCTGGAGTTAGATTTTTTTCATTCCTTGACTATCGATTAGGGTTATGGGTTGTGGACCTCTAAACTATTCTTGAAATACTATAGGTGGATAGAAACACATGTTATATATGGGAGCTAACATGGCTTCCACTTACCACTTTGGTGGTCAAGGCATAGGTAAAACTTCGAAAGTCTTAACTTTCTCATGCATATTTTGGTTTATGTTTTCTTGTGACCATTAGAAATATCTTAGTGTGAACTAAATATTGGGGAAACCTCCCACATTGATTCACATTTATATACCCAAAAGGCGCATATTTTCTCCCAAAATGATCTTTTTCTTGGGGCCATGTTCAATGGATTTTAGCACTAGTCACAAAAATGGCCCCTTTAAGTCCACAACTTCAATTATTGAACACAAAATTAACACAATGATTGAAAATTTATATAGTGATATACTTTTGATAATACCTCCACACTTTCAGAGGCTTATGGTCCCAAAAAATTTTGTTGAAGGAGATATGAATTTTTTTCGCATCTTTCTCCCTAGAGCAGCACTTTCCTTTCCCATAAATTGTGCTTGTAAAGCAACCGTCCAGATTTGATGCGAGAGTTGAAATATCCTTTATATTAAAAGATTTGACGATGAAAAATTTCACTCTTATAATGGTTATTATTTGATATTTTAAGGGATCTCATGACTAATGTGTTTTTGAAATATAATTTTTGGGGATGCATGCTAATAAGAACATGAATAGCCATTTCTATTTCTATGGGTTCTCTTTCTTTAATATTGATCGGATAAATAACCAATAGTGTTTTCAATTACAAGAAGTCAGAGGAGAGGACATTTGTTTTCTTATTGGATTTTTAATAGAATAAGACATCACTAGGTATGCTATTAAGGTGAGAAAATACATGTTAATAACATAGTGGCTATGAAGTGTTGATTAAGAAAGACTATAGTTCTCCACATATAATCACACCATTGTAGGTTGAAGTTCTATGTGGTGTTTCTATATTGGAAATTCTTGATGTCATCTTTGAAGGACCTTACATCTAGGATCAACATGGGAAGTCCGAGTCTGGACCTCAAAAATGGCATGTACAAGTTGTAGGTTGTACATACACTATCCTCAAATATTCAACATTTCATAAGATGCATCTTATTTTATACATGCAATCCAAGAAAACAATTATTTGTTCTTAAAATTTTAGTATCCTGCCAAGAAGACCAATAAGGGAACTAGGTTCCATTAGTAGATGCATATTATCAATACAAAAGAAATGAGATTATTCTAAAAACTAATTACAATTTCAAAATAAAAATAAAAAAATAAAAAATAAAAGATAAATAAAAAAATCATATATATATATATAATATATATATATATATATATATATATATATATATATATATATATATATATATATATATATTCGTGACACATTTGAGGATATAAAAGAAATAACAATGCATTTTTCAATACAACATAGAACCAACCTCATTGTAGGATCAATATTTCCCAATGGTAGATTGTATATAAAATCCTTATGTGAGAAGGATGGAATTCTTTGATAAATATAACAACTGGTTAATGCTAGAAAAATAGTTTGATATCTTCTCCTTGTTATGCCCTTAGGATATTAGGGCCTAAGAAATATGGTACATGGTGCATTTTCATAGACTATAGAGTATTAAATAAGATAATAGTTAAGAATTTATATCCACTACCTTGTGTTAATGATCAACTTAAAAGGGCCTAGTACTTCACTAAGATTGATATTAGGCTAGGATATCATCAAATTCCAATACAATTTAAAGATGCTTTGGAATACATATTTTATTTCCAAAGACTGATTATTTGAATAGTTAATGCTACATTTTCACATTACTAATACCCCAATGATATATATAAGAATAATGAATGATGTCCTTAAATCCTTCTTGAGCCATTTTATGGTGGCATTATTTTACAACATCTTAGTTTTCAACAAGTTGTGGGATGAATGCATACAATATAAGTTTTAGGTAAACTTTCCCAAATGTTAGTGTTCCATAACATCCATTCCCTAACTTAGGTTTGTCATTGACAAACAAGAAATCTAAGTGGGTCAATAAAAAGTGTATATTATACAAAATTGAAGGGAATATAATAAACTTAGAAAGATTCATACTTTCATTGGCATGCTAATAAAATTTAATAGATGTTTTATGGCCACTCAACCAATTATTAAAAGGGGAATTAAAAAAAATATGTATTCTCCTAAATCAAGATGCAACAATAAGACTTCAATAAAGTATTCATCCAATAGGGGTATTCTAATGTGTCAAACTATACTAGTGGGGTTGTATTCATCCAATAGGGGCATCACATTTATTTTCATTTTGAGACATTTAGTGATACATAGCTTGTCTATTCTATCTATGATAAAGAATTTTAATCGATTCTATAGCTAGTTCAATAATTGTAAAATTACATTCTATGGAAGGAGATCATGATACTTCAAATATTTATTCCCTTTAGTTTCTACAAGCACAAAGAAAACTAGAGAATGGATGTTATATGAAGTGGGTGACTTTCTAACAACAAATTTGTTTAGTCATCAAACATCAAACAAGAAAACAAAATAAGGTGACTGTTACTTTTTATTAAGCCATCATCTTGGATTTGTTCATGATACTAATGGGTTTAATATATGAGGATAGAGCGATTTGTGCAACCATGAAATAAAATTAACAATGATATACATTACCCTTTAGTGTTGATGTGATGTCACCTATTGTAGATATGGTTGGCATCCACTTGCAATATGATATTCTTTATCACCCTTTTAAATTAAGTGTATGTAATGGTGAACCTAAAAGCCTATTTCTTTGGGAGTTTATTTTTTCTAAGTCAACTGGAGACTTTGGAGTGATGAAGATAGGAACCACATTGAAACAAAATTTATTTGGGAATATACTAATTATATTTTCTCTTAGGTTTAATCATTGGCATAATTATGTATTATTTACTGTCAAACATTTTAAATCTATGAAATGATTATCATAATCCTTCGTAAGAATATTGCCATGGAAATTGACATGTCTCATTTGTACTTCGTTCATGTTTGGTCCCATTTAGGTTTACCATCATCCATATTTTTTGATGACGGCACTATATTCCCTAACCATCCTATACTCAAGAATTACATTTCTTTCCACCCTTGGGTAAATGATCAAACATAAATAATCAACAAAACATTTATTTATCTATTGTGTATGTGTAATCATGCTAAACTACAAACTAGGTATCATGGAAACTTACCTTTCATTCAATATATTGAACATATTCCTTTCTATAATTTTTTTGGTTTCAAACCATCAATCATTATTGACATATCATTCCTATAGCCTTCAAAATCCTCTTCTCCTTATATTTCCAAAGAACAAGATAGATTCACCACATTCATCGAGAAATTTAATCAAATCCAAAAGAAAATGTAACCTATATTGCAACACCAACATTAGAGGTATACAAAAAGACACAATGCATATCGAGTACCTCACTCTTTCTAAGTGGGTGACCAATATTGGCAACAATTATAGAAGGAAAGGTTTAAACATCTTCATTGTCAATCTGCTTCAATATGATCCTTACTTCGTTTTTAAGCATCACTAATGATTCTTTACAACTTGATTTATCCCCCCTGTATGGGAATGAATCTAGTCTTCAACGTCGATCTACTAAAGCCCTACATCGTTCTTTGATTTATTAAAAAAGTTGTAGTTCCTACAAAATTAGATCTCAAACACTTAACAATAGTTTATACCGATAAAGTCATCAATTAATAGCTCAAGTATATTCAACATGAAGAAACTATAATGTTTAGAGTTTTTAAAGCCAATAATTATCCACATCAAGATAAATAGTACACCCTTGAACAATTAAGAGTTCAATTTCCTTAATTGTTCCTTGAATAAAAGAGTTCCATTTGTTTCCAATGTAAGATGAATGCTTGGCATGCAATTATTTACACAATATCTCTAGGCTAGTTGTTAGGTAGGTTTCATTTAGGCTTTATTTTATCACTCAACATAAACAACAATACAATCAATTTAGTTCCTGCCAAATGTTTGACCTTACCCCATTATAATATTAATAACTACAAAGATTTAGAGGAGATTGGACAATTCAAAGTATTAATTTTATAATATTCTTTATTAGGTTGTTCTTCCTGGAAAAATATCCTTGTGTAAATTTACATTGCACTTACTAAAAATCTAGAGATCTTACATATTCTTGTGAGTTTTAAAATTTTTATGATTTCTTAGATTTTTTTTTATCTATTAAACCTCTTTCATATTCTATAGAAATAAATAATTGGAGAAATATATGGCTAGAGAATCATTCATCCTAAAGTGTACCGGGAATTGAATGATGAATCTTCAAATTTTTATTCTAGCTTCCTTAGAAAAAAAAATAGAACAAACTATGGCCCTACATAGAAAATAATTTATCATAGAAGGATCTCATCAAGATTGGGTAGGTGTTAACCTTACATGGCCATATTATTTTCTCTACATTTCCTTCCTCGGAATAGGGGCTTTGATGTATGTTAAGAATCAAAAATTAAGTTTTTACTAACGTTTAGGAATTGGAGCTATATATATTAAAAACATTTAATGAATAGTTGTATGTATTGTTATGCATGATGAAGAAAAACAAGTCACCGAAGTATGGATGGTAGTTTATGTGAGTTGTTAAAGGTCATGGGTAAGAAATTGGGATATAATTTTACTCTTTAGCTTATATAGTATTTCATAATGGTAAGATAAAGAGAACTAACAAATGAAGGCCTAATTAAATGTACTCCTAAATTATTAGCTAAGGACACAAGCAATATCCAACATTGTATCATTTAATGATAGTACATATAAGATTATGGCTAGAATTCTAGTAATGTGAATTTAGAAAATAGCTAATAGAATTGTGAGGTTGGAGTAGATCAGGGAATTTTTTAAGAGTGAAAATTTTCTAATTATTTATTTTTGTCATTTTCTAAAAAAACATTTTTTCATTTAGTTTAAAAATCACCTATTTTTATATAGAAATGATTAATTTGATAATATTTATTAAATTTAATATTTTTACTAGTAAATTACATGATTTTTATTGAATATTAGCTTAAATTCTATATGTGTGAGTTTTCAAGTCATAATAATTGTCAAAAATACTATAAATATGTATAATATTTGAATCCTTAAAAAATGTTTTGAAGTAAACTTTATTTACACAAGGGATATTGATTCTAGACATAATGCTTACAACTTAGGAAGGCATGGAATGAGAAAGATATTATTTCTTTAGATTAATTTTGGTAGAATATGTGATAAAATTAATTAAACCATCATTTTTTGAGATGCTTGTTGTTGAACTTTAGTAGTTGTGGTCGATATTTTTCAATTGCATTAGCCTAGAAAAATTAAAAGAAAATGAAAATGCAAATTTGAATTCAAGTCGGATCCAAATAAAAGAGGAAAATTTAAATTTTTGAAATTCAAATGTTTGCCTCCAAAAGTCAAGTCGACCCTAGTTAAGAGTCACAACAATTAGGGATCCTTAAACCTATATATATTTCCATTCATCATCACTCATTTGGAACCAATTCAAATGAATAATCTTGTAATTCATATAAGGCAGAAGTTGAGTTTTCTTAGGACAAAATTTCGGTGGTAGGTTATCACATTGACCAATAAACTAACTCACATGTGTGGCCACATGATCGAGATTTTTTGGGAAGGTTCTTTGGGAATTTGAACACAAGTTGACTGAATTTTAGAGGAGCTGTAGGAGGTTGAAATTGTCCTTGTTGACTAGGGTTGAACAATTTTCCGAGACAATAGTAGGAAGGCCAAAATTTTGGTATGTTTAACGAGGTTTGAATCATTTATTTCTGTGGTCAGTTTGACCTAAATTGATTAGAAAATATAGACTGTATTTCTTGTTGAATTGGACAATTTCTCCTAAGAAAAGGTTGCTAGGTTTTTCCCTAGTTGGAGTTTTCTCAAGGTGAAAATTTGTGTCTCTTGTGATTGGTTGTCTCTTTATGATCCTATTATCATTATTGTATTTATGGTTGAAATTTCTAAAGTATAACTGCTTAATGATAATATAGAATGTGATAAGGTAATAACAATATCATTAGAAGTAATTATCAATTTTAGAAATTGTGCTTGTCTATATTCTACTTGAAAAATAAACATGGTGTCAAAGCAATGTTAAAGAGTAGCCATGAAAGAGACTTGAAGAAGGCAATTTTTGTAAAGTGTCTTCATAGTCTAAAGATCTCAATTCCTAGTAGAATGATTTTTTTACATCAAAATTGTATGGAAGCCAAGTCTAGTAGCTCATATGTTGGTAGAGGCCAAGGTTAGAAGAGTTTTGTTGAAAGAAGCCTAAGATTTTGTGAGTTCTGACCTGATTTGAGGTTGAATAGGAGTAAAAAGACCTATCCAAGTTCACTATAAGATAGGTCAAGGCTACCAAAAGAAGGTCGAGGGTATTTTTATATGAGAAGGTGTTTACCGCATTTAGTTAAGGTTATTCTAAGGTTTGGTCATAGCCTTGGGAGAGGGCTGAGGGCCTCAATGAGAAATCCAGGAAGGCCAAAAGGCCTTAGGAATCAAATAGATCAAGTTGAGGAATGTTAGAGGTTGGATAAAAGGTGAAAATGAGGTAAGGATGCATGCTACCCTAGCCCTAGGTTTAGGTTCATAGGATGATTAAGTACGCTGAGAGCCTCATAGATAAGAAACAAAGCAGACCAAGGGTATTCATGAAGGGCCAAGTGTATCTAAGGCTAAGTGATAGTTGATTGAGTTGTATTAATTATTGTCATAGTATACCAATCTAAATAAAAGGAATATTATGGTCTTTATAGTAGCTCAGTGATCTGGTTAGGATTACAGTAGTGGACAACAAAATTGTCCATAGGAAAATGTTGTAAGGTCGCCACCACACAAGCAATGGATATGGAAGACACACTTGCTTATTAGTAGCAAGTAAACCATATTGGTATTTTTAAGAAGCATAACCTAAGGAAAGATAAGTCATGCTAAAGGAGAGTGTACTAAGTGTGATCCATATACTCATGTTGAGATCGTTTGACAACCTGAAGTGTGATATTTAATTTAGAGATTTTGTTGTTAATTTTTCCTAGGTCTTATTTCCCACGTCCATCTTGTTACTATAGTGTGCTTGCATGGAAACACATTCATTCTTGCATGGTGGTCAAAATATATATTCAAGACTTAAACCGTGTTAATAATTCATCAATCCTTCTTCTTAGACAATATCAATTCTAGTATCCATATTAGATCTTCAAGAGGAATTGGACATGAGGTTTATGAAACAATTCAACCTAAGAAATTAGTTAACATAAAAAGGGTGACTTTGAAAGCTTATATTCAAGTAGAGATATTTTTCAATCCTCTTTTGGTTGCTTCTTCCAAAAACACACCAACTCAATTTCTTATGAAATTAAGGAAATTTGAATTCTGGAAATGACTTCTGTCTATCAAAAATTATTGTAATAGTTATTCTTCACATATACTGAGGCATTTTCGGACTATTATGAAACACCTTCTAATTTCCTTGACCTTTGTATTTTATATTTTTTCGGCACCCTAAAATAGATACCGAGGCCTTTTTCCATTTGCAATAGATCCTAAGGCTTTTGGGCCTCTTGAAATAGATCTTGAGGTTTTTTTTCCTCTTGCAATTATCTTTGAGGTTTCTCAAACCTCTGATATAGAATCTAAGACTTATTCAACATATTGAAAATGGATTGATGCCTTCTCGGCCTATTTGAAACTACCTAAGGTTAGTCCCTTGTTTAGGATTAAGGTATTGTTTTTCAGTCATCCTTCTTCAGGCTTCAACCTATTTCAATATTGCACTTACAGCTTCGCTCAAAATTTTCTTTGGTCAGGATATACATATTTTCAAATAGAGATTTGGATAAGGGATTATTCAAGGCTACTTATTTCAAACCAAGCATGTATTTTTTCATAGGCCTACTATTGGTAATCACTTATAGTGATATTCAATTTAACTTCTTTCATATTCTCATTAATCATTAAGAAATTACATAGAATATCTTCAACAATAGACAGTAGGATCATAAAGGTACTTCCAAAAAAGAACACAAAACATATATCTTTGAAAATCCCACATGGGGGAACAACCCAACAACCTTTCCTTAGAGAAATTATTTTTTTCAACAAGAGACACACCTAGTGTTGTGAATAAGATCCCCTCTATGGAGAGAGGCGATCTCTCTAGCCTTAGGGTGGGTCTAGCAACACATGAGACTAATTAATGAATCCTTTTCTATTTTTTATTCAAAGTGGAAGAAGAAGAAGAAGAACCTACTTCTTCCTGATGCTATTATCCAGTCCTTTGGTGAAGACCTTGATTCTAAAATACTTTAGGCTCTCTCCTCGCTACTTGTGGCATTCGAATACCTGTAAGAGATCAGGAGACAAAAAAAAGGAACACTACAAGATACACAACATACATAGAATACAAACTATCTAACAGATCAAGGAGCATTAGGCTACTTGCATATATATCTAGATAAATATGGAAATTGAAACATCATATGTATTATTAATTATAGAAAGAGGAAGAATACAACCATGGCCTTGATGTTGGAGACCTACCTTTTGTGATGTCCAAGTCCAAACTGAGGCTCTTCAAGCAATCCTTCTCTTAAGTGGAAAATTAGACATAATCACAACATAGGGATGCAAAGGATGAATGATCAGGTAAGACCAACCAGTAGTGGAAGGATGGGATTCAATTTATAGGTAGGGAGAAGGAGATAAGGATCCATAAAAGAAGGAGGAAGGCCCACTTCTCAAAGGAAAATTCCCTAATCATAGGATCAAGAGCTCCAAACGAGAGAGCTCGACCATATCTCCAGCGAGCCATATCTAGCTCGCCATTTTGGAAGCTTCTAGTGCATGAAGCTTCTTCTCCATTTGAGGAAATACTACCAGAAAGGGACTATTGTAGTTTTTCCCATCAAAAGAACACTGGTAGTGTGAGGTAAAATTGTTGCAAATTTCCATCAGCCTGGGCATGAAAATGGAAAACAACAGTAACCCATAATATAGGTTTTGAACTGAGATTCTCCAGAAATTATTCAAGGAACTTTATGTTAAATTTTAAGATATATCTTGATGGATTTTCCATGGTGGATATACTGTAGAGTAGTCATTTCAGGGCATTTTAGGATCAAGCATGGGAAATGAATAGGGTGAAAAATTACTGTGTAACATATTCCCCATAAAGCATGAAGGTAGAACAAGGAGTTGTCGGTGAAATTATTTACAAACCAAGGAAAGGACTCAAAATACTACTAGGAGACCTGCCAAATAAAACACAATACAATATGTGAAATCTTTGATACAACCATGCCTAATAACATATATCTGAATAGGCATCAAATAACACATGAACCCACGGTATGGTTGCAACCATTCATTCGAAAGAAGTCATAGAAATGGATCCACAATATGGTCGCAACCATCCGTATGGCAAGGATCATGTGTACAATCATGAATAATCAATAACTCCACGCATCCTGGATAATAACAAATGTGATCCAAGGTCTTCGTCTCTATCTTGATGCATCCACTGTATGAATCTAACCATGTGAATATATGTATTGATGTAAAACATGGTAGAAACCACATGATTACCGGTCAATGATGTAAATTGTTAATAGGAACGAGAGAAAGCATCAATGATGGTGATGACCCTAAAGGTACACAAATAAAATCTATAAGGGTGAATAAATGAGTTGAAGTCGAACACTTGCAGAATCATCCGATTGAAGGCCATTGATGGGAACCTATCGACAAACACAAAGAAATTTCCATTGAGGCATGCAAGCTCCAAGGTACTAAAAAATAGTTCCTAAATCATCTTCCTGGATAGTGAGTTGCAGTTGTTAGGAAGTGATTCGTTGAAGGAGGGCCATAATAATTCCTACATAATTGACACGAAACAAAGGATTTTTCAATAGGATAGAAGTGATTTATATTTGTACCAAAGATGGTAAAATAAGTAGAGGATGTTCAAATTGTAAAAAAATGACTTCTCTTGAACATATCAGCAACACGACTCCAGAGTGTGGCAGAATTTGACTCAAAATAGGATCAGAGGTCATGATGAAAAAAATGGTGATCAGATAAGGGGAAAATGGATTTCCCAAAACTAGGAAGGTAAGTAACGAATGAAGGATATCCCCAAATCGACATGAACTGCATATGAGCATCATGTTCAAGAGCAACATGCTACCCAAAAAACACATAGGAAGTTCCACTTTCAATTTCCCCCCATTATTTATAACGATTGCCTCTTTATTTTTTATAGCAAGTGTGAAGAGGATATCATATGCTTAGCATATAAGTTCATTCTTTGAATGAATCCATCCTAGTAAGTTTAATGAGCCCTAGGAAGGAGTAACTCGATCTTGTCATGCTGTTAAGTCTTTCACCATTTAAATTTTACGAGTCCGACGAAAGAGTAACTCGATGTCTTTTTCATGTTTAGAGAGTTTGAAAAAGACAAGAAAAAGAAAACTACATCAGGTTCCTTTTAGTAAATCGTCCCTCAAATCTAAAAATGTAGAAAGCAATATCCGATAGAACCTCTTGTCCATGTTCGATCAAGGTATTGCTTTTTCGTAAATATTCAATCTCACCCAGAAAAAGGGGTAAACTTATACTAAGATGACGTCAAGTAATTTAATTTAATGAGTTCGAAATGAAAATTAATAGACGATATTTCCATTTTTAGAGAGTCAAAAAAGAGCTTAAAGATGACTCGACCTGGAGGAACGAGTGGTATAAAAGGTAGCAACTGGTTTTGGTGATGCTAGAACTGTTCAAAATAAGTAAAGTTCAAGAGTTTGGCTAACAAGATCACTCATCACATCGGTTCCTTGGGAAAGGGTAAAAGCAATGAAGTGAGAGTGTATGATCGACCAAGTAGATGGTGACGATGGAATGAGAAAACCAAGGCTCATCTAGAAATAAACAAGCTGATAAAATGGAAATCACAAGAGGTTTGTAGGAATGGAATGAGGATGGCTTCATTTTTTCACAAGCTTGAAACATGTGGGAAAAATGTGCTTGAAACTGGTTTTATTTTTACACAAGATTGAACGGAGATAAACTATGCTTGGAATAAGTTTGCATGCCACTAGAATAATGACTCAATCTGAGGTACATGCCCCCCAAGCTTCATCTCATTTATCTAAGTAGACTTGTCATGGATGGAATGAAGGTTCATATACAAGATCAAGTGAAAGACTCGACTGGGATTTTACGAGATCTAGTCCAAGACTCGAAGTGAAAAGGGATTTGTTTAATTTTTTAATGAGGTTGACACAGTAAAACAAATATCCTCATGAGACCTTGTTCCATTTTTTAACAAGCTTGACACAAGAAAATAACTTTTCTCTTGAAACATTATTTCATTCTTTAAGGAGCTTGCACAAGAAAAGGAACTTTGCTCCAACACCTGATCATGGCCCATAAAATGTCATTGCATCTGATAGGTTCTCATTAGATGGGAGAAGAACACTCTAGAAATCGGGGTCCAATTCTCCAGTACATTATGCACTATATCATTGAATATATCATTAGTAGACACAAGGATGGAATAGTTTGCCACATAATTAAATTTTGGTGGGGAAGATACCACTTGCATGTAAGGACCATTAAGAGATGATGGTTAATTGGGAGCCATATTAGGACCAATGGATGACAGTTTATCAATGGTAACAATTATTCCTTCATGTGGGAAACACACCAGACAAAAGAGAGAAGAGACAAGAGCTCCCATGACATAAGTATAGTCATACCCAAGGAATAAGTTAAACCCCAAGGGGTCTTGGACAACCATCACATCTATATATATGATGTTTTCTCCCAAAGTAATAGGAAACTTTGAAAGGATCTCTAACAGTTGACTAGTTCCTCTATTAAATGCCGACAAATTCTGGGTAACAGGCACAAGTTGCGAAGAACAGAAAACTTTCCAAGTATTTGAAGAAATAATACTAACATATTTACCTTCATATATTACTATGCTAGGTACAAACACATTATAGGCATGTACCATGATCTCAAAGGGCACATAAGAAGGAATATGATATCATGTCAGTCGACTCCAATCAAAGAACATGAACATGCTACTTGGAGGGTCAGGGGTTTCATGGGAATGAGAGAACTACCCCCTTATGTTATGGGAATTGGAGGATCACCATCTTGTACTGTGGGAACAAGAGGATTTCCCTCCAATCCATGGCAATCTGAGGAAACAAAAAGGACTTGAGTGGTATGATGTTGACTCTCTATGGGAAAGGCACGATCCATTGAAGACGGAATTAGCTCAACTATTTTCTCAACCAATGGTTGGTCGAGAATGGACCCATGAGATTTAATTTCAGAGAGAGTGGTATTGACCATAGATGACTTCTAATCAATCACTTGATCAACTAGTATAAGATTGGGGGAAAGCTTCTGATAACAAAATGGTAGGCAAGGCTGAAAATTCATAAGGTTATCCAACATTTTTTAGGCTTCGCCCATAAAAGGAAAAAGGTGAATGGGATGATTCCTTCCACATAACCTACAGGGAAATTTGAATTTAACATGTTTCCCATGGACCTTTTTATCAATAGTTTAGGGTTTTTCACCAGAATGATATCCAGAGGCCGATGACAAAGAATGATGCGATTCAGTGGACCATACTTCTAATATCCTGGGAATGCGAGGAAAATCCATAAGAAGGTGATCACCCTTGCATAACTTGCAAGGGAATTTGAATTTGTGGGACTGAATGGAAGATTTTTCAACATCAGTTACATTGGAAGCAATGGTTGCTTGGTTCCCCCCTTGCTTATTTTGCCACTTCTTATTCTTCTTAGCTTCTTGGTTAATAGAATCCATACTTTCACTAGGTGAAGATGAAGAACGAGGTGAAAAAACAGGTGAAGAAGGAAAGGGGTCAAATTTAGGTCAACATGAGTTTGACTCTATTCAGGTGGAGGCAAACTTGGTTGAGAAACATCTTGGACATTTGGAACCATGGGGGTTAAAAATAACCAAACTCGCAAACCAATGGTTAATCTCGGGAGGGACAACATTGCCGTATAGGGAGTGCCAACATTTCCAAAAGAAGGAAAATGACCAGGAGTCCCTTATGAGGGGATTCCTTGATTGGTAAACTTAGGAACGGTTGCCATTTTTCTCAACCTAAGATATTATAAGCAGTTTTGCACAGGTAAGATGTTATTCCGTGGGAAATAAATTTTAGAATTAAACAAAATAAATCAAAAGGGGTAATCTAGGAAAAAAGGATTGTCAGGTATTCGTGAACTATGATATACACCTTGGAAAAATAAATTAATAAGGACTTAATGTACTGCAACCAATATCCTTGAATTTTGTGCTCAGTGTATCACATGTACAAGGCAGTCTCCTTCATTACATATGGTAATTTTGCAACCTAGTGGGGTCTCCTAAAATATGCCCGACGGTACGTGGGAGGTTAGTCTATATTAGCATTGTCTAATGTGTAACCGTTCGATGAGAGCGTCCCCATATACTTACCATATGTGGAGCATAGTCCTATATACTTTCGTACGTGGGATGGGATATCACCCCCGGGATGCAACACAGGCTGTTAGCGATAACTTCTACGCTTAACGACACCGGAACACGTCTCTAGCCTAGACCTCTAGATGTTTGTGTTAATTCCAAATTCTCCTTAATGTTAATTGAATAAATTTTAAATTTTATCTTTGATTATGTTTCAGTTTCATGCTCAAAGCAATTCCACCTCAATCCCTACAAGGTAGCTGAATGAAAAAAAGAATCCATTTAATTTCGATGAACTATAAACTAATGATGGAGGAAGCGAAAACAAGAGTGCAAAAAATGAGCAATGCAACAAGAAGTGATGCCCCCCAGCTAGCTCAAAATTACTGAAATGCAATTCTAAAACAAATTCACTTTCACTATCCCCAAATGCAATCTTACTGAAAATGAAAGCACTTCTTTATTCACTAAGTTGCACCAAACATATTTTTTTTCCTTTTCACTTTAGATGTTCAAATGCAAACTAATGCAATTGATGAACTAATCAAATAAAAAAATAGCCAAATAAACAAAGAATTGAAACGAAAATTCCTTTCACTGTATCTTTTTTGAATGGAAAAAAAAAATCATTTCAAAAATATTTGAATGATAATGATGTTCACTTTGTCTTTTCAAAATGAAGACACACAATCTCAAACTCGCAAAACAAACAATCGTAATATATGATTGATAGTCAATCAAAGGTGATTTCAAAGTGCAATAATGACTTAGCGAAAATGAAAAAAAATTTGTGAATGCAAGCCAAAAGTAATATGAAACAATGTTTCAAATTATTGCAGCAGAGCTCTCAGATAGAGCCAACTAATCTCTCGACGATAGACATAAGCGACAAGTGAATGAAAACTGACCAAGAAACCCTAAATGGTGATCAAGCTTCACTTAAACAAATAATGGAGTTGAAGAGACAAACTAATCACTTAAGCAAAGAAACTAAGTTAACCATAGTGATATCATATCATATCAAACTATAAAGACACCTTAGAGGCCAAGACACGTTGAAAAACTGAAAGAGAAACCCTGATTTTTCCAATCTATGGGATCAACACACATGTGGAAGGAAAAATCATGTTGAAAGGAATACCATCGAGATTGTTTTATATAAAACAACACTGTCAATGCTTATGTAAGGACAAAAAACATGATGTGCAATAAATAAAAGAAAAAATAAAAATAATTTCAAGAATTTGAGCCAAGCTTCTCCAGAAATTCTTCAAGAAAACTTTCTGTTAACCTTTAAGAGATATCTTGATGTATTTTCCATGGTGGACATATTGCACAATAGTCATTTCAGGGCACTTCAGGATCAGATATGGGAAGTGAACAGGGTGAAAAATTACTGTGTAAAACCTAGATCTTCTAGTCATTCACAAGGTTAAACTAATTAGCAAAGAGGCTTGGTGAAACTTGGTCCAATAACTTCCTACTCAAGTCATAAGTTTTTCCATTGAACTTGGTTTGGTTATGTATTTTTTTGCCTTGATATGCCTTAATAAATTTTTTCTACCATAGAGATAATGATCACAGTCCATCTTAAGTCATTTTCCTCATAATTATCTTCTTTTCTTGCCTTGGTCTTAACTTGTTCTTTTCCTTAGATCTAACTTCTTGTTTGCCTCATATTCGACCTCTTGTTTTGCCTCTTAAAGTTTGATTTGTTTACTTGAGAGGAGGATTAAATGACTATACATACATACATACATACATACATACATACATACATACATACATACATACATACATACATACATACATACATACATACATACATACATACATACATACATACATACATATATATATATATATATATATATATATATATATATATATATATATATATATATATATATATATATATATATATATATATATATATATATATATATTCATTTTTTGATGCCCAATGGGTGCCTCTTCATTGGGGCTAAATTGATTAGGAAGAGGGTCGACTTGGCTTCTTTTGTAGAAAAAAAATTCAAATTTTTTTCTTTTAAAACTGACATGAAGAATGTGCCATATATTTTGTCTTTTGATAATAGCATGAAAAATGTGCTTTATATTTATTATAAATACCTTAAGGGATAAAATATTAATTATTAATACCAACCATAGCTACACGATTCAACATGGTATCTGATCTTTTGTAGATCACAACTAAAGAAGATGGTCACTTATATGTTTGGTTGAAAAATTATATATTAAATATTAAGCAAGACTATGGTTTACTCCTTAGTTAGATCATAAGATTGTCTAATCTGTAACAATAAGGGATCCTTGGAGAAAGCATCAAGGAAAATTATAATGGATATGAATATTGAAGGAATCTCTTTATCCTACAAATTCATAATGATATTTACAAATAATATTTAATTGTGTTCACGGAAATATTGTTAATGTGTGGCCTACGCATTATCTTGATATGAAAATAAGAAATGAAAACATTACAATTCAAATCGTGGCAAAAAGAAAAACAAGCCACATAAGGGAATTATGTGACCTTTACTCATGCACTGAAAGGTTGAAGTATGATATATCGAAACTAGCTCTTTGAAGATGATGCATTATATCTCAAAATACATTTAGAAGCAAGATATTTCAAGAACCCTGCATTAGATATGATTGTTGATAGGATATTTGAATAATGGTACCTATTTTATGAATTATGGATGCTCAGTGTTGAAAATATATTCTTTTCACATCAAGAAAGAAAAGGGATTGCTATCACTAGTATGCCCTTGAATAGAGAACACTTTGATAAATGAAAATAGGTCAAGTCCCTCTTCAAGGCCAAAGATAAAAAATATCTTGATAAATTCAATTCATTTGAAAATCCAATACTGTCCTATCACATAAATGTTTTAAGACAAGTTGGATTGAAGTTCTTGAATGAAATTGTTGTTGCAAAAACATAAGCTTCTTATATTATTATTAAATGTTGTACTACTATGGGTATTTGGGTTTTGAAAACTATTTTGTAAATATAATGCTAAACCTAGGATGATGAAGTATATTCTTGCACATTGAAATGAAAAACAAGTCTCTAAGGACAAAATGTTGTTGTTTCCACAATGATTTTGAGAAATTTTAATTACTTGTATTGGAGAGACAAACCATTAGACAAAACATCCTTGATCTATTGATGACAATGATGGATTTCATCTCACCTGTAAAGAGAATATTGATTCTAGGTTTTGACATTCATATATGAAAATTGGAAATATAGGGTTTGAAAACCCTAGAAAGCTAAAAATTATTGGATAAGAAATCTTTAGGGCTTATGGAAAAAACCCTAAATTTGAATCTAGAACAACGTTTCCATTAAAAGAAGAAAACCTGGAACATGCAAGGAAGGAATGGCATCATACTAATGAGAGGATGAGTTTTAAATAGACACAAGATGGATGCAAGAAGGCTAAGATCAATAGGGAGCTGACATTTCCTATGATCCTTAAAAGATAAGTAACTTATATCTTTCTTCCTTTATTATTATTTGTGTTTTACTACTAGCTAGCCTCTTGTCTTTTTTTTCTATTTGTTGGGTTATAATTATTTTTCCATGACCTCCTAGTGAGGATTGTAAGTACATATTAAAGGCCGCTAAGGCTCTAGAAACATATGGAAGAAGTGGAATAATGAAGCAAAGCTTGTAGTAAGAGGAATTTCCCAAAATCGGTGATTTTTATTGAGATATTATACTAAATGAGATATGAGCTCAAAGAGATGATGAAAAAAAATAAAAAAATGAAGTATTGATTTTTCCAAAGAGAAGTCAATGGTGACATCCAAATGGATCTACAGGATATATGTTAAATTTGGAGCTTGATTATATTCCTGATTTTTCAAAGGTTTTTTTTTTTGTTTAAACTACGTTGGATCATTGTGTCCTAATAGGGTGGAAACAAAATATGTATGATTGTCTTCAGGGTGGAGGAAGCAAAAATTTTCTAAGAACCCCCCACTGCCCCCGAAGCTAAAAATATATGAAAATACTCCTTGTAAAATATTGTAATTTTGTAGTCAATCTGGGTCGTTCATTAGGCGGATGGTTTGACGATAGAAATTATTTTAAATTAAAGGTTTTTTTTCTCTAGAAGGTTGCCCTCGGTTTATATGAGGGAATTTTATTTCGACCGTGTATATTTATTCTAAGCTAGAAAGAGAGGGGAGACTGTGTGAGAGAAAATAGGAAATTACATCGGATCTGGTGTAGGCTGTATCTCTTCATTTTGTTGGATAATATAGAAGGACTATATGTTTCTCTGTGGACGTAGCCAAAATTGGGTGAACCACGTATATTTGTGTCTCTTGTTCTATGCATTTCTGTGTTTTTTTTTCCTGCAATATTTTATGTTTTGATTGCTCCATTAATTAATTTCTAACAATCTAGCATGGAATAGATGGTAGCATCGTCAAGTACAAAGATAGAGTTGAGAATGTAAGGTTCTCCCATAAAGAGGGAGAAGATCATGAAAATATATTTGCTATAATTTTTAGGTGCACTTTTGTTAGAACTATTATCATTGTTTTGAAAATTTCACTAGCTAGATGCAGAGATCGTTTATCTCAATGCAGTTTTTGAGAATGAATAAGTGTTCATAGAGCTACGTCAGGACTTTGAGAAAAAGTCTCATAATTGAAGAATGATTTTTACAATCACAAACAAAAATGTTGGGCTTAGACTTATGAATATCTAATAAGTCTTGATTGATATTATTATTAATTGATTTATTTATTTTGGAAGAAAAAGGACTCATGTGTTAGAAGGAGAAGTCATGGTAGAAATATTTGGTTTCGTAATAGAAGGAGCAGTCAAGAAGCCTTGTTTTAGATTCAGAGTGATTTGACCTTTGAGTTCGAGATTATGGATTGTATTTCAGATTTCTAGGAAAGTAGCAATGGTAGAGGGAGTAGCTAGGATTGACATAGCATAAGCTATTTTAAAAAGAGCACCTAGTTAGGGTAGTTGAAAATTAATTTATCAACTTATGGTTGATCTAAGGCATAAATCTCAACATGTTTTGAATTTCCAACATTGTACAGTTGGTTATGTCACAAACGGTTATGGTTTGATATATGTCTCAAATAGTCAATTACAACTTCAGGGATTCATAGATTCAGATTAGGCAGAGATTGCAGAAGATAGAAAGAGTTCATCCAGGTATTTATTCAAATTGGGCTCCATTATGATTTTTTGGATGAGTGGGAAGCAAACATATATTGCACTTAGTACTGCAAAAGGTAAGTATATTTCAACATGGATTGGTAAGTTAAGAAGCAATATGGCTTAAAAATATACTTGTGGGATTTCCTTCATGAAGTGCAATTGACGACCATGATGATAGGCCGAAGCACATTGAGATCTAGTGCCGATACATTGTATAGAAGGAAGCAGTATGGATTTAGTAATTTTCTTCAATCAAAAATCTTGCTGACAAAGCCTCTTTTCTAGGATGAAGTTTTTAATACTTCAAGGACAAGCTTGAAATGATTGAGCATGCCTCTTTATTTAATAGGGAGTGATGAAATTGAAACGTCTAGGATAGTGGTTCTCCCTAGGTCAAGTTGACTAGGATCAGAGAAAATGGTTCAGAGTGATAACATCAGTGAAAAAAATTCTCTATGTGTCAAGTATGACTGGAATTAATGAGAATGATCTGATAGAGGACATTTATTCTTCTTGTGTCAATTATGTTGATGGGAATTAGGAAGAATGGTCCTAGAGGCCTATGATCACTTAGATGAGTGGGTTTATTTCAACATCAAGCTCAAAATTCTCCAGATAGGTTGAGTGATATCATTTAGCATCAGGCCCAAAATTACTCAGGTAGAGTGTGGCCTTTGGATGTTGAACCATATTACTTAAATGGATTGAGTGTGTCCTTAAGGTTTCACCATGAGTCAAAGTGATTGACCAAGATGATCGTAAACCTGGAATAGTCAGTATACCATGGGTCAGAGGTGCCAACCAAAATCATGGTGACTAGTTGATGCTAATTATTTACCATGTGTCATAGTTGTTGACTAGATTATGGTAATTGGATGATGTTGTTGATTTATCGTGTGTCATAGTTGATGAATATATTATGATAAATGGTTTATGCTATTAAATTACCATGTGTCAAAGTTGTTGAAAAAATTTATGGTAATTGGATGATATTGATGTTGATGACGAATTTTTATAACCTTTCCTTAGAGAAATTTGTCAACATGAAAACATCTAGATAATCATTATGAATGCTTCCCTAGCTAAGAGGGAGCGTTGAATTTTGTAGCTATGGTCAGTCTTCATAGTTATTTTTTAAGACCTTGATGTATTTTTAATAAATATAAAGCATGTAATTCATGCTATTGTCAAAAGAGAACATATATGGCATATTCTTCATGTCAGTTTTAAAAGAGAAAATTTTAAAATTTTGAAAATTAATTTTTTTGTGCCAAAAGTAGCCAAGTAGGCCCTAGTGAAGAGGCACCCTTTTGGCATTACAAGATGACTACATATACAACCATTTTTTCCTCCTCTCAAGTAAGAAACTCAAACTTTTTGAGGAAAAACAAGAAGTCGAATCTAAGGCCAAGAAGAAGTCAGATCCGAGGCAAGAAGAAGTTAAGTATGAGGTAAGAAAAGAATATTATTATGAGGTATACCAAGGTGAGATAGATCAAGATTGTTATATCTTTCACAGACCAAATTTTCTAAGACATATAAAGGTCGTAGAAAACCTAACCATACCAAGTTCAGTGGGTAGACTTATGACTTAAATAGGATATTGTTGGACTAAGTTTGACCATGTCTCTTTTCTGGTTATTTTTACCTTGTGAATGACTAGAATACATAAGTGTATCTCTTATTAAACTAAGGAATTTCTCTAAGGTTGTTGGGATTTTCCCCCATGTGGGTTTTCCCAGGGTAAGTGTTTTTTTTCCTTGTTTGGATGTCTATTTATTATCCTATAGTCTATTGTTGAAGATATTTTGTGTATTTTATTAATGAATAATGAGAATATGAAATGAGATAAAATAAATATTATTAGAAGTAATTACCAATATAATACCTACAAAAAATCAACAATTGAATTATATTGCAGAGTATGTGTTCAAAAGCAAAGTGTTGTTTTGAAGCTGCACAGATCTAAGCTTCTAGAATACTAATGCCATATATTGTCATGAACCATGTATCAATGAGTAAGGGGCCTTGTCAAGTATGCAAAACATGCCTTGCATATGCTACTAAGGTTATGATTGTATTAGATGAGATGTGTTATTGGTGTTAGGGTGTAATTGCTTGGTTCTTGTTTTTTCTAGAACATAATAGTATATGGAAGAGTTTTCTTTTAAGCATTTGAGATATGATCAATTTGATTTGATTCAAGAAAGTTACTCCAGAGCTATGAAACCTAAGGTTTCTAGACCATAGTAAATTCTTGAATGAGAAATACCTAGGTTTTATGGATAAAAACCTAGAACTAAATATATATCGATGATACCACTAAATTAAGAAACCTTATCCCATGCAAGAAAGGAAATTAAAGAAACATGTTGATGATGAGAATGAAGATGAAAATTTCTAGTCTGATGAGATTGATGTATGTTATGTAACCAAATCAAAATAACACAAAAACATGAGAAAATATAGATCAATGACTAAATAGTAAGTCACTTCAAGAGGGGAACCTCCATTTACATCACATAAATGAAAAATTCTTGGATGATTCAAATGAAAAGACCTCCTTGGTATATATAGGATTCTAAAGGGTCAAAATATAATTAGGGCCTACATAACAATAATAATGTAAGGGAACAACAATAACAATAGTGGGATTCTATAGGGAACAATAATTACAATATGGGGGATACACTAATATTATAGGGATCTAACACACCCCTCTCCATAAAAAGTGTTTTCCTCAATGCTTGAGTAGTTTTGGATGCTTATGAATAAAATAATCATCCTCCCATGTGGAGTCTTCAGTAGGTAAGTTCTTCCACTTATTGAGATACTTTGAAATTGATCTATTTCTTAGTTGTTGAATTCTTCTTTCCATGATTTCTTCAGGATATAATGTGATTTTTCCTTCCTCGTCAAGTTATGGAAATATAGTTTGAATTGGGAGCTTTTCACCTATAACTTTATTTAAGCATGAAACATGGAAAATTAGGAGTACTCATGAAGATGCAAGAAACTACAATTTGTATGCAATAATACCAATCTGTTACAAAACCTTGTAAGGTTCATAATACTTTGGGTGATAATTTATTATCCTTCTTAGATTTCTTTAGGGAATTTTTTTTGTATGTTTGTAGTTATAAAAATACCCAATTGACCACATCAAAACTTCTTTCACCGCTATTTTGATCTTCCTGTTGTTTCATTTGATTATGTGCCAGAGTCAGGTCGATGTGATATTCCATTGATTTAACCTTAGAATTGTCTCTTAAAGTCGATTTGACAGATAGTTGATGATATCCGTAAAGTGCCATAAATGAGGTCATTTTTGTTGCAGTATGGAAGTAAGTATTATACCACCATTATTCTAGAGGTAACCGCTTGATTCATTGTGTTTGTTTATCATATACAAAGCAACAATGATATCCTTCCAAATTTTTTTTTCACTTTCTTAGTCTTCCCATCATAGTGAGGATGATAAGATTAGATATGACCTAATTGAGTTCCAAGGAAAGAAAATAATCATGTACAAAAATTTCTAGTGAAAATGGGATCTCTATCACTTGAAATTTTTTTTGGGTTTACATGTAGCTTTAGATTTTTTCCAAAAAAACAGTAGTGACTGTATTGGCTTTGAAAGGATGAGATAATGCACAAAAGTGTGCATACTTGGTAAGTCTATTAATTACCACCATGATGTCACTCTTTCCTTCAGACTTGGGAAAACTTGTGATAAAATACATGGATACCTCCTCTCAACGGTGACCTAGAATGGCTAATGACTGTAAAATACTTGGGGTCTTAATTGTCTCAACTTTATTTTATTAGAAAACTAAAAATTCTGCCACAAACTTCTGAATATCATATTTAAGGTCATCCCACAAAAATTCTTTCTTAACCTTGTGGTAGGTTTTTAAAAATATTGAGTGCCCTCCTATATGAAAGGTGTTCAATTTCAAAAGAACCTTTTGTTTGAATTGGTAGTTCTTACATAGATATAAGCAATATTTGTACCACAGTGAATCATTTTTCTAAATAAATGTATGAGGTGCACTGGGATCTTGTTGCAAATTTTGAATGAGTGTCCATACCTATTCATAATTATTACCTTCATCCCTTGCTTCATTTATCCAATCAAGTTGGATAATAGAGATAGAACAAAATAATGCATCCACATCCTCGTCCGTTCTTGACAGTGAATCTGCAACAACATTTTTCTTTCCTTTTTTCTAAATGATATTAAAGTCATAACACAACATCTTTGTGACCCATTTTTTTCTACTCTTCCAAAGATAATATTTGTTCCAAGAAGTATTTAAGACTATCAAGATATGTTTTTACCTTGAAGTGCATTCCCATTAGGTAAGGGCACAATTTCCTCATTGCATGTAGTATTGTCAAAATTTCCTTCTCATAAATAGGTTTATGTAAATAATTTCCCTTGATTGTATGATTTCAAAAGTAATGGGTATTCATTCTTACATTAAAATAGAACCAATGTCATTTCCATGGGCATCACATTCCATAATAAAGGTTTTTGTGAAGTCTATTGTAGCTAAGACTGGAGCTCATCACATTGCCTCTTTAAAATGTTCAAAGTTCTTAGCTGCTTCTAGAGTCCAAAAAAATGCACCTTTATTTAGTAATGTTGTTAGAGGTTTTGCTATTTCCCCATAATTCTTAACAAACTTGCAATAATACATTTTCAACCTGAGAAAACCTCAAATATTCCTTAAGGTTGTGGGGATTCTCCATTCCTTGATGGCTTTAATTTTGTTAGGGTATACCATAACACCCTCATGAGATGCCATATGATGCAAATATTCCACTTATTGTACTCCAATGAATTAGTTGGAGGGTTTTGCATACAATTGTTTCTCGTCCAATAGTTTGAGCACCCTCTCAACATGTTGAATATGATCTTTCTAAGACTTATTATATATTATTATATCATCAAAAAATATTAACACAAATTTTCTAAGGAAGGGTTTGGAATTCATAAAACCTTTAAATGTTGAAGGTGCATTATTAAGGCCAAAAGGCATGACCAAAAATTCATAATGACATTCATTAGTTTTAAAAGTTTATTTTCAGATTGTCTTATGTTTTCATTCTAATTTGATGATATCCTGAATGAAGATCCAACTTGGTGAATTAAATTGCCCCATGTAGTTCATCCAATATTTCATCAATGAAATGAATGGGAAATTTATCTTTAATTATGAGCTTGTTGAGCTCTCTATATTCTGGAAACATATGCCATTATCTATCCTTCTTGTGCACCAATACTACTAGAGAAGATAAAGAATTTTCGCTAGGTTGAATTATACCTGCCTTGACTAGCATTTCTACAACCATACATTCATTTTCACTCTTTTTGGCATAGGATATCCATAAGTTATAATGTTTGGAGGAACACTTCTTGGAATCAAGTGAATAGCATGATCGTGATAACGAATAGGTGTGATACCTTTGGGAGTCTCAAATACCTTGGAATGATTGATGGATGACTTGGATGTTTAATTATTTAGTGAACATATTTGTGCAATTACAACTTGTTTTTCCTTCTTCAAAATCTTTTTCATGCCATTAGACCTAATTATATTCCTACTTTTATATACGATACCCCTTAATTCAATTTCCTTTCTTCCTAGAAAAAATTCAAGAAAAGTTCTTTAAAATTAAAAGCTATCATCCTCAAAAATTGTAACCGTTGGAGTCGTAATACAACATCTATACCATTATTTGGAATGGAAAGAATTGAAGTATTGAACACATATTCCCCCATGGCTATATTGATATTATGAAACTTCCATGAGAAATTTATAGTTCCTCCTTTTTCAACCATTACTTGACACTCTAGTGCTAGATATATAAAGAAATTCAAATCCTTGGATATCTTAAAATGAATAACATTATTAGTAATACTTGAATCAGTTAGAACTATTAAATTTTTCTTCTTAATATATCCTTCTATATTGAGAGTTTTAGGAGTGGTAATTATTTCCAATTCATTACAAGACATGGCCATATGCATTTCTTCTTTTTCAACCCCCAAGGTTGGTTCCTAGTGTATATCTTCTTCTTTTGATGCTTCTTGTTCCTTTTCTTCCTCCTTTCCATAATATATGTAAGAACAATTCTTCTCAACACACTTATTACCTTTATAGTATTTGATAACACAACTGTAACAAATCCTTATTTCTCCATTTTCCTCCAGTTGTTTTAGTTTCAACCTTGTACATGATGGGAGGCTAGGAGAGGCAACACTCCCATATTTATAGTTGTGAGTGGTAGACCTCCTTATTTCCATTATTTTTCTTTCAAATTTTCTTGCCACCCTAAATTTATTCTCCAATGAATTAGGTTTCCAAAGGTGAACCTCATGTTGTATGTTATCATTTAAGGTCACTATGAAGACATAAATAATACGCTCCTATGGAATATTAGTTGCCTTGTTTTTCAATATTTGAGAGTCCTCAATGTGATCCCCATCTAAACCATTTTTGTTGAGATTTATCAATTGGCTAAAGAAGGTATTTCTCTTTGTATCGTCATAATGTGTTATCAATTCCTCTGTAAAAATTGTCCAAGTGATAAGTGATTTATGAGAAAAAAATCCATTGATTCCAAACAAAATAATTGGGTTCTAAATATAAAGATGTAACACATAACTTTTGTGTGTGTTGCACATCGTGTGTATCAAAGAACTCCTCCATCTATAGTATCCATGTTACCATATCCTTGTCATCGAAATTCTTCATATCGATCTTTGGAACATGGTAGATATTCATCCCAAAGTTGGAGTCCCTAAAATCATGATTCACATTCCTTTTGTTTTCATCATGAGTTTCATGGAATACCTTGTCACCATTAGGAATTCTTTCTTGTAGAAACTTTGTCAAACCTTCCTTTAAACCTTCCATGGTTGCTTTTAAATTATCCAAGACTCGTTTTATTTCTACTTTATGTCTTCTTTTAAACTATCCATGTCCTCTATTTTTTTCTTCTAAACCATCCTTCTTAAAATTCATCATTCTCAATTCAATTTTTATTTTTCTTTGTGAGAGTGAAAATTGTTGCACTTGTTCCCACAATTTATATATATCATGTTGTATTTATTCTTCTTCATGTGTCATAGTAGAGCTTTCTTAGGGCCTAATGGGTGTAACATTTTTTTTTGGGAGGAATTTTGGAACCAATTAATTATATTTATGCTTCACCATTCCCTTTGAATCACTTCGAATAGTTTTTTCAAATAAAATTTATGCAAATTTAAAAGTAAATGCCTTTTAGAAATTCATTTTGAGCTTGTTAATACGATTGACCTTGAAACTGTTGTATCTATGTGATTTTAGCTTCCCAAGGTCTAAAATTTTGGTTTGAGGTAGCTCTTTTCGTCTTATTTCTAACCCCACAAGTTAGACTGATACTGCATTCTTCAAGATAAAATTTATGTCAAATCTCCCAAGATGACTTGATTATGGACTGGTTCAGTAAAGAAAACTTGTACAGACTACCACGTGCCACTATTTTAACCTCCAACCCTGAAGCTAACACTCTAAAAACTACAATTCATGAAATTTTAGTCACCTTTTAAAAAATTAAAATCTGATTCTCAAGGATAACATTATGATTATTTTCCCCATAACATCTATTTGAGACTAAATTTTGGAGTATACAAAAACCCTAACTTCCTTGGACCATATCTCCACAAATATAGAAAAAAAGGGTCTATAAATGTAATCATATGTTCATCATCATTTCAAATCCACTTGTTAACAATTTCAAGGTCCAAATCTTCATAGAAATAAAGTTATAGTGAAAATTCCACGATGGATTGTTTGAAGCAGAAAAACCCTAGAATCAAGAGCTTTGATAACAAATTTGATGTAACCAGATCAAAATAACAAAAAAAAACATTAGAAAAGATAGATCAATGACTAGATAATAATGCACTTCAAGGGGGGGAACCTCCCTTTACATCACATAAATGAACTATTCTTGGATGATTCAAATGACATGACCTCCTTCATCTATAGGGGAGTCTAAAGGGTCAAAATATAATTAGGGTCTACATAACAATAATAATGTACGAGCACAAAAATAACAATAGTGGGCTTCTATGGGGCACAAAAATAACAATATGGGGATACACTTATGTTATATTGTAATATTCCCAATTATCCCAAGCTAATCGGAATATACAATTTTGTCTCAATATTTTGTTTCATGAATAAAAATGTAAAGGAGGATCAATAAAACTCCTAATCAACAAAATAAATAAATGCAACACACATGGAAAAATTTGGCTTATTTACATAATCACACTTAGGTGTGAAAGAGACTGGAGCACTTAACCAAGTCAACCAAGACCAAATCAACAACGCCATCTAGATACAGTGAATCTCCTAGAGGCACAACGTAGTTTTAGTTGGAGGCTTCTCATGTGAATGCAGCTAAATCATTGAGATGGTTTATGGTTTGACAAGACTTTCATTCTATAAGAGGAAGAGGAGGAAAAAATAATAAGGTTGATGATTATCATTTTTATGAATATATTGTCTGTTTAGACATATATCATTCTATAACTGTTTAGCTGAGAATAATGTTGTTTAGCATTGGGTGTTCCTGAGTAGGAATCCCACCTCTTTCCTAGAGCAGCTCTTGGAGGAGCCTTGTTTTTCTTGTTCACTATCTAGCATTTGGCCAAGATTCTTCTTGCACCTACAACACTGATCCTGTTGAGGATTAGGATGTCCTTGTGAGCTGCAGAAAGTAGATGATAGATCTCTTCAGATCTATGCATCTCTAGCACCCCTTTTCACTGGGTAAGTCTTCTATCCCTTTGAAAAGACTGTTCTAGACCTTTGGAGCTTCAAATCCATATCTTGGCATCAGGCCAAAGCATTCTCAGAGTCTACAGTGCAGTCCCTCTTCCAATACTGCGTTATTTGCAAGAGTAGAGTTGCAGGGAGTTTTGTCATCATCTTGGAGGAGAGATCTCTAGTGATTGGATTCTTCCTTTCACTATGGTGATCCATGGGTTAGCCAACTAATCCATGTTTGGTTTCATATCTGATCTAATGTAATTCATATGATTAAGATTTTTCTGAATATTACTGCAGATCTGCAACTTAGATCTCAGATCTACTCACTGTTATTCATGTTTTGCTCAAAACCCTAAGGGGATTGCATTAAGGAGCCTTTCCTGTATACATATATGAATTAGATCTATCTTTATGTATACATATATTCTCTAGATCTAATTTTTAATCTACTGCTGCTTCAGCCAATGAAAATAACACTATCAAGCTTATTCAAACATTTCTTGTGGTTGTAGGACCTAATTTCTAGTGATTTCTTCTGTATAGTCTTCCATTTTCTCTTGTACATTGTATGGGATGTATTGTAAACCTGATTTACTGATGTATAAGTGATTAATGAGCCATTATATTGATCTCCTACAAATATTGGGCTGAACTGCATTATTTTCCAACAGGGTTGTTTTTGTATTACTGTAGTCCCTTCCTTGGGAATTTTCTAGCTACACTAGGTGCGGGGAGACCTATTTAACCCACCTAGAAGGATTTTTTTTTTAATCCCTCTTGGATTCAGGTCTTATATTTTCATATCTAAGGGATCCAAGTGCTAGTTTCCAATCCTGTAGCATACATTCCTGAAAAATGCATTTTTCATGCATGCCTTGCTAGCAGTCCCAATTTGGGGATATTATAGTGGTATCAGAGCTTCTTTCTTGGCACAACCTATGATTTAATTGAAAAGCCAAAGCCAATATGACCTCAGAAGAAGATGAGCCTCTTACTAATAGAGAAAATAGGTATCTGAATAGAAGAGAGAAGAAATTTGACTACAATGATGATGATCAAGGCAAGGGTAAAGCCCCGGAAATTGGAAGTGAGAAAGGAGGAGAAGAGTTTGCAAGAAATATTTTGGTAGCCATGCATGTTCTTGCTAGAGAGATAAAAGAGATGAGACTAGATAGGCTCAAGGAATATCCTAGGAGGTTTTATCCTGGTGAAAGCTCTGGCATGTCTCACCACTGGAATGATCAACTAATGAACCTGCCACAAGCTCCACAACGCTCTACTATGCCTACCTTCTTGGCTGTGGAGAATGAAGGACCTCATGAGCAAGCATCCCTTGAAAACTACTTTGAAGAATATAAGTCCCAGAATCAGAGATTCAAGGACCACCTAAGTTTTCAAGAGTTTTCTCACCTGAAGAACAAAAGAAGACCAAGGCATCAGTATAGAGATGGTGGATTCACTCAGAATCATGATCGACATCACTCTTTGGGTAGATTATTTTTACCCAAGTTTGATGGGTCATCCACTAGTTCTACCAAAGCATCGGTATAAAAACTGGATATCTATTTTCAGTTGAACAAAGTCCCTGAGATGGAGGCTATATATCAAGATTGCAGCACTGCACTTTGAAGGTGAAGCACACAACTAGTGGTTCCATGGGTTGTCTACATTGGGCCATGTCAATGTGACTGCCTATTCTGAGTTTACTATAAGACTGGTGGAGAGGTTTGAAAGAAAGGATCCAGAAGCACCTTTCATGAGCCTTACAAAGTTGAAGCAATCACGTGATGCAGAATATTATATCTCTGAGTTTTTGAGATTATCTGTTATGGTTCCTAATATATCTGTAGCAAGGAGGGTGTACATGTTCATCGATGGCTTGGATGAACCTCTGCATGGGTTGGTTAAATCTACCAAGCCCATTACATTGCATGATGCCACTGAGAGGGCTATATACCTTCAAGGTGCCTTGCCAAAGCAAAGGCAAACTTTCAGAACAAGCCCTCTTACCTTCCTAAAGGGAAGGAGGAGAAAGTTGCTCCTTCCAAGGAGAGCTCATTCAAGAAGCCTCTTGATATTGAAGTCTAGAGGGAGCTAAGGAAGAAAAGGCTATGTTTCACTTGCCAAGAATCATGGGCACCTGGACATAGGTGTGCTGCTGGAAAAGCACACACATAGAAGTCTTCTCAGATTTTGAGGAGGAAGAAGAGGATGATGAACCAAGAAGAGGTCACAGCGCTGACAATGTTGAAGGAGATCCAACACCATCAGGGGATGGGAGTGGAGCTTTTGCTCCTATTGGAGGAACTCTTGCATCTTTGAGGGGAGTACCTAAGTACTTAACCTTAAGAGTTCATGTTTCAATCATGAATAAAAGGGTATCTATTCTTATTGACAGTGGGGCCACCCACAACTTTATTGATTCTCATCTTGTGCAAAGGAGGGCCATACCCACTGATACTTTTGAGGGATTCTCTATTTTTGTCCTAGGAGATAGAACAATGCAATGCATACATTATGTCCCATCACTTTCAGTCACCATGGGATCCTACACTTTGGTGGATCATTTCTTTGTAGTTGACATACCAGACACCAATGTTATTTTGAGTGTTCAATGGCTGATTACATTGGGAAAAGTCACCACTGATTGGGAGGCTTTGAAAATGGAATGTGTGGAAAAAAAGAGTGGTGAAACTCAAATGATCAGAGGCATGCATTATTACCCCTCACATAACACTTCCACAGAGAAAATAGAGATGGATTTGCGCAGTGGAAGCAAGGACCTCACTGTCCCTTCTCTCATTTTCATGAGATTATTACAAGGGACACTCTCATCTAGTGGAAAAACACCAGGAAGGCCACCTGATTCAGTTTTAGTGAGAGATATCTCACTACTTGATGCTCCAAAATCAGATCCAGGAGGGAGGGGAGCATTAGGAGAGACAACGACAGTGCTGGAAGGATTGGGCAAGCACAAGAAGGAGGGAGATTTTCCTTGCTCATCATCCTCACCATTCTTCATTCCTAATTCTGTGCTGTTGGAGGAGGAAAAGGGAAGGTATGTCCTTCCTACTTGTATCTTTGGCATAAGAAATGTCAAAGAAGAGATCAAAAACATGGCAAGCATTCCTATTGATGCATCATCAACACTGTCTTTGTTGGGGAGTGTAGATATATATTGGAAATCCCATCTGTTGGTGGATTATTCCAAATATATCTACACTTGTATGATGCTTGATGACCAGCTGCATGAAGGGGGCTATATAGTCCATGAGGGAGTCATCTGTCATCATGATAGGATCTTCTTACCTAGAGCCTCCAATCTTAAGGAGAGGATGCTACAAAGGGCCTTCAAAGAGTTCTGTTTAAGCCCTACCTATTCTATGAAGATCTACAACACTATCATGAGATGCTTTGAATGGGAAGGCTTTGGAGGAGAGCTACATCATAATTTTCTAGAATTCAAGAGATATGTGGAGTTGGGGCAGCCAAAGGACTCTATGCAAGAGTCATTTTAGTAATTTCTCCCTTCTCTTGAAAGGGAAGAAAAATGTGTGCACAATTCCATGTATAGAGGAAACATTGATGGTGAAAAATCTGATCATGTAATACAAGCTCCATTTTCTGATTTGACACATTATTCCACCATGTTTTTATAGGTCATGAATCCCAAGAGGAGTGTTGTATCATGTAAATCTCATGGAAAACATTGGGCCACTGCAATTTTTGAATTTGGCCACTCCCCTATTGTGAAAAGGGAGATTCTTTTTCATTATGGGTGCTTCCGAAAGGCACCAAACATATCTCACATTTTCAGCCATGGTGAGATAATTTTTGCAGCAAGTGGTGGGGAAACCACTTACCATACCTTGATTTGATGTAGGCAGTTGATGCACTGCGCCGACACCATATGTGGGACTTTGACCCACCTCCTCATGCTCAAGTTTCTATTTGTGTGTATGTAATTATGCTTCCATACTTGGATGATATAGTTGTACTTTTCATGGGATTGTATGGAGGGAGGATGGGTAGTTTGTATGTACCACATGGGATGGAAACTCTCTATTTACCTTATGCTACATGCTTTAGAGAGAGTATTGGACCAACCATGTTTATTTTTGTTGATTTCTTGACTCCTTGTGGCATGGATTTTGTACATCTCATGATGACTTTGGAGGAACAGTTCATGGAGGCTTGGATTGGTGAACACTTAGCTTATGATGAAAGCTTGATCTTTGATGGTGTCACCAATGAATAAGGAGAAGTGTTGCGGCACTCACCCTATCAATTTCTTGAGGACAAGCAACATTTTGGAGGGGATGACTGTAATATTCCCAATTAGCCCAAGCTAATGGGAATATACAATTTTGTCTCAATATTTTGTTTCATGAATAAAAATGTAAAGGAGGATCAATAAAACTCCTAATCAGAAAAATAAATCAATGCCACATGTGAACATGGAAAAATCTGGGCTATTTACATAAGCACACTTAGGTGTGAAAGAGACTAGAGCACTTGCCCAAGTCAACCAGGACCAAATCAACATCGTTGTCTAGATACAGTGAATCTCCTAGAGGCACAACACAATTTTAGTTGGAGGCTTCTCATGTGAATGCAGCTAAATCATTGAGTTGGTTTAGGGTTTGACAAGAATTTCAGCCTATAAGAGGAAAAGGAGGACAACAAAAGAAGGTTGATTATTATCATGTTTCTAATATATTGTCTGTTTAGACATATATCATTCTTTGGATGTTTAGCTGAGAATAATGCTGTTTAGCATTGGGTGTTCTTGAGCGGGAATCCCACCTCCTTCCTAGAGAAGATCTTGGAGGAGCCTTGTTTTTCCTATCCACTATCTGGTATTTTTCCAAGCTTCTTCTTGCACCTACGGCGCTGATCCTATTGAGGATTAGGTTTTCCTTGTGAGCTGCAACAAGTGGAGGATAAATCTCTTCAGATCTATGCATCTCTAGCACCCCTTTTCACTGGGAAAGTATTTTATCCCTTTTAAAAGAGTGTTATAGACCTTTGGAGCTTCAAATCCATATCTTGGCATCAAGACAAAGCATTCTCAGAGTCTACAATGTAGTCCCTCTTCCAATACTGTGTTATTTGCAAGAGCAGAGTTGCAGGGAGTTTTTGCATTGTCTTGGAGGAGAGATCTCTAGTGATTGGATTCTTCCTTTCACTGTGGTGATCCATGGGTTGGCCAAATAATCCATGTTTGGTTTCAGATCTGATTTGCTGTACATCATATGATTCAAAGTTTTCTGAATATTACTGCAGATCTGCAACTTAGATCTCAGATCTACTCACTGTTATTCATGTTTTGCTCAAAACCCGAGGGGATTGTATTAAGGAGCCTTTCCTGTATATAGATCTGAATTAGATCTATCTTTCTGTATACATATATGCTCTAGATTTGAGTTGCAATATACTGCTGCTTCAACCAATGAAAATAATGCTGTCAAGCTTATTCAAACATTTCTTGTGGTTGTAGCACCTCATTTCTGGGGATTTCTTCTTTATTGTCTTCCATTTTCTCTTGTACATTGTATGGGCTGTATTGTAAACCTGATTTAATAATGTATAAGTGATTAATGAGCCATTATATTTATCTAATATAAATATTGGGCTGAACTGCATTATTTTCCAGTAGGGTTGTTTTTGTATTACTGGAGTCCCTTCCTTGGGCATTTTCTAGCTACACTAGATGTGGGGAGACTTGTTTAACCCACCTAGAAGGATTTGTTTTTGAATCCCTCTTGGATTCAGGTCTTAGATTTTCAGATCTAAGGGATCGAAGTGCTGGTTTCCAATCCTGTAGCATACATTCCTAAAAAATGCGTTTTTCAGGCATGCCTTGCTAGTAGTCCCAATTTGGGGATATTACATATATGGACCTAACAATGGGCTTCAATGATTTTTGTAAGAAGGAAAGGATCAAGGGGGAGTTGAAAATTCCCTATAATCCTCAGATGAAAATATAAGTAATTTATATATTTTTTCCTTAATTACTGTTTTATTTTTTGTCAACCTATTGTCTGTGTATCATTTGCTTGGTTATAATTATTTCTTTTGTGACCCCCTAATGAAATTTTTAGGTACATTTTGAAGGTTTCCAAGGTTTCATAAATATATGGAAGCATTAGGAAGAAAAAATAAAATTTTGTGGCAAGATTATTCTCCCAATATCGAACATAAAATAAACTAGAGTAATTTGTCCTCGAGAGGGAGAAATTGTACTGAAATCTAGAACCATTCCAGAGCTCCTAGTTTAGAGGGAGTAGGCAAGCCAACAAGTTTGAAGAATTCTATAATGGAGGAAATTGTGCCAAGACCTGAAGGGAAGTCAATGGTGACTTCTGAGTAGATATACAAGATCAAACATACAGTAGATGACAACATAGAGAAGTAAAAAGAGAAATTCATGGTAAAAGTGTTCTCCCAGAAAGAGGGGGAGGACCATGAAGTGAAATTTTCTCAAGTGCACTTCTATTAGAATTATCATTTCTATTACTTCTCTTATGGATTAGATATTATCATTATCCTCAATAGAGTGAATGGGGAAGAAGTGTGCATACAAATACATAAGGGATTTAAGGTACATGAGAGGGAAATCCATGCTTGCAGACTGAAGAAAAATTTGTACAATACCTCAAGCATGGATATCTAATGACTCTTGGTTGTTCTAATTATTATATGACTTATTTCTGATGGAAGCAGAAGGAATCACATGACAGTGGGAGAAACAATGGCAAGAGTATTTTCTTCCATGATAGAGGGAGCGATAGTATTCCCTTAGGAAGAGTTCATTTCCTTCTACTTGGAAAATTCCTCTGCATTTTTATTTCTCTCCAATTTGAAAACAATTCTCCTCTTCATATAATTTACTTTCTCTTAGAATATTTTATGAAACAATATAGACCTTAAAACCTATACCTTAATATCACATGAACCTTAGGTTATTTCTACTACAAACATATATTTAATATTTAAGCATTAAATCGCATCACATGAAGCAATTTACACTAATATAGAAACCAATAATACAATAATAATAGGAAGAAGTTCCAATATGAGATAAATCTTAAATATTCAATAATATTGAACATGATATTAAAAAAAGATTTTCTAACTAATGTATTTTAAAAAAATCATTAAGTAAATGATAAAATCAAAATATTTTAATTTAACCATGTTTTAAAGTAAAAAAATACTAACACTTTAATAAAATTATAATTTATAATAAAAATAGCTACAAATTTATGAAAAAATAAAATTTTATTAATTAATGGATAAACTTGTGATTTAATAGTTTTCTAAGGAAAAGTTAGGAAACAATCAACACAACAACAATATAATAAGAGGACTCTATGTATACTTTTTCAACCACAAAATGCAAGTGAGGCTAGTATATTGAATTTAATGGTAGTGCTTGTTATATAAAATAGAAGTTATTTTATTTTATTTTTTTATTATTATTTTTAACATTGAAGGGAATTGATTATATTGAGTTTGTGTCTGGTTGCGACAAAAAAATGATAAATTTACAATTTCATTATAGCGTTGGGTTTCATGAGCTACAAATGCAGACTATCGAACTATGTCCAATTATCTATCAAAATTGCAAAAGGAAACACTCCTATTATTCTACTAGTATATATTCGACAAAACTAAGATAATAGCAAGGTACATAGAAAACCAAACATAACACTGGCTAGTCATTAAAAGAAGTAGTGTGATTAAGGTCTAGGTCAGAGTTTTCCTCTACAGGATGACAATTCTGCTTGACGAACTTAATTTGGAGGCCCTTTAACATGCTTCTGAGCGCCCCGACCTCGTATTCTTGCTAACCATTTTGCTTGATTTTTTCCACTAATAGTTCTTGATTCTTGTTGTTTGATTCACTCTATTGATGAAGGAGCACCTGTGAGTCAACAATATATGCATGCAATTCAACATGCTCGCTAGTGCACATGGCATAGGCATGGGGAGATAAGGTGTCTAAGGGTGGGAATTTTACCCAATCATGCGAGTAGTTCCTTGCTAAACTGGTTGACTGAGGACGATGACAACCTTAGGAACCTCATGCCATTGCAAAGATCCAAATGAGATCCCCTTCGAACCAACTTCGGGCTGCTTGCAGAGTCACCAAGTTCTTCACCGAATTCTTAACCAAATTTCCCCATTTTTTTTATTTTTATGTAATTTGACCGAGTTAAGTTTTTTAACAATTGTAAGAATTGAACCTGAATGAAGAGGATTCAATTCATTCCTCCAAACCGCCCAAGATAACCCCAATTAACTTTTATTAAATTGAATGGTAATTAGTTAATTAATTAAATGTGTGTGGGGAGTAGTATAATTGTATAAATTAAATGAATTGTAATAAGGAACAATCTATAATAAATATAAAAACACTTAATTAATCATACACTCAAGTTTAAAAAAATAAAAAATAAAAATATATAAAAATTTATAAAAATTAATTAAACCAATATAGATCCATCTTAATCACGAATCTACCAAGAGTTTAGAGGGATCAAATCTCATTATATGAAAACCTCTTCTTAAAATGCAAAACTTGAAAAAAAAGGTTTACATCAAGAGATTTAATCCCTCTTAGTGCCTGATAAATCAATTTTTTTTGTCTCTCCCTATATAGACCACCTGTAAGTTTTCATTGTTTAAATTTTATTTTTGAATAATTTATTATTATCAATATTTTATATTAAAAATTGAATGGGTTATGGATTTTCATAACTACTTTTTTCTACCTTTAATTACTTTTTCCTTTTGAGCATTTAAATATTTTACCAAGATAAACATTAACATACCCAAACAAACACATATATATTGAAATGCATTAGCTAGTATGGATATTCAAACCCTTTATTTAAGTTGTATGTTGAAATGTTTATAAGAGAAATATAATTTTTTTTATGTTTTTTAACCAAATATGTATAATCATTTATGTTTTTATTGTAACCAATAATATTTTTTCATTTAAAGTACATTTTTAGGGACATGTGTCAACTCCAATTTGAGCACGGAGGAAATTACACATTGCCCTCATACTGGATTGTACTTGGGTCAATTAGAAATTTATATAAAATAATAATAATAATTTGTATTATTAATAAATTTTTTTTATATATAAGTCTAAAAACACAAGACTCTTAACCATGGATATTCACACAATTTTACTGTGGAAATTTAATATGTGAATAGATTTTATTACAAAATCATGGGCCAATATTATGGCTTATCAGTACAACATACCCAAAATACCATAACTCATTTCATATGAGTTATGAGTTATGAGATACCATAACTCATTCCATATGAGTTATGAGTTATGGTGTTGGTAAAGTTTTTTTTTTGGGCATGTTGAAAACCTAATATATTAGGCATGGAAGGTTCGCACTAATATAAGTAGTGTGAAGTTATTGGGCGATTCAGTTTTGGTTGTGTTTTTCTTAAAGAGTTCATAAGAAGCCTTGTTTAAAGTGTAAAGTTTCCTATTTTTTTTGTATTTTTATTTCTTTAAGAAAAAAAAGAAACACCTCATTTAATATGGGACTTATTCAAATTACAAGAAAGACATAACTACCTTAGAAATAAATCTCAACATTTAATTTGTGTATACTATTAGGAATCCCTATCATCCACCTAATAATTGCGCGGAGAGGCGCTCTACAACCCAGTATGGGTTAGATCTCATGTAAAACATAAACATGTAAATGTGAACGTAATGTTTAACATTTTTAATCTAATGTCGGCCCTATTTAAAAATCAATATAATTTTTTTTTCCAAAGAAAAAATCGAACTTATATATATATATATATATATAACAAAAAGTTACATCGTATATGCCGAAACATTCCTTTTGTTTTCATCACCCCAAAAAGGGCAAGCTAAATAGTGTGTCCAATACAAGACAAAAACTAGTGTACCATAAAACTATGTGGCTCCAAAAGTATTCAGGTGGACTACTTAGCCATGGTGAAACAAAAACAAGCAATAACCAGGGCCTCCATTTCGGAGAAAACACCCCACAATAATTACAACTGCTATCACTAAATCGATACTGATGGGATGCTTCACTAGTCAACGTAGAGTAACTATTTCAAACCTACTTTTAGCTGAAATTTAGCCTTTCCAGCCTAAGAGGGCTCTCTCAAGGATATAGATGATATTATGTAAATGAATCTCAACAGATGGCTAACTCTAAAATTGGGTTTTAATTGTGTTTTTGTGCAGGTGAAATATGTAGACAAATTACTACCATTTGTCATATTTGGCCAGTATAAACAAAATCAGTCACACGTGAAAATCCTCTCATGGAACCTGAGGCATATATATTCTGATGAAAACATAACATTTAAAGCAGACTAAATGTTTGAAGGAAGTTAGAGCATGTTGCCCATGAATTCTAAGTAATAAAAAATTAGGATACTAAATATAGAATAACAGAACATAAAAGACAAACATTCATAAGAATATCAATGAATCTCAGGTATAGATAAGTATGTTGCCACTGTATATTACTGATAAAAGGATTTACAATAGTAGTTTGTAGTAAAAAAATCAATCAATCCTCTCTCCATCAATTATTTGCCTATTTATAACTTTAGGCACCTTTACAATGAGTTTTCCAGCAAGTCTAGACCTTTGAATACTTCTAATGACATCTACACTAACCAAAAGAAGATTACAAGGAGAGAAAGCAGACATCTGTTATTTTTAGGACTTAGAAACCTAATAGGACTCTAAAACTCTTTTTTACATTAACAAAATTTAAAAGCTTCATGTTTACATTGAAAATATCATGTGCCTAACGTGGCACTAACCATGAATGAACCCTAGATACTCCCACTAAGTCAGGAGGCTTGTATTCCAAAATTTGAGGAGGTGGTGTCATGATTGTTGATGTGGCTTCCAGATGAGGTGGTAACTAATTGAACAACTTTGTCGAGGAGTGTGTTTTCATCCATACATTCAACTGATGACTTCTGACATTTCCAGGTGGTTGACTTGTACCAAAAAGATAACTAAGACTTAAAAATATCCAAAATCCTCTTCGCTGTAGAAACAGGGGAATTTTAGGCAAGTTCGTAGCGAAAGTTCATAGAATTTTCAACTTCGACCATTTCTGAAAACTATTTTCTTTCTTTTCTGATTTGAGGTTTTCTAGTGATTCAAAACAATTAAATACATTCCTTTACCTTCCTTTTCCATGACAAAACCTGACATATATAAAAAAAATCATCTTCAACAAATTCGTAGTGTTTTATGGGCTTCAAGCCCGAGACATGCTACGAACTTGCCTAATTGATAGAAGACTTGAAAATTTTGGATTTTGTAGCTAGGTTGTGGCAGTTGTTATCACTCTAGTAATTCTAAAGTTGTGAGATTTTGGTTTAAAGTCTAAGAACACTAGAGGTAACCACAAACCTAATTTTAAACTCTAGGATCTAGCCTTCCTAGTGTTTAGAGAGGGCTCTCTCTGTAAGATTTAACTTTGTTTTGATTATAAGATACTAGGCTAGTTATGATTGTGCGAATTGGTTTTGATTTGGTTTGGTTTGTTGGGAAAAATAACTTCATGAGATGGATAGTGGGAAATATATTTGTCCATTGGGCTGAGTCAAAAGTCAAGTAGAAAGAACTAGGATCAAGGTCAAAATTTCAAATGTTTTCACGGCAAGATAGATAAGTCTTTGAAGATATTGGAATGCTGATTTGATTGGGATAAAGAGCAATGAAGGGTTCTTTGATCCGGAAAAAGGAAGGAGTAGACAGAGGTCAATCAAAAGAGGGAGAAATTAAGGGTTCCCTACTCTGGAAATCAGCAAAAAACATAGAAATGATAAACAGTAAAGACAGGGTGCTTTTAACAAATCCTGAAATAATACTACCGTTTATTCATTCAAATTTAGAATACATAATGGATGCATGAAAACATGAGAAGATACACAATAATAAGTAGAAAGTACCTCACTTCAATGGCTCATCACATGAATCCTGAAATATGATGATAGTTGATTTGATCCATTCTGCTACTCGAAATTTGCAACAAAAAGCTTCCAAGTCCAACAAAAATGACTATAGAAATCTTCAGCAATTTATTCCACAATAATACTTCAAAGAGTGAAGTATTTATAAAAAATTGTTTTCAAAATATCCTAGAATTCTTCTAGGAATTATCTAAGGAGAAATAAAATATCTTTACAAAAAAATAGTGACAATTGCTTAACAAATCAGCAAGCTGTCCTATTTATCCAAATAAAATAGAAAATTGTTCGTGGATTAGGTGCAGCTGGCTGCCTTGGTGTCCTCTTTGCTGGCACATATATTTCAAATCTTTTTTGAAATATTATCTTCATTATCTTATACTCTTTAACTCTGATTATTTTTATCCTCTGATACTCTTTAACTCGGATACTCTGTAACTTGGATACTCTTTAATCTCTGTAAAAACTGCCTTATGCTGTAATTTTCTGTTTTGAATGAAAAAATTAGCAAACCATTTTTTGTCTTTCTCTCTGCACTTTGAAATTTATAGTAAGTCAGTGAGTGATTTCCAAGCTTCATCATTAGGAATTTGTATCTTTTTCAGCGTCCTGAAATTTTCATCTTCCTTAGTATATCTAGAAAATGTTGGTTTTATGACAAATAAATGTTTTATCTCATGTTGCAGATAAAATAAGTCTTCAAAACTTCTAGGTAAGACCTTCCTTGTAGGAATGCCTTGTCCATTTGTCTTGTCCACCTGCTCTTTTGCATACTCTCTGATTTTCTTATTGTAGTCCTCTTGTGGCATGAGTTTTTCATTAATGACCAAAATTTTTGGCAAACTTCTTTGCCTCAAATTTTCAAATTTAACCATAAACTTGTTTATGGCTATGTTCATGTTTTCACATTTCTCTTCAAGTTGTTTCATCAGATTATTTTTTGAAAGGAATTTCCTTATTTCAAGGATTGTCTCTATCCTATCAATGATTTTCATTTCTTCCAAATCCTGCCTCTTTTTACTATTGAGAAAATTTATCAATTCTATGGCTTGCTCAGGTTTGTTACCTAGCTCATCTTTTGTTTTCTGAATCTCTGCATGTGTAGCCTTCAGTAAATCCCTCTGCTCATATATTACCTAGATATATGGCCAAACATCATTTATGGCTTCAATGATTTTACTCCATAACTGATTCTTTACATAATAAATTAGCTCTTTCAATGTCAAATCTTTTTGTAGATTCTTCAACTCAGTATTTAATATGTTAGCCCTTTGCTCATGAGTTTTAGCATTGATTTGAGCTAGCTTTTTGGTGTCTTCAAAATTGTTAATCACTTTCTTCAATCTATTAATCTCATTTGTTTGAAGTGACATTTCTTCCATGGCTTTTACTAGTTTACTAGCTTCATCTGTTGGTTGCACTGTTGATGTAGAAGATTCTGTGGCTGAAATTGTGGATGATGTCACTGGCACTACAGTAGCCAGTGGTTCTTTTGGTGCCAACTCTTCTGCCAGAGTTGAAGGCACAATAGTAGTAACCATGGGATTTACTGTAGGAGTTTCCTGTGTTTTTGTAGTTTCTCTTTTATGGACAAGCTTGTCCATTTGAATCTTCATCTCTTTTATTTGTCCTATTAATTGAAAAATCAAATTCATCATGTCATCCTTATGATTTTTCTCTTGTACTATTTCTCTGGCCCGTGGATGTTCAGTTGGTGGCAGCTTAAGATGTTTCCTCAATTCTCCAATTTCCTCATTCTTCTTCTTCACTAACTGTTCTGCTGCTTTAAGATTTGCAGGATCATATCCTACTTCGATAACTAACTCTTCTAAAGAATTAATCCTATGATCTTTAGCATATTGTGAGGCCTTGTCAACCTTCATTTGATCTCTCATATTTATAATTGTATTATGAAGCTTGTTGATACTCATAGCCTTGGTGGTTATAGTAGAATATAACATCTCCAAAATTTTCCTATGAAACTCAATCTCATCTAGTGCATGAATGCTTTCTATTGGCACTTCTAGATCAATTTTCTTGTAGTCTGCAATTGTCTTAGGAATTTTTACTATTGGTTGTAGCACTCACATAATCAATTTTTTTTTAAATAGTAAAAAGCTGATAAAAGTCTGTTCTGAATGCCTGGTGTTTGCTTCAAATATTGAGAATAAATCTCATTCTTGATTTCTTCATTCTTTTTCTTAATTTTCTTGTATTTTTCTCTGATATCAAGATATTTTTCTTCTGCTGTCTGTGAGGAAGATGCCTCCAAATTCTGATGTTTCTCTATGACCCGTGTATTTGAATTATCAAGATGTACTTCATTAAAATATCTTTTGTTGGCTCATTTATATTGACTATGGCAACATCCTTATTTGTCACTGGAACATCTGTGTCTTCCAACTCTATATTCACTTTTCCTTTATCAACTGAATTTACTTTAGGCTTTTTATTGTATCTAATTTTAAACCTTGTTTCAGTTGTTGTCTCAGTAGTGTATTTTACTTCTTCTCTGAGTCTTTTAGTAGCTTTTTATCCTTGATTTTCAGTTTGTAAGGTGTGACTAGTATCACCCTGCTTAATTGCATCTACCATAGTGTTTTCTAGCCACTCAGCTTGATTGACATACTTCTCAATGTATAGTTTTTTCTCATGAATGTAAGGTGTTAGTTTTCACTTAACCCTCATTTTTCTTAGTATTCCTTGTGCATCATAGTTCCACGAGAAGCTTTCTTCAAATCTGTACTCAAGTAACTGTTTTGATACTTCTTGTTCTGCATATTTGTGATTACAAATAAATGGCCCCACCTGATTCTTTAACTTAAATTGGGTCTTTTTCTTAGTTGTTAGGAAGTTGATAGAATTAGAATTTAATATTTTCCTGATATAATCCAAGGCAAAGACTCTCATTGGTACATATTTAGGTAGTTTGTAGGGTAACAGATTAGACCCAAAAACTCTAATTTATGTATGCTTCTCATATAGGTACCAATCACCAGTTCTAGTGTGCTCTGATAGTTGTAGAAATTTCTTCATTTCATCACTTATTCTTGGTTTTTTTGTATTGGTCAACATATTTATCAATGGGTGGAAAAAGTTATCTCTAAACTCTGCAAAATTGAACTTTGTGGACTCTTTTCTGATCAAAGAAGTCCAAAAGATGACTGAAAGTGGATTTTCTTCTATATCAAGCTTCTGGAGAGTTATAGGGAACTTGTCTGCTTGAAAATACAAGAACATATGGAAGAGAAAGGATGTATATCTAAATACTCCTTCAGTTGGAAATTTGACTAGCTGATCATGGATATTGTGAGCCATATACTCAGCATAATTGAAAATTACTGAGGGAGACTATCCTGGTGCAAAATTAGATAGAAACGCTAGGATGGACTCATCAGTATGCTCATCTGTAAAGTATTCTAGGATAAATGACGGCATGGAAAGGACGTGCCTAGACCCTTCTGGAAATTTCGAAATAGAATATGGAGGGTTGATTTTTGGAATTTCAACATGTAAAGGCATGAACACTTGAAAAATATGAAACCTTTTGGGAAAATCAAGACCAATGTACAACTTTGTAAGTGCTTCTATTGGCAAAGGAACTACTTTGGGATCATGTTTGAGTTGTAACATCTGGTTTATGGACTCAACAATAATTATAAACAATACCTCTTTGTTTGCATTCATCATTGCTTTATTTTCAGGTGAATAATAGCTCTGACACAACTTAATAACCTCTGGGCATTGATGAGTGACTGGAACAACATATTTGGGTAGGTTTGATTCCCAAATTTGGACTTCTTCAACCTGATCTAAGGAATATTCATAGCTCCAGCAGTGGAGGTCTAACAGATTAAATTCAACAACTAGATTTGCTATCTTATAGTCTACATCTGTTAAAGGTGTGTGCTCAATGTCTACAATAGGTGGTTGTAGAGGATTAAAAATGATTGCAGTATTGAAGGACATATGTGGATTGGATTTTGACATTTTTTAGGCTTGGATAACTGAAACTATGTTTTTAGGGCTTTCTGGATTCTTCTATAATATTAAATGGTTCACTGAAGTATTTTTTATTTTAACTGAGGTTCTTGGATGAAAATGGGTACAATTTTGTTCTTTCCTTGGATTTCAACCTTTATTTTTAACTTCAAACTATACTTTAGATTCTGACAGATTTATAAAACAAGAAACAGGGGTTTCTCATATCTTTTTAGTGGATATTGGGCTAAAAATTGTTTCAAATTGGGCGCAGAGGGTTGGGGTTACCTGCAGAGGATTCCTGGGTTTTATTGGAGTTTTATCAATCACAAAATCTTAAATAAACTTGAGTTTCTCCTTTGAAACTGAATGCAGTATTAAAATAGGGGTTTTTAGTCAAATTTTGAGATGAATTTGACTCTTTTCGGGCAAATAGAAGCTTTCTTAAGGAAAATAGGCTTTTACTTTATTCAATTCCTTTAACAATGTCTTTTCAAATGATAATAGGCTTGTTTTTCTTGGAACTTTACCTGTTTGCGCAGGTATAGGTATTTTTAAGAGTTCTTTGGGCGTTTGACAGGTTTCTGGTAGCTTTCTGGGACTTTTCAGCAGTCGGGATCTTTTTGAAGTCTTTTGGCAGCAAACACAGATTTTTGCAGGTTCTGGGCTTGAAAACAAAGCACAGGCTTTGTTTTCTTCAGTCGGGAGGACGAATGCAGTTGGATAGTGCAGAAAAGGGTTGAATAACACAATTCAAAAGTTTATTTTGTGTTTTAGGTCTAAAATAACCTGCAATTAATGGTGTTCACATTGGACAAACTGGTGGTGTTGGGCTTCAAAGATGAAAAACCACAAGTGGTTATCGCGTAGGAAAAAAGTGGTAAATGGTATTAGTTGAATCGAATGTGATCCAATAAGGCTCGGCCATGTGGAGGAGAGAGAAAAAGGTGAAACCACCTATTTCGCATGGTTAGGAAAGTGTTAGGATTGAACAAATTTAATTTGCGATATGGCATTTGGATCTTCAGATCTGGGAGGGCCAATGCGAATGGCTACGATTGCATCTTGGAGTTGCTCGACGATAATAGGTGGGGTCCGGGGTTTGATATATGGTGAGATAGGTTTGAACCTTATAAATATATATATATTTATAATGTGAAAACCTTATATTATGTGATTGGTGGGGGGTAGTGTTATATGGTTAAATAAACATTTATCGAATGTTTTAACCAATGGCACGGGTATGTTTTGCTTGATTGGTAATATATATTATATGGTTAATAAAACATTTTTTCGTGTTTTAAAACCATAGGGCACGGGATTATAATATAGATATGTTTAAACCTATGGGAAAAAGGGCGGGGGTTTATTTTAAACATGTGAGATAAATAAACATAGGTTTAATTTAAAAGAAGTGGGTTTTTTGGGGGTATTTAATATATAAAGAAATTAATATATACGGGAAGGGTTATTTTATAAGGATTTAATACTTAGGTTAGAAATTAATATGAAATGGAGAAATAATGAATGAAACAAATAAAAAAACATAGATTTAAACTAAGTGTCAAATAGGAAATTAAGCATAATTTTGTGCCATTTTGATTTTTTACACATGAACTTAGGATAAAATGCATTTTGTAGGTTTTTTGAGTGTTTTTTGAATGAACATGAAATTAATTAAGAGGGGGGGGGGGTTTACTTTTCTAAGAAAAAAAATGTTTTACTTAGGAAAATGGATCATAATTTTGGAAAAGGGTGAATATGCTGATGAAATGGGTTTTATGTAAGGAATCCAATATTTTTAACCAATTAGTTATCAAGCCTTGGGTTTGGTCCCAACAGAAGTCAAAGAAATGCTCTGAGCCTCTTTATCTGAAGATCTAGAATACTGGATCATTGTGGGGGAGGGGAAATTAGTAATTGTTGCCTGATGATGCTTTATTACATGCCTTGCACAACTTCTTTCTACCTATCCATCATTATTCTAACATTTTTTACTTCATTTTCATGGGTGCATTTAAGCTTGCAACCCTAAATCCATTTTTATTTTAAAGCATAAATTTATCTAATTCTAACCTTATTTCATCCGAGGGCTCAGATTAAACTATTGAGATCCTCATTTATTCTCTAACTATCTATTGATTTGTCAAGTTTAAACTGTTTGACATATCTTTATTCTCTATCTAAAACATGAAGTTCAAAGCATGAAAAATTAAGATTAAAATATTTAACTGATCATGGATTATGGCATTTTGAACAATCTGCACATATTAAATCATTATTCTTACAGTAAAATTAAATAGTAGTGGCATTTTGACTTGCTCATTTTCAGGTCTTATTTTTATTTCTTTTTCTTTTGGGGTCTATTCTTTTTCTAAGTCCTTTGATATTTCTTTTAGGACTTTTACCCTCTTTTCATTTTTTATTATTATTATTTTCAAATATGGGAAAATAACTTGCAGAAATCAAGGTGTGTACATATTTACAAGACTATCAAATTCAATTCAAAAATTATGAATCCTATTATTATAGGACCCTAACAATAGCTAACACCTAAGGTAACCATTTTAGACCACTTTGGGATAGAATTCTAGCCCTTTAATCCAAAGGGGGATCCCTCTCAAATATGATTTTAGATATGTTTAATAGACCTCAGGTAGAGGGTAGATCTGTGGTAGTAGGACAAGATGAGTGGTAAGAAAAAAATAAGCAAGCCATTGGGCTATGAGTTCGTGAATTTGAGGCTTGGATTTGACTCTTAGTGTCTAGTGATAACACTTATAGAAATAGAGAAAGTAGAGCTAATATTGGTTCAAATCAATTTGGTCATTGTAGTAAATGATAGGACAAAGGAAACCATATAGTCGATTGTTACAAAGCACCAAATTGATGAATTCTATAACTTAAGAACACAACAATTCATAACTGATTACAGAGAATCATAAAAGATGAATTCTACATCATTTTTTAAAGGAAAACAACACATCATTTACACTAAGCACCTAAGAGATGAATTCAGTGAAATTCAGAGAAAGAAATGAAAGCACTTGATGTATGGAAGACATAGCATTGAGTAATGAATTTTGTGTAACATAAAACACTAGTGACATATTCAAAAATAAATGGCATAAAGATGAAAAGTTCACAAAAATAGTTACATATAAAAAAGATGTAAACATGAACATAATCAACTTACTTAATCTCTTTTTTAAATGCTCATACTTTTGCACTAAAGAGATACTTTATTGATATTCATAAACACTATACAAAGGCCTACTACCAAATAAACCGAACACTATACAAAGATCTGCTTCAAATGAGTCCAACCCTTGTCTCCATCTATCATCTGCCTATTTATAACTTTAGGTACCTTTACAATGAGTCTTCCAGCAAGGCCAGACCTTCGAATACCTCTAATAACACATTGACTAACCAAAAATATTATTACAAGGAGATAAAATAGAGATATGTTATTTTTAGGAGTTTGAAACCTAATAAGACTCTAATACAGTTTATTACATTAAAAAATTTAAAAGCTCCATGTTTACATCAAAAAGATCTTGTGCCTGAGGTGGAAATGACCAAGACTGAACCATTAATAACCCCACCAATTCAAGAGTTTTGTATTCCGAATTTAGAGGAGGTGATTTCATAATTGTTGATGTGGCTTCCATGATGAGCTGACAGTTTTAACAACTTTTTCAAGGAGTGTGCCTACATCCAAAAATTCAACTAATGTCTTTTTACCTTTCTAGGTGGCTGAATTGTCCCAAAAAGATAATCAAGGCTTGAAAATTTTCCAAAATCCTCTTCCCTGCGAAAACAGGGGACTTCTAGGCAAGTCCGTAGTGAGAGTTCGTAACATTTTTACTTTGGCCATTTCTGCAAATTGCTTTCCCTCTTTGTTGATTGGACTATGTATGGTGGGTATAAACATCTAAATACATTCCTTCACGTTCCTACTTCGTGGCACAATATGTCATATATTTCCAAAAAACATCTTCAGCGAGTTCGTAGCATTTTCTTGGCTTTGAGCCTAAGACACGCTACGAACTTGCCTGATAAATTGCAGATTTCAAAATTTTCACTTCCCACCTCCAAAAAAATTTCCAAGGCTGTGTGATATGATGATATAAAACATGATAAGGAAAAATTGATTCAAAATACATCTTACCCTTCTTTATGGAGAAGTAGGTGGCTCATCTAGGGGTCAAGAATGAGCTCCTGTCTCCCGATCCTTGATAGTTGTTGCAAAATGGGAGGAGTTTTTTGTAAATAAGCACGTTATAAATAAAAAACTCTCTCAGGTTTCTAAAAACCATCTCCGAATGTCCAGAATCTACATTTGAAAAACATGTCTAAAATAGGGAAAAAACGAACTATGAAAATACAACCCAAATACGTCTTTGAAACTCCCGATATGTAACACCTGTGAAAAAGGTGAAAGAGGTTAATTTTCTTTGATCTATTTTTGAAAATAAACTCTCTTAGGTTTTTAGAATTCATCTCTGTTTACCCAGAAACTACTCTTGAAGTCTTCTGTTTAAACAGTCCAAAAACACAACAAATCCCCTTGTAACGTCTGACAAAGTCTCATGCAACCAGCTTTGATGAAGGCCTCTGCAAAACTTGGATCTTCCATGACCAATTTTAGGTCCATAGGTTCATACTTGACCATTTAACCTCCCTTGTTTGTGTTCTTATGTGTTCCCACCTCCTTCAAAACAATGTTGCCTTCTTTGAAAGTTGACACCCGCAGAAAGTGTATATGACAACAAGCTATTTGTTGAAAAAGGTGGAAAATAACCCATGAAAGAAGCTAGAGCTATACTCAGACAAAAGGGAAAAGGTGGTAGCAAGTAGCTCACAAGGATGATTTGAAATGATAAGTTTGAATGCGAGAGGAAGGAGACCAAATAAGGAAAGAAAAACAGAATGATGGGATGGTAATGATGACCAAGCATGAACCATGGCTTCAAACGACTAAACACATGACCTCATATTGAACCCTATCCATTTTCAAATCGACACCTCATCCATTACCTTGCCAGTGCAAAAAAACATGAGTTTGTAGCGTTTTCTGTTATGAGATTGGAAGATTCGCTCTAGACTTGTTAGGTGAGTCTGTAGCGAAAACAACCTGCTTTCCACAGAATTCGCTGTGAACTCAGGAACAAGTGGAGAGGTGGCTTAAAAATTAATTTGAATCAATGCATGCAGATTATTTGTATATTTTTATCGACATGAGTTTAATGAGATGACATGTGGAGACTCTAAAGACTTAGGACTATAACCAAATCATGAAATTTCATCAATTCATGAATTAATTCATCAACACACTAAAACTTAATGAAAAATGACCTCCATTCCCAACCTAATTGTTATTGATGATAATGATGGCTCCATTTTGGATGATGTGCCCCTGAGGTACAATAAAGAACCTGTAGCTCGAGTGCCTTTCTTGGAAAAAATGAAATTGATGAAATTTTCTTCAAACTTTCATATCCCTCTCCTCAGGCCCAAGCTTGTTGAAAACTACAATCCAAGCTGAAAACTAAATCTGTAAATGCTGAAAATATGCTCAGAATACTTGAGCTTATTCACACACACATACCTACCCTAACAAATGAAATCTTCATGCTTGATTCAAGCGACATGAAACCTCCAATAAAGCCAGTCAATGAGCTGATCTGATACTTTAACTTCTTGACTCTGCTTAAACCAAATGCAAACTGGATACTATAATGAAAAAGGCAACAGAAAATGGGTCTAATTTTCATAGTGAAAACATAACTGAAAAGTTGAATTGTAGAACTCTTCCATGTAGTTAGCTATGGGATCATAGAAGACATAGTTTTTTTGGTGATACTCAAGACATTTTGTAGTTTTATACAACTCATATATGCTTTCTTTAGCAACATAAGATTCCAGTTGTGTGTTATCAAACTCATTTTAAAAAACAAGACATTCCTCCTCAATCTCAAAAGAAAAATGTAGCACCACCTTCTCTTTGTATTTTGGCATGAAAAAGCTTTCAAAATACTGATCTTGATAATGAAAACTATAGGACTGAATTTGATCTTCTAAAACTTCAATGTCTTTCACAATGTTCCTAACAAATTCATACAAAAATTGAATCTTGTCTTCTGACTTGCACTCAAATGACTTTAAATAAGAAGACAAGGTCGAAGAAAATTTTTCATCCACTTCCTCATTAGTGTGCTCATCTTTTCATTGGTTAAAACCTTGAATGGAAAGAGAGTCTACCAAAAAATCTATTTTTTCCATCTATGTTTCCAAAAAGATAAGTCAAAAATCTACAAATGACTTAATAGATCTTACAGGGAAACTTTCAATCCATTGTCTACATTTTCCTTGAAATGAATCATAAAAAAATCTAATGAAAACATGTTCATGTCTGAATCTATTAAGCTCATTAAGTCACGAAAATTTGATATATGCTTCAAGGTCAAACTCAAATCTTCTCCATTAAATTTTGGACCATTCCTTAAAAAATATGCATCCTTGGGAAACGGATTTGGGAAACCATAAATTTCTGAAAAGTATACACATGCATACCTCGAAACAAGAATGGCAGCATCTGAGTTTCTCATAAGTCGAGTGGAGTCACCATGAAGTTTTGATCTTCTGGATCTTGGAGAGTGGAGTTTCCAGGTGAAAGGTATACAACCTTTTTATGCCCAATTGATGTTCACTTTTAGCAATCAGATCTAAATGTTTTCATTACTCTCAAGAAATATTTAACCTTCGTTCCCCGGCAATGGCACCAAAATCTTATCACTCAGGATTTTGTATTTGGGTTGTGGCCGCTAACACCCTAAGGTAACCATTTCAGACCACTTTGGGATTGAATTCTAGCCCTTCAATCCAGAGGGAGCTCCCTCTCAAATCTGATTTAAAATATGTTTAATAGACCTTAGACCGTGACTAATTTCCACCTTTAGCAATAAGATCTAAACTTTTTCGTTACTCTCGGGAAATATTTAACCTTCGTTCCCCAGAAAAAACACCAAGATGTTATCACTCAAGATTTTGTAGCTGGGTTGTGTCAGCTAACACCCTAATTAAGGTAACCATTTCAGACCACTTTGGGATTAAATTATAGCCCTTCAATCTAGAGGGGGATCCCTCTCAAATATGATTTCAGATATGTTTAATAGACCTCAGACAGAGGCTAGATCTGTGGTAGTAGGACAAGATGAGTGGTAAGACAAAAAGGAGTGGACCATTGGGCTATGGAGTTGTGAATTTGAAGCTTGGATTTGAATCTCAGTGATTGGTGATATCACTTATAGAAGCAGTGGAAGTAGAGATATTACTGGTTCAATTCAATTTGATCGTTGTAGTAAATGATAGGACAAAGGAAACCATATAGTAGAATGTTACAAAGCACCATATTGATGAATTCTATAACTTAAGAAAACAACAATACATAACTAATTACAAAGCATCATAAAATATGAATTCTACATCAGTTTTTAAAGGAAAACAACACATCATTTACACTGAGCATCTAAGAGATGAATTCAGTTAAATTTAAGAGAAATAAATGCAAGCACATGATGTATGGAAGACAGAGCATTGAGTAATGAATTATGTGTAACATCCAACACTTGTGACAAATTCAAAAATAAATGGCATAGAGGTGAAAAGCTCACAAAATATAAACATATACAAAATATGTAAACATGAACAACATAATATTACTTAATCTTTGTTTAAAATTTTCATACTTCTACACTAAAGAGATTCTTTATTGATATTCATAAACACTGTACAAAGGCCTGATGCCAAAGCAACCAAACCCTATACAGAGATCTGCTACAAAAGAGTCCAACCCTTGTCTCCATCTATCATATGCATATTTATAACTTTAGGTACCTTTACAATGAGTCTTCCAGCAAGGACATACATTCAAATACCTTTAATGACAACTTGAATAACCAAAAAGCAGATTACGAGGAGATAAAATAGACATCTGCCATTTTTAGGAATTTGAAACATAATAGGACTCTAATACATTTTATTGCACTAAAACAATTTAAAAGCTCCATGTTTACATCGAAAATATCATGTGCTTGAGGTGGAAATGACCAATACTTAACCATAAGTAACCCCACCAAGTCAGGAGGTCTGTCTTCCAAATTTTGAGGAGGTAATATCATAATTGCTGATGTGGCTTCAATGATGAGCTGAAAGTTTGAACAAATTTTTCAAGGAATGTGCCTTCATCAAAAAATTAAATTAATGTTTTCCGACCTTTCAAGGTGGATGACCTGTCCAAAAAATACAATTAAGACTTGAAAAATCTCAAATTTCCTCTTTGTTGCAAAAACAGAGGACTTCTAGGCAAGTTTGTAGTGAGAGTTCATAGCGTTTTTACTTTGGCCATTTCTGCAAATTTTTTCCCTCCTCGCTGATTAGAGGATGTATGGTGGGTCTAAACATCTAAATACATTCCTTCATCTTCCTTATTTGTGACAAAATATTTCATATAGTTCAAAAAAACATCTTCAACTAGTTTGTAGCGTTTTCTTGGCTTTAAGCCTGAGACATGCGACGAACTTGCCTGATAAATTGCATATTTTGAAATTCTCACTTCCCACATCCAAAAACATGTCCAAGGCTGTGTGAGATGATGATAGAAAACATGATAAGGAAAATTTGATTCAAAATACATCTTACCTTTCTTCATGGAGCAGCAGGTGTCTCATCTTCCATTAAAAATGGGCATGTTTTTCTTGAAATCTAGTTGTCAGAAATGAGCTCCTATCTCCTGATACTTGATAGCGGTGGAAAAATGGGAGGAGGTTTTTGTAAATATGCTTGTTATGAAGAAAAAAAATCTCTTTTTTTTTTAAACCATCTTCAAATGTCTAGAATCATCATTTGAAACAAATGTCTAAAACAGGGAAAAAACGAACTCTGAAAATAGAGCCCAAAGACATCTTTGAATATCAAAATCTGTAACACCTATGAGAAAAATGAAAGAGGTTATTGTTCTTTGATATGTTTTTGAAAATAAACTCTCTCAGGTTTTTATAATTCATCTTCGCATACCTAGAAAATACTCTTTAAGTTGACTGCTTAAATAGTCGAAAAACACAACAAATCCCCTTGTAGCTTCTGACAAAGTCTCATATAACCAACTTTGATGAAGGCCTTTGAAAAAATAGGATCTTCCATGACCAATTTTAGGTCCATAGGTTCATACTTGACCACTGAACCTCCCTTGATGGTGTTCTTATGTGCTGCCATCTCCTTCAAAACAATGCTACCTTCTTTGAAATTTGACACCTCCAAAAAGTGTATATGACAACAAGTTGTTTGTTAAAAAAGGTGGAAACTAACCTATGATAGCAGCTAGAGATATACTTAGAAAAAAGGGAAATGTGGTAGCGAGTAGCTCACAAGGATGATTTGAAATGATAATTTTTAATGCGAGATGAAGGAGGCCAAATAAGGAAAGCAAAATGGAATGATGGGATGGTAATGATGACCAAGCATGAACCATGACTTCAAGAAACTCATCACATGACCTCATACTGACCCCTATCCATTTAAAAATCAACACCTCATCCATTACCTTTCCGGTGCAGAAAAACACAAGTTCATAGCATTTTCTGTTATGAGATTGGCAGATTCGCTATGGACTTGTCAAGTGAATCTGTAGCAAAAACAACCTGTTTTCCACAAAATTCGTTGCAGACTGAGGAAAAAGTGGAGAAGTGGCTTAAAACTTAATTTGAACCAATGCATGCGGATTATTTGTAGATTTTTATTGACATGAGTTTAATGAGATGACAAGTGGAGACTCTAAAGACTTAGGACTATAACCAAATCATGAAATTTCATCAATTTTCATGAATTATTTCATCACCACACTAAAACCTAATGCAAAATGACCTCCCTAACCAACCTAATTTTTATTGATGATAACAAAAACTTTGAGTTAAAAAATTTATAAAATTTGGGCCTCCATTATGGGTAAAACAACCCAAAATGATTTTCAAAAAACATGTTTTAGGACATTAAAAATAAAAACAAGAAAATATATTAGTCTATCCTTAGAAAAAATATATATAGAAATTAAATCTAGAATATAAAAAATTTGCTGGAGTGAAATAAAACAGTCATTTGGTTTAGAATGAAGAGAATTCAGTCAATATGGTCTAGTTTTACACAAACACCCATCCCATCCTTTTCCTCTATGTGCCACGAGTCTGGAGCTGTTGTAAATCATATTACTATTTTCCTCTATGTGCCATGAGTCCAAATCTTGTTGTAAACCATCCTTAGAAAGACGGTCAACGATCTTGTTTAATTCCCTATAAATATGGCATACATAAATGATTATAAAATGCATTTTTAATTCTTATATCTCTTCAATAATTTGAAGTAACAAGCAGTTTTGACATCTCTATGTGTTGTTAAACCAGTTTATAGCATTCATGGAGTCACCGAAGATTTGAATTGATTCATTTCCAAGTTGGATGAGCTAGAAAATGAGAAGTTTTAGTGTTTTTAGTTCAGCAAAATTGTTTGTTCCTTCTCCAAGTCCCACAGAGGCAGCTATAGAGACATTTTGCTTTTTGTGAATTATCATACCCGTGCCACTTTTCCTTTGGTTATCAACAACTCCATCAAAGTATGTCCATGGGGTATCAAAGTATATATGTTCAATCCTTACAGTCCTTGGTGATTTGGATGAGACAGTGGAGGGTAAAAAGGAGAAAATGGTCACACATTCCGCAACCACAATGGAGGGGGATGAAAGGGCTTCCTTAAAAGTTTCTTTGTTTCTGGCTAACCAGATGCCCCAATAAATTAGGTGAGGGATACATCTAAAATATTGATCCTTGTTTGTTTCCCACCATAATCTCTAGGCCTCACCACATTTTTCACCATGCCACATAGCCCTGATTTCACATAGTGACAAAGTGTTCTCCCAATTTTGTTTTGGAGAATTTGCAGTATAGAGAGAGGTGATCAATAGACTTCTCTGCATATTTTCATAGGCATCACCAACTTGGGCCATTTAAGAACCTTATTTGGAGTATATCCCATGTAGGAACCCTCTACTTCAAATGCACCAATAGAATAGTTTTTTTTTTTTGCAGGCCCTTCCACTTTCCACAAATATTTGTACCACCATTCCTAAGCTCCCATTTCTCTTCTTTTCATTATATAACCATAACCTTATTTAGGAGAGTATATGCCCGATTTTTTGTGAACCAAGAAGAAAGAGTCTGGGAAATCCTTAAGTCTCACTCTCGATTGGGCTAGTTCCTAAATGTATCCCTGCCACTCCTGTCCCCACTGATGGTCAATCATTAAATCCTCTTTCGATTTCCATGCTTGGGCCCATATTGTGGATTTTTCTAGCTTACCAATCTGATTTAGGGTAAATACCTCTCTTAGTTCAAGAGCCTCCACCAAACCCTCTGATAGTGTAAACTAGTTATTGCATCCCACCCATGGGTCCAAGCCGATCCTACAACTTTCTTCATTTCCTATCATCCATACAAGTCCTTTTTCCACTAATCCTAACTCCATCACAATAGCTTTCCATATCATAGAGGAATTTGAGAAACATTTATCTGGCTTCCTAATCCATTCATCCACTGGAATTGGATCAATATATTTACTCTTAAACACAGACGTTCATAGGTTGTTCTTAGTCAAAATCCTCCATCCCAATTTAGCAACCAAAGATATAACAAAAGTGTGTAAGTGATTTATTCCCCAGTCACCCCACTCCTTAGGATTTACAATTTTATGCCAAGCCACCCATGGGATAAGCTTATTTTCCTCCTTTCCTAACCAAAGAAAACCACTACAAATACTTCTTATTGTATTAATAATTCATTTTGGGACCTAAGGGCAATATAGTATACTGGGATTTCCATTAAGACTGATTTGATGGGTACTAACCTCCCTGCCCTAGAAATGCACTTGTAGCTCCATATACTTATACATTTTTTCAGTTTTTCTGACTAACAACTGCCAATCATGTTTCCTGTAAGTGTCTTGCTTCAAATAGAACCCAAGAAATTTGATGTTGGTTCCCAAACTATTTTGGGAGAAGGGGAGAAAATTTAATTTCCAAGCCAGGTCTGCATCAGAGATACCTTCATGTGTAAGAGATGATTTCTGGTTGTTCATAGCCATGTCCGTTGCCTTCATGAATAAATCCATAATATTTTTTAACCTTTGAATTTCCATCCAGTTCCCATTACTGAACAAAATAATATTGTCCACAAATAATAAATCGGAGATGAAAATATTTTTTGCCACCTTAATTCCATTAAATTCACCTCTTCTCCTAGCCCGGGGAATCAACTGACTTAAACCCTCAACAACAAGTAGGAACAATAGTGGAGAGAGGGGAAACCCTTCTCTGATCCATCTCTATTTCTGAAAAAAGGGGGACACAACCCCATTAATAAGAACAATAAAAGAAACATTTTTAATGCAACTCATAATCCAATTGATGAAACAAATTATGAAACCAAGATGGATTAGAATAATCCTTAAATCTAACCAATTGATTCGGTCATAGACCTTTTATAAATCAATCTTCGCTATCATGCACTTCTTCCTTGAAATCTTAATACTATGCAGGGATTCCTGGGCTACACCAATAGCCTCATGGATCTGCCTGCCATCCATAAAACCAAACTGTTCTTTAGAAATATTTGCTACATAGTATTTTGTCACCGTCCCTGCAATCCCCATCCCAAACATTGGAGGACCATTTCAGTGACTTCTGTATATTTTCATACCTTGCAAAAAGTGTCATTGCATACCTTAGCATTTCAAGAACATTTCCTTTGTTGATGATTCCTGAATCAGGCTCTCAAAAACACATGATTTTGGGTTGGCGCTGGTATGAAATTATGGCCTCGCACCCGTAGAGAAATTAACACTGGGCCTTGCGGCCATTGGCACTCTCTCTTAATGGACTACCCCCACCGAGCCTAACCACTTCGTGAGTGGAATTTTTTTTAAAATAGAAATGAAGTTTCCATGCCTAACCACTTCGTGAGCAGAGTCATCATGGTTTGTTCAACTGACTAACATCGAAGTCCTTCCTTTGGCTTCTTGTTTCCTATAATTGAGCAACTCCCCAAAGGATAAGGCCTCCCTTCCACCTTATGAGGGATCCCAAACCACCTCCTCCTCTCTTATAAATATAGCCTTCTCACATAGTTTCAGCTAGCTGAACAATACTTAATATAGATGGTGTGAAGAATAAGGCAGAGAGGAATCCATTGCCGAGAGAGAGTTTAGGCCCATTGCCTCACCAAGTACAATTCCTGATGAATTATTGAGATGCGTTTGACTGAACCCGTCGAAGGGGGCTGCAACGTTAAGGCTTTAAGGTTGTAAACCTTTTTTCTCTATCATTAATACAAGATTAGTTTTTTGGTTCCAATTTTGTGTTCGATAATATGAAAAATGTTTGATTCTCCTTGACCAATCGAATAGCTATGAATGAAAATATGTTTTCATATGCTGTCACCGTTCACTTGATCCTTGTGCAAGTACAGAGACATTACCACTGAAAGGCCACGACGTGTGAAGAAAAAGATCAACGAATCTATGTTACAAATGACCACAAAAGCGTTGGACCAAGGTAGGCCATATATCCTAACTTGTTTTCATTTATAAGCTAGGATTCTGAAAATCCATCTTGTTCCCTTGTTGCTAGACCCACTCTAGGGCTAGAGGGATTGCATCTGTCCATAGAGGGGATTTGTTTTCTCAACAAGTTGGCGACCATACTGGGGATCAGTGTGTTTTTCGTCTCTCATTGTTTGTCTAGTGTTTTTCTTATCGAGTCGACTTTGGTCATATCATCATTTTTCTGCTTTGTTTTTCCTGCCTGACTGTTTTCACCCATCACTTTCAGCCTCAGAGTGTCAAATATGACCTCTACCTAGTGGTTTTTTTATTTTTTTTCCATATTTTTCTAGCTTAGCGCTACTGTTTCTTGAAAAATCAAACTGATTGGCGCTTGTTTCCTTTATATCAGGCGCACCAACCTCTATTTAACGTGGATTACAACTAGACAGACGCGCCGAATCTTGTAGGTTAAAATTTTAGCCTTTTCCCTGAGTTTTTTCAGTCTCTCTTGCCTTTGGGTTGGATTTTCATCTTTAAATTGGCCCTCTAGAATTGTTTTGATTCTCTTGTCTTGTTCTTCTCAGCTGTTTTCCCCTTATCTAATCAGTGAAGTTTGTCATCCTAGGGTTTCTAGGTGTCTCTTGCCACTTGTTCGACTACCTCCTCACTGAACCTTCTGAGTTGAGTTTGATTCAGTTTGGCCTTTATCATTTCAGTTGGTTGAATGATTGGTTTAGCTTTTCTTTCGGTTCTATGTGTTATTGGGTTGTTGAATGATCATCTTGTATTTCGTTTAGCTCTCTATCTATCACCTTGAGCATAGATTACATTTCTCATTGAATCGGTTCAAAAGCCCTCTTTTTCTTGAAGGAGTACTTCTTTGTTTTGAGTGTGTTTGATGTTCATGTTAAATTTATCTCTTTGCTTTAGATCGTTTCATTTCGAATTGCTCCAAACTAGTCTCTATTTTGTCATTTAGTGTAATAGTGCATTTTTCTTCACATTCATCTAAAAAGACAAAATTTGCATTCTTTCTCTTAGTTTTAAACTGAAAACTGTTCTTTTTCATTGGTAGCTTTTAGTGAACAAGGAAATATATTTTCATTTTCTACTTTGGTTGTCTTAGATGCATTAGGAAAAATTCTTCTTATGTTCAATTGATTACTGCTTCATTATGAACCATTATCCCTCTCTTAGCTAGTTGTTCATTGAATTGGAGTGATTTTCTTTCGCATATAGTTTTGCATTAAGGATTTGAGATTACATTTGGTAAGGCCTTGAAATTGCAACATTAATTCATGATCAACTTTAAAATGAATTCAATCAACCTAAGGAAGCATAGAAACCTAAAACACACCTTTTATAGGTCTAGGCTAGTGATGTGTTCTGGCGTCATTAGACCTAGCAGCTGTCGTTTTCCATCTGGTAGTAGACAACACTAGCATGGACTTGTGCTCCCCATACTGTCGATTATATAAAGGGAGACCCTCATAGGTTGCAATCCTTTATCCATAGCAAGCCGAGTCTACTTCCTTGTAACCATGATACACCAAACACAACATTCAAGGAGACTGCCTACACGTACATTAATTCCTTGGTCATTTCTCTTTCATTTGATCACCAAGGTGTATATTGCAGTTCATGGGAGCTTGATACACCTTCTTGCTTAGATATCCCGAGTAGGAATATTTTATCTTTACTGACTCTTAAAATTTGAAAAGATGATCGAGCACTTGTTCTTTCGAGCTCATTCAAACTAAAAGCGACTAGAGTCACCTTTTGTCCTTTTCTCAACCCTTAAAACATGAAAAGGAAACTTTTTGTTTCAATGTCTTAAAATTAATTGCCCATGAAATATTCCTGGTTAAATTTTTATTCCTTAGTGCTTCTTGGAGTGAGGTCAATGGAAAAATTTCTTGGGTTTACCAGCCAAAGATCCCCATCTGATGGGAGTCCTGGTCCTTCTCCTTCTTTTGGAAATGTTGGCTCCCCTTATACGGCGACATTGTCCCTTCCTGGGTTAACTATTGATTTAGCTATTTGTTTGTTTTCAAGCTCAGTGGTTTTGAGTGTTCCAACCTCTGTCCAACCGAGATCTCCTCTGCTTGAACAATGTCAACCCCTTGTTGATCCTAAGGTTGACCCCTCACCTTATTCACGTATTTATTCACCTCGTTCTTCCCCTTCGCCTGGTGAAAGTCTAGATTCTAGTAACCAGGTGGCTAAGAACTTAAGAAGAAGAATAAGCAGTTGAAGAAGAAGAAGAAAAATAAGCTAGGGGGGAAATCAAAAAACAATTCTACCCATGCAACTAATATCGAGAAACCTCCCACTTCATCTCTTAGAGTAAAATTCCCTTGCAAGATATGTGAGGGTGACCAACTTATTTGTGATTTCTTGGTATTCCCAAGGTGCTAGAAGTGTGGTCCATTAGCCAGATTCATCCTTCATCATCGACCTCTAGACATCATGCTGATGATGAGACTTCAGCTAAAGATAATGAGACTCGTAAGAAATAGGGTAAGATCAAATTTCCCTGTAGGTTGTGTGCAGGGAACCATCCCATTCATCTATGTCCTTATATGGATGAATCTTCTAAAGTATTGGATACCCTTTTGGCTTTTGAGTCCTGCCTTCCCGTTGGTTACCAAAATTTTTCTTCGAGTCCTTCGATAGTTGATCAAGTCATTGATCGAGATTCATCTCCGATAAATTCCACTCTCTCTGAAATTAAATCTCGTGAGTCCATCTCGACCAATCATTGGTTGAGAAGGAGGTCGACCTAATTTCACCTATAGTCCATCAGGTCTTTTCTGTCGAGAGTGGGCCTCATCCCAGTCAGTTTCTTTTTGTTTCCTATGATTCACCAGGATTGGAGGGCGATCCTCTAGTTTATACGATCTAGGAGGGTGATCCTCCTACTCCTATCACCACAGTCCCAGAAAATGATCCTCCTCCTCTCATTCCCAGAGTTTATAAGGATGGAATTTCTGCTTCCATAAAGCAAGGGGATAATCCTCCTATTCTTATGGCACCCCCTCCATGTAGTTTGGTTACTTCCTTTGATTGGATTCGATTCACGAGATATCGTCTTCCTTCTTACGTGCCCTTTGAGATCACTGTGCAGGCCTATAATATGGTTGTACCGGGTATGATTATAGATGAAGGTACGCCAGTTAGTATTATGTCTTCTACTACATGGAAAGCTTTGGGTTCTCTGCATCTTGTGCCTGTTTCTCAGCATCTGTTGGCTTTTAACAGAGGAACAAGTCAACCGTTAGGGATCCTTTCAAAGTTGCCTATTACTTTGGGAGCGAAATCCATATATATAGACTTGATGGTGGTACAAGGCCCCTTGGATTTTCATTTACTCTTGGGGCGTGATTTTCTTATGCCATGGGCGTGCTTGTCTCTTCCCTCTTTCATGTGATATGTTTTCGACATGAAGGTCGGATCGTTACCATTGACCAAATTTAATTATTTGGTCCTAATGCGAAACCGAGTCTACTGTCATCCCTTCCTGGTCCTTACCTGCCAATGATATCTTCCCCGCCACAGGTCAATTATCTGGCCACTTGTTCCATGTCCACATCCACTGATAATTTAGTTAGTGAGGTAGTACACAATGTACTGAGGACACTCGATCATGATTTCCGGGATGTTGTTCTCCCATCAGATGAGAACCTCTTGGAAGCCATGACTATTTATGTGTTTTGATCAGGTCGTTGGAGCATAGTTCGTTTTCTTGTGTCAAGCTCCTTAAAAAATGAAACAATATCGTCGGAGCATAGTTTGTTTTCTTGTGTCAAGCTCCTTAAAAAATGAAACAAGATCTTATGAGGATAGTTCGTTTACTATTTCAACCTTGTTAAAAAATGAATTAGGTCTTGTGAGGATAGTTATTTTACTATGTCAACTTCGTTAAAAAGTGAAACAGGTTCCCTTTTCAATTCAAGTCTTTGATTAGATCACGTAAAATCCAAATCGAGTATTTCATCTCATAATTGAATCTTCATTCCATCCACCTGCCAGTAACTAGTAGTCTACTTCGGTGAATGCCATGAAGCTAGGGGGCATGTACCTCGACTTGAGTCATCATGCTGGGGGCATGTGAAGTTATTCCAAGCATAGTTTGTTTCCGTTTCAAGCTTGTGTAAAAATGAAACCGGTTTCAAGCATAGTTTCCTAAAAAGTTTCAAGCTTGTGTAAAAATGAAACCATTATTATTTTACCATTCGTGATTTCCATTTTATTAGCCTTTTTTTTCCAGATGAGCCTTGGTTTTCTTATTCCATTGTCACCATCTGCTTGACCGATCATACGCCTTCACTTGGTTGTTTTACTGATTCCTAAGGAGTAGCTACAATGAGTGGTCTTGTTAGCCAACCTCTTAACCTTTACTTATTCTCAGTAGTTCCACCATCACCGGAACCAATTGCTACCCTTAATACCACTCATTCCTCCAGGTGGAGTGATCTTTTAGCTCTTTTTTGACTCTCAAAAATTGAAAATATTGCTGAGACTCTTATCGTTTTGAACTCGTTAAAGGTTGCTAAATGACATCTCCCCAGTATAAGTTTACCCCTTTTTCGGGCTCGAACAGATTATTTACGAAAAAGGAATACCTTAGCCTATTGCGACTAAGAGGTTCTCTCAGATTTGGTGTTCTACCTTTTCATATCTGTGAGACTACCTATGAAAAGGGACTTGCTGGATTTTTCTTTTCCGCTTCTTTTCAAACTCTCTAAACATGAAAAGATGTCGAGTTCTTCTTTTTTCAGACTCGTTAAAACTTACATGACATCGGAAATAATCACCATGAAGTAACCAAGTTACCCCTTCCTAGGGCTCATAAAATGTACTAAAAAGGACAAAATTATATGACAAGCAAGTTTTCCAAAAATAATTGGGGTACTTGCCAGCAATGGTGGGGGAAAATGGAACAAGTTCTCAGTCTTGTCAGCAGTATGTCCCTCTTGAACATGACACTCATCTGCAATTTGTGTCGGGTTGGGGATATCCCCTTCATGGAAAATTTTAGGGGCTAATATTCGCAGGTGGGCTAATTTTCCATGGTTTTTCCAAAAAAAAGATTCGCCAATTTCCATTTTTTTAGAAAAATGATTCGCCCAAATTTTACAATATAAAATTATTTTATCTTAAAAATCGCCAACATTATATAGACAATATATATAATATCATTCTAAATTTGAATATTTTTATAAATAAATCAATAAACATTTTATAGTTTTCATATTAGGGACTAGTGAGATTCGCCAATTTTTTAAACTTCAAAATAATTTTTCATCCTTAAAATTTTCCCTGATCCCATTTCGTCATTTTTGCCTCCATGGGTTTGGGTTATCTATTTTGACCTCTCATTAGCTCTTTTCCACGTCATTATGACCTCAGATCCCTTCATGTCAAATGGTGCCAAATTTTGGAGTCGTGTCGCCAATATGTTCAAGAGAAGTTTCCTTCTACAATTTTCAACCTCTGATCCTCTGTTTGGTCCTGATTCACTATCATCTTGTTCCTCTGTCTCGTGTCGATGATGTGTGAAACATTATGGCCGTCCTTCGTCTAGGTCACTTCCTTTCGACTTTAGCTCATTATCCAGGAAGTTGATCTAGAGACTCCCTTCTGGTACCTTGGAGCTTGCATGCCTCAATGGCAAGTTCTTCACATTCAACGATAGGTCCTCATAATTGGCCTTCAATCGAGTGATTTCATGGGTGTTCGACTCCAACTCACTGTTCACATTCTGTGAATTGTACTAGTTGTACATTGAGAGCCATTGTAATTATTGGTGGTTTCTCTAGTGCCTGTTAACAACTTTCATCATTAGCTGGTAATCAGGTGAATTTCTTGCATGTTTTACTTCAGCTCACGTATTCGCATGCTTGAATTTGTACTTGTTCGGGTCGAGATGGAGCACAAGACCCTGAGTTTTGTCTGACAAAATCTAGGCTACGAGACAATTTGGTTTATTATGACTATATGCATGACTTTTCTGATTGGATGGATGCGACCATAACTGAGCCTATTTATTGATCCTTCTTGCTGGATGACTACATCCATACCTCGGATCTTGTTTTGATATATAATATATTATGGATGGTTGTGCCCATGCCACATATTCATGTATTAGAGATATTAGTTTTACTTGTACTTGCAAGTCTTTCAATGGTGGTGATTGGTTTGAGCACGTTCTCATAAAGCATTTCACTCCTCCCTCTCTCTTGGACCTCATGCTTTAGGGGGCATTTGTTACACAATATTTTGTCACCATCCTTGCAATCCCCATCCTGAACATTGGAGGACCATTTTAGTGACTTCTGTGCATTTTCATACCTTGCAAAAAGTGTCATTGCATCCCTTGGAATTTCAAGAACATTTCCTCTGTCAGTCATTCCTAAAGAAGGCTCTAAAAAACACATGATTTTGGTTCAGCGCTGGTAGGCAGTTATCGCCTCACGCCCATTGGCGCTTTGTCTCAGTGGATTGTCTACGCTGAGCTGTTTTTGGAATTTTTTTTTAAAATAGAAACAAATTTTCCATGCCTAACCACTTCGTGAGCGGAGTCACTGTGGTTTGTTCGACTGACCAATGTCAAAGTAATTCCTTTGGCTTCTTGTTTCCTATAATTGAGAAACTCCCTAAAGGATAAGGCCTCCCTTCCACTGTAATATTCCTAAATTAGCCATGAAATAATTTGAATATTCAATTTTTTTTAATTGCTTTGTTTAAAGAATAAGAGGGCAAAGGAGAACCAAAATTCTCCTTAATAATGAATAAATCAATGCCAAACGTGAAAGAGACAAATCTTGGCAACTTAATTGAATCACCCTTGGTGTAAAAGGGGTTGGATCACTTTGACTAGGTCAACCTTGACCAAATCAACAACGCTGTCATGGAGGAGTGGTAATCAATGAGGGAAAACACAGTTTTAGATGGAGATGCTTTGTGTGAATGTAGTGATATTTTTGGATGGGGATTAGGGTTTGCAAGCTCATATTCTATTTAAGGAAGAGGATGGTAGCCATATTAATGATGTAGGCTGATGTATATTATATTTTTGAATATATGGTCTATTTATACATATATCTTTCTCTTGCTATTTAACTGAGATAGAGTGTTGTTTAGCACAGGGTGTTCCTGATCGGGAATCCCACCTCTTCCATTGAGGAGCTCTTGGAGGAGTCTTGTACTACATTTTCCACTATCTGGCTTAAGGCCAAGCTTCTTATTTCAACTATAGCACAGATCCTATTGAGGGTTTGGTTGTTTTTGCAAGCTGCAACAAGTGGAGACTAGATCTCTAGATCTAGGCCATTTCAGTGGAGGAGGTTTCCACTTCATTGGGAGGACAGTATTGAAGGGCTTTGAGCTCATTTTCAGATCTTGGCCTCAATCCAACCTTATTTTTATCCCTACAATACAATTTACTTCCAGATCTGCGTTATTTATGTAGGAGGAGTTGCGGCGTGGTTTGGCACACCATTTGGAGAGTTGATTTTCAAGTGATGTGGATCTGCCTTTCACTTTGAGGATTTATTGAAGGAGGCTATCTTATTGATCATATCAGATCAACCAAACTTTCCAGATCTGTATTTTTTAGTAGATCTACAGTCTTAGATCTTAGATCTACAACTTGTACTTGGTGTTTTGCTGAAAACCCTTGAGGGGTTCTTTAGAGGAGCTTGTATAGTGCATGGATCTAATATAGATCTAATTTTTGAGGCACATATAAGCTCTATATCTGATGTATAATAAATTTTTATTGCAGAGACAATAAAATAATGTTGTAAGAGTTTTCCAACTTTTATATATGGTTGTAACACCTCATATTGAGGGATTTTTCTCATTGGAGGCTTGTATTTCCTGTTATGCATATCTTATGGCCCATTTCTTATGTAAATTTTGCTGCTGTAATAACATATGAAAGGTCTCCATATTGGCCTCTTTATTTATAAATGATGATCTGCAATTTTGTTCCAACATTTTGCACTATATTCCTGCTTTTACCATTTGGGAATATTACAGTGGTATCAGAGCATAATCTTGGCACAACTTGTGCATCTTGAAAAGCCAATATGTCATCTAAATAAGGAGAGCCTCTTACTAATAGAGAGAGGAGGTATCAAAGAATAATACATTAGAATTTTGATTATACAAATGAAAAAGAAGATGAGGGTAAAACCCTTTATCTGGAGGAATGAAAGGAAAGGAGTTCTCGAAACTTCTTTTCCAAACTATTCAGCGCATTAACAAAGAAATCATAGAGATGAGGAGGGAAATACATGAAGACCTCGCAAGAATATTTGCACATGAAGAAATCCCCTGTTATTCATATTATGTGTGTGAGCATTCAGCCACACAATCAGATCTATAATGTTGTACCATGCCTAAATTCTTGGCAAGAGAAGATGCAGAAGGAGAAACACCAAAGGAGGAGACTCTCGATGACTATCTCCAAGAATATGAATCTTAGTCTAGAAGATTCAAGGAGCATCTAAGCTTCCAAGGGTTTTTTCAAATCAAAGAAGATAGAAGACCCAACAACTACAATAGAAGAAGAGGGTGCATGCAACACACTTTGGGTAGATTCTTTCTACCTACTTTTGATGGGTCACCCAAGAGCACATCCAAAGCTTGGGTAAAGAAGCTAGACATATATTTCCAGCTACATCAAGTTTCAGAAGAGGAAGCCATTAGAGTAGTAGTGCTGCATCTTGAAGGTAAGGCTTATGCCTGGTGGTTATTTGAATCTTCTTCATTAAGAAATGTAAATATACCTACTTATTCAAATTTCACTAGGAATTTAGTGAAAAGATTTGATTTGAAACAATTTGAAACTTCCTTGGGAAAGAAAACCAAACCCAAGAAATTAGAACTTTTTCATGATTTGGAAGGATCCATGAAGCCAACTCCATTTCAGAATATCGCTGAGGGGGTTAAGGATCTGCAACATGATTTTCCAAGGGTAAATGCCCCACTTCAGCAAGAAATTTCTTCTCAAGTAGAAGACATGAGGATTTCTCTTTCAAGAGGAGATCAAGTCAAAAGATCTCTTAATGATGAGGTATTCTCCATTATTGAGGATAAGGAAGAGGAAGAGCTGGAAATATCCTCCAGCGCTGTGGGTGCAGGAGGATATCTACTTCTATTTGGAGATGGATATGAAGCAATTGCTTCAACTAGAGGAGCTCTTGCATTTTTTCAAGAAGTCCCAAAGGATCTTACATATGAAGATCATGAGCAACTCGTGTCTATGTTGATAGGAAATGAGACAAAACAATGGAGAAAGTGTGTTCCAACAATGAATGCAACCTTGGGGACACACACTATGATATATCATTCCTTTGTGATCAAGACTCTTGACACCAAGGAAATATTGGGTGTACATGGGTTGACTACATTTGAAGAAAACACATTAGACTGTGAGATCTTGCAAGAGGTAGGAGAAGATGAGAAGGAGGGCCAACATCAAGTGATGAAGAACATACACACCCATCCTTTTCAGGAGGTTTATGCATAGAAGCAGGAGGATGATTTCTGCAGTGAAAGAAGGGACAAATCAATCCATTCACATATACAACCTTCTCTAAGCCTTGATGTTTCATTACATGGAGGAATTCCACCAGGGGGATCCCCTGATTAGGGAATAAATAAATATTTCTCTCAACATGATGCAACATTGAACATTTGGCTCATGAAGGACCATTGAGGGGTAATGATACAACTCCGAGAGTCTTGGGTAGACTCTAGGAGGAGGGAGGCATTCTCCCAAAATTTTCATCACTCACACACATTTCAGATTCTACATTGTGGGAGGAGAAGAAAGGGAGGATAAAAACCTTCCAACATATATATTTGGCATGGGATATTTCAAGAATATGGGAAGCCATATGACATATATTATTTATGATAGATCATCAGTGTTGTCACTATGGAATATTGATCCATATTGGAAATCCCAGTTGTTGGTGGATTATTCAAAGGATCTTTTCACATGCATGATACTTGTTGACTAGCTAAATGAGGAGGGCTATTCAGTCCAAGATGAAGTCATCTATTATCATGGTAGGATCTTATTATCTAGAGCCTCCAAGCTCAAGGAGAAATTTCTACAAAGGACCTATGAAGAGTTCTTTTTCAGCCATACTTATTCCATGAAGGCCTACAACACCATCATGGAAAGCTACACTTGGAAGGGCTTTGAATAGGAACTGTATCAGCATTTTCAAAGATGCATGAGTCATGTGGGGTTGGAAGAGAGACATGAATCTATGAAGGAGTTATTTTAGCCACCTCTTTACTCTTTTGGAATGAGAGGGGATATATATATGCACCACTCCATTTGTATGAGGAGAAATTTTGGTGAAGAATATGATTGTGAATCTAATAATTCATTTGATTATTACTTGCATTATTTTACCATGCATATGCAGACCATAGCTCCAAGAAGGAGTATTATTCCATATAAACTTCATGGCCAACTTTGGGCCACAAAAATTTCTGAACATGGCCACTCCCTTGGAGGACAAAGGGAGATATTGTATCATTGTGGGTGAATTCCAAAAGCACCAAATATATCTCACACTTTCAGCCATGGTGTGAAGACTTGGGCAGAAAGTAAGTGGTGGGGAAACCACTTACCATATCACTATCTGATGCAGTCAGGAGATATACTGTGTTGGTTCCACATGTGGGACTGTGATCCACCTCCATTATTTCATTTGATTGTTTATGTATCACTGGTATTGATCCCATATGTTGATGATGTTCTTATTATTGTTGGGTACATGTTTGGAGGGATGACACATTGGTTGGATGTGTCCATTGGGAATGAAACTTCCCACATTTATTCATGCTTCAGGGAGAGCATGGGACATTACATGGCTTCTACATTACATCACTTGTTTCCTTATGAAGGGAGTCATGTGATTGACTTATGTCTTTGGGAGGAGCCTCTCACATGCAAGGAATTTTGCTATGAATTACCAATTTGGAGGGTGATTCATTTTGTATGGTTGATAGCTTGGATATTGGAGCTCCATATGGGAATAAAGGTTCCCCACATTTTTAGTTCTTTCATTACAGTTTCTTGGGGACAAGCAACACTTGGGAGGGGAGGATTGTAATATTCCTAAATTAGCCATGAACTAATTGGAATATTCGATTTTGTTTTATTGCTTTGTTTAAATAATAAAAGGGAAAAGGAGGTCCAAAATTATCCTTAATAATGAATAAATAAATTCCAAATGTGAAAGAGACAAATCCTGGCAACTTAATTGAAGCACCCTTGGTGTGAAAGGGGCTGGATCACATTCAGTGATGTCATGGAGGAGTGGTCATCAATGAGGGACAACACAATTTTAGATGGAGATGCTTTGTGTGAATGTAGTGACATTTTTGGATGGGGCTTATGGTTTGCAAGCTCATATTCTATTTAAGGGAGAGGATGGCAGCCATATTCATGTTATAGGTTGATGTATATTATATTTCTGAATATATGGTTTGTTTAGACATATATCTTTCTCTTTCTCTTTGGCTGAGATAGAGTGTTGTTTAGCACAGGGTGTTCCTAATTAGGAATCCCACCTCTTCCATTGAGGAGCTCTTGGAGGAGTCTTGCACTACATTTTCCACTATCTGGCTTGAGGCCAAGCTTCTTCTTTCAACTACAGCGCAGCTCCTATTGAGGGTTTGGTTGTTTTTTCAAGCTGCAGCAAGTGGAGACTAGATCTCTAGATCTAGGCCATTTCAGTGCTCATTTTCAGTAGAGGAGATTTCCACTTCATTGGGAGGACAATATTGAAGGGCTTTGAGCTCATTTTCAGGTCTTGGCATCAAACCAAACTTATTTTGATCCCTACAACGTATTTTACTTCTAGATTTGTGTTATTTTTGTAGGAGGAGTTGCAGGGTGGTTTGGCACATCATTTGGAGAGCTGATTTTAAAGTATTGGGAATATACCTTTCACTTTGAGGATTTATTAGAGGAGGATATCTTATTGATCATATCATATCAGCCACACTTTCCAGATCTGTATTTTTCAGTAGATCTGCGGTCTTAGATCTTAGATCTACAACTTGTACTTGGTGTTTTGCTGAAAACCCTTGAGGGGTTCTTTAGAGGAGCTTGTATAGTTCATGGATATGATATAGATCTAATTTTTGAGGCACATATCAGCTCTATATCTGATGTATAATCAAATATTGTTGTAGAGACAATAAAATAACGCTATAAGGGTTTTCCAGCTTTTATATATGGTTGCAGCACCTCATATTAGGGGATTTTTCTCATTGGAGGCTTGTCTTTCCTGTTATGCATCTTTTGGCCCATTTCTTATGTATATTTTGCTATTGTAATAACATATGAAAGGTCTCCATATTTTCCTATTTCTTTATAAATGATGATCTGCAATTTTTTTCCAACATTTTGAACTATATTCCTGCTTTTCCCATTTGGGAATAATACATCCACCTTATGAAGGATCCCAAACCACCTCCTCCTCTCCTATAAATATATCCTTCTCACATAGTTTCAACTAGCTGAACAATCCTTACTATAGCTGGTGTGAAGAATAAGGCAGAGAGGAATCCATTATCGAGAGAGAGGTTAGGCCCATTGCCTCACCAAGTCTGACTCCTAACGAAAGCTACAGACGGGTTTGACTGAACCCGTCGAAGGAGGCTGCAACGTCAAGGCTTTAAGGTTGTAAACTTATTTTCTCTATCATTAATACAAGACTGGTTTTTTGGTTCCAATTTTGTGTTCAATAATATGCAAAATGTTTGATTCTCCTTGACCAATCGAATAGTTGTGGATGAAAATATGTTTTTGTATGCTGTCACCGTTCACTTGATACTTGTGTAGGTACACTGACATTACCACTGAAATACTGTGACATGTGAAGACAAATATTAGCGGATCACTGCTACAAATGACAGCAAAAGTGTTGGACCAAGGTAGGCGATATATCCTAACACGTTTTCATTTATAAGCTATGAGTCTGAAAGTCCAGCTTGTTCCCTTGTGGCTAGACCCATTCTAGGGCTAGAGGGATCGCCTCTATCTGCAGAGGGGATTTACCTGCTCAACGATATTACAAGATAAAAGAGGTTTTAATCTATTTGAAATTGTTTTGGCAATGAATTTGTAGATGCAATTACACAAGTAAATAGGTCTGAAGTCATCAAAATATGAGGGGCATTCTGTCTTAGGAATGAGGAAAAGGAAAGTCGTTTTAAGTGTGCCATGGATACAACCCTTTTTTCGATATTCCTCCACCACATTTTTGATAGCATCCCGCATTAGTTCAAAACAATGTTGGAAAAATTCCACTGTCCACCCATCTGGGCCCGGGCTCTTGTCTTTTTGCATAGCCTTCAAAATCATATCAACCTCTTTTTTCTCCACAAGAGCCAAAATATGGCTATTTTCCTCCTCATCCGCATACCTAGGGAAAAAGTTGTGCTGTCTTAATTACTTCCCCAATAAAAACTCCTTCTTAATTCCCATATAGATTCTTGAAATGATTTTTTCTCATAGTGGAAAGATTCTGGAAATTTTTGACCACCCCTCCCTCAGGATTGTTAAGATACCAAATGATATTGGAGTTCCTTCTTAAATTTTCATAATTTTGAAAGAATTTAGTGTTCTCATCACCAGCTGTTAGCCATTACATATTTTAATAATAAGGGTTTACCTGACTGTCTCTGGAAGGTAGCTGTACCAATCCTGGTAGCACTGTACTGCTCATCATCACCCATTTCGATATGCATCTGGAGGTCCTTCTCCTCCAAGCTACTGAAATGTTCTTTGCTTCCCGTCATGTGGAAAGATACACCACTATTCGAGTAACACACTAATCCTATTGCACTTGACACCATGCATGTAATGAGTGATAATTCCAACTCAAATTGCGAGGGAAAAGCTTCACCAACTGCAGATCCTAAAGCCTTCTTGTTCTTATTCTTTTGTGGACAATTAGTGGCATAATGTCCATTCTTGTGACATTGAAAACAATTCACTCTCAACATGTCGCGCTTCTTGCTTCTTTGCTGGTCTCAGATTTGGAATAATATTTATTTCCTTTCCCCTTCTTTTCCTTACCAGTCAAGGCACAATTTTCCTCATCATCCGACTTGGATGAGGATCCATTCCTCATATTATTCCTGAATTCTTCTTGCACCAAATCCGATCAAAGTTGCTCCCAATCTGGCATCTTTTCCCTCCCATTGACAAAGTCCTGCTAATTATGCCAACTCTTGGGAAGGCCTAGAAAAGCTAGGCTCTCCAATTCATCATCTGCGACATTAATTCTGACGCTCCCAAGCTCGTCTCAACATTGGAAAAACTTGGTTAAATATTTCAGAATAGTGTCACCTTTCTCCATTTTGATTTTCATGAGCTCGTCTTTTAGTGCCAATTTATTTTGGTCACTACTACTCTGAAATTTTTTTTTCAAAGCCTTCCACATTGCATATGGAGTCGCTTTTCCATGGATACTTGAGAAAATGTGTTCTCATACTCCCTCCATAAATATCCTCCTCACCTTTGCAACCTTCTTTTGCCAAGCATCAAGAAGAGCGGGATGTTAGGTAAACATGACTCGGGGTAGAGTCAATGTTGACTAGGGTAAATAGTAGTGGTTTTGGGGCACATGGTATTGTGCACCCATGGTTTTTGACCCATGGTATTGCATGTAATGGATCCTATAAAAGGCTAGGAATACTTCATTGTAACGAAGGCCTGGAGGTGAGTGGTGAAGGCTCACTTGGCTAGATTGGCCAGGGTTTTGGCCAATGCTTAATGAAATTTCATTGGTTGGGTTTTTCCCCGGGTTTGGGGTTTTCCCGGATAAACATATGTGTCTATGTTTATGTGTTTTGTTTATGGCCTCTTTATGTTTATTTCTCTCTCAGTAAATTCTTTATTTTTCCTACAGTAAATTCCTAACACGGGATCTGCTGTAGCAGGTTTGGGAATGTCATTATCAATGAATTATTTCAACCCATTTTCCTCTAGAACTACCTCCATCTTGTCTTTCCATGCAATATAATTGGAACTACCCTCGAGTTCATACTCCAATCTCAAGCCATTTAAACCCATGTTGATCCTAATCTGCCTGTCGCACCAAGAATACTTTTGCAAATTCGAATGATATTCAGTCACAAACTCAATTTCTTCTCCACTATAATGATTTCCTGCACTCCGATACCATGTAGAAATTGTATAAAAAATATGTATATCAATGGATTCAATCTGATCATGCGATCTACTAAAGAAAGCTACTGAATATTTTTACAAATCAATTGAAGAAAATAAACACTATTTCCAATCACAACAAGTAAATAAAGAAGAAAATCAAACCACAACATAGATATTTTCCCAGGGAAATCTTACTACTCAAAACCCCTCTATATTATACTGTATATTCACCATGGAATCATGAAACAGTTACAATGCACTCTTCTCACAAGAGTCTCCTACACTCGCACAAATGTCTCACAGTGACCCAGACAAAATCGACCAACACTTAGCCAATTTCCCGCCTCTAATCATCCTTCCTACCTTGCGCAATTCATGTGGAATGCAATCCCTATTCTTTAGGAAATTCAGCCTTCCAAAATTGCGCAATTATCATGGGAAATCCAATGGTTTTCTTACTGCATGCACGCAACCTACTAATGATACAACTGATAGTTAACATCCCTTTAACCTTTGTCTCAACTAGGTCTCCACTGGGACTGACACACATGCAGCTATTACTAGTAAATCATCAGTTGCATGGAAGATCACTACAAGTGAATTAAATCTGATTTAATTCACTTGATCTCACTAGTGCAATAAACAATTACAACTAGTTCAACTGAATTTAACTCAATTAATTGAGTTAACTAATTTCTCATGCATTAAACTAATGCATTAACTGCAATTCGAACTCCATAACTAATAGAATCACTCTGCATGCCTCACCAACCACCCCCAACTAAAAATTCATGAGATACTTGAGTTTATCACACTCAGTTAACTATTACAAGTGATTATGAGATAAGATTACATGTTATTGTCCAATTTAATTAAGGGAAAATTAAATTAGACACTTGTTGACTTTTCAACAGTCCCATGTCAAAATTTTGTTTTTCAAAACCAGCCATGTAAAATTTTTAAGTTTAGTAAGAAGGTTCCATTTCCATATTTTAGCCAACCACAATTGAGAATCCACAGGGCATAAGAGAGATATGGAAATGTAGGAATATTTGGATTCAACACTGCTAGATGGGTTATTCCAGGCCTATATTAAGGAATCTTCCTCGTTTGAGAGATGAACTCCATTCTTGGATAGGATTTTGATGAATCTTTCCCATTCTATAACAAGGTTTCCTTGTCATTCATGATCAGAGGAGGAGAGCCATCTACCCCTGGTATTATAAAATGGAAAGGAATTGAAGGCTTGACCAAGAGTATATAGACCTTTTGAATTGAGGATGTTAACTAGAGGCTCAGAGAGCGAACATCAAGGAGCATCTCCCAGGAAAGGGTCTTTACCAAGGATAATTTGGCAGCCATTCCAAACCTTCTAGATCAACCATTTTAAAATTAAAGGAAAATAAAACATAAGTACTCTCCAAACTAAGGATCCAGATAAGGAACTAGGAGCAGAGGAAGCATTTCAGATCCAATCAATCAAGAAATGATTTTTTAGGTACTTATCCTTGATCATCTAGCTCCACAAACCATTCCCAATAAAGTCCCCCATAGGTTTTTTAAACTAAGTTCTTTCCCAAACAATGAGGGATTTTTTAAACCGCACCCTCCCATACTTTTTTATCTAGATATGGACTCTCATCTAGCTAAGTGAATCTTATCTTTTTCCATCTTTCTTGACCATAAGAATTGAAACATTCTTTTTCTTATTTTATTGAGGATAAATGAAGGAGCACTTACCAAAATTAACCAAAATATTGGAATACTTTTAAGGACAAATTTAATGAGCACTAAGAATCCACATAGGGACAAGCATCTCTAACAGCAACACCCAAATTTCATTTCCACCTTCCTAACCAACCTGAGCTTTTCCTCCTTATTATAGTTGTTTGGATTTAACCAAAATCCTAATTATTTAAAACATTATCTAGATCCTTCATTTTACAGGGCCAAAAATCCTTGATCATAGCCAAAACTAGACCTTCAATCTCATGGTAGAGGAAACTAGATTTGTTTAGACTTAGTTCCATTCATGTTTCCTTACAGAAAGAGGAAATTATTTTTTTTGTATTCAATCCATTCCTCCACTGATCCATCTCCCAGAATAAGCATATTGTCAATGAAGAGTAAACGTGTATTGATTTGTACAGTATAAATTCGTATACCTTTGATTCTTCCACCCCTTTTTTCATTAAGAATAAGACGACTCATACCATCTATTGTAGGTTTTAACCCTGTACATAAATTATCTACAAAAAAATCTTAAAAATAGAAAATAAACAATAGTGAGAGAATAAAACATAAATAGATATACACAGATATTTTCCCTTGGATCCCAAATTAGGACTACCAACTTGTTTTTTCATTATATTCCTTTGAGTGTTACAACACATATATATACATGATGAAGCATTCATAAACCCCAATCCATTAACCCTGGATTAGAACATAACCGTATTTCCCTTGATTGGATCTACAAAATACCAGGGGCTGAAAACCATCATGCCCCAATATCATGTGCAAACCCATGCAAAAAACCACGGGCGGGTCTGCCCACCGAAAAATAGGATTTGAAAAAAATTTCCCAGGGCTCTGCCCTGGACCCCGACAGGGGGGTTTCCACTCCCCCGTGACCCCCCCACGCGTGCGACTAATTGTGGAAATAATATAACACATACCCAAAATTCTCCCACTTGTTGTTTTATTTTTGTAGGGAGCCAAAGGAGAGCTTAGTCATTAGTACAGCTCTGCAACACCCATTGTTTCTCTACACCAAGGGAACTTCTGAGGGCTCATAGACTTCATCAATGCATCTGCAACATTCTTCAAAGTGTCCACCTTTACCATCAACACCCTTTTATCCTCAACTATATCTCTCACAAAGTGATATTGAACATCAATGTGTTTTGTCTTTGAATGATAAGCATGGTTCTTAGCCAAGAAAATTGCACTTCATCTATCAAAACCTATCCTTATAGCCTACTGCACTAACCCCATACCTGAACATAATCTCTGCAACCAAAATACTTCCTTGCTTACATAACTGGCTGCCATGTATTCTGCCTCTATAGTTGAAAGAGCCACTACAGACTGTCTTTTACTCATCCAACTGACTATAGCTCCAAATAGGCTAAACACGTACACACTCGTAGATATCCTTTGGTCCAAATCTCCAGCCCAGTCTGCATCAACAAAGCCATGGATGTCCAAAACTCTATCCAATCCTGGTCTTCCCTAGTAGCACAAACTGTAATCACTAGTTCCACACAAATATCTGAAAACCCGCTTCACTGTTGTCCAATGCTCCTTCCTTGGTTTTGACATAAACCTGCTCAATACTACCACAACATGTGAAATATCTGGTCTAGTACAGGCCATTGCATACATCAGGCTACCCACTGCACTTACATATGGAACACGGGACATATCCTCCTCTTCTTCTTGTGTCTTGGGACAATGTTCAGCAAACAGATTTACACCTATAGGAATAGGAACCTTCACCGGTTTACTATCCTGCATATTTAACCTCTGCAATACAGTCTCGACATACTTCCTCTGGTTTAACCATAGCTTCCTCTTTTCCCGATCTCTCTTAATTTCCAAGCCCAAAATATAGTTTGCAATACCAAGATCCTTCATGTCGAATTAGGAGAACAATTGGGTATTAAAATCTTAGGTAATTTATTTGTCATTTCCTATCAGTGACATATCATCCACATATGATACCAAATAAATAACACGGTTACCAATTAATTTAAAATAAACACAATGATCCTCTTTGTTTCTTGTGAAGCCAAGTCCACGTATATAGGTATCAAATTTTTGATACCACATCCTTGGTGACTGTTTTAACCCATACAGAGACTTTTTTAACCTCCGTACCAGTTCTTTGTTACCCTTCACCATAAAGCCTTTAGGTTCCTTCATGTAGATCTCCTCTTCCAGACCCCTGTGAAGAAATGTTGTATTCACATCCATCTTCTCTACCTCAAAATCAAATGTAGAAACAACAGATAAACTTGTAATCTAATAGAAGTAACATTGGTAACAAGAGAAAAAATATCAACAAAATCAATTCTCGACACCTGGGAATAACGCTCTTCTACCAACCGAGCTTTGTATTTCTCCACCTTTCCTTCTACATTCATATTCTTCTTAAATACCCATTTTCTCCCAATGGGCTTCCTTCCAGCTAGAAACTCCACCATATCCCATGCCTCATTTTTGTGCAAGGATGCCATTTCATCAACCATGGCCTCCTTCCAGAGTTTTCCATCCTTTGAATCCACTGCCTCCCTAACAATTCTGGGGTCATCATTAGTGATAGTTAAAGAATTTTTTTAACAAAAATCAGATGGAATATACCTTTCTGGCTGCCTTCTTTCCCGAAGTTATCTTCTCACAGCTGGAGTTTGCAGTTCTTCCTCTTTTGAATCTTCTTCTGTTGTAGAGTTTTATTCATCCTCCTTTAGCTCAAAATCTATCTTCTCTTGTTCCTTAAGTACAAATTCATGTTTAACAACATATTTCACCTCTCTAAACACCACATCTTGACTATACACTACCTTCCTTGTTTTTGGGTTCCAAATCTTGTAACCTCTTAAACCATCCTTATAAAGATGCACATTTCAGATTTATTATCCAACTTGGTCCTTTTCTCCTTTGGAACATGTACATATGCATCACATCCAAATATCCTCAAATGTGAAAGAGAGGGTTTCTTACCAGTCCATATCTCATGTGGAGTCTTATATTCCAACGTCGATGAAGGTGATTTGTTAACCAGGTTACATGAAGTCTCCACTTCCTCTACTCAGAATTCCTGTCCTAACCCGATACCACTGAGCATGCTTATTGCCTTTTCCATCAATGTTTTGTTCATTATTTCTACAAATCTATTTTTTTGAGGTGTGTATGGAGTATTCTTCTACCTTGCTATATCACACTTCTTACAGAACTCTTAAAATTCCTTCTTGCAGAACTCTCCACCATTATTTGTTCTTAGCACCTTTATTTTTTTCTCTGTATGGTTTTCCACCACAACCTTAAATTATTTAAATATGTCAAATAATTTAGATTTATTCCTCAAGAAATATATCCATGTATTCCTTGAGAAGTCATCCATGAACGAAAAATATTATACAGACTTAGGCAGTGATGGAACCGACACAGGTCCAAACACATCATTGTGCACAAGCTCTAATATCTTGTTCAACCTCTTAGCACCAGAAGGAAAACTCACCTGATTATGCTTCCCATATACAAAATGTTCTTAGAAATTGAAATCCAAAGAGAAATTAGACATATCTTCTACCATACCATTGCCATGAGGTATCTGAAGGCTCTTCTCTCCAATATTTTCAAGCCTTTGATTCCATAGCATGGTCTTTTTGCCAGAGACCGCTAGGATTTCCGCTCCACTTTCAGGAACCATAGAACTGTTGCACCCATCAATAACAATGCTACCCTAAAGAATGTACATAGTTCCAATCCAAGCTCTCCACGTTAATACCAGTGCCAACTGAACCATTTTGCAGGTTTACTTTTTGAACACTATTTTTACACCTGCATCATCCATCTTGCTTATAGAAATATGATTTCTGACCAATGCAGGAATATGTAGAACACTAGGGAGTGTTCCAATCCTTCCACCTTGCAAATTAAACTTGAATTTTCCACATCCGATGATTTTTTCCTTCCTATCATCCCCTAAGAAGACATCACCACCATCATACTTCTCATACTCGCAGAACCACTCCCTATGGGGAGTGAAGTGAAAGGATGCGCCTGAGTCAATCAACCATGCCTCATGATCTACATGTGTATTTGAAGAAGAATCCAAATACACATTCCCAACATCATCTGAGGTGGTTTTTTCCTCTTTGAAAGGAGCATCATCAGATCCCTTTACTTTCTCAAGAGCTTTAGATATGCAGTCCTTTTTGTAGTGCCCTTCCTTTCCACATTTCCAGCACACCTTTACAAACTTTCTTGGAGATTTAGATCTCCCACTAAAAAAAATATTTTTGTTTATGTTTTGGGACATTCCTCGTACAGATAAGGCATCTCCATTCTAGCCCTCCATATTTCTCTGTCTCATTTCCTCCGACAGCAACGTTAATAAAATGTCATCAAAATGCAAGGTAGTTGTATTGCTACCTATTGCAATAACCAAATTGTCCCATGAATCTAGTAGAGAACACAACAAACTGATGCACTTATCTTCATATAATATTTTAATATCAACATATGACAATTGACTTACCAAAGTATTGAAGGCATTCAGATGCTCTGTCACCGAGTCTCCATCCTTCATCCTCAGGGTATACCATGTTTTCTACAGGAACAATTGATTCACCAGAGACTTAGATTGGTACAAAGTCCTTAGCTTGTCCCACAAAGTATTTACCGTAGCTTCCCTAGATACATTCAACAATACTGAATCTGAGATACACAACGGTATTGTGCTCTTTGCCTTCTGATCCAACTTCTTCTAGTCTTCATCTGAAATTTTCGTTGGTTTAGTACCTGAATCTACCACAATCCACTGATATTTATCCACAAGCAGATCCTCCATATTGGGCTTCCACAACTCAAATCTCTGACCATTAAATTTCTCGATCTCTATCTTTCCACTTCTCGCCATCTTCTTTCACCGCATGAGTCGATCCCGCAGATCTCCCACTAAACAGGGTCTACCACAGGCCTGAGCAAAAAACCCCTCAGCAGCAAAGGCGTCCCCTTGAAGTTGAAACAAATCTGATACCAATTGTAGGTTTTAACCCTATACAGAAATTATCTGCAAACGAATATTAAAAGTAGAAAATAAAAAAAAGAAAGAGAATAAACATAAACATATACACACAAAGACTTTACCTTGGATCCAAAATCAAGACTACCATCTTGATTTTTCATTATATTCCATTTAGTGTTACAACACATATATATACATGTCGAAGAATTCATAAACCCCAATCCATTAACCCTGGATTAGAAAATAACCGTAGTTCCCTTGAATAGATCTAAAAAATACCAGGGGTTAAAAACCATCATGCCCCAAAACCATGTGCAAACCTATACACAAAACCATAGGTGGGTTCACCCACCAAAAAATAAGGTCCAAAAAAATTTTCCCGGGGCACTGCCCCGGATCCCAACAGGGGGAGTTCTCTCCCCCTTGCAGCTCTCGGCGCAACATACAATGGGGGCTATCGCCCCCCATGTGTGTGGCTAATAGTGGAAATAATATAACACATACCCAACATCTATCACCATAAGGAACAATAGAGTGGACAATGGACATCCTGGACAGAGGCCTTTATAGGTGAAAAAGAACTCAAATGGAGATACATTTATTAAAGATGAAAAATTTGTTGAGGAGACACAAGCCATGATCTAGTTGGTAACAAAAGTTCCTAATCTTGTATGAATTAGTAGCATCTGAAGAAAATTCCAATTTACCTTGTCGTAGGATTTTTCCAAATCCTATTTGAAAATTAGATCCCTGGTATTTTTCGTGTTTATGGAATAAAATAATTAATGAGCTTTGCTAATGGCTTCATGGATCTTCCTTCCTGGGAGGAATCCAAATTGTTAATTTTTGATATTCACTCCTAAATTCTCCTTCATCCTATTGGCAATAATTTTGGAAACGATTTTTTATATCAGATTACACAAGGAAATTGGTCAAATTTGATCAAAGGTCGGGCCTTTGGAGGACTTAGGAATCAAGGAAATGTAGGTAGCATTTATCATATTACTAACTGTCATGCCTTTGACCCTTGATTCCTCAAAAACTTTAGGACTTCCTGGACAAGAAGGTCAAAGAAGTGGATAAATAATTCCGCGGAATAGCCGTCTTCCCCATGAATTTTTTCTTTAGCACAACTTTTAATTGTGTTTTCAACTTATCCCAAAGTGACATGTATTCCAATTCTAATGACCTCCTGCTCGGAGAAGAAACACAGGAACAGGTTGATGATCTAAAATTGATCTAATATATTATTAATATAAGGCTTATTTAATAGACATGAATAATGAGAAACCACTACCCTTTTAAGATCTTCTTGAGATGATATCATATTTCCATTAGGCCCCTTTAGTTCCAAAATGGAATTATTCACTTTCCTATGAGAGGAAAACTTGTGAAATAATTTTGTGTTACCATCCCCTTGAGATATCCAACTGAAATTGCTCTTAATTCTCCAAGACTCCTCATTGAGTTTTAAAATATGAAGTTGCCTTCACTGGATATTGTACATATGGATTTTGAATTCCACTAGGAAAGAGTCTATAAATAAATATTGACTTGATCTAAACTTATGCAAGAATGAAATAAAATAAATAAATACACATAAACGCAGAGATGCAACATAAATAAGACTTAATTTCATTAATATCACATAATTGAAATATGCTTACAGACATAATGGAAATAAATTAGCTAGGGTGATGGTAGCTTTCTCTGAGAAGAGATGTGGTGGCTAAAGGCCTTTGAACTATGTTACAATGAGTCTTAAGGGGATTTTTATTATTAAACAACATGGGAAAACCCTAAGCATCCAAAAACCTAACCATAGGAGATGAAGAGCCAAAACTATGGGCCCCATTTGAGTAAATTGGTACATCAACTTCCCAGGGACGTAACTTTGGCATATGATCTATGTTTGACATGAAAATACCTCATTAGAAATATATATCCAAGGACTAAAACTTTTGAGTGATCATATTTCCCAAAAAACGTCGTTTAGGGCCTCAGAACAGCTTCAGAAGTTTAGGACCTGAAAAAATGCCAAAAATAGTAAATTGTTCGACAATTAAGGAAAATAAAAAAATGAAAGAAAAAATGGTGGGGCCCGAAGTGGAATAGGTTGGTTGCCACCAATATCCACCTAGATCATTCCTCCCCCATTAGAAATAAATGGTCCCCATTGCGTTGAGTTCCTCCATGAGATGAGGAAACTTCTGCTGAACTTGGTCCCTGGTGAGCCACTTGACTTCGTGCAGGAGTTGGCCATATTTGACAACCTGATATAGTTGGATATTATGCTGGCAAGTGTTATTGATTAGTGTGTCCATGGTACGATCTGTGGTGGATTTTTCCATGCAGTCTAGGTTTAAATCTGTTGGTGTGATTTGTTCTGCCATGTCGAAGGTGTCCAATAGAGGTGGAAAGTAGCGTCGAAGGTGATCCACATTGAACATTGGGTACAGACCAAGGAATTATGGAATAATGAGCTCAAAGGAATTGTCCCCTACACCCTTAGTGATGGTGCATGGCCCATATTGGAGCAGGTGAAGCTTGCAGTGGGGTCCATCGAGGCACTCCTTCTAAAAACGTGGCCACACTTTTTCGCCCGCATAGAAGTTGTGTGGCACTCGATGCTGATATTGTCGCTACTTGGACTTGGAATTGGATCTATCCAATATGTCATGAACCTATTGGAAGATGTGATCAATGTGCTCAATGATTTTTTTTGCATTGTTAGCTTCAGACTGGACATGAGCTGAATCAGCCTAAGTAGCCTCAAATGGCATGGCTACGTCAATGGGACATAATGGTTGGAATCCCAAGCCCATCTAAAAGGGGTTGTGGTTGGTTGAGATGTGGATAACCCGGTTATAGTTGTGTTATACATATGGGAGGCTTTCATTCCATGTGAGTGGATGATTTGAGTTGTACATGTTCAGAATGTGGATGATCGTCGAGTTGACGACCTATGTCTGGGCATCTGTTTGTGGATGGAAAGTTGTGGACTTGGTGAGCTTAGTGTCTAGCATTGACCAGAGGCTAGACCAAAATGTACCGAGGAACCTGTTGTCCTGATTTGAGATGATAGACTGGGGGATCCAAAAGTGTAACCACACTCATTCAAAGAAGAGTTTAGCAGTGGTTTATGCTCTGATATTCTTCTTGTAGACCTCCATAATGGCCATCTTCAAGAATCTGTCGACGACCATGAAAAAATAGTCGTTTCCATGCTCAGTAGAAGGAAGGCCCAACATGTAATCCATGGAGATGGATTCCCAAGGTCGATTAGGGGTAGGAAATGGGGTATAGATGCCTTGCTTCTTGATGGTTGGTTTGGCAATGGCACATGCAATGTAGGATCTGATGTACTTCCTGACATCCAGTCGAAGGTTCAACCAACAAAAACACTTTTGCAATACTGCCACTATTTTCTCGACCTCGAAATGCCCAATGACCTGACTGTAGGGCACTTCCCAAATCATCTTGGAATGCTTGCTTGAAGGAACACAAAAGTGTCCCAGGTGACATAGAAGTGCATATTGGAGGTGAAAATTTGGAACTTTCTTACCCTCCAAGAGCGTCTTGTATGTGTGGCCAAATTTTGGATCACACTTGTAGAGAAGCAGCCAATAAATAGTCTATTTCCCATAAGAGTTCAGCACGGTGGTTAGCACCATGATCAGCAATTAGCTGAGGTAGTCTACAACATTATTGGTTCTTCCCTTCTTCCACTTGATGTTCAAATGAAATTGTTGCATATACTTGGACCAATTCTAATGGCGATCGTTATGCAACTTCCCTTGTGTCTGTATGAACTGTACGGGTCGGTGGTCTCTGTGCATGATCATTTCCTTCCCCAAAATGTAATGCTTCCATTCTCAGCAAGCCTGCGCAATGGTATACATCTCTTTGTCATAAGTGGGATACATTCAGACTGTGTCAGATAGTGTCTCACTATGATATGTCACTAGATGCCCCTGTTCAGTAAGAACTTCCCCAATAGCATAGTTTGAGGCATCTGTCTTGATCTCAAATGGTTGTTACAATTCTAGTAATGTGAGCACTGGGGCAGAGCAGAGGTGACGTTTCAACTCTATGCATGCCTGTTGTTGAGATTCATTCCAGAATAATTTTTCTTTTTCTACTGCCTTGGTGACTTGGCTCAAGGGCCAAATGATATGAGAGAATCCCAACATGAACCTATGGTATAAATTGGCAATACCCAGAAATATATGGAGTTCTGTTAGAGTGGTTGGGGTTGGTCAGTCCCGAATGACTTGGATCTTGGCTGAATCCACATGCACCCCCTGCTCATCAATAATGTATCCAAGATATTTAACCTGGGTCATGCCAAAAGTGCATTTTTCCAAATTGGCACACACAACTTGTGTTTCCACAGTGTTTGGAGGACGTGTCAGATGTGTTGGAGGTGCTCTTCCCAAGTCTGGTTGAAGATCAGGATGTCATCCAAGTACATTACTACAAATGAGTTAGTAAATGGTAGCAGGATGTCATCCATGAGCCTCATGAATGTTGCAGGAGCATTCGTCAACCCAAATGGCATGGCCAACCATTCGAAAAGGCTCTCTTTGGATTTGAAGGCAGTCTTCCACACATTAGAGGGTTCGATTGGTACCTGGTGATACCCAAACTTCAAGTTTATCTTGCTAAAATATTTCCCCCCCTTGAGTTGGTCCAAAATGTCATCAATCTATAGGATTGGGTACCTATTATAGATAATGATCTTGTTCAGCGCTTGATATTCAATATAGAGTCTCCAAGTCCCATCCTTCTTTTGCACCAACATGATTGGGCTCCCATACGGCAATGAACTTGGTTGGATGTGACCTTTGTTGGCAATATGATGAAGAGTGTTGTCCTTGATGGCAACCCACTGAATAAAGATGAAGACATGAGACTGTTGACATGTGTTGTCCTTGATGGCAATCCACCTGATGAATTTATTCTTGACCTGATGGGCTTGGTAAATGATGTAAATCTGATATGAAATGATGTTTGTTAGCAATATGATGTTGAGTGTTGTCCTTGAATGGCAACTTACTTGATAAAGCTGTGCTTGATAGAATATGTCTTGATGAACCTGTTTAAAGATGTAAATTTGATGTATCTACAGTGAGTACAGAAGGTAATGAAGAAAGGAATTCAGCATGTGCTAGATCTATGATGAAAAGAGCATGTCTCAAGGCATACGCGGATTTTTCTAGTATAAGTCGCGTATGCACGCGGTAAAGTACGTGCCAAGTCGCGTATGGGCAAAAGCGCTCAAAAAGTGCAAAACCAGGGGTAACCACCATGGTATTGACCCATTGTATTGGGTAATGATTCCTCTAAATGACCCCGTCCAGGAATACCATCGGATGTAATGTGGTTTTGGCTCATGGTATTGAAAAAGGGTAAACCTATATAAAGAGAAGAAATTCATTGTGCAAATCATGAGTGTGGGGGCAAGATGTCTGAGCTTGAATGAATACTTCTCTCTGAAGTATATATGAATGGAAAGGGTTACAGTTGAATGATAGATCTGAATGCATGATGCTCCAATGAAGAAATGATGAAGAAGGGAATCTAGATCTGGAATGTATTTGTATTGGCTAGATCTGTCTATGGAATGATTAGATCTGAGATGAGGCGAACATCTGTCTGAAGTAAAGGGTAAAAATCTGTGTGATGTATCTGTTCTGAAGAATTGTAATGACCTAAATGTTTGAAGAACCATACGCTTGTTTGCCGCAGAGGAAGCGCATATATACGCGGCTTCGATGAAGAGAAAGCACGTATGCGCAATGAAATTAGATCTGTAATATGTACAGAAGTATACGCTAGTTTATGTGAACGGAAGCGCGTATATACACGACATCAGTGAAAGGAAAGTGCGTATGCAAACTAGGGTTTGCTGAAGTCTGTGGTAAGAAATGTCTGATCTGTTCTGTTGGTTTACTGATATCTGTCAGTGATTTATATGTATCAGTTTCATGTTTGACTGTGCTTAAAAGTATGGAGTGGGTCCAGTCTGAAAATATGATGAAATGTGGCATGCAAGTGGTGTCCTAAAGGAAGCTTTGGATCCAGTGTGAAAATTGATGAAACGTGGTCCATAGAGGTGCTGAGGGTTGTAGCCTTCAGTCAGGGGGTTGTAGCTCCCTTCCAGGTGAGGTTGGTAAACGAGATCAGGGGGTCGTAGCTCCCTTCCAGGAGAGGCTGGTAAACGAGTCAGGGGATTGGAGCTCCCTTCCAGGAGAGGCTAGTAAACGAGCGCAAGTGGGTGCCTGCGTGCTGGTAGGAGTTTGCACTAGCACATATTTTGTAAGATGTTTTCTCTATAATAAAATATTGAAGGCTGAGGAACTGCAGTGGTGGTTTTCTCCTGACTTGGGTTTCCACCTAAAAATCCTGGTGTTCATGTGTGATGCTTTGTGTGATGGTTTATTCTGTTGTTACTACACATGTTTACTGTTAACTTAACATCAAATGAATGAATATTGCAAAGAAATAAGTCAATAAATATCTGCATAGTTAGATCTCTGCTAATACGCTAGTTGTATGAAGAATATCCGTGTGTATACGCGAGTTTACCAAAGGAAAGTAGCGTATGGGTTTTAGAGAGTGAAAAAGTAAAAAGTTTTTGTATATGCAGTAAATATTGATTCACCCCCCCTCTCAGTATTTTTCCCAACAATTGGTATCGGAGCAGGTCTTTCTGCAGAAGCTTGATCGCTTGAAGGAGATCCGTCGCAATGGGAAGTCAAGAAGGAGTAATGTCTATAAAGCCACCTCTATTCAATGGAAGCAATCTGATATTCTAGAAGGTACGAACAAAAGCATATCTGCAAAGTCTTGGTGCAGATGTATGGGCAATCGTGGAAGAAGGTTATCAATACCCAGCAAGTATTCCTACTGATGCAGCAAAAAGGAAGAAGTATGAAATCAATGCCAAAGCAGTGAATGTCTTGTTAGGAAGCATGTCTGAATCAGAATTTGCTAAAGTGATGCAGCTACATTCAACAAAAGAAATATGGGACAAAATCATTCTGAGCTATGAAGGAGACACAAAGGTAAAAAGTGCAAAACTCCAAACTCTTAGAATTGAATATGAAAATTTGAAGATGCATAGTGATGAGAGTATTGCCCATTTCTTCTTACGTTTGGACGATATTGTAAATTGAATGAGAAATTTGGGTGAAACCATAACTGATACTACTCTGGTGGAAAAAGTCTTAAGATCCTTGACTTCAAAATTTGACTCTAAAGTTTTAGCTATTGAAGAAAGGCAAGATCTGAAAACTCTTACTATTGTTCAATTACATGGTATTCTGACTGCCTTTGAAATGAGAAAAGGAGGTCCTTCTCAAATCAGAGAAACTGCTTTTAAGGTATCTGCAAGAGGAAAAGAAAAGGAAGTTGTCAAAGAATCCAGCTATATATCCGATGAAGAAGAAGCAAATTTCGTGAGAAAACTCCAACTAGGAACTGGAAGATTCAAAGGTAAGCTTCCTTTAAAATGTTTTGAGTGTGGAAAAGTTGGTCACTATGCTGCTAAATGTCCTTATAGAGAAAAACATGGTAAAGGGAAACAATTTGAAAAGAGGAAGAGTTATTATGCAAATGAAGATGATGATGAAGTGTCCAATGAAGATGAAGAAGATTCTGACCATGATCTGAAAGTACTCATGGCAAAGAAGCAAAAGAAGAAGGCTACTCGAAACAAGAAGATATCTCAGAAAACTTGTATAGCAGAAATTGAAGAAGATGAATCAGATAGTGATTGGGGTCCTTGTAATACTCTTCTTTGTGCAAAAAATAGTGAAGATAGTGAAAGTAAAGTTGTGGATCTAGAAGAAGCTATCAAGATCAAAGTTGAAGAACAACAAAAGGAAATTGATAAGAAAGATTCTATTTACAAAGAGATGATCTCTCAAATGAAAGATCAAATAGAAATGCTGAATGGACAGGTGGACAAGTATCAAAGGTTTCATACTTATGCATCCAATCGAATTAAAGAACTAGAAGCAGAAATCAATGATCTAAATGCAGATCTCGAAAAATCAAGCAAGAAGAATGAAGGACTTGAAGTTGCAATCATCTCTCTACAAACAGATCTTGAAGCATCAAGTAAGAAGAATGAGGAACCTCTACAACCATTTGAAAAGGAAGGCCTTGAAGCAGAAATCATCTCTCTCAAAGAAGATCTGGAAAAATCAAATAAGAATAATGAAGAGCTGCAACAAACATCTGAAGAAAACGAAAATCGGTTGAAAGAAGAGATTCTAAATCTGAAGGATCAAGTAGAAGATGGAAGAAGGAAAGAAGAAAGCATGACAAAGCAATTTCAAGCCTTGGAGGTTGAGGTAAACATTCTCAAAGGTAAATTAGAAGAAAAAGTTAAACTTTTGAGGTTTCAAGATAGTACTAACATTTTGGACAATATTCTGAGTAATCAAAGGTCTCCTGCTATCAAACTTGGTCTTGGTTTCCATGAAACTGTTAAAGGAGAATCTAGCTCACAAGGAAGTGCAAAAAATTCAGAGGATGTCAATGCAAAACCTGAAGTGTTGAAAGAGACAAAAGGTCAACCAACTATGATGAAATATCAAAGGAAATCAGTCAATAATGTTGAATGCTTTAAATGTCATAATTATGGGCATGTTGTAGCAAATTGCAGGAGCAGATCATTTCAGCCTCAAACAAACAGTTCCTACATAGAAAGGTACTCTGGTTTCTTCAAGGGATATTGTTTTTCATGTAACAAGTATGGACACAAAGCAGCTGATTGTAAAAGGAGGAAGATTAGAAATACTCATTATGATTCTTATGCTTATTTCTCTGGACACATGAGATGTTATTCTTGTAACAAGTATGGACATGTAGAAAAAGAATGCAGGTTGAATAGATATGAGAAATTGGATAACTTCCAGCACAGAAATAGAAAGTTCAAACAAATCTGGAAAAAGATGGAGGACCGATCAGAAACGTAGGGAATTTTGACCCTACTGCAGTCATCCGCTTCTGAAGCTTACTTATCTGATTGACTGCAGGAATGATGTGGGATACATTATGAAATTTAGTAATGTATCGTCACAGGGGGAGCAATGTATGATGTCTCTCATGATTGATTTGATTATTCTGGTTATATGTATTTCTGACAGAGCATCTGATATGAAGAAGAGAGGTACAGGAAGTACAAGTTCAGGGGGAGATGAAGGAATGTGAAAATTTTCTATGCTTCACTTTCCATACGCGGGTTCTATTAACAAAAGTCGCATATACACGCGAGTTCCAGCAGACACAGTCACGTATGCATTGATGATAAGAGAATTTATATGATAGCTGAAAATCTGGAGCAGAGGTTCAGGGGGAGCATCAGTCTGACTGTTAATAACTATATTGTTGACTCAATATCAGCTTAGTTTCTCAGTTCTAAATAATGATGATATGATACATGGTTTCTTATGTTGAAGATTGTGGATGAGTCCTGTTTTCTTTTTGATGAAGAGTATTCGGGTCGTTGAGATGAAAGTCTTATAATTGGATATGGTGTCATGCAGAGATTGTTGTCAATGACTTCATCGATGAACATATTTAGTTAAAAGGGCAAGAAGGAGCACCTGTTCAGAGTAGCAAAGTTGAATAATGATTGCATTGTTGGCAATATGGATCGCTATTTCGGTTTTTGTGATACTCATGCTCAAATGATGATGACTTGGTACATGGTTTATTATGATGAGATTTTTGAGCTCGTTGCCGATAAGTATCTTTTAGGTTTTACACATGGATGAGTTGGATGTCGCTTTTGATTCGTAAATAAGAACAGATCATGGGGGATTTTGTTACTGGAGGCTGAGATCTTTTGCCTACATATGTTACTTCATATTAAATCTTGAAGATCATGGTGATGTTGGACCACATGGATGATTGCTTGACACCTATGTGAAGATGTTGTTCTGATATGAGAATCTCTCTTGGAAAGATTGTATTGATGCTGCAAAGAATCTGAAGGCTTGGTTACTATTGTACTGATGCCACAACCGTTGGATGACGTTTGAAGACACAACTACATCGTTCTATCTATCTGTAGTACAGGGAAGCATTCAAATGTCTCAGAAAGAAGCTGAACTCTGTCTTTGCCTCGCAGAAAATCAGATCTGGTTGAATCAGATCTGGTTAAAATATAGAAGATGGTATTGGATACGCGGGTTTCCTGAAACACAGTCGCGTATATACACGAGTTCATGCACAGAAAACCGCGTATGTCTGATTGCTGACAAATTTCTGTTTGGGGTCAGCTCTCTTGGCTTCTTCTGATGTTGTTTGGTATCTCTGGTGGTGTTCCCGTTCTTATAATACTGTTTCACTCTCTGATGTTTTGATAAAGACGCCTTGATGATTGGTTGAAAGTGTTTAGGATGCATAAACTAAGGGGGAGCCTTAGTCATATGGAAAGGATGCTTGGATGCATAGATTCAGGGGGAGCATTAGCTTTGCTGAGTATAATGCATTGTTGGCATTATGATGGTTCTGAAATATGTTCTCTTTCTTGAGGACTTTCTGGTGTTGGTCATAAATGGTCATATTTGTAATTTGATGAAAAGGCCTTGTTGAGACCCATGATGTAAAATTGTAATATTCAGTCATGAAAGGACTTGTCAAATTTGTAAACCCACTTGATTGGGTAGCTGAGTCAAATTTTGTAAACCCACTTGGTTGGGTAGCTGAGTTGAAATGTGTAAACCCACTTGGTTGGGTACTTGAGTCTCATATGTAAATCCACTTGGTTGGATATTTGATGTAAGTATGAGTCTTTGGTGATAGGAAGTTCATAGAGTCATGTACTTTATTGAAAAATATGTTTTGAACTCATGGGGAGCTTGGTCACTTCAGTATACATCAAATCTGCAAAACGCTTCTTCTACATGAGAAGAAAAGGGGGAGAGTGTGTTGGTTTTGATCCGCCCTTTGCCCTTGATGTCAAAGGGGGAGAGTGACATGGTGTTTGAATGAAGTTAATGGTGTCAAAGAAGGGAGAATGACATGGTGCCATTGTATTCTTAATGTACCTATCTGTTGTGGTAACCAAACACCATTGTGGTTGCCATCAAGTCCAAAGGGGGAGATTGTTGGCAATATGATGAAGAGTGTTGTCCTTGATGGCAACCCACTGAATAAAGATGAAGACATGAGACTGTTGACATGTGTTGTCCTTGATGGCAATCCACCTGATGAAGTTATTCTTGACCTGATGGGCTTGGTAAATGATGTATATCTGATATGAAATGATGTTTGTTAGCAATATGATGCTGAGTGTTGTCCTTGAATGGCAACTTACTTGATAAAGCTGTGCTTGATAGAATATGTCTTGATGAACCTGTTTAAAGATGTAAATATGAGGTATCTACAGTGAGTACAGAAGGTAATGAAGAAAGGAATTCAACATGTGCTAGATCTATGATGAAAAGAGTATGTCTCAAGGCATACGCGGATTTGTCTAGTATAAGTCGCGTATGCACGTGGTAAAGTACGTGCCAAGTCGCGTATGGGCAAAAGCGCTCAAAAAGTGCAAAACCAGGGGTAACCACCATGGTATTGACCCATTATATTGGGTAATGATTCGTCTAAATGACCCCGTCCAGGAATACCATCGGAAGTAATGTGGTTTTGGCTCATGGTATTGAAAAAGGATAAACCTATATAAGGAGAAGAAATTCATTGTGCAAAGTATGAGTGTGGGTGCAAGATGTCTGAGCTTGAATGAATACTTCTCTCTGAAGTATATCTGAATGGAAAGGGTTACAATTGAATGATAGATCTGAATGTATGATGCACCAATGATGAAGAAGGGGATCTAGATCTGAAATGTACTTGTATTTGCTAGATCTGTTTATGGAATGATTAGATCTGAGATAAGGCGAACATCTGTCTGAAGTAAAGGGTAAAAATCTGTGTGATGTATCTGTTCTGAAGAATTACAATGACCTAAATGTCTGAAGAACCATACGCTTGTTTGCCGCAGAGGAAGCGCGTATATACGTGGCTTCGCTGAAGAGAAAGCGCGTATGCGCAATGAAATTAGATCTGTAATATGTACAGAAGTATACGCTAGTTTATGTGAACGGAAGCGCATATATACGCGACATCAGTGAAAGGAAAGCGAGTATGCAAACTAGGGTTTGCTGAAGTATGTGGTAAGAAATGTCTGATCTGTTCTGCTGGTTTACTGATATCTGACAGTGAGTTATATGTACCAGTTTCATGTTTGACTGTGCTTAAAAGTGTGGAGTGGGTCCAGTCTGAAAATATGATGAAACGTGGCCTGCAAGTGGTGTCCTAAAGGAAGTTTTAGATCCAGTGTGAAAATTGATGAAACGTGGTCCATAGAGGTGCTGAGGGTTGTAGCCTTCAGTCAGGGGGTTGTAGCTCCCTTCCAGGTGAGGCTGGTAAACGATATCAGGGGGTCGTAGCTCCCTTCCAGGAGAGGCTGGTAAACGAGTCAGGGGGTTGGAGCTCCCTTCCAGGAGAGGCTGGTAAACGAGCGCAGGTGGGTGCCTGCGTGCTGGTCAAGTCTGCGCCAGCACATATGTTGTAAGATGTTTTCTCTATAATAAAATATTGAAGGCCGAGCAACTGCAGCGGTGGTTTTCTCCCGACTTGGGTTTCCACCTAAAAATCCTGGTGTTCATGTGTGATGCTTTGTGTGATGGTTTATTCTGTTGTTACTACACATGTTTACTGTTAACTTAACATCAGATGAATGAATATTGCAAAGAAATAAGTCAATAAATATCTGCATAGTCTGATCTCTGCTAATACGCTAGTTGTATGAAGAATATCCGTGTGTATACGCGAGTTTACCAAAGGAAAGTAGCGTATGGGTTTTAGAGAGTGAAAAAGTAAAAAGTTTTTGTATATGCAGTAAATACTGATTCACCCCCCCCTCTCAGTATTTTTCCCAACAACCTTTCTGTAGTAGCTCCCAAATCTAACTCTTGATTTGGTTGTTCTCCATAACATAACACTGATAGATTGGTCCATTGGGAATCGACGCACCTGGGGTTAGATCGATGGGTTGCTTGACCTGACAATGCAGAGGCACCCTTACGAGTGAGGTGAAGATGTCCTTGTACTCCTCCATGAAATTGTCCATCTATTTTTGTGATGTGGACGAGCTCTATCTAGAGGCCATGGCCACAATATTATTCTTTCCCTTAGGGTGGATTATCAGGAAAAAAAAGTTCCCAATTTTTGAAATGAGCTTACTGCATTGTTTTACGAAAACCAAAGAGATGGCGACAGACGATGCTACCTCCAATATCCTGTACAAATTATTTCCCAAAGCAACAATAACAGTGCGAGGTTGGGACTCATACATGACATTTCGCTTCTGCAAGTATGGTTGGCCTAATAATACATTAGAAAGATCAAGAGGATCATTTCCACATAATACCTTATCCTTCAAGGGCTTGATGTTGTAGCGAGGGTGGCACTACTGGCTGACACAGAGATCCCATCCTTGGTGAACCCACTTGATGGTGTATGATTGTGAGTGTGTCGTGGTTGGAAATCCTAACCACTTCATGACCTCTACTGAAATGAGGTTCTTTTGGATCCTGATGTAGACAATGAACTGCAATGGGGAACTCTTTACCCAAATCTGGGAATGGAAGAGGCACTCCCCCTCTTAAGGATATTTTGGTTCCTCCTTCTAGATCTTTATGGTTGAAACAGTGGCATTGGGCTCTGCATCAACAATCTTCTTCCCTTTATCATTCCCCTTGTTGGCTTCTGATTCTGAGTTCAAGCATGCATCTGATTCAGAAGCCTTCAGCTCAACGATTAGTGACTACTTGGCTTGACACTCACTTGTGTGTGAGTGGAGCTCTTATAGAGCTCACAACACTTTTTTCTGTCCTTCTTTGGATTCAAACTATTTTTCTTTTCTTGTGGCTTTGGCGGGCTATCCTGGGCCACCCCGCCTTGGATTTTTCCTTTTTTATGTGGTTTGGGGGCAACTTTCCCTTGCTTCTTATTCACAAATCCAAAGTCTCTCTTATTCTGTTTGAACTTATGCTCAATCTTGGAAACATACTAATATGCTGAGCCAAGCGATGATATGTCGAGGAACTCCATTTACTCTCGAATGTATTTATGTAGAAAAATACGACAGTTAAAAACCAAATGTTTCTCTGAATCTTTGATACCCAATTTTTTGCATAGGGTATGGAATAGATTCGTCAGCTCATGCACATTTTGATCCCTTTGCTGCTGCAACGTATTCCATTGTATGTGCTTGTCCTCATAGCTCCCCATAGGATAATATTGTTCCTTGATGGCATCTCAGAAATAATTCCAAGTGGTTGTGGTTGAAAATAGAGAGGGTTCCCTCTCGTCCTTTTTCTCACACTAAGTTTCTCACCAGCTCTTGACATGGGGGGTGGATTTGAGGAGTGAAAAAGTAATATTTTCTCAGTTGGAAAAGTCAGGAACCAAGAAATACCCTTCTAATAGATTCAAACATCTTCCTATGACATATGCATCTATTTGGCCCTCAAATATCGAAATGTCAAAGTTTACTTGTTGTAATATCCCAAAAGGGAGAATGCAATAATACTAAAACACAATATAAGAACTGCATCAAAGTAAAAAATAAATCTCGATACACATTAGAATGCACAAAATTAAATGAGCCATTTTATTATATAGGAGGTGAAAAATCAAGTACAACAATGCTCAAAATATGAGACACTCAAGCTAAAGGGATGGCCTGGAATGACCCTACGATGATCCCACAAGAGGGACTGCGTAACTACTAAACTGCTGGAAGGTATACTGTGTTGTCCCTGCTGCAACTATTGGGAATACAACTGATTGGAAGATATAAATTCAAATCTATGTAGAAAGGGATCTCCAATGATGCTTAAATCAGAGATCCGAGCTCTATGATGGATACCCAAGATAACCCAGAAAGGGTTTCTCATATTTGTCAATCTAAGAAAACCACCCTCTTAGGGATTAACATATATGCTACTGGGTATGCAGATCTGAAGCTAGATCTGATGATACGATGGCTGCAATGATGCACAATCATATCTAGGCAAGAAGGGTTGACCCTTTATTTAGATCCTTGGGCTAAAAGCTCAAGATCTAGCTCCTCTAATATCCTCCACTGAAAATAGCTGATGGATGAACAACAGGTTCAGAAAATTACGCTGTAAGAGAGGGAGGCTCAATATCCTACTGCTAGATGTGTCAATACTGCTCCTGAATGATGGAAAAAATATATCTAATGTGAGGAGATGATCCCTCATAGGATTTCCAGCTAAAATACTGGAAACTTCCTTCCTCCAATAGATCTACAGGATTGGACTGCACAATCCTTGAAGGGACTGTTGCTGCATGGAGGTAAAACCCAATGACCTAAATGTCAGATATAGATCTGCTACTCTTAGAGGACTAAATGTGAAGTACAAAGTTGTAGGATGAATCCTCCACCGGTTTCCTAGCTTAATGCTAGAAACAACCCCCTGAATATGGCACCAATGCCTGATAAGGAATGTAGTACAACCCTCTTTCAAGAGCTACTCAATGAAAGAGGAGGGATTCCTGCTTGGGAACACCCTGTGCTAAACAACACTGTAATATTAGCTAAACAACTTAAGAATGCATAGAAATGTCCTAAGACAAATCTAGATCTAAACAGATCAAGAAATGAATAATCCAAATCTTGCCTTCTATTGTGCCTTCACCTTCATTATATAGATATGAGCCTTCCATAGCCTAGGCCCACTCCAAAACTACGCTATAAATGTGGACATTAGTCTCCATGGTTGACTGCGTTGTTTCTCCATGTACTCCATCATGTTCATATGGGGTGATCACCCTCTCCATCATGTGTGCATTAATTGCATCACTTTCTCCACTAACTTATCATAAGTTCTCTATGATCTTATTTGAATGCACTATGATCTCAATTGACCTTATCAAATATCCTCATGATTTTTCATTTAAGATCCATGATCTTATCTGACTATTTCATCATCCATAATCCATCTCATAAATGAGACATGATCTCCATTAATGGAGCTGCTCCACTACTCCATCATTCTAGATCTAGATCTAGAATATCCACATACATACATTAAAAGTGGATTTTATTCATCTTTGAGGTTTATGGGTCCCTCCACCCTTTTATTTACTTAATTAATTAAGTTTATTAAGAACTCTAATATTCCAAATATCATGTGAAAATTTGGGAATATTATAGTCCTCCCTAGAAAAATGTTGCTTGTCCTCAAGCAACTAAAAAGTTAGATGCTAGAGCAATCTATCCCCCTCCAAATGGCATCCACACAAGAAAGGTCTCCCCATTTTCTGTAATGAGTTATGTATGCCCAACACCAAAGTTGCCTCTCTATAATGTCTAGAGTGACCTCTAACTATGTAGCTAGATGTCCCTTATCAATCATGAAGCTGTAAGTGACAACCATAAGTTGTCCAACATCCTCCACAATACATGAGATACATAAATATAGATGGTTCTTTCCACAAGAGGAGAGCTCCAACTCACAAAGTATACCTCCATACCATGCTACATGAAGTAAAGAGAGGCTTTTCATGCCTCTATCCTTATCCCTGTTGGCCTTGTTGGATCTAAGCATCATCCCAACATTGTACAAAATAAGAAGTAGGGCTATATGGGTAGACAAAGATGTCAAACCATATTCTCCCAATAGTAGCCAATGCAGCAATGCTCCCTACTGCCACACCACACCATCAATATACCAAGTATGGTGTCCATACTCTTCAAATAAGAGCCATCGAAGGATTGCCTCTTGCTTCCATCCTCCAACACTATCATGAAAAGTAGGGGAGTATGTAGGACCGAAGTCCCCCTATAAAAGCCAAAACAACAAGATCTCTTGTTGCCTCTTCACATCATCATGTGAATTATGTTGTGACAAAAACATACCAAAGTACATATGAAATGTCATATCAGCCCAATAAAAACAAACTCCATTATCACATATCATGAGAGTATTATGCCATATTAAAAACAATACAAAACACATAAACATGGGAGATTTCATGTGATGGCCAAAATCTCTCAACCAAAATAAACATGCCTTCTTATGCTTCATTTTGTCATTGATACACAAGGCATGAGTCAAGGGAATATGAGCCATTGGGTGGTAACCATACTCACCCAAGAGCAGCCAACGTAATCATGCCTCCTTCTTTATTACATGAGTGCTTTTTAGGGCATGGATCAACAAAATAGGAGCCTTTGGGTAGTAACCAAACTCACCCAAGAGCAACCAACGTAACCAAGCTTCTTGTTGGCCCATGTAATATATCTACAAGTGTTCATGCAACCCCTTGCTTATCATCCTCACTCACTCATCCCAATGTGAATGATGAATGATGTACTACATAAACATGGTATCCTCCCTTTGTAGAATACCATTCTTCTCAAACTGATGACGAACTTTTCACTCCATGAAATGTTGAAGTACACCTCTAATGAGATATCTCAATGAGACTTTCTTCTCATCAATGGCCCTCTAAAACCAATGAGGTTTTGGCTCTGCTCCAGGTAGAAGTTTATCTTTGAGCTATGAGATGCTCATTAAGAAAGTGTCATCTAGAAAGGAGCAAATATTACTCATCTCAAGATGTCTACCATTTATCATCTTAACCTCCATTTCTTCATGAGTGAAGCTAACTTCAGAATGCTTCAAGAATAATGGGGCCCCTTCATTATCACTAAGTGACAATGCTGTAGATATACATGATGGTACATATGCTGTCTCATGGAAAGGCACAATATTGAACTTATGGCTAGCTATTGTACATAGGATTATGCTCATCCCATTTTCTAAAACTCTACACTTCAACTCAAAGGGTTGAATGTAGTTCAAAGTTGATGAACTGGGATTAGATCAAGGGTTCTATGTGCTGTCATATGTTGCTGCTTCAAATCAGAATGTTGTTCCAATCATTGGTCATGCAATGGCCCTGATGGCATGTCTCCATAAGTTTCAATAAGATCTACTAAAACAATCGGTGATGAAAGTGCATGCATACCTTGGATCAACTGAGGTGTGGGAACCTCTTGCAAGGACACAAGAGTTCCTTCAACTGGGATAATGGTGTCTCCAACTTTTGGTAAGAGTGATGGCTGCTCTTCTATCAATTTACCAGTGATGGAATCTTCCTCTTTTTCCTCATGCATCTCCTGAATCATGCATGGGACTCTATGTGTCAAGGGATCAATACTGTCTTGTAAATTTGCAAGTGTCTCTTCTCTGGATGCAATTACTTCTGCAGCTGGTGGTCACTAGTACATTTGGCGGAAATTCTGACACTTGGTTCCGAAACTTTTGACCAAACGTCGGAAATTTCCCAAAATTTTTTCAACTTTTTCAAATCCTGCCCAAAACTATCGCTATATTGACGTTTAGAGGAAAGTGTCGCAATACCAACACTTAGAGGCAAGTTTCAGTCTTGCGACGTTTTCAAAATAGCATCGCTCTTGCGATGGATTTCTGAAGTATGTCGTTATTGCGACGTTACAGAGACAATGTGTCGCTATTACGATGTTTGGAGGAAACTGTCACTATTGCGACGTTTAGAAGAATGCATCATTATTGCGAGGTTTTGTGGCAAAGTGTCACTCTTGCGACAGTTGGTGGCGATGTGTCGCTCTTGTGATGGTTAGGTGATATGTCGCTCTTCTGATGGTTGGTGGAAAAGTGTCGCTCTTGTGACAGTTGGTGGAAATGTGTCGCTCTGGCGACGGTTGGTGGAGGTTAACCCAAGTTGTTAACAAACAAAGGTGTAGAACTGTGAACAAAAGAGGCGGAACCAAGAAGCAGAACCTCGATTAGAAAATAGCGGAAGCAGCTTTGAAATCGAAAACCAGCAGTATCGTGTGGGTAAGTAGGCTGTAAGCAGATTTCAAAATAAAAACACGATATGGGCCTATGATGGACACATGGCCATAAGTGGTTTATGAAAACCATTTATATCGCACGATGTTGGGAAATTAACCCTCATGCAATAAATTAATGCGATATTAGTTTACATTCGTCGGATCACTCAACCCTACGCGATAAGCTGTCCGCCGTAGGATGTGAGTGACTTGTTAATGGAGGTGGGCCATATGTAATGTGGGTTCCACGGAATGTTTGAATGGTTGAATGTTAAGTCCACATAGGCAAAGTTATAATTTAGGTTTTAATCCAACAACAATATATATATATATATATATATATATATATATGTTAATAGATATGCTATGTCGGATGTGAGGTTTTAAAAGCCACGATCGTGATTATATTTGGATTAAACAAATGTCAAGGTTGAACTTAATTAATGTGGTGAGTGCGAGAACCTAAGGCAACCATTGAGTTATGATTTGAACTTTTGATCGTGAATTTTCCCATAATTGAAATGTGGACCGGATATTAATTTATGTTGGCGCTAGGATTTAAATTAATGCCGCGGAGGTTCCATGTAATGTTTGTTGATATACAGTGGTAAGTTCATGCGAGTGTAAATTAAAAGAGAAACCTTGGATACGATATCTATTTGGGCTTTAATAGAAGGGCAGTTATAGGTGTAAATGAGTTATGTTATGGTTTGAACCATATATGTAAGCTTGGCATCAAGAATTGAAATTATGGGCTGGTTGGTGTTATAACCAGTAAAATGAGAAAGGGCTTCTGAAGGGAGTATTGAAATTTTCAGCTTTATGTTAAACTGGAATTAGAATATTCATTCAATTTATTATAAAATGGGCTATCGCAAGGGAGTAAAATAAAATATAAAATTGATTCATACACTTTTATTCATTCAATATTAAATATAATTCAATTTATTCATTCAATATTAAATATAAAATTGATATACACTTTTTTATTGGGAGTAAAAAGCCCACAATTTTGTAAAAAGCCCACACTTGTAAAAATCCCACTTTTATTTTCTTTTTGCTTATTGAGCTCCCATTGAGTTCAACACATCTTGGGTTTTCTACACCATTGAGAGATACAATTGCTAAATATAATTATTATTTTCTTTATAGGATAATTTGCATCAATGGAAGAAAACATTAGAGGTGGAAAAAAAAATTCAAAAGGGTGAAAGGGGTGATGGTAGAGTTTATTGCCCTTGCAAAAATGTTGTTTGAGAAATAATGTTAGAGTTTTAATAGCAACAACAACAATGCATTGTAGGAAATATGGGCACATTGATGGTGGATCGAATGACTATCGTCCCATGGTAATTAATTATCTATCTTCATTATTTATCTTCATTTTGATTATATCGTAAAATTTTATATTATTTTAATATTTTTTATATTCACACTAATGTTTAAAGATTAATGTTTGTAATTTTCATAAAGGCACAGTTTCCCCCCAACTTTTTGCAGATGATCAACCAGCTTCCACAGCTAAATAGTAGTAGATTAGATGATGTTGCACCAGTACAAGAGAATATTGCAGCAATTATTAGTATTGGAAATGATGTTGTACAAGGTGAAGAACATGAAGCGAATGATGAAGGTAATTTTAATGATCCCATGGAGGTAGATCATGATGACAGTAATGAGACAGTTCACATTAATGATGGGACAAATCAAATTCTCCAAGACTTGTATGGTGAGTCAGATGATGATGGTGGAGATAGCAGTGACGATATTTATGATGTACCTCTGATTAAAAGTTCAAGTGAACAACTTTTTGAACACTCAAATGCAACTCTTCTCTCTGCTAAATTTTTTCTGGTGAACTTAAAGGTTATGAATAGTTTGTCGAACAGATGTATGACACAACTCCTAAGGTATGCAATATGTATATATGATCACATATATGTAAATGTTGATTATTTTCCCTTTTTTTAGTTGTAATAAATGTGTAAAATAATAATTCAATACATATATATATATATATATATATATATATATATATATATATGATTAATAATCTTTACATTAACTAGTTTTTGTTTATGCTGTAGATTGTTGGGTGAATATTTGTTACCATCGCCAAATACTTTACCTCGAACATATCGAGATCTACGTGCTATTATGAAACACTTTGGAATGGAATATAAAACTATAGATGCATGTCCTAAAGATCATATTATATATTATGGAGAACATGCGTTGAAAACAGAATGTTCGAAATGTGGTACCAGTAGATATCGAACAGATCAACTAACCAAAAAGGTGCCTCAAAAGGTTCTTCGTCATATTCCCATAATTCCACGTTTGCAGTGAATGTTCAGGTGTAACAGCATAGCACAGTTTATGGATTTCCATGCAAAGAATAGAAGTGGAGATGGTGTTCTTCGAATGCCTGCAGATGGTTCTGTATTTAGAGAAATCGAGGAAAAATATGTAGATTTTAAAAATGAACCTCGTAATGTCAGGCTTTCATTGGCAGCTGATGGTGTTAATCCATTCGGAGAGCTTAGATCTACTTACTCAGTGTGGCCTATTTTTCGTTATCAACAATAACATTCCTCCTTGGATGTCAATAAAGAGGGAGCACATAATGTTGACTATGATTATTCCAGGTATTTGATACATTATTTTTTTGAATGTAACATTTTCATTTCTCTCGTTGTTTGCATAAATATATATTTTATTTATTTACTTACTTATATATACATATATCATGGGAGTAATTATTATGTACCTTAATTTTGAACAATTAGGTAAGTACCAGGTCAAAGATATGAATGTATATATTGAGCCTCTTATCGATGAGCTAATACAGTTATGGCATGGCATCACTAAACCAATCAAGCAGAAGAGATTTCAATGTCGTGGAATGCTTGTATGGACAATTCATGATGCCCCAGGACTAACACATGTTTGTGGTATGTAATATTTCATTTCACTTTAATATAATACATAATTATCTAAATTAGACATACCATATTGCATGTTTTATAAATGATCTCATAGTATATTAATTGTTATTGATCCATCTATTGCAGGTCTTCAAACAAAGGGTAGATTTGCATGTCCAGTTTGTGGCCCTAAGATGAAGTATCGTCATTCGCCAGACTTAAGAAAGATGGTGTTTGATGAGTTTAGGCACTTCCTCTCTAGGAACCATAAGTATCGTACTACTGAAAAACATCTTTTCAATGATAAAGAAGAAACTGGATTAAAACCACGAATAATGACACCTTAGTTGTGGAAGTTGGAATATAATAGAATTAATAATCGTCAAGCAGCTGGTACGTAATTTGTGTATATATATATATTATTTTTTTATGTAATGTTTGGAATTTTTGTTTTAACTAATGAATTTATTTTATTGTATTTTATAATTATTGTTCTAATTTATTTTATTCTTTGATATCAAGGTCATCATCACAATGAAGGTACTAATATTGTACTTCCACCTGGAATGAAATGTTATCCTTCTCAATTCGCGAGGTTGCCCTACTATGAGGACCTAAAAATAGCTCATTTGTTTGATACAATACATCTCGGGAAGAATGTGACAGAAAATTTATGGCGGACCATAGATGGTGCACATGATAGAGATAAAATTGACAAAATTTGTGTTGACATTGAGTAATCGAATCATGCAATTAAAAGTGTGATCGACAGATAAAATAACAATGGAGGTCAAAATTATAATAATATTCCATGGTTATTAATAGAACAACAAATCAATGATGTAAAAGAGGTAGTTAGAAGAATTAAATTTCCAACAGGTTTTTCTTCAAACATAAACAATATCTTAATGAAGAAATGTGACTTCAGTGGGGTGAAAACACATGATTGGCATACCTTTGTTAAGGTAATTTTTTTGGTATACGTTTTTGTATGTTATTGCTTGAATACATATTTTAAATTTTCCTTTTTTCTGTTTAATTTGGAAGCCAATAACGATTGATTTTTTATTGTTATAGTATGTTCTACCTGTATCTCTCCCAAACAACTTCGACAACAATGTCAAACAAGTTATATATGGTCTTAGTAAATACATGAGGTAAGTAGTTTTGATTTATATGCAAAATCTAATTGCTACAATTCCTTTTCGTACTTAATGAAATGATGTATTAATTTACTTGCAATGAAATATATATTATGTTTCATTGAAATAACCTTGCGTAATGATTTGCAGATGGTTGTCATTGAAAGAAATCCATCAAGATGAAATAAAGTATTGGAAGAGAGAAATTCCTCGGCTAATGTGTGAAATGCAAAAGTATCTACCTCCAACATTTTTCAATGCACAAGAACACTACTTGATAAACCAAGTTGAAGAGATTGAAATGTGTGGACCAGTACACACAAGGTCAATGTGGATGGTCGAGAGGCACCTGGAATCCTTGAAGGCTTTGGTTAGACAAAGAGCACGACCTGAGGGTTCTATGGTGGAGGCATATGTGGTATATCAATCCATGGTGTGTATTAGTCATTATCTTCCTATATTAGTTGCGCCAGCTATGAAGATGGTGGATTGCATTTGGGATGTGAACTCCATCAAAAAATTTGAAGTGGAGCACCTGTTGGGAAAAGGTAGAATGAAGAGAGTGAGAGGTAAAAGATTTATTATGTATAATACATATAATGTTTCATTTTTTTACATCATGTATATGATCATTATATTCATTTAGGTTTTATTCTTTCATAGTTTATTAATTAATATAATTTACCATGGTTATAAGTAATATTTATTAATATTGGTGAATTATTGTTTTTTTATTCAGGTGCTCAAGATTATGAGGCACTACTTTTATACATTGCAAACAATCTTGAGTGGATGAGTGAATGGATTGAAACATGTAAAGCACGTAATGGAGGTAAGTTATAATGGAAACTACTATCTAAATTGATTAGAGAAGCATATCGTAGTGGAGATGGAAACGTTATGGATAGGGAAATCAATTTAGCATATGGTTTGAAAGATAGAAAGGTAAGAAATTAATTCACATATTTTATTCATTACTTATTTTACACTATATTTATAATGTGACAACAAGTTTGATTTTTCAGATAATTTTCATGCTGTGTAAATTATATGATTAATTATTAATGGAGAATGCATCTTTTTCATGTTTGGCATATTGTAGTTGAAACACCACAAGGCTATGTGGTGCAATGGTCATAAATTTCTCGTTAAACAGTTGGATGATAACAGGAAAAATTCTGATAGTGGGATAATTGCAGTATTCCAGGTCACTAATGTTTCCTCCAGGAGTGACAGACATCCTCGAGAATCTGAAAATAGATATTATGGGTTTTTAGATGATATAGTTGAGTGTGACTCTAATTCCTTCAAAATAGTTTTGTTCGACGTCAAATGATATAGGCTACGAATGAATGTACGTGATGATGATAGAACACTTATTCAACATGACAATGGATTTCCAATGGTTAAAACATTGCAGTTTGAAGCAGGAAAAGATCGCTATGTTTTTCCAAGCCAATGCGAACAAGTATTTTACTTAGAGGTTCCATGTGAGAACGAATGGTCATTTGCTATTAGATATGATCCAAGAGGAAGGCCAGTAGAGTATATTGTAGAGGAAGAATATGATATTTATCAAGAAGAAGATGATGCAGTGGCAGATGAGTAGGAAGATGCATTGACATACAAAGAAGATATATTAGAAGATGAACTAGGCATAGGAGACGAGGCAACAATTATTGATGATGATGTCGATGAGGATATTATTGAAAATGACATAATTGATGATGATGATGACATGGTCGATAATTTCAACACGTTTTTGAATCAGATGTTGGTATAGATGTCGATCAGTTGGATGAATATTAGTAAGATACATAAGAAGAATAATGATACAGATGTTATTTTCGAGTATGAGCTGGTATGCTATAACTTTATATTTTAATATGTAGGAATTATTGTCTTTAAATAATTTACTAATTATGTGGGTTTGTTGCATGTTGTTTATTATTTCAAATCAATAAATAATGGCCTTACTATTGTACAAGCTAAATTAAAATTATATGCCATTTTTAAATCAAACCTAAGCTGGCATTTGAAAGGTTTTAATACCTATTTATATGGTGGAGCATTACCGCCATAAACTATGGTTTTAATAGGAATTTAAAAGGAATTACAAAGGTTTCAGAATAATCATGGTAGGCCTTTCAAAATTTTACATTAATCACTATAGCTACCCTTCATGTAATCAGTACTACAGCTCCTTGCCTTTTCTAATCGACTCAAACCCTACTGGATATACACCTTTGTAGATCAGTACTATAGCTCCTTTCCTTTTCTAATCAACTCAAACCCTACTGGATATATGCCTCGTACTAAAAATAACCACCTGCCATGCAAGAAAGTCCAGAAAGTAGGCCCTTGCTGCAAAGAACCGCCCGTCGCATAAGAAACTCCAGAAAGTAGGCCCTTGCTGCAAGGAACTGCCCGTCGTGCAAGAAACTCCAGAAAGCAGGCCCTTCCTCCATCAACAGGAAAAATGGTATGGCCAAATAGAATTTTACCAGATTTTTAAAAGTGATTTTACCATTTAGAATGCCTAGGATTTGAAACAGAGTAATAAATTGGGCTGCTCGTTTTCCTTGAATAGGGCATGCATATAGATTTAGTTTGTTTTTAATAAAAGTCAATGTAAGACATAACAAATTCCCCAAAACTCAGTCTCCAGCATGCTTTCCATAAAATTTGGCAATTGATTTCCATCATCACAATTTTTTCTTTACAAGAAGAAAAATTGATCACCATTTCCTACCATTTTCCTTCAAACAATATTAAGCACATGCAGTCATCATCTGACTTTGATAGATCCATTTGAATTTGATAATACATCACAGCTCACATGAATTGCATCTTCATTTTCAACCACAGGACAATCAATAAACTCACCCCCATAGCTTTCCAGGGCTATCATGCACAATTGACTCAATCCCATATTTGGTATAGTTGTAAAAGATGAGGGAATAGTTTCCCTGTACCATGGCAAATTAACATCCCAGAGGCCTAATGTTCCTGCAGCCAATACTTCAGAAATTGCATTTTTCTCCATGGCCATGTTTTCAGGGTTGGTCTCTTCCTTTGCCTTTCCATTACTGGGAAAAATCTCTGAAAAGCTCTGTACTAGTGTAGGGTGAAAATTAAACCCACATCTGTTCATATTATAGTCACACATGAACATACTATTGTAATAATCAGGTGCTTGTAATTGGAAAGTATCAAGAAATATAATTTGTGATAATTTATCAGCACAATCACCACCCCAAACATTGGCACAATTTCCACGTGGAATGGATGATACAACTCCCTTGATAAGAGTTATCCATTCAACATAAGGGCCAGATAAGTTAGCCATGTGGATATAATTATAGCTAATGCTAAACCTCAATCTCCAGCATGCTTAAAACTAGCATCAAATCAAAATCTGGCTACAACTATCGTTGAATGTAGACAAGTATGTGAGAGAATTTCTATTTTCATTTAAGCTGGTGAAGCCATCTTCGTGCTTTTTAGGTAGCATCCACTTTCTCATTATATCTTGGGAGTTCTGCAAGAGACACCTAGTCACACTGGGGTCAAACCTAGTTTACCTTTTCTTGCTAATTAGCCTCCAATCTGTTCACTTTTACCTGGAGAGATTTAACATATCTAATAGTCTTATTAAGGACAACAACAGTGTCCATGTAATCTTCACCAGAGATTATATTTCTCAGAAGTTGGACCATTCCTTTAATTCTCTCTTTTTCGGATTTCTTGGCAGACGCAAATTTCCCTGAAAGAGATTTAGGTGACTGTCTGCATCTAAGTGCGCTATTCTTTTTACTTCCCTTAGTCAGCATGCTAACAACACTCAATGCACAGATATTCTTGTTGTTACATTCATTCTCATTGGAATTTTTGCAATTTTTGCAATTTTCTATTGAATTAGCTAATTCAATTACAACCAATGAAGTTACAATACAAGTCTGTAATGCCAAGTTCTAGGATAGTTGGACCCTTTTCCTAAAGCAAGAGTTATTCAAATTAAGAAAAGAGGAGCGTTTCAAGGTTTCAAGAGTTTAGTTCTTGACTCTAGCTAAAAACATGGAATGAAGGGAAACCAACGAGCCTTTTTATATTCGACCTATGGAGAAGAAGCCCTGAACAAGCTAGTCAGGTGATGTAGCACTTAGCCCCACACACACTATTTTTTAGCTTCGATCACCTTGTATTTTTCTAGAGTATCCTGGGCAAGGAAACCTTGCCACTTTATAACACTTGTATATTTTATAATTTCTTTAATAACAGTCTCCCAATCATTCACTGCTTTCTTGAATACCACAACAAAGTTGTCCATATCCAAATTGAGGATCACTAACATTTATTCATGGCCATTTACACTCTCACTTCTACACTTCCTCCTCCACCTCATTATAGATCATGACATCTATGTTACTAAAAAGTTCGTTGATCGATTGGTATTTTTGCGAAGAAGTCAACACAAATCATTTGATTTAACTCTCAATTTTTCTACAACAACATATTCTAAGACACACGGGTTTTCCAAGATCCAAACAACTACATCATTCATCCAAATACAGAGTTAAATACAAAGTTTTAATCACCTATAGTCATATAAGGGACCAATTGTATATGAAATGAAGCACATGAGAATGATGGTTGATTAATATAGGGTCATATACAAAGTTTTATTCATATAAGGTCTTGGTTTTTCCTCCTTCCCAATATGCATGTGTTTTATGTTGTGGCTCTAATTTATCAAAATTTATATAGAGGTTGACATCCACTAGGTGTTCCAAGAGGATTCTTTACTACATCAAGCTCAAACCTCTATCTCATTTATTTCTTGAAGCTCAAATTTTTTGTGAACCTTAGGCATCATTGCACACTAAAGAAGCCCTGAGCAAAGGTAATTAATAGATACCAAATAATTATCTCTACATGGAGTTACAACACAGGAGAACAAAAAACGTATTAAGATAGGTCTAACGGGAAAATAATGTTAAACAAGAAGAGAGGCAGGTCTTAGCGAGAATAATGGAGTTATTAGAACCACCAAAGATTTGATATCATGTCATATAAAGGTGTAACTCCAAACTTGGATCATATTCCATTAACATGAATCCATATTTAATATGGTAATATGACTCTTGATTTCATCTTTCAAGAGGTTAATTATGAAGATGAATTGTTTCGATAATTAATATACCTTTTGAGATTTTAAAATTTCACTACAAATAACCCAGTTTAGTCTCATTGTCAACTCGTCTCTTGTTTGGGTGCCTTAATGTGATATGACATGTTTCCAGGACTGAATTCAATGGAAGGCATATTTGAAACTCTAACTCTGTCTTCCGGTGTCTTATTAGAAATTTTTTCAGTTTTAATTTTGTGTTTTCAAGTTAGATATTGTTTTCAAGTTTTTACATTTATAATTTTATTGCAATGTGGCAGACTGATCAGGGCAATACAGGAACAACCCCGAGATGGGATGATCGTAGAAAGGGGCCAACAGAAGAACATGTAAAGTGCCAGCATTGCTCTATCTTCATGTATTTTAGTTATTTACATAATTGAAATAATATTAATTTTGTTCAAATATATAGACACCTGGCCATGGTACACCTAATGATTCCCTCTATGAGGAAGAGCTTTCTTCATCCCTATCTCCATTGCTCTTGTTATGAAAAAAGGCGTGAAAAGCAAGGTCGGAATTTGATACTTTGATAGACGCACCTCAAACACTTGAAACAGAAGAGAGGATAAAACAACTTATGACCCAGCTAGAAACATATCAGGTAATAATAAAAAATCAATAGGATATTTTTTTTGTTCTGCATGAGATGAATTGTGATAGTTTGATTTTTAATTTTTACATTGACTAAACTAACAAAAAGTTCTTTTGTATGTAGCGTTATCTGACACTTGTTGAACTCGGTGTTGGTGGTAATGGGACACAAGGGTGAGAGGTTTCCCAGCAACCCTCTCGTACACCTTCTACTCCTTTAGGTGCTAGCCGAGAAACACACCCTGCCCAAGTAGACACCCAACCAACCGCTGAACGTGTTGGCAGTGATGAGTTTGATATGGCCAACTTCATTATTGTGTTTCCTAGAGCTACATGTGTCAGATCCACGGGGACCATTAATGGAACGTTGTTGGTGAACGATGAAGGTGTCCCTATAAAGCACGTACAACTCCTAGGTAAGTTTTAATATTTTAACTATTTCATGTACTCTATCTAAAACATATTTTATCATGATTTTTATTTTTAAATTAATGATAATATATATTTTTTTCTGTGTAGGAAACAATGAGTTCTACAAGATTTTAGAGATCCATGCGTTGGTAATTTTTGGCCCAACCATACGCACAAGGTGGAATTCCCAGAATTCCAACCTGAAAAAAGAACTTCTAGATTATCTAGAAGCCCTTTTTAGGGTGGGCACTTTTGACAGAACAACAGTGGCTTGGGTAGCTGGAAAATATTTGAAATATGCCAGGGACACCTATAGGACGCAATTTCAATTTTACCCTAGATACGAGCGTCCTCTCACAGTTCCAGAGAGTGAGTGGAGGTTACTCATCCATGCCAGAAAAGAGAAAAGGGAAAAGAAAGAAGGAAAAATGCCAATTGGACCCACAAGGTAAATTACAACTTTAATTCAATAGCTTTAATTTTCTCTATGTCTAAAATAAAAGTGTGCTACGTCATATATGACTTCAATATTTTGATGATAGGTTGTCTGAAACCTCAAAGGCAACCAAAGCTAGGATTGAAAAAAAGGGCCATCACAAGCTAGGCCAGGGCAGCTACTTGAAATTAGCTGCAAGAATTGTAATTAGCTAAACATCTTATAATTAATTGTATCGCCTTCCAAAGTTTTTGTAATCCTATCAAATAACATTAAAAATACACAATCATATGTAATGTAGGGTGATGACTTCAGAACAGAAACTACAGAGGAAGATAAAAATATCGCTTTCCATTTTGGCTATCAAGCCGTAGTTGAACGTCACAGAAGCTTGGGGTAGGTCCCAAGATCCAGAATGCCTGATAAGGTAAAACGTTAGCCTTTCAATATGTTTGTTTTCATCCATAAATTTAATGTCTAACAACTTTGTTTAAATCAGGGGAGAAGCACTGCCGACGAGGAAAATAACCCAGTTGTAGAGTCAGATGTATATGTTCCTCACGTGCAACCTAATCATTGTAGTGGGGACCAGGCCAACAATGCTACTATCAGTGAGGGTCGTGATGATAATTAATTTCCACTTATAATTTTTTCTAATTATACCTTGATGGTTGTCCTTATAAATTTTTTGGTTTAAATGACAGAGAATGTTTCCCTTGAGGATCTTATCACTAGAGAGGAAGACAGGGCAACAATCCCAACGTGACAACTGATGCACCAGATAAATAATCTCATTGCAATTTTTTTATTAATATTACCGAACTACTTCAATGATATTTAAAAACTGACAATTAAAATTTAATATTATCTGTTTTTGTAGGCGATGCCCCGTCAATGGATGAGACCAGACATCGTGACTATGCAACTAGGTCAGCAATGCGGGTCAAAGGCACGAAATAGGAGTAGAACACGATGATATTGATGATGTAATTAGGAGCTTTGGAAATAGGAAGAATAAAAAGAAAATTTGATAATGTAAAATATTGTATTATTATAAGACAAACGTTACCATACTTCGAACATTTTTTGTGTTATATAAAAAACTTATTTATCATACTCTTTTTATGTCAAGCACTAATTTCAATGTTTCCTTGCGCACTTTTTGTTGCATTGTTTTTTTATTAGTTATTGAATATTTTTTTTTATGCTCATGAAAGTAAAAAATGAAATATAGATTGGGTATTGGGGAATTGAGAGTGATGTGGGGAGGGGGGGTGTGGAAGGGGCCATAAGAGCTTCCACCTTCACGTGGTTGGCCCTGTTTAGTAGAGAATAATTTATTGGAGAAATTTAATCTTGGAGCAAACCTCCCTCGATCCAATGTAGCAACAAAAAAGTCACTGTTGACTTAGTTGCTACTCTTTTAGATTGTGGGAGGCTTGTTCCAAGTTCATGCGACTCCAATCAATTGTTCTTGAAATGAAGAGGAGCTTATTCGGGTATGTTTTGACATTTTCAACATATGTTATAACATTATCATAAGAATGTATCTTAGAGTAAAAAATACTACATCAATTACTTGTATTTATTGTATATATAATGATGGATTTTGATTGACTTGGCAGTGCAGGTACAAATCCTCTTGCATCATGAGCAATAAAACTTGTCATCCAGGGTCATGTCCAGGATATTTTTGCTTGTGCACTTGACCAGGTTTGTAATGTCACATTGTGTAAGTTCCTTTATAGTTCATAATTCAATATTAAGCTTGTTCATGATTATTATCTAGGTTTTTTGTATGTGTTTTTTCATCTATTTGATTGTAAGAAACTCTGCATGTTTCCTGTTGTTCACTATGATTTCTCCATTTACCACTTCCAGGATGAAACCTACTTTATTGTTGCATATGTTACTTTATTGTTACTATGATTTCTCCATTTACGATTTCATAGGTGACATCATGTAAAGTTGTTGATCTTAGGTTGGTGATGAGTTTTAGTTCTCCAAATTTGGGGTTTTTCTGATATTTTCTCCCTCATGTCATTCCTGCATCACCTCGTTGTTTAAGCATTCCAATTTTCTACCACTTGTACCAATTGGCACATGTCAATCTCTGAGTGGTGCCACATTTCACCTATTTTCAACCCACTTGACCACCTGAAAAACTCAAATCCACACACCATGTGTCTTTATCATGGAGTGCCACATGTCCTAGATATTTTATATGCTAACATCATGCTTATAATGTGTTATGTCAACCAATCACAGTGGTCCATGTGGCCTTGTGCCATGTCACCAGTCTGGAAGAGAGATTTGAGCCTTTTCTTTTCATGAATTTTCTATTATAATTTTTTTCTTCAAGATGGGAAATCCCTTTTGCAATAGATGGGGATTTTCCCATTTCCCTGGAGTCATCTCCTAGGACACCCTTCAAACCATCATCCAAGAGACAATTTGCAAGTCTCTGTTGTTGCTCTCTTGCCCTTGAATTATGTGCTTCTAGAAGACCAGTTAGGGCACTCTTCTAGTCCTTATTCCATTGTTTCATCATTGTATCAACTTCTCCCACAGTCTGCTTCTATTTTTTGTCCACTTAAAGGAAGAAAACACTGCCCTAGGGTGAGGTTGCTCCTTAGCTATCCCTACTGCACTTATGGACCAACCAGAAATATGAATGTTTCCCTTACTTATGGAGACACCCCATATGCTATTGCACATTCAATTCCAGGAGCTACTTGCTAAGGAACACTCCTACACTATGCCTAACGACCCTCCAAACAATCCATCTAACTATTGTTGTATAATCCCTTGTGTAATCCCTTCTCCTTCCTCAACACATCTAGATAGAGGGCAGCTATTCTGAGTCAGTTAATTTTATTTTAACTCATGATCAATGCGCTGCTGTTTGCCATAAAATAGCATTGTCCTGACAGGTCTATGTGAGATGGCCTGTCAATGTGCTTTTATTTCTCATCTTGCAGGTCCAAGCCAGGCATTGAGTCTAGTTTTTCTTCCTTTGTTTCTCATTTGTTCATTTTTACTACTTTTTATATGTACCAAAAGTGCCATTGCCAATGAAGGTAGGTGTTACTAAGAATTTTAGGTGCAATTTCTTTAAATTTCTCAAGTTTTTTCCCTGAAAGTTGAACTCTTGAGCATGCATTTCATCCTTATCTCATCTCTGTCTGGAAGAGCAGACTAAAAATGTAATGGCAGACATGTTTGTTCAAGTGAATTCTGGCCATATAGAACTACCACCTTTATGGACTCTGCAAGAGTATTGCCTTTTTTTTTGGTTGCAATTAAAGTTGCATTTTGTTCATCAGGCAATACAAACTCTTATCAAATTGCAAGGTGTAATTATAATCTAACTAATATGGGGCGGACAACATGCCATGAACATCCAATTCAAAAGTGCTTGTTAGGGTTTAAGTAGCTTACAGTTCTTGTTCCTGACATTAGTTTTTGAAATATCATTTTTCTAAACTGTTTTAACCCAATTTTCTCTTGATTTTATGGAAATTGGGTGTTTGGATCTAGAAAATTTAATCTCTATTATTTTGGCTTCTCTTAGTATGAATACAATTTTAATATGTAAAACCCATTACAGTAAGTAATCAAGTGTTCACTGGAGAAGCAATACCCAGTTTCAATACTCATGCTCTCCTCCTTAGTATGGTAGTTCACTCAAGTTCTTCGCCTCCTGCATACATCCTGACCTCTGAATCAATTAATTACGAGACTATCATGCTGGGATACACCATGTTCAAACTCTTTGCCAGAAGAGCAGACAAATTCATCTCCATATGGGCAGAGAGGATGAAATTACAGGTTTAAGGTTTAGTCATTGCAAATGGAATCACCGCACTTTTGACTATTTTTCAATCCTCCCAAATGCTATTGAGGAAGCAAAATTAAGTATATTGTTGATCCATGGACACCTGTTAAGCCTTTTAGATAGTTGGAAGAAACCTACTATTTGAGAGGCTGAAGGTATACCTCTCCTGTGTTTGGTGATATCTATAATTATGACCCTATATGAGATTCAAATGATCATCTCTGGGGTCTATTATATACATTAACATAGTAGTCAAGCAAGGGTTTCGACTGCCTCACATTCTTTGGATTTCATATTTATGGACGAGAGTTTCTCATTTCGAAATCCATGGGTGGTAAAGGTGGAGGCCCTCTATGGGATCTCCATTTCACTATTTTTTGACAACACTGTCCTTCTATTTCACAAATCCAAAAACAAAAGTACATTTTGAGCTCATTCTGGGATGAACATGGTCTTCAAGTCCACCTTGCAAACACAAAAGCATGTAAGTTAGCTCTCCTTATTTTCAAGGATAGCAGGTAGAAATGGTGACATCCTAGTCTTTCCTTTGAATGCTATTATTTGGTTCATATTTTAACTTGTTTTCGACATTTGTATCAATGTTGAACAGAGGATTGCAACATTAACAACCTTGGAGAGACAATGTTTCCAACTTCAGTTTTAGGATATTTAGGCTAAGTTTTGATTTCTTGAAGTCTTTTCATAATAATTTGTTACACATGACTTTCATTTTCTTCTTGCAGAATTTCTAGAAATGAATGGATATCTTGTGGACTGTTGTAAAAAAATTTAGTTCAATTACCATGCTCAAGAGAATTTAATGTTTGTCATTATTGGAGGACAGAGATATACCATAAGAGCTCGGTTCTATGTTGTATCTTTTTATTAAGACTTGAATCAGTTAAACCCTCGGACCTACTGCAACCCTATATTGAGGCTTGGTTCTATTGAAGCCACCATACTTTGGACCTCTTCATTGCAGTCTCAGGCCAGGGATATAGCTACAATATTTTGACATATTTTATGTAGTGAACATCTATTAAAATCTCAGATTATCTCCTATTTATTGATGCTTGGACAGAACTTTCGAATTAGCTAAGTCACCTATTTACTTAAAACTAGCACATTTGGCATATTTTTTTATTAAATATTTTTAACCAAGATTGAATGTTATGTACTACATATATAAATATGGAGGGGAATGGAGTGTTCAGGTTGTACAATGTATTACTTCAGTCTTATGATTTATCAATGTTCTGTTGGAAACTAAGTTGATTGCTGGTAGAGTTCTGTTGCATTATTCTGTTGTAAATTAAGCATGCATTTCATCCTATTTGGTTATTTTGTCATTTCTGAATCCTGAACTCGTCAACCCTTTCTGTCAAACTGATAAACCCTACATAAAAAACTGATAAACCTTTCCTCATTGTATTGTTTGTATAATTCTGAATCGTTAAATTTTGATCTTCAAGTCTATTTGTTACAATAGCTAGCATTCATACATTAAGAATTACTTACACAAGTAAGAATTACTTACTTAGCTAGAATTACTTACACAGGTAAGAATGACATATAGGAAGGGATATAACTACAGGGAAGAAGCAAGAGGTTCCTTAGCTTCTCATATGCAAACCAACCATAAACATGTTCGTTCGGCCAAGACTTAAGAATAAGGTCAATAAAGGAACCTTATTTGGCACAAAATTGACATAGAATCTCGAAAATCTTCTCTAGCTCCCCAAATCAATCATGGTATTGTGGATAAACTATAACCCTATCATTTTCCCTTCCTTTGTCTTATAGTTCCTGGATCCTTCTTGAAGCTTATCAATGAGTATTTTACCCTATTCTTGACCTGCAGCTTCTGAAAATTCAACCTGAAAATCAGGCCAGGACCAAGGAAGGTTATGTAATTTGAATTTATTATAAGAATGGATTCAGAATTTTGTATGCTTTGATTGACCGAAATTTTTGTGAATAGATTCTGTAATTTGGGGATTTTGACAGTAGAAGAGTAAGTCGAGAGATTTTACTCTCTGTGTTCAATAAAAATGTGGACTTATTGATATCTGGGTATGTTATTGAAAATCTCTCGAAGGACTCATTCCTTCGATTAGGAAACCTCTGTGTATTATTCTCTGTCTGCCTTGAATTTCATATTCTCTGCGAGTGAATCGAATGTGATTGCCCTGTATGGAAGTTTGCAGAAGGGAATAGTGGCTCTATTGGGAGGGCGAAATCACATCCTTGGTGTGTAATTTGAATGAATTTACCCTATGTGAAAGAGTCAATTATGTTCTGTGAGCGTAGTAGGATATGCTCTGTCTATTCGAAGAATAGCGATAGAACTCCTATCTATTGAAGCGATCACAGTTAGAGGAAATGGTGTTGTTTTGTCGTTGGTGAGGTGATATTACTGAGACTCAACCACAACGTTAACACGAGGAGTTAAGTCGAAGAATTGTATTAAAAATTTAGTGAGACCCTAGTTAACCACTTTTTAATTACCAGAGTAGGAAAAGTGGTTTCGGGAGGCAATACCACGGGTTTCGCGCAGCATCTGGGCCAAAGGCGGTTTTTTCCTTTACCAACGCGATCCAACAATATTTGGACATGTCACCTCATAAATACCACCCATATCGCGTTTTTCTGGAGCGCTCAAGTCCGGTGAGGAAAAAAACACGATTTTGATGAAGTCCGTCCGATATGCCAGGCAGTAGATCCAATGGTAATCGCGCGGCAAGCTGCACGACAGATAAATTAAGGTATGAACCAGCAGTTTCAATAATATTAAATATTTATTTAATTCGGAAAAGTTGCATAATGGATGTGTGGGCCCCATGGAATAAAATATGTAATAGAATGTCGCGTTGTTAGAATTAATGGGTATTAATGTTATAAGTCTGAAGTTCGGTGGTGATTAAAGGAGTCGGGCTATTGTGTTATTTTGAAGGCTGAAAGGCACTAATACGATTCAAGGGTAATGTCATAGTCAAGGGAGTAAAAGGAGGTTTGAAATTTGGGTTATTATCCTTTGATGCAATATTTCGAAAGGGGGTTTAAAAAAATAGTTAAGTGTTTTAAGGAAAGGTGGAGCTTTAAGGGTTAATTGAATACAATTGCAAACATTCATTGTATGCGTTGTGTAAATATTGGATATAAAAACCAAGGGGTTCAAACCATAAAGAGAGGTATTATGATATGCGAGGTTTTAACCCAAGGACGAATATTAATTTAAACATTGATATATATATTATGTCCGCCGAACCTTGTATGGAGCGAAATTGTATGCTGGGCATTGTCATGGTTATATGAAAAAGGTGACTTTAAGCATATAATATATTGGGCGCTTATAAAGTTAATGTTGGGTTGAAAGGAAGCTTATAATCAGGTTTATGTGAAATTCAAACATTTGAATTAAAAAGCGAAAGAGGGTGTATTGTATGGTTTAATAACCATAGGCTTAAAAGGATATGAGCCTCCACAGTGTTAATGGTTGCCCAGATTTAAAATTATTTGGGATAAATGTGAAGTTCATTTCTTTTATATGCACAGAGACAAGAAATTGTGGGTTGAGCAGGTAGCCCGGGCATCACATCATTTTCCCATAAAATATTTATCCTTTTGTAAAGATGATTATCATAAACTTGACCTTCAACCTTAAGCAAGAGTGAGTTATAATAGATGGTTAAGAGGTTTCAAACTTCATTGGATATTATTTCATCTTCTTCCATAAATCACAAAGAATATTGTATCGAATGTCATGTATAGTCACATGTAACTGTTTGGTGTCATCATAAGTGCTTTTTTCTGTAACTTGGTCGAGAGATTAGCTTCAAAGAGATGTAGGATTTATTCTTTTAGTCTTGGTCCTAGATTCCTTTAGGATTCAACCAACAGAACTTTTGGAAAGATGCTTCAAACCATAGTCTCAAATTAGGATATAGACTTTTGGATTGCAGTCATAGAGCATAGAGGATAAATTACTTGTAAAAGGAAAGAGAATCTATCAAGAGTATTGATTTGTCTTCCAATAACATCTTTCAATGATGGATACTACACAGAAGATGATCTTCAAGTCTATTTTTTACAATAACTAGCATTCATACATTAAGAATTACTTACACAGGTAAGAATTACTTAGCTAGAATTAATTACACAGGTAAGAATGACATCTAGGAAGGGATATAACTGCAGGGAAGAAGCAAGAGGTTCCTTAGCTTCTCATATGCAAACCAACCATAAAGATTTTTGTCCCAGGACTTAAGAATTAGGTCAATAAAGGAACCTTATTTGGCACAAAATTGACACAGAATCTCAAAAATCTTCTCTAGCTCCCCAAATCAATCATGGTATTGCGGATAAAATATAACCCTATCCTTTTCCCTTGCTTTGTCTTATAGTTCCTAGATCCTTCTTGAAGCTTATCAATGAGTCTTTTACCCTGTTCTTGACCTGCAGCTTCTGAAAATTCAAAAAATTCTTTGGAATTCAGCTCCATGTCCCCTGTTTTGGCCTTCATTTCTTTGACATCCTTGTATATTCACAAATATTCACAGATTTATTCACTGGAGTAGTGAAACAAAACTATGCATTGCTTACCATATCTATGTAATTTTCCTGCAGGCATTGTTCTGATAGTGACCCTTTTCGGGTCGAAGTCTTTACAAAGATGAATGCACTTGAAATGGAAATAGAAAATGTAGTTTGTCATGCCACAGTGTGTCATGGTTATGTGGTAACATTTTTTATGGAAGCTTTATGTACTATGCGAGAGTTGTGTTATTCTATTGATGCACCAGAAAATATGTATAATATTATTTTGATCAAAGTGGGTGCACCTCAGTGTTTCTATTTTCATGTGCACTATGTTTATAGCAAACCAAATTTTGCTGCTCCATTACATTTCACACGTTTCCAGGAAAAATAAAATAGGATCTTGAAAATGGTTTCTTGATTGGTGTAAACCCCTCAGTTGAGATTTTGTTCTTATTTTTCATTGTGGGAAAATTAAAGAGTTTGCATTTATAAAGGGAGTATGTCCATAAGTACAGGTGTGAAGGTGCCAAATACAATTTTCATGTTGGGAAATGTCTCACCTAAAGAAACAATGATGACGAAAATACCCTTACCATTCAAATCACATGTATTTTTTGGGAAAAGTGATGGAGATTGGGAATGCAGGTCTTTCCATTGAGTTATCTGATATTCATTCATGTTAATTGTTCAAATTCCCATATTTGTTTGTTGATTGGATGTTCTATGTAATTAATCATTATGGTCTCTTCTATGTGGAAAGAAATCGATATAGAAGCCCATTCTTTATTACTGATGGAGTCAAATATCCTCTCTAAATTCAGAAATATGTTGGTTCATATGTATTTAACAGGGTAGCCAAATCATGTTTTCCCCAGGGATTTACTTTGCTCATGGATTCCAATCGCATTCCAGACCTTCAGCGCATGTACTCTCTTTTTAAAAGGGTGAGTGCACTGAGCTGCTTCAGATGGATATCAATGCATACATTAAAGCTACTGGGCAAGGAATTGCATTGGTTGAAATGAAAGACAAGGACATGGTGTCATCACTTCTAGACTTGAAAGCACGACTTGATACAATATGGGAAGAAAGGTTTTTGAAGAATGAGGCCTTTTCTAATACTATCAAGGATGCCTTTAAGCATCTGATAAATCTAAGGTAGGTTAGTTACTATATGTTTATGCTCATTTTCTTTATGTTTATACAGATTTAATTATACAGGTTAGTTACTATATGTTTATGCTCATTTTCTTTCTGTTTATACAGATTGTTCATTGAATTTGTGCTCTTGATTATGAAATTAAGTGAGACAGAAAGTTTGAAAGGATTAATGACAAAACAACTAAAGGTAAGTAATGAAAGAATGTTTTTAGGCAGAAAATTGCATTCATAATATTAGATATATTGTTTTTGGATTTAGCTAAATTATGGCCTTTGTCTGCAAAACCGACCAACTAAACTTATTGCCAAATTTCTTGATGAGAAACTTCGATCTGGTAACAAAGGTACTTCAGAGGAGGAGTTAGAGAATACATTGTATAGAGTTCTCATTTTTTTCAGGTTTATTCAAGTAAGGGACCAACTGATATTCATTTATAAAAGTCTTATATACTAATTAACCCCAACAAATGAGATGTACTAATAGCTTAACATTGCCTCATGTATGCACTATGGTAGAATTTAAAAGTGGTATGATACCCAAATGTACATCTTCAACCATTAGAATTGGAGCTTAAGAAATCTTGTGCATCAATTCGAGTAGTATATGCACAAGATGGGGCACCAATAACAATTTTTCCCCAAAAGCTTCAATTATCTATGCAAAACAAAGAGTTGTTAGAAGTTTCATTTTAGCTATCTTGTGTATGTGATGGATAGATAAAATTGTTATGAGCTAGCTATTGAACTACACTTGGATTGCTCCATAAATATAAGGGTTTCATGTAACCACGTGAAAGCCCTTCTATTGTTTTTTTTAATCTTATCCTTTGTATCTTGGAAAGTTTTTAAGGTATCCTTGGGGAATTTCATGTGGATTTGCAATAAATATTAGGGGTGCATATCATGCAACAACTAGATCATTTGAATTTTGAGCAGCCATTATATTATGTGGAATAATTGGTTTTTTTATTTACTATTGGGCCTGTTATGTCCAATGGATTTTTTATAACTTTAATATCTCCTTCTTCGGATGATTTGGAATAAACAAAAGAAGAATATTTTTTAGATTCAATTTTTTTTTTCACAATGTCGGTTGCTGGTATATAATATTCAAAAGAAAAATGGAGGGAGATAAAGCTCCAGGTTTACAATGCGTTTCTGCTGTGTACAATGCCACCAGTTGGTGCAGTTTATGCCATATTCATTTTTACAGTCAGCTCTACATCTTGAAACTGTCGCTGCGTAGAGGAAAGAAGTGGTGTAAATTCTAACAAACTGCCAGAGAAGGAAACTGGTTTTACACTTCATGGATTGGTTTTACAGATGTTTCGATGTTGCCGCCTGCTGAGAGAGGGATAGCACTGCTTGTCAGCTTCCCTTTGAAGATTGCTTGATGTAATTTGTTTTTTTCTCCTGTGCAGATGGCGAACTTGACAGGAACAGATCCAGGCTTGTGAGAAGACAAAACAGTGGCAGAGGAGCTCTGTCTGTGGGAGCAGAATCGCAGGTTTCAAGGGGCAGCATCCACAGTTCTTATGAGATCGATAGAGAGGAGATGATGATGGCTCGGCTGGACGAAGAGCGCATTCATTTGGGCGTGAGTTATAATTAAAACAAAGAGCGTAGATAATGATGGGTATTGAAGCGTTTAAGGCAAACCAGAGAGGGATGGGATTTGCTGCAGGGGAGGTAATCTCATTGAGGGTCAGCGCCATTAGACAGGAGGCAAGGGTTCGAGACTTCGCATAGGAGCTAGGAAGAGATCTTCGGGATCCAGATTCAATGGACAGCTGAAGGGTGGATCTGATTTGGAAGTGAGTCCAAGTCATGGCAGGAAGTAGTGTTGGTCAGTGCCATTGCACCTAAGGGTTCCGACAGAGTGGAAGCAAGCTTTATTAGCCAAAACATCAGCAGATTTGTTGAGAGATCGGAGAACGTGGTAATAATGGTTGCCATTCATCTTTTGGTCCAAGGAGTGGCAGCGTTCAATGATTTGCTGCAGGGGCAGATTTTGGGCTTTTTTGTTGCTATTCATCAAACCAATGACTATGGAGGAGTCTCCAATGATGTTAGCCTTATTTATACCAAGCTTCAGTAGTTGTAGCATGCCTTGAAAGAGGGCGAAGGCTTCAGCCCTGTTGTTGGAAGCTGAGCCCAGACCCCATTCATATTCAGACAGCAAAACTCCATTACCATTGCAAATAAAACCGCCAGCTCCAGCCCTTCCTGGATTAGATTTGGAAGCCCCATCGAAAAAAAGGTAATGGATGTTTCTATTCCTGAGCCAACTAGCAAATTCTTCCTCTTTCATCCTTATCTTCCATCTACATCTGGAGCTGTTCCTTCTGTTGGGGTCGTTGCTGTTATGTTTTATGCTTCTTTTGTCTAGAATAGACCCAATGTAGCTCCTTTCTTCGACAGTTAGGTCCAATACCTTAAGGTTCCCTTGACAATTGGTGGACAGAACTTCCAAGTTGAGGTTCCATGCTTTATTGTATAGTTTTCTAACAGCAGTTTCTTTACCTTTGAATATCATTCTGTTTCTTGCCAGCCAGATGTTCCAAAGGATGGTGCAGGGCAAGGCATTCCATACTCGTCGAGCAATGTTGTTTGCTTTTTTCCCCCATGGATAATTTTTTTTCCATATATGAAGCACTTCAGAAATGCTAGTGCCCAGCTCCCAGGGAGGATTGTGACTCCGAAAAGCTTCCTTCCAGCATGCTGAAGCAAAAGGGTAGTCTATAAAAAGATGCTGACTTGTCTCTTCTTCATTCTGGCAGTTTGGACAGCGAGATGGCCCATTTATTCCTCGCTTTCTGAGGTTTTCTGCAGTGAGGGCTTTCCCTCTTAGGAGGATCCATAAGAAAAATTTTATTTTTGGGAGAGTTTCTGCCTTCCAGACAGTTCGCCAGTGTGCCCATATTGCCATGGGATACTCATTAATGCAGATCTGGTGATAAGCAGTCTTAATAGTGTAACTTGTGCTTGAGGGGTCCCATTGAAAGTCATCAGCAAGGTAGCGCTTGGAAGGGGCAATACCATGAAGGTAGACTTTCAGGGTGCTGAGACTGATTTCTGCATCTGCAGGTATATTAGGGAAGGACCAACCTTTCCAGGCATGAGAGTGAGTTTCCCATTGTGATATCTGATCCATAGTTTGAATCCCTGCAATGCTAAAGAGAGCAAGTATCTGTTGAGTTCCAGGTCTTTGGTTTATTGGCTGTTGCCCCAGTACTTTATCTTCCCCAATTCTGATGTAGCTACCTCCTTTAGGGACTTTGGAAGTGTTTTGAGTAATAAGTGGTATAGCTTTTTTGCACTGCCTCCAAATAGTTGAGCATGCTTTGCTTGGGAGTTCATGGTCTAAGAGTTGTTGCCTTGGGTAATCAAGGTATTTTTTTTCCAGAACTGCTTTCCACCAAGCATTCCTACCAGATATAAGTCTCCAGATCAGCTTGCCAGCAAAGGCAAGATTTAGGAATTTAGAAGATCTGATTCCCAGCCCTCCATTCTCACATGGCTGAGTGACCTGCTTCCATCTTACCAAGTTGTATTTCTTTTTTTCTGTTCTCCCTCCTTGCCAAAGAAAATGTCGAAGAAGAGCATCCATTTTGGAATGAAGATGGGCAGGGGCTTGTAATAGTGTGAAACAGTACAATGGCAGAGAGGAGAGGCCAGCTTTAAGAAGAGTTATACGTCCTGCAGGATTAAGCCAAGTGGTGCCCCAGTGTTTTATCTTCCTTTTCATCTTGTCGATGATAACTTCCCAGGCAGTAGCTTTCAAGTTGCCGGCACTCAAAGGCATGCCCAGATATGTAAATTGCTCCCAATTCAGCTTACAAGGAACCCCAAAGGTTGTAGCTATCCTATGAAGAACTTGTGCTGAAGTGTTCCACCCATAAATACAACTCTTAAGGTAATTGATCAGGCCTCCAGAGTAGCGCATATATTTATCTAGAAGAGCTTTAAAGCGGCGGGCGATGATGTTTGAGGCTCCCCCCATTAGCAGAGTGTCGTCAGCAAACTGAGAGTGATTGATGTTTTTGACCCCATTGTCAAACTTGATCCCGGTGATGAGGCCCATGCGACGATTATAATCCAGAGCTCTACTGAAAGATTCAGCCACTAAAATAAAGAGATATGGCGAGAGGGGGAAGCCTTGTCTAAGACCGCGGGAGGATTGAAAGGATGGTCCAGGTCTGCCATTGAGAAGAGGGGAGATCCAGGGTCCTGTAATGCATGCTTTGATAAGGCTGATGAAGGGAGTGGCAAATCCCATCTTTTCAAGCACAACAAAAAGAAAGGAGTGCCTGACACAGTCAAAAGCATTGGCTAAGTCTAACTTTAAAATGAAAACTTTCTCATTTCGGGTTTGACTAGAATGAATAGCCTCTTGGACAAGAAGAATGGAGTCCGAGATTTGCCTATTGGCCATAAAACCCCCTTGATTTTCAGATATGAGAGTGGGAAGGATAGGCTTTAGGTGAGTGGCCAATATTTTTGTCAAAATTTTGTAAGAGGAATTGCATAAAGAGATAGGGCAAAAACGAGAGAAGGTCAAAGGTCGATTTTCTTTAGGGATAAGGGCAAGGTGGGTTGCATTTGTGAACCCTCCAATTTTCCATTTACGCTGAGTCCATCTTAACATCTTGACAAGATCCTTCTTAATTATTCCCCAATATGATCTATAAAAGCAGATTGGGAAGCCATCTGGTCCTGGGGCTTTCTCTGGCTAGAGGGCCCATATGGCGGCATGTACTTCATCTTCATTGATTTCCTTAATCAGATCTGCATTAATGTCATCATTGATTCCTTTGGGCACATGCTGAAGGAGGTCTGAATAATCCTCTGTATTCTTGGTCTCAGTTAAGAGATTGCTGTAATAGGTTGAGGCAGTTTGTTTGACAGCTGCTTGAGTTTTTTGAAGGCAACCTTCCTCATCATTGATCATGGTGATGTTATTTCTGATTTTCCTGACTGTTGCTTGCTTATGGAAAAAGACTGTATTTTTGTCTCCACCTTGAAGCCAGAGTTGTCTTGATTTAATTCTCCATTTCTGTTCTTCTTCTCTATTAGCCCGGTACAGCTGATAATATAATTCATTTTCTAATGCTTTGTCCTCATGGGTCAGCCCATTCTCCTCTATTCTCCTATGATTTTCTTTCAGTTTATTTTTCAGCTCAATTTTGACAGCTTCTGGTTCTTTGTAGTTCTGCTTCACCCAATCCTTCAGGGCATATTTTGTATTCTTCAGCTTGCATTCCCAAATAAATCCTGGTGATCCTTCTATGTGGTTTTGCCAAACTGATTTGACAATCAGATCCACAATAGGATTGCTGCGCCAAAGAGGGTTGTATTTGAAAGGCAAAGGCCCCAAGGGGCAATGAGCTTCAAGGATAATGCTAATGGGGTAGTGGTCTGAAGCCAGATAAGGCAGAATTTCAGCATGAGCAGTGGAAAACTCAGAGAGGAGAGAGGTATTTACCAGAATTCTGTCAAGGCGCTCCATTATGTTGTCTTTGCCCAGCCTGCGGTTGTTCCAAGTGTACCTCCGATTTTTTGGGATGATATCTACTAAGTCACTTTCTTGCATAATATTTTCCAGCTTTTCTCTGTTTGGATCATGTGCAAATATGCCTCCTTTTTTTTCATTGGCATGTAATATAAGATTTAGATCACCCCCAAGGATAATGTTTCTATTGTCTTCAGCTTGGATGTCTTCTTGTAAAGTGTCCCAGCACTTCTCTTTGTCTCTGTAATGGTTCGGTGTATAAATATTGTAAGTAACTATTTGCTTTTGCTCTTCCTGGTTTTCTAAAATGACTTTAATCCAGTGAGGATTAATAGTTTTGGATGTGCATATCCAGATATTTTTGTTCCACATGGTGGTGATACCACCGGAAGCTCCTCTTGCTTCACATGTTTGTCCCTCATAGTGTTTGAGCTGTTCTATAATTCTTGTCATCTCTTGCAGACCTTGCTTTGTTTCCTGTATCATTACAATTCCTGGCTTCTCATGGTATGTGAGATCTTTCAGGGCAGCAATTTTTGAGGGGTGCCCCAGTCCCCTACAGTTCCAAGATATAACTTTCATCATTGAGTATTGGTAATTCGGAGGGATGCTCGTCCCCCTTGCTCTTTGTGTGCTGCTTCTTTGCTGTTTTGACTCAGTATGTAGGTTTCTATGGGGTTTTGAGTTCCCATAGCAATGTCTTTTTGAGCATTTTCATCTCTCTGCTGCTTGCTTGATTTCCTACCAGGCCCTTTTTTTTGGGATTCTTGATTGACTCCATGCTCTTTCGAGGAGCTTCTAGTAGATCGAGGTGGGGGAGGGTCTGGAGAATGGGAGGGAGAGGAGTGAGAAAGGGAGTAAAGGAAGGAAGGGTCATTTTCAGTCAGGGGTTCATTTTCAGGGATAGAGAGGGAGCTAAAGGGATTTGAGGATATCAGGGGAGGATCAGAGGTTGGCCCCGGGGTGGGGAAGATGGGTGGGCCAGGAAGAGAGGAGGGGGGAGGGACTGCTGAGGAGGAGGCTTTGGGATGAGCGGAGGGGGGGTTAGGCTTGGGTGGGGCAGATTTGGGAGGAGCCTCTTCATGGATTGCTTTCTCGCCAGAGGCTGTCTTCTTTTTCTTAACGGTTTCCCATTGTTCTCCAGCTTGAGCAGGTTCATCATTAACTATTTTTTTTACAGCGATTGGCAAAATGACCGTACTCGTGACATACCTTACATTTGAATGGAATTTGTTCGTAGTCCAGTTGCTGAATATGCGTCCACTCGTCCACCTTTAGTTTTATTGCTTCTGGAAGGCCCTTGCCAAGATCTACTTCGACACATATACGCGCACATGCCTGCATGTTATCCTTGGGCTCGCTCCGATCAATGTATTTTCCAACAGCATTGCCAATAGCTCGGACCGAGTCATCTCCCCAGCAGTGGAGTGGGAGATGTGGAAGACGAACCCAAACCGGGACAGCATTTGGGACATCCAGTTCAGGATCGAAATCTGGTGTCCATTTGTTCAGATATAATCCGCGAGAGTCCATGAAGTACGGCCCATTTCTGAAGATTAGGTCCTTGTCTGCTCTGGATTCGAAATGGAATGTGTAATAGCCTTTTCCACAAAAACGAATGGAGATTTTCCCTTGTACTTTGTCTGCCCAGTTTCTTTCAATCCAACGCTGAACAGTTTTCGGGGAGGGCCAAAGGCCAGTGAACTGACCGATGAGCCCCCGCTCAGCTAAAGAGAGTGCAGCCATACGTGGAAGAGCTGGAGGGAGGTTAACTTCTTGCAATCCGTCCAGCTTCTTTACAAACTTGGTCATTGCTGGGCGAGTTCGCTGAGGATCAAGTGATTTGATCAATGCAGAAAATGCATCTTCCGCTGTCTGAGTAGCATGACCCTCCGGTGCAGCAATCGAGGAGGCCATGGAGGGCCTGAGGCTGAGGGCCTCGTGCAGGGGGAAGGAAACCAGTCGGCGGCTAGGTCTGGCTGCGCAGAGCAGTAGCGCGCGCGCAGACGTTTTTTAGATTCAATTTGAGTCTTTGAATAAAAAACAAAAATAAATAATCTTTCATAACTTCAAAATTTTCAAGTAAAGTCATTGTTTTTAGAGTAGTACATTTTTTCAAGAAATATAAATGCCTTTTAAGATTATTCTTGGGTTTCCTCAACAATATGAGAAGTGCATATTGAAGCTCTGTGTTAAAATTTGAAGCAGTGATTGTAAGTTTCTGTGAATCGATCATAGAGTGATCGATTCCCCAAATTACCTCTATTATTGATTTAACCTCTGTGTAGAAGGCTGAATTTGAAATCCTGTATATGATTGAGTTTTAGTGATGCTCTATTCTGACGGGCAAAGATCCCTTATGAAAGTTAAGGGCGTAGTTGAATAGGAATCCGAGCTTTGAATGTAATTGCAGTCAAATTATCAACCATAGTTGTGAAGAATGCACCGAGAAATACTGAAGCAGAATAATGGTGGAAGCGATAGTGTGGTTTTATAATTAAACCTTGAAGCTATGAAATGGAGTGTTTTAAACTTGCAAATACCTGAATCGAATGAACTATAATAAAAAGGTGGAGACGGAACCTTGAATAGAGGAGAAGCGGAACCTTGCAGGAATAGTGAATCCGAGGTTCGAATACCAGCTGTATCGTGCAAGTTCACAAGTGGTAAGCTGTATTTGAATTTCAAACACGATATACATAGTTCGCTGACATGTGGAGAATAATGGTTTTGGAAAACCATTTATATCACGCGACTTTTGTGAATTAACGCTCGTTCATTTAAATCACACGATATGCATTTTAATCCATTGGATCATCGATGTTGGCGCGACGACATCCCTGCCGTCGGATGATAAGGGTGATTTAAGTACCAGGCCCAGTTCATTGCTTGAGGTTGGAGAGATAACCTTTGGAAAGTGTGATTGCGCGACTACCGTTGGATCACTGAAGGGTAGCACGATAGACTTGCATCCATTGGATGGGGCCATAGTTAATGCAAAGGTATGTCAAATGAACTGTGGGCCCGAGTCAAAATTGTGTCAATATTTGAATATAAATAAAGATCAGAGTTGTATGCTATGGGTCCAATATGGTTCATTGTCGGTATTTGATTTCTAGTCAAGGTCAGAGTATTATATGAGCAGATATCCATATGTGTTGGTGACTAACTAAGACAAGGCCCTATGATGTTTGTTGGGTAATATACATTGATACTAAATAAATTAATTTGAAGGTGAATGCCGCACGAAGTAATTTTATGATAGGTCTTGGGGTTAAAATATAAAGTCGGGGTTGGAAATATAAACCCGATTGGTGTTTAAACAAATTGTTTCTATAAGGCCTACGATCTCGGTTGTGAAACAACCTTGGGTCTGAAGTGAGGGGTTTGAATGTAAGTGGACATGGGGTTATAACCTAAGAAGAAATAGTGCGATATTAAAGCTTCTGACGTTATAAGGTGAAATTGCCAGAGTTGGTTTGATATTTATTAAATTTACCTGCTATCAATATCACCTAGTGAATGATTTTAACCTTATTCCTTCTCTTGTTTACTAGTAGGAAGGAAATAATCATGTCCCCGAAATTAAAAATTGGAAGAATAAGTGTCAATGTTTGAGACTTCAAAAAATGGTGAATATTTTCGTCCGATATTTGAATATATACTATTTGCAAAGAAACTGAATTGTCACTTAAATTTTCTCGGAAAGAAACTGAAGAAATCAAAATTGATTTTGATGACAAAATTCATAGACATCACCAGCTTGGTAAATTTTCTTTAAAAAAAAAAAAAATTTAACCCGTCGTCGGTATACCGATGCTTTATAAGCGTCGGTCTTGCGACGCCCTATAAACGTTGGTCTTGCGATGCCTTATATGCGTCGTTCTTGCGACGCATTTGCATAGCGTCGGTATTACGACACCTTAGTAATCGTTGAAAGAGCGACGTTCACGTCGGACCACATATTGTCGGAATTACGACAGCTTACACACGTCGGAAGAGAGACAGTTTATGAACGTCGGAAGAGCGACGGTAAAAACGTCGAACCACATATTGTCGTAATTACGACAATTTACACACATCGGAAGAGCGACAGTTTACGAACATCGGAAGAGCAACGGTAAAAACGTCGGACCACATATCGTCAGAATTGCGACCATTTTCACACGTTGGAAGAGTGACGGTTTGGAAAGTGTTGCAAGAGCGATGGATGTTTGGAAACGTCGGAAAATGTGTCGGTATTGCGACACTTTGGAAAAGCATCGGAATTGCGATGTTATGGTTAACCATGTTTTGTTTGGCCTCGAACTGTCACTCTTGCGATGACTATGTGTCGAAATAGAGACGAACTGGCCATTGGAAATTGGGCCAAATTTTCTAGTGGGTGAATGTAGTGACCCCTTGTCCAGAGTGACAAGAATGACATCCTCCTTTGTTTCCTCAGGAAATGTCTCTTTGTGACACATCTCTGGTTTTCTCACATCAAACTTCTTTCTCAATTTGTGAAAGAAATCTAAATATTCAGTCACCTTTCCATGCTCCATGTGACCAAACCACCAATCATTGGCTTCACCTAGAAGATGAAGTGCTTCAACTAGACAGCCTCTTTTTCAGCCACAGGCTGTAGCCTAAAAAATGTATCTAACTCTTTCCTCCAAGCTTTAAAAATGCTTGAATAACATCCATCAAATGTAGGCAAATAGAATCTATTGTGCCTCTTCCTTCTATTGCTGCTATAGGATCCCCTTTCTTCTTTGATTTGGAAAAATTATTGGAGAGTTAGACTCTCTTTGAATGCTCTAGACTGTGCTTTGTAATCTTCAAGATACAGACTGAAAGTCTCATGAGTCTCAAGTTCTCTTGTTTCTTCATTGCTATACCATTCACCTTCTTCAAAGAAAGTTGGCATAGTAGATCTATGAGGATATCTATGATTCTACGGTTTTCTTTTTTGCTGATAGGAAGTGCTTGGACCTTCCACATAAAATATTCTTCTTGGACCCTCCTTTTGCCTTTCCCTCTTCATTTGATTGACCTCTTTGGAGAGATCTTGCATGGATCTAAAGAGAGAAGTGGAAAAATTACAACCCCCCTTCATGATAGATCTCATCTATCTACTTTTTCTTTTGATGAAAAAGAAGAAGTGTCCACAAGCTAAGCCAAAGATCATGCTTCAATACCACTATAATATGCCAAAAGGGAGAATGCAGTAATAATAAAACATAATATAAGAACTGCAACAAATTAAACAATAAATCTAGATATACATTAGAATGCATAGAAATCGCTGAGCCATTTTATTATATAGGAGGTGAAAAATCAAGTGCAATAGTGCTCAGAATATGAGACACTCAAGCCAAAGGGATGGCCTAGAATGACCCTACAATGACCCCACAAGAGAGACTACGTAACTGCTGAACTACTAAAAGGTAAAATACTTTGTCCCTACTACAACTGTTGGGACTAAAACTGCCTAGAAGATAGAAAGTCAGATCTAGGTAGAATGGGATATCCGATGATGCTGAAATCAGAGTTCTGGGCTCTATGATGGATACCCAATATAACCCAGAAAGGGTTTCTTAGATATATCAATATAAGAAAACCACCCTCTTAGGGCTTCACATATATGCTGTTGGGTATGCAGATCTGAAGCTAGATCTAATGATATGATGGCTTCAATGATGCACAATCAGATCTAGACAAGAAGGGCTGACCCTTTCTCTAGATCCTTGGGCTAAAAGATCAAGATCTAGCTCCTCCAATCTCCTCCACTAAAAATAGCTGTTGAATGAACAAAAAATTCAGAAAAATGTGTTGTAAGAGAGGGAGGCTCAATAGCCTACTGCTAGATGTGTCAATACAACTCTTGAATGATGGAAAAAATAGATCAAATGTGAGGAGATGATCCCTCACAGGATTTCCAGCTGAAATACTGGAAACTTCCTTCCTCAAATAGATATACAGGACTGGACTGCGCAATCCTTGAAGGGACTGCTACTGCATGGAGGTAAAACCCAATGGATTGAATGCTGGATATAGATCTGCTGCTCCTGGAAGACTGAATGTGAAGTACAAAGTGGTAGGATGAATCCTGCATTGGTTTCCTAGCTGAATGCTAGAAACAACCTCCTGAAGATGGCACCACTGCCTGATAAGGAATGTAGTACAACCCTCTTTCAAGAGCTACTCAAAGAAAGAGGAGGGATTCTCCCTCGGGAACACCCTGTGCTAAAAAACACTGAAATCTTAGCGAAACAGCTCAATAATGCATAGAAATGTTTTGGATTACTATTTTGTTTAGGGTTTGTTTATACTTGTTGCTCTCTTCAGTTGTTTAGCTAAGATTGCAGTACTGTTTAGCATAGGGTGTTCCTAAGTGGGAATCCCACCTCTTTCCTTGAGAGGCCTCTTGGAAGAGTATTACACTACATGTTCTACTATTCTAAAATAGGCCAAGCTACATCTTTGTTGTAGAGCGCAATTTTTGTAGAGTATTGTGTTGCGTTGCAGGGTGTAGCAGTGGAGAGGTGATTTGGGTCACTTCCTTGCTTGATTTCAGTTGGAGGAAAGTTTCCTTCCATTGGGAGACCAGAAAAGAGGACCCCTGAGATTTATTTCATCATCCAACATCAGGCTAGAGTACTGCTATTATTTACAGTGCATTTTTTGGAAGGAACTACGTTATTTCAGTGTGTAGTTTCAGAGAAGGGTTTGGAGCCCTAGTTGGGGGAGAGATTTTCAGTGAGAGGATCGGCCTCTCATTTGGAGAATATATAGGAGGATATCTCACATATTTCCAGATCATATCAGTAACCTCCTATCATCTATACAGTTGTAGATTTTATTCAGCCCTAGGGCCATATTTTCATTTCTGCATTTTTGTATATTTCAGGAAACCCTTCCCGAGTTATCTTGGAAATGTTTTTGGGAGCTTAGATCTTCACTCCCAACAATGTTTGAGATATATAATAGCAAATCAATATTTATCTATCCTTATGTAGTAGTTTATGCCCTAAAACTACATTTTCATGGCTCATAGCAATTGTATGGCAGTATTTTTACATGCATTTACATGCTTGGGAATATTGCATCACTCACCTTGTCAGTTGCTTGAGGATAAGAAATATTTGGGAAGGGAGGACTGTAATATTCCCAATTAGCCATGAGCTAGTTGGAATATTAATTTTTTTTTTGCTACTTTGTTTATGAATAAGAGGAAAATTGAGGTCCATAATTCTCCTTAATAATGAATAAATCAATGCCAATGTGAAAGAGATAGATCTTGGCAGCTTAATTGAGCACCCTTAGGTGTGAAAAGGGGCTGGAACACCTTGACTAGGTAAACTTTGACCAAATCAACAACACTGTCATGGAGGAGTGGTCATCAATGAGAGACAACATAGTTTTAGATGGAGATGCTTTGCATGGAAGTAGTTCTATTATTGGATGGGGCTTAGGGTTTGCAAGCTCATACCTTATTTAAGGAAGAGGATGGCAGCCATTGTTCATTATGTATTGGTATATGATATTTTTGAATATATGGTCTGTTTAGAAATATATATTTCTCTTGCTGTTTAGCTAAGATTGAGTATTGTTTAGCACTGGGTGTTCCTGATCGGGAATCCCACCTCTTCCATTGAGAAGCTCTTGGAGGATTCTTGTACTAAATTTTCCACTATCAGGCTTAGGGCCAAGCTTTATCTTTTATTTAAAACATAGATCCTGTTGAGAGTTGAGTTGTTTTGCAGGTTACAACAATGGAGACTAGATCTGGGTCATTTCATTGTTCATTTTCAATGGAGGAGGCTTCCTTTCCATTGGGAGGGTAGTAAGGAAGGCCCTTGTGCATATTTTTAGATCTTGGCATTAGGCCAACTATTTATTTATCCATACAACATATTTTACTTCCATATCTATGTTATTTCTGTAGGAGGAGTTGCAGGGGGGCTTGGCACACAATTTGAAGAGCTGGTTTTATAGTGAAAGGGATTTTCCTTTCATTTAGAGGATCTATTGGAGGAGTCTATTTTATTGATCATATCAGATCAGCCACACTTTCCAGATTGGTATTTTGTAGTGGATCTTCAGCCCTAGGGCCTAGATTCCCATCTTGTATATGGTGTTTTGCTTAAAACCCTTAAGGGGTTCTTCAAAGGAGGTTGGATAGTACTCAGATCTGTAGTAGATATATATTTTGAGGCACATATCAACCTTAGATCTGTTGTATAACCATTTTCTGTAGTGGTTAATTTAAAACAGCACTGTAATAGTCTTCGGGTCTTTATATATAGTAGTAACACCCCATTTTGAGGGATTTTGACCATTGAAGACTTGTTCTTTCTTCTTGTACATCTTATGGCCCATTATTTATGTATATTTTGCTACTATTATAACATATGATAGGTCTCCATATTGGCCTCTTGCTTTTATATTATGAATTACACTATTTTTCTAGCATTTTGCACTATATTCCTACTTTTCCCATTTGGGAATATAAGACTTGTACCTTAAAAGGAGTTGCACCTCCAAGGTGGCTATTGGATGCAGATGCACCGATGGTGGGAAGTCGCTGAAGGATTTGGGAAACGTTATCCATCATCGCATTCCTTTATTTCTCTAAGGCCTCCTCAAGCAATATTTTTATAGGATCTCCTACTCCATCATATTTCTTTTCGTCCCCCATGGATGGTCATCAGGGTTTGCGAGGCTGATCTTGCAAAGGTTCAATCAGATCGAGCCCTAAATCCTTATACCTTGACCTCGTTGGGGACATGCAAAGAAGGATCGAAAAAGAGCAGACCAATCTAATGCCACTGAGCCAGACTTAGGGAGGAACAAAATAAAATACATAAATACACATAAACCCAGATATGTAGCAAAAATAAGACTTCATTTCATTAATATCACATAACTAAAATATGCTTACAGACAAAATGGAAATAAAATGGCTAAGGCACTGGTAGCTTATCTCTAAGAAGATATGTGGCGGCTAGAGGACTTTGAACTATGTTACAATGAGGCTCAAGGGCCTTTTTATTATTCAACAACATGGGAAAACCACAATCATCCAAAAAACTAACCCTAGGAGATGAAGCACCAAAATGTTGGGCCTCGTTTGGGTAAATTGGTACATCAACTTCTTGGGGTTGTAAATTTTGCATATAATCTTCGTTTGACGTGAAAAATACTTCGTTAGAAATATCTATATGAGGAATAAAAATTTTGTGTAACCAAAATCAATCAAAATCCCATGTTGGTCCCATATTTCCCAAAAAACTCCGCTTAGGGCCTAAAAATGGCTCCGGAAGTTCAAGCCCAAAAAGATGTTAAAAATAGTAAATTGTGCTAGAAGTAAGGAAACTGAAAAACTTAAAGAAAAAATGGTGGGACCCAAAGTGGTATAGGTGGGTGGCCCCAAATATCCTCTTGGATTACAACTAAATAATTTTTATTCATGTTTTATAGAAGCGAGTTCAACATTGAGGGACTTTGTAATATCCCAAAATGGGAACAACTACACTATTGGGAATAATGTGAGTTATTACCAATTTGAAGCTTCAGAAAATCATGAGAATAAAAATTTAGAGCAGCTCATTATATGTAAAATAACATCATACCAGCAGATGAAAGAACCTCAACAACAAGATGGCCTATATTCTCCTTCCCGGGTGGGGAAATGTAGCAATATAGGGCATAAAACAACTGTTTTCAAAAAATTGCGCAATAACAATGGATAATGGGACTTGGATCCATTATTTTAGAAAATATAAAACCCACTTGCATAATTGGAGGTGAAGCAAATGAAACTATCTACCTTAAACAGATCTCTCCGGCTCAGTACTGCTTAAAAACACCCCGATCCCATGACTTCTCTACAACATAATTTCTGAAGACTATGAGAGTGTAATTTCCATGAGGGTTTCTATAGAAAATGATTAAATAAGACTGATATGGAGCTTTTATTAATAAAATAACAGAGAAATGGAGGTTTAACCTCTTTTACACAAGGAAAAAGACACCCAGCAAGGGTTTCCGGCAATATACATGTACAAAAAGCAGGACTGCAGAAAATAATGCAGTCTACTGCAAATCTGCATTAAAAAAAACTGAATATGACATATAAAATCTAAATAATATATAAAATGGCCCTAGGCCCTCTTATTATAACCCTTGGAGGGAAAGAAACACCTCCTCCTCAAATAGTAGGACAAAACAATAATGTTTAACCCAACAACAGTGATCCTACAGAGAAGGACGCAGTTTCTGAAGATGACTGCACTGTAGGTGTTGCTGGCTGAGTGGCCTTAATCCAGATGATGAAATTGAAGCTTAGATACTTACATTTGATCCCTTAAGCAAGATGATCCAAAGAAAGGATGCAATTCCTGCATGAGAATTCTTTTCACTAAGCAGTGCGGCAACTCCGGCTAAACAGCTGAAGCATGCAAATAGTCAGAAGACCAAAGATAGTTGAATACTGAATGATTTCTTTGATTCTATGCCCTCATTTTTATCATTGGTGAGCCTCCTCACCCCGGACCCCACACAATGTTGAGGTGACTTCCTAGTGAAGCTTCCTCTTTCAAAACTGCGCTGTCCTAGTTGGCTTCCTTCCTCTTTGTGGTAGCAATGTTGACTTGGTCAACTGAGACTAATCCACTTGCAATGCCTCTTTTCACACTAAGGGGTCTTCAATATAGTTCTCATATGTGTGTCTAGGCTGATTCTTGTTCACATTGAGCTAGTTTACTTGGGTGATCTCTTCCTCCTCAAGAATGCATGTTGACTTAGTCAAAATTGACTATGTCCACCTCTATTTGGCCCTTGTTCACACCTACAAGTGTAAAGTGCAGCTTATAAAGTAATCCCCTTCCTTATTAAGGTGGAAATTATTCATATTTTTATTTTTCATGGGCTTCCTTACCCATTTATTCCTTTCCTAGGTGAAGGTAGCAAAATCTAATATTCCAAATTGCTGTGTGCAAATTTTGGAATATTACAGTCCTCCCCTCCCAAATGTTGCTTGTCCTCAAGCAATTGCAAGGATAGGACTGAAGAGAATCCTCTTCTCCCCTGTGGAAACCTCATAAGATGGAAGCCTCCAAAGATCAAGGTGCTACGTCATCAACATATCTCCAAGTTGCCCCTCCCAGGTGTGTAAGCTATCCAAATAACTGGCGTTATGTGAAAGTGGATCATCCATGGAGGCAATAATGGGATATTTGAAGGTCCTCTTGGGGCATGAAGGCTGATATAGATTGGGATTCATCATCCCCATTTGAATCTCTCCTACCAAAGCTATCAACCAAACAAAATGAGTCACCCTCCAGGATGGCAACTCATGAATGACCTCTTCCACCTTGAGCTCATGCTGAATAGGTGGGATGAAAATCTGAATATGGTAGGAAAGAGAGCCTACCCCATGCCGTCTTCCTCTCCACTTAAGATAAGTGTAGAGAATTTTCTAATCTTGGGCTTCCATAATGTTTCCCTCAAATGGAAAGAAGGCAGCTAGACCTCCAAAGGTCCCTCTCCCAGTGCTGTGAATCAATCTGGCCCAAACCATCTCATACATGATGGATCAGAAATCATCATCATAAAGCATCCCATCCATCTCATGGCCCTCCTCATACAGAAACAAATACATTGTTGTATAGGCCATGTCTCTTCCCATGATCCCCTTGGAACATGTAATGCATAAAGTGTAGGGATCCTTCTCCCCATAGAACCATCTAGTCCATGTGTCCCTCCTCCAATCATGTTCCTCATATAGGTAAGAATAATATCAGCAAATAGGATCATGATCAACATCACAATGAAAGAAATAATGAAGGTTTTATGTGGTGCTGGAAGGTACCAACAGTCTCCCAAGTGGTCACAACATAGTTTTCCCCACTGCAGCTTTAGACAATAGCATGGAAAGTTGTTTCTTGACAGATGGATAATTGTGTAAATCACCACATCTACTAGAAAATAGTGGATGGCTGAATGTATCAACTGAGCATACAAGGAGTAACCAAACACTTGCCCAAGATAATATAGTAGATGGTTGTCTCCATCATAATAGCTAGCCAAAAATGGTCGATGGAGCCTAAAGAGAAATTTTCCCCTTTGTAGAGCAATGCACTACAAGGAGATGGTAAGGGTACACAAATATGGTGTTGAACAATAAATAAGTGCAAAAACAGAATTCTTACCATGTGATGGGAGCAAGATGGTGACAAGATCCATAGATGAATCCTCCATAGTGGTATGGCATACCCATTTGAAGAGGAATGAATCACATACTGTATGAAAATCCTCCTTCTTATGCTTGGAAATCCAAGTCAAGGAGAAAACACCACAATAACCCATGATTCCATCCACCACTCTACCAATCTCACCTCCTCTATGCCCACCAAGTGCATCAAATATGAAGTGATCCTGGGAACACTCCATCAACAAGCTCATGCTCCAAAGTGAAAATGATGTTGGCCTATGCAAATATGCTCCTACCAACTCATAAATCCATTCTCTGACATGTCCAATGTCAAAGACTCCTCCTATAATGTTTCCATCTCCTCCCATTGCAACATCATGCAAAATGTGAGAGCAACTCTGCCCTTGCTCTCTTTCAATCCTCCAAAGAAACAAATGTATTTGTTGCCCCATCACACCTCCATAATACAACTCATGTGGTGAAAAAATAATTATGACATCATCATAATGCATCCACACTCCTTTTTGCCCCATGATGCAAGTGCCCTGCCAAGTTCTCTCCTCCCACGTACCCTTGGAAAAAGGATATGTCTCATGATGGCCAAACTCTCTCAAGAGTAGCCAATGTAGTTTTTCCTCTTGCTGCCTAGTATCATGTATTTACAAGTGGCTCTATAGCTTCTTGCTCTCTATCCACATCCACTTATCCACCGATGGATGCCTCCTACCATTCTCTACCTTTGTACTCCTCCAAGGAATATTACCATCTTCCCATATCAGATTTTCCCCCTTGCATTCCATGGGATGCTGAAATGCAACTCCTTGGAGACCTCCTAGAGAAGATCTCTCACCGATGATAATCTTGAACCCATAAGGATCCAAGGGGGCTGAAGGAAAAGTCTCCTTACTTCTACCTCTTGATAGCACTGTAACCCTTCTCTAGGGTGTTTTGGCTATCTCATGTATCAACTCCCTGATGAACATTTGATTTTGCATGAACTTGTTTGGAGCAAAGTTCACTCCATCCTCCAAGAATTCACACACCAACCTCAAGGGTTGTGTGCAACTCAACAAGGGCCCATGAGAGTGATGGTTCATTTTTTCCTTGAACCATTCAAGTTTGTACAGCGTAGTGCAATCTTGCTGCTCTACCTTAGCAACAATGTTTGATCCTGGGCCATAGAAGGACATATTTCCACCATTTTTAGAAATATTTGCTGCAATAAGTGAAAGTGGAAATCTTCCCATACCTTGGTGATATGTGGGAACCTCTTGTATAGTTGCAAAGGCTCCTCTCTCCAATGTAATGGCTGCCCTAACTACTGATGTAGAAGGCTACTCTTCCAAGGTTGTGACAATGCTGGTACTTGTCTCCTCCCATGGTGGTGTGGGCCTTCTCTCCTTTGATATTTCTCCATCAAAGGTTCTAATCATCCTTTGAGTAAACTCAGGAAAAGAAGTCACTCTTGTATGGCTTGAGTGACTGAACCACCAAGCATTGGCTTCACCCTCCATGTGCAGCGGTACAACTTCTACTGCCTCCCTCTATACCATTGGATGAAGTAGGAAGAATGCCTCAAGCTTTCTTTCCTAAGCTCTAGCTGTAGTTGACCCATCAAATGTAGACAATAGGAACCTATTGCCTTTAAATTCTCCATTTAAGCAAGGTATTCTCTCTTCTCTTAGTTGAATGAACTAAGGAAAATCTAGGGTCTCTTCTAAAGCCCTAGGTTAGCACTTGTATTCTACCAAATACCCACTCAGGATTTCATGCTCTAAGTGTTCTCCTTGCTCTCCACTTCCTCTATGAGAACAGGAAGTGCATGCATCTTCTTCTGCCTCCTAAAACCTTCTAGAGGTCTCACTGCAGCTCTCTCCTCCTTGAAACCCTCTTGGAGTTTCATTGCATTTCTCTTCTCCTTTCTTCTTATATCTAAAAATGGATGAGAGTAATCTCATCCTCTCCATAATTTTTTTCTCCTCTTCTTGTTATCTTCTGATTGGATCTGAAATCCACAGGCTGAGCCAAGATGGTAGCTCTGATACCACTATAATATCCCAAAATGGGAATAGCTACACTATTGGGAATAATGTGAGTTATTACCAATGTGGAGCTTCAGCAAAACATGAGCATGGAAATGTAGAGCAGCTCATTACATTTAAAATAAAATCATACCAGTAGATGAAAGAACCTCAGCAACAATATGGCCTATATTCTCCTTCCCGGGTGGGGAAATGAACAATATAGGGCATAAAACAATTGTCTTCAGAAAATTGCACAATAACAGTGGATACTGGGACTTGTATACCTTATTTTATAAAATATACAACCCACTTGCAGAATTGGAGGTGAAACAAATGAAACTAGCTACCTTAAACAGATCTGCTCGGCTCAATACTTCTTAAAAACACCCCAATCCCATGACTTCTCTACAACAGAATTTATAAAGACTGTGAGAGCGTAATTCCCATGAGGGTTTCTATAGAAAATTATGAAATAATACTAATATGGAGCTTGTATTAATAAAATAACAGATAAATGGAGGTTTAACCTCTTTTACATAAGGAAAAAGACACCCGACAAGGGTTTCCGGCAATATACATGTACAAAAAGAAGGACTACAGAAAATAGCACAATATACTAAAAATATACATTAAACATGGCTGAAAATGACATATAAAAGCTTAATAATACATAAAATTTCCTTAGGCCCTCTTATTATAACCCCCGGAGGGAAATAAACACCTTCTCCTCAAATACTAGGACAAAATAACAATGTTTAACCTAGCAACAATGCTCTTGCAGAGAAGGACATATTTTCTGAATATGACTGTGCTATAGGTGTTTTTGGCTGAGTGGACTTAAGCCAAATGATGAAATGGAAGCTCAGATCCTTCCCTTTTATCCCTTAAGCAAGTTGATCCAAAGAAAGGATGGAATTCCCGCATGAGAATTCTTTGCACTAAGCAGTGCAGCAACTCCGGCTAAACAACTGAAGCATGAAAATAGTCAGAAGACCAACGATAGCTGAATACTGAATGATTTATTTTATGCTATGCCCTCCTTTTTATCTTTGGTGAGCCTCCTCACCCCAGAGCCCACACAATGTTGAGGTGACTTCCTAGTGAAGATTCCTCTTTCAAAACTGCACTGTCCTAGTTGGCTTCCCTCCTCTTTGTGGCAACACTGTTGACTTGGTCATTTGAGACTAATCCACCTGCAATGCCTCTTTTCACAATAAGGGATCTTCAATATAGTTCTCACATGTGTGTCTAGGCTGATCCTTGTTCACATTGAGCTAGTTTACTTGAGTGATCTCTTCCTCCTCAAGAATGCATCTTGACATAGTCAAACTTGACTATGTCCACCTCTATTTGGCCCTTGTTCACACTTGCAAGTGTAAATTCCAGCTTATAAAGTGATCCCCTTCCTTATTAAGGTGGAAATTATTCATATTTTTATTGTACATGGGCTTCCTTACCCATTTATTCCTTTCCTAGGTGAAGGTAGAAAAATCTAATATTCCAAATTGTTGTGTGCAAATTTTGGAATATTATAGACTTATTTCTCTCCTTCTCCCATTTTATCACTATATTCTTCATGATTTTTAGCTGATAGGAAAGGAAATCCATATCAAAAGCAAAGTTTGGAATTGTATTCTATGTAAGCATTCTCTAACTATGTTGTTGAAAAATAAATCCTTAAGCCACGAATGATTAAACTTGAAGGGATAGAAGTATTTTGAATTCAGAAAGTAAAGCTCTAGGAAGATAGGCATATGATTAGAAATATTTTCAAAAGTGGTTCATGATTTGTATCTTCTTAAGGAAGAAGCCATATTTTTAGCTATTGGGAAGCGGTCCAACCTTTTTTTCATCCCTTCAACACCCACCTTCACATTTCTTCATGAGGGAAGCATAGGAGTAAAGAAGAGGTCCAAAAAATTAGTACTTTGAAACATATTTGGTAAATAAAGGCCTAAAGGGTCTAACCTAGCCAAAATTCCCCAAAATTCATTGGCCGACAAAGTAAGGTTGATATCTCCAGCCAGAATCAACTTGTTATAGCCAAGGCGCCTGCTCTAATAGAAGAAATACCAAAATTAAATTATGTCTTCATAAGGATCATGGAAATTTACAATGGTAATTGGACTGGAAAGTCCCCTCAATTTTCCTTCAATAATAATGCACACCTCAGATTGAAAGACATTATAAGAAGCCTAAGAAGGGTTCCAAACAACTTCTAAACCCTTGGATTGATCGTTTGTGTCAGAAGCACATACACACCACCCAAGACATATTTAAAAAAATAAGTCCAAGGCTTTAGCTCCTATCACCATTGTTTCCTAAAAAAAAACATTATAAAGGGTTGATAAGACTCGACTAATCTTATGAGGGAAAGGAATTTTTGGTTTCCCCCAACTCCTATGATGTTTAGAGATATAAAAATCATTTTTGACCCCCAACTGAGGCCTCATGCACTCTAAGGGTCCGTGAAGAGGAAGCAACAAAGGGAGGGATCAGGGGCAAGGATCCATCCCTATCCATATCTTTTTTTTTTTACTTTTTTTTTCCTGATTGTGATGTTGGCATCAGAAAAATTTGGGATGTCCACTAATGAGGAGGACATGAAGGAGTAATTGAGGATTTGTAAAGGAAAGGGTTTCAAGATTTCACTGTAGGATGGAGAGGAGGACATAGGAATGCATGAGAAGGACTCATAGGCACAAATTTCTGATGGATTTGGCGAGGGAATTAGTGGAGGGTATGAATTAGTATCGAGGGTACCTATAGTTTGGAATTGGTACCCACATGAAACAATGAGAGTGAGAGAAAATTGAAAGGGAAAGGCCTAAGAGATCAGAGGACATAAATCTTGGTCATGTGATGGGGCGAAAATGTTGTTATTGACTGGATTAGGCCCTAAAAGGGAGAGATAATTATTTAATAAATAGACATCCGAGGAGGAAGAAAGACTAGAAGACAATGATGCATAATTAAATTCATCCGACATGAGAAATTATTTCAAGGATAAGACTGAAATTAAAGAATCTTTGAAAGGGGCTACTTGGAGAGAGAAAGTATATGTAGAGGTCAAATCCTGTTGTGAGTTGTTGGATGGAGCCCTCAAATCTGACATCACCTCTATTGGTTGCACTTGTTGTGAGGAAGAAGATTTAAAGATCGCATTAAAACCTGTCAACCTGGTCATATTTGAACAAATAAGAGCTTAAAATATTTATAAGAGGTACTAGATGAGTCCCCTTTATGTAGTTCTAAAGTTTAAGGACCAACATAATAGGATAAATAGTCCATCATTTCCGAGGAAAATTTACCTATATGTCCAGAGTCATGAATCATGTGCGACTTCTGACATTCCTTCCACAAATGACCTGTTTGATGGCAACCGAGGCACTAAAAGGGGACTCTCTAGTAGTATAGGGTTTACACATAAGCTTGTTCTCTGCAAGAGATGACCAATTCTTCAGGAAGCCACTCCTTAGTTTCCATCTCCACAAGAATCCATGCAACCATTTTATCAAAATCCTTATTTTCGAAGATATTTATGGACCACAATTTGAGTGAAAACCCTGGTAGTTTAACCCAATAGTATATGAGATTGGGTTTCTCATTGGAGGGATTAAAGCCTGTGTAATACCTTTGAGTCCATAGAAATACTTTACCAAACACCCACGAGTTTTCCAAAACCCTGATAATATATTCCTCTTAAAGGAAATGAAATGTGAGCCAATCATTTGTAAGAAGGCTTATCTTCAGAGAGTACCCAAGGATAAGTTTCCATGCTGAATTTACCCATTTTTGGATATTGTCTTTCGAGAAAAAACTATAAAAAATCCTTCCTACTAATTTATGTTGTAGAAGGATTGATCCTCAATTGATATTAAAATCCACCCCAAGGGAGAGTGTGGGTTTATTCTCACTTTCCTTTAAGGCTTTCTGATGCTGCCAATCTCAAGCCGCCTCTCTGTTAAAAACAAAGTGAGCCAGTAGGGGAGATGAAACTTTTAAGGTATTGTCTTGTGGATGTGGCTTTGAATGTGCATCATTTTATTTTGGTGGGGATTTTAATGATCCACACCTCCTGTATTCTTCTACGACCACATTTATGTTCAATGGCTCCTGTCTCAGAGACTGATAAACAAACTCCTCAAGATCTCGAAGGCCAAAGGCTTGATAAAAATTTTGGGGATACACACCTAGCCAAGAAGGAGAAAAATAGCTCAGTGTAAATTTGGAAATATGGCGTGACTTATATGTGAAAAGGGTAATAAAGTATTCAACTACCTGAACCACTGAATTCGCCTGAGACACCACCAATGAACCCAGATGGACTAGAGGGTTAATTGACCTATATGATGATTGAGAATATACAATGAAAGAAAATTTTCACTTAGAATGAAACTTGACAAAATAATGAAATATTGGCGGGGCCTCGTCCGATTCCCACCAGACACTATAATGAAGAGTTTTGGGTGAGTCTTACATCTTCCAAGAAAAAGACAAGAGAGGAAAAATTGAAAATATATGCACCATATACTGATACCGGAGAAGGCGAGTAGAATGGAAATACTTATCGGAAAAGGAAGGAGAATCGTCCAGGTGACCCTTGAGGAAAGGACCAGGGAGAAAAATCTTGAAAGACAGTGGAAGCACCTCAAGAAAACTACCCTACTAAAAAATTGCGACTCACACTTGATGAAATGAGAAAAACAAAGTTAGCTAACAAAGCCTTCCCGCGAAAAGGGGAAAGAAGACCCCACAGATCTTCGACTCCCTTCCCAAGAGGTAGGCTTAACAACCTACATAGTTCCAAATACAATGATAAAACTAAGTTCAGGAAAATCAAGGTCATTTCCATGTTCACCCCTAATCTAAACAGAATAATAATCATTATATTTTCAATATAATTATCAACTATAAAAATCTGCACATTCAAAATAAAAATGTCATGTATCTAATAATATAGATATTTTTTAATTGGAAATGTGTAAATAAAGTAGATTTCAATTAAGTAAAACATTTTAATTAAATTTTAGGTCACATACATTTTAATAAAACTTCATATAATAATATAAATATAATTAAAATGACAGTATTATTTGTAAATTTCATATATTAAGCGTGCGTGCTATACATATAAAAATACAGTTTTACTAAAAAGGGGATTATGGAAAAGATAGTTCACTAATTTGGGAAATTATCTATGTGATGTTTATTAAAATAAATATTGTTCTTTTTTTTAACAGGAAATATTAGTAGTAGTGTATTAATCCTCTCCCGTACGCGGCCAAAAATTGGGAGCTTTACAATATCAGTTCAGAGCCATCAATGGGCAACTTAGCATGTTTGCAGATCAACCCAGCCCAATTTTTCTTCCCCAAAATTACAAAATTCTCCCTTACTTCTAGACTACTACTATACATTCTACAGAAATGATTCATCAATAGTTTACATTTACATTTTAACATCACAAAGCTAACATAAGACAAAAAATGATCCTCAGAATCGGTTACTCCTCGATTGTTATCGGAATGTTGAGATTGTTTTAGGTATCTTCTTCATCCATATTCATGCTTTTATTGTCCAGTTTGAGATGAAGATCCTCAATTTGACGATGCAGGGTGTCAATGTCATCTTGCAGTTGGAAAATTCTTTCATTATTATCTAGTTTTTGTTCCTTCATCTCAAGCGTTTCCTTCTGCTGCTGGTGCATATACCTTTGGATTATTTCCAATCCATAATTAATTTTAGCATGGTCTTTGTTACAGATAGCGCACTCTGCATGACACCTTCCTCTATCCTTCACCATACACCCCAACGATTTTTCCGTTCAAGGCCTACGATGGCCCTAGGTTCTCAAAATAGAGCTACCGTCCACAAAATGACTCATAATTTACCATCAAACCTCGAGCCCAAGACAAAGACTCCCAGAATATGCACAAAATCCATCAATCATAGCACCCAAATCCTAGAACAACCACTCTAGACTCCGGGAAAACCCACCAGACTCCTTGAAAAACGATGAGACTCCTATAACAACCACCTTCCCATTTCCCAAAGACCACTCCCAACTACTGTAATTCACCACGCAAACCAAATCAACAACACCTTCAGAAGCCACCTTGGGCCATGATTCACTCAAAGGGTCCACCTTACCAAGATCATGCAACAACACTCTAATACCCTCATGAGTCACGAACATGTAGAAGACCTAGATCGAGCCCATACCCAAACTTACTAAACTACTAAGGCCCTGGAATTTGTTCATTAACTAGAGAACTCCTAGGATAAAGGAAAACTCATTCTTTTGGCAAGGAGACATACTGTTACTCTTGTTTATGTAGATAATTCTTAGCCTAGAATTGCACGAGGGACCATGAATTGAGGTCATGTCGCAAGAATCACCACAAACTTCAATAAATATTCTGCTATGTGAAATAGCCTTATGTTTGTAAAACCTAGACTTCCCCCACACAAATGGACCACACCAGCATGGGGGGATTAAATTCCACTCACAATCTCCTAAGTGTCACATGCCTGCTCCTTGAATGCGTCGACACCAGGAAATGATCTGAGGATAATAAGCCCAAGCTTCCACATATATCCTTGAATTGCAATTAAGTGTATCGAATGTCTTAATAAAATTGGCATGAAACTTTTCCATTTTTTCATCACACTGAGGTAAGGCCCCACGAGGCAATGATAAGGGGCATGGTAAATGGGGGCCGATGGGACAGGGCTGAAAAGGGACATAACTGGGGTGAATTGAATTCAAGTAGTTAGTGTCGAGAGGAAAATAAGGATGATAGGGTAGGTGAGGTTGAGGGGCAGGAGATAGGGGGAGGAGGGGGGGAGGAGAGGAGACAAGGTATTGGGAGGGGAGGATAGCTAGGAAAGATATTACCATCACACTCCCATATACTTATCCAATTGTTTCTCTTTTTGTTTCTATCCTCAACCATAAATTTTCATTTTTAATTTTCATATAAACCATTAAGGGATAGAAACCATTCCCATGATTCCATTCACATTGTTTCTCTCTTCTATCATTTTTTAGGCCGAATTGGCTTACCTATCTACTTATTTATTGTGTCCTCTTAGAATATGAAAGAACTGTAATTGACCAAAGAGAGGCATCATTCCCTGTATTCTCTTGATGATTTGGTTCAATTTATAGTTTGGTGTTGATGAATTGTAGTTCATATGTTTTATAATTATGAGGGAGTCCCATAGGATGGAAATATCCTTTATTCCATTTTTTTGAGCCAGAGATAGCTTGAGGAAAAATCCATAAGGCCCGACTTGATTATTTGTCTTTTTTCCCAGTCCCCATGCAAATATATCTTCTATGATTCCTTTTGGAATAATGAGAATCCCTCCCCCTCCTGCCACCCCCGGGTTTCCTTTTTATGCTCCATAAAATTGGATAATTCATTTTTTTGTTGCTCACATCCAATTTATAAGCCCTTTAGAAGACAACCTAAGAAACCATGAAGGGCATGGAGGAGGAAATTTTTCTAGAGATAAGGGTGCCACCGAGCTAAACCAAGGGGTGATCCATTATGATTTGGCCTAATCCAGAGAAGAGTCTATTATGGGGCAGTGAAACTCCATACAAGACAATAATTCTTTAAGGGATGTGACTCTAGCAGTCATGTGAGTCGATCTGAAGATCACTTTATTCCTTGATAGTCATATTTTCCAGCAAACATACTTGGGAAGAGCGATCCAAATCTCCTTGAAGGTGTTATTGGCTTGAAGGGAGCCCGAACAAAATTTGGGTCGGGAGTTAAGGAAGTGAAGGAGATCATAAGGCCAAACGGTTATGAGGAAGAGCGAACCCAGATCCACTGACCAAACTTCTTTTTTAACCTAACAATGAAGGAAGAGGTGGGGGATTGAACCTTCGGAATTTTCACATAGTCGACATCTAGATGTCCCAATGTGACCTATTTTCTGAAGATTCTTTATTGTGAGTATTTATTTATGAGCTAATAGCCAACAAAAGAAGCTGACTTTTGGGATAACATCTGAAATCCAAATTTTGTTCCAAATTGAAGATTTTGGAGGGATATAGACATTAAAAAAAAGGTGGGAGTATCCTTCTTTTACCATAAAATTGGAATTTTTCCAACCCCATATGTCCTCATTTGAATGTGGAATAGGGGTGCAACCTCTCAATTTATTAAACAACTTGTCTCTTAATGGAAACAACTTGACTGGGATGTTGTCCAGCTATCATCCCTTCCATTACCCCTAGAGGTCCCATTCTGAAATTTGATCAAGGTGAAATGCCCCATGCTGAACCATATGTAACTTGAGAGGGTTGAGGGATAGGTCTACTCCTAGAGGCTACATTCCTAAAATTGAATCCGAAAAGATTTTGTAGTGTCTCCTTTACCCATAATTTTACATAAATTACTCTCTATTGTGTCAGATGATAATCTGTGACTAGTTTCCAAATCGGAGAACCATGTGAAGCTTCCAAGTGCACTACTTTGTCATTATGTTGGATGATATAATTTGCTCGCATCACCTTCGACCACAAAATATCTAGCTTCATAATCATGATCCAGTATATCTTACCCACCATTACCATATTCACCAACTCCGAGTCTCTTATTCCTAACCCTCCATGTTGTTTAGGCACTCTTATATATTTCCAGTTCACCAAATGATATTTTTTGGTTTCTCCCTTTCCTATTTCCCACATAAAATTTCTTATATAGACCCCCATTTGGTGAAGAACATGCTTTAGATCTTGCAGAGAATAGAACTAGTAAAAAGGGATAAACGAAAGCACCGATTTGACAAGGATTATCCCTTCCAGCATTCCTAAGCCAAAATCCTTCCCAAATCACTATTTTTAATTTTATCTTGTCTAGGATTTTCTTCCATGTATAGGGAGCAACTCTTCTTAGGAAAATAGGATCCCCAAGATGATTAAAGTATTTCTAGTCTCTAATTGTTCTGAAACCTATAATTTCATGGAGATGAGATATAAAGGGTTGTCCATCTTATAAAAATTTCATCGAACCCCATTTTTTTTAATACTTTCACGAAGAAACAACATCTTACACAGTCAAATGCATTTTCCATATATAAATTTTTTATCATTCCCCGATCACCCCTTCTCCAGGTCAAGTCAATGGATTCTTGGATCAAGATAATATTATCAAACATTTTCCTCCCCAGAGAAAAGCCCCCATGGTTTTCTAAGATCAAAAAAGGAAAAAGATGTTTGAGCCGTGAGGCCAAAAAATTCTACAATATTTTATATGATACATTTCATATGGATATAGGATGAAATTTATGAAAGGAGGATAGATTCGAGTCCTTTGGAATTAAGGCTAAGAAGGAAGTATGTATCCCCCCACCCATGATAAACCTCTTGAAGGAGTAGGCCACCATTCTACAAATGTCTTTCTCAATCACCACCCATAAATTTTGATAGAAATTGGCCAAGAAACCATCCCACCCAAGGGCCATGTTAGGGGGAAAGAGAAAACCATGACCTTTATCCCCGCATCTAAAGGAGAAAAGACCAATTCTTTGTTCATATCCAACGATACCAATGCAGGGATATCTTCAAGGAAATTATCCTCATTCTCCACCTCTCGCAGAGGGTCCTCCTGAAATAGGAGGCTGAAGTGCTCCATCGTTTCTCTCTTTATTACCTCAAAATTATTCAATGTCTACCCCTCATGATAAATCAGAGCTATGTTTTTTTTGTTTCCCTAAACTTGGCTTTCTTATGGAAGAAATTTGTGTTTCTATCCCCGACCAAAATTTAGTTGTTTCTCGATTTTAGTCTCCAATACTCTTCTTCTCTTCTGATATTAGCACGGAGAGACTTGAAGGCTTCAACTTCTTTCTGAAGGTCTGATAGATTTACCTGAGAAGATTCCATTTTTCCTTGAATGGAGGTTGGATTTTATTCCATTTCCTTTATGTCGTATTTTCTTTTAGGTATATTTTATTTTATCCATTTTCTTTCAACTGCTTGATATTTGATTCTTAAATAGTGACCAGGCTACCCTCAACCAAACCCGAAAAAGAAAGGGAGACCACATCAGGAAACCTAGGAGAATCCAACCATAATGGGGAGAAAATAAAGGGGATAGGGCCCAGGTTGAGGGGCTAGGAAATCAAAAGGCTTATCAGGTGATGGTGCAATCCACACCACGACAAAATGGAGGACTTGAGAGAAAGGTTTAGAACTATACGACTATCAGAGGCTAGAATGTTGTCCAGTCGAACCGTAATGTGACCTGGCCCAAACAGTTTATTATTCCAAGTATATATAAAATTTTGAGGCTTAGCATAAAATAGGTTAAGGGATATAATAACATCCTCCATATTCTCCTGGAGGGAATCCCTTACTATTTTTCCTCCCATTTTCTCATGTCTGCCCATAGTGGTGTTAAAATCTACTCCCAAAATACATTTTATACCATAATCAGAATTCTTTAAATCCATTAATGACTTCCAACATTATTTTTTCTCTCGAAAATATATAGGATATATACATTGATCACAATGAAGGTTTGATGCAATTCTAAAATGTTGAAAGTAGTTTCAATCCGGTGAATGGTTTTTAAAGAGCTTATCATATGAAGCTTCATTGGATTCCACATCGTACATAGCCCTCTCGAAGCTCCTCTCAAGCTTTCTACAACTAGGTCGTTGCGACTCTAGATTTTATTGTGTATTGAGTGAAGATCATACTCCCCCAACTTTTTCTCCTGAAGGAGAGAGAATATTGCTATTTCCTTTTGGATTAGAGATTTGACTTCCATTATTATTTTTCTCGATCCTAGTCCCCTACAATTCCAGGAGATTATATTCATTAATTACTTCTTATTGGGTGTCGCCCCCTTGACTGGGTCCAAGTTACTTCCCTTTTTTCCACCTTTTCTCCATAAGCCAACAAGTTGTCTTGGGATTATATGTTGAAATCCCAATTCTTTGTCTTTTTCCATTTCTTCCTGCCTTATTTATTTGTTTGATTTCATTCATGATCTTCTGACCTTCCTATCCAACTCCTTGGCCCTTGTGCCTTCTAAATTTTCATCAGCTGAGCTCAGAGGTATAACCATTCTCGATACTTCCTTTGATTATAGAAAACCTTCTTCTTCCTCTTCTTCGTCTGAAATTTCTTCTGTATGCTAGATGTTTCAGGACTAGAGCTTATTTTCTTTCATTTTTTTTTAGACTAAATAAAGGATGGTTGATCCAGGTGGATATTGGTGGCCACCCGCCTATTCCACTTAGGGTCCCACCATTGTCTCTTTCAATTTTTCAATTTCCTTAATTATAGCATAGTTTATTATTTTTAGCAGTTTTTCGAGTCCTGAAATTCCGAAGCCGTTTTGAGGCCCTAAACGATGTTTTTTGGAAAAAGTGAGAGCAACATGGGTCCATGGACCCATGTTTCATGTTTCTTACTCAAACGTTGTATTCCTGAGATAGATATTTCTAATGAGGTATGATGCCTTTCAAACGAAGATCGTATGCCAAAGTTATGTCCCTGGGAAGTTGATGTACCAATTCACCTAAACGAGGCCCATAGTTTTGGCACTTTATCTCCTAGGGTTAGGTTTTTGGTAGTTTAGGGTTTTCCATTATTTCTCAATAATAAAGAGGCCCTCGAGCCTCATTTTAACATGGTTAAGAGGCCTGTAGTTACCACATATATTCTTAGAGATAAGCTACCAACGCCCTAACTAGTTTATTTCCATTCTGTTTGTAAGAAAATTTTAGTTCTTTGATATTAATGAAATGAAGTGTTATTTCCACTGCATCGTTGTATTTATGGTTATATGTATATTCTTTTTCATTCCTACATAAATCCGGATCAGTGATATCAGAGCGGTCTGGTTTTTCTTGATCCTTCTTTGCATGTTCCCAACGAGGTCGAGGTATAAGGAGTTAAGGCTCGATCTGGTTGAACCTTTGCAAGATCAGCCTCGCAAACCCCGACGGTTGCCCATGGGGGATGAAAAGAAAGATGAGGGAGTAGGAGATCCTATCAAAATATTGCTCGAGGAGGCCCTTGAAAATCAAAGGAACACGATGATGGATAACTTTGCCTAGATCCTTCAATGACTGCCCACCAGTAGCGCATTTGCATCCAGCAACCACTTTGGAGGCACAAATCCCTTTAAGGTACAAGTAAAATTTTGCATTCCCATATTTGAGGGCCAAATAGATGCATATTTCATAGATATATGGTTGAATCTATTAGAAGGATATTTATCGGTTCATGACTTTTCCAGCCGAGAGAAGATTATTTTTGCACTCCTCAAAGATACCCCCATGTCAAGGACTGGTGGGAAACCTACTGTGAGAAAAAGGACGAGATGAAACCCTCTCTATTCTTGGTCGTACCCACTTGGAATTATTTCTAAGACACCATCAAGGAACAATACTATCCTGTGGGGAGCTATGAGGACAAGTCATACAATGGAACACGCTGCGGTAGCAAAGGGATCAAGATGTGCATGAGCTGACGAATCTGTTCCATACCCTGCGCACAAAGTTCGGTATCAAATATTCAGAGAAAAATTTGGTGCTAAAGTATCACAATTGTCTACATAGATACATTCAGGAGGAAATGGATTTCCTCGACATCTCCTTGCTTGGTACTGCATACCAGTATGCTACCAAAATTGAGCAGAAATTCAAACAGAAGAAGCGAGACTTTGGGTCTGTGAATCAAAAGCAAGGAAAAGGTGCTCGCAAATCGTAGAATAAAGGACAAAGCCAAGGCATGGCAGCCCAGGACAACCTGCCAAAGCCACAAGCAAAGAAAAACACCGCAAAGCCAAAGAAGGACACAGGAAAGTGGTGTGAGTTCCATAAGAGCTCCACTCACAAGACAAGTGAGTGTCAGGCCAAGCAGTCGCTGGTGGCCGAGATGAGGGATTTTGAATCAGATGCATGCTCTGACTCTGAATTATAACCTGAAAAGGGGAATGACAAAGGGAATCATATTATTTATGCGGAGCCCAATGCCACCATTGCAATTGCAAAGATTAAAAAAGGAGGAGGAGAATTTCTTCCACTCCAAGATGTGGGGAAAGGGTTCCCAGCTACATTTCATTATCGATAGTGGGAGCCAAAAGAACCTCATTACAACAGAGGTCGTGAATCAGTTGGGCTTTTCAACCACAACACACCCACATCCATACACCATCGGGTGGCTTCACCAAGGACGAGATCTCTGGGTCAGCCAACAATGCTGCCTTCCCTACAGCATGAAGCCCTTCATGGATGAGGTATTATGTGACATTGATCCTCTTGATGTTTCTGATGTATTATTAGGCCAACAATATTTTTGGAAGTGACATGCTATGTATGAGTCTTTGCCTCGTGATGTTATTGTTACTTTGGGCAATAAGTTGTATAGGATACTAGAGGTACCACTGCCTGCCACTATCTCTTTGGTTACTGCAAAACAATGCAGTAAGCTCATTTCCAAAACCAAGAATTTTTTTTTCCTGATGATTCACCCCCAGGGAAAGAATAAGACTGTGACCACAACCTCCATACAAGGCTCCTCTGGACGACAACAACAAATGGACAAGGTCGTGGAGGAGTACGGGGACATCTTCACCTCACCCACAGGGGTGCCTCTGCATTTTCAGGTCAAGCACCCCATTCATCTCACCCCAGGTGTGCCGCTACCCAATGGACCTATCTATCAGGGCTCTGTTATGAAGAATGATGAAATCAAGATGTAGATTCAGGATCTTACGCAAAGTTCATCTGTGGATTCATTGCCTGTGGGAAGAAGAAAGATGGAACTTGGAGACTCTGTATTGACTATCGGGTGCTGAACAAGACCACTTTCTGGAATAGGTACCCGATCCCATAGATTGATGACCTTATAGAACAAATCAAAGGGGAAAAATATTTCAGCAAGATCGACTTGAAGTCTGGGTATCACCAGCTACCAATCGAACCCTCCGATGTGTGGAAGATTGCCTTCGAAGCCAAGGAGGGATTTTTCGAATTGATGGTCATGCCTTTCAGGTTGATGAATTCTCCCACAACCTTCATGAGGTTGATGGATGACATCTTGTGGCCATTCAACAACTCATTTGTAGTGGTGTACTTGGATGACATTCTGATCTTCAGCTAGACTTGGGAAGAGCACCTCCACCACATCCGACAAGTCCTCCAAACACTGCGGAAACACAAGTTGTGTGCCAATTCAAAGAAGTGCACTTTTGGCATGACCCAGGTTCAGTATCTGGGATACATTATTTATGAAAGGGGGCTACATGTGGATCCAACCAAGATCCAAGTCATTCTGGATTAGCTAGCCCCAACCACTCTAACAGAGCTTTGCAGCTTTTTCGGTCTTGCTGATTTGTACCATAGGTTCGTGTTGGGATTCTCTCATATCACTTGGCCCTTGAGTCAGGTCACCAAGGGAGGAGTGAAAGAAAAATTCTTTTGGTCGCAATCTCAACAGAATGAGTTCGTAGAATTGAAACATTGCCTTTGTTCTGCCCCAGTGCTCACATTACCAGACTTGCAACAACCATTTGAGATTGAGACAGATTCCTCTGACTATGCTATTGGGGCAGTTCTTACTCAACAGGGGCATCCAGTGGTATATCATAGTGAGAAATTTTATGACACAGTCCGCAAGTATCCCACTTATGACAAAGAAATGTATTCCATTGTGTAGGCTTGTCGACAATGGAAGCATTAAATTTTGGGGAAGGAAAAGCAGTAAATGGTATTGGGAGGATTGATGTGATCCAATATAATTCGAGCGCGTGGAGGGGAGAGAAAGGTTCAAAACAACTTATATCACAAGTTTTGGATTCGTTATCGATCGCGCTGAGAAATTTGTGATGGTGAATCTCCACCGTTTGATCTAGAGAATGGGAAGCGAATAGTCGGGATTATATGATGAAGATGCGGGGTGTTAGGTGTGGAGCCCAAGATTATTTATGTGGCGGGTATGGATTATATATTAAAACATGGGGTTTTAATATATATTTTAGGCATGATATGATAGGTGGGTTAAGGTTTTATTAACAATGCAATGAATATAAGTGTAATATTACCATAGGCGGGGTAATATACAATAGGAATAGTTTTAACCTATGAGAGCGTGGGTATAATATATCACGTGGGTGAAAACGAACCATAGGTTAGAACTATAATATGGGTTTGGGATATAATATATGCGGGAATTATAAAAATATAGGCTAAAGGTATATATTAAGGACTTAATACAGTAGGTTAGCATGTTAATAATGAAATGAATCTACGAGAATGAAAAAATACACTAAGCATAGTGTAAAATATGTTGTTGGGGGTATATTTCTTCATTGTGATTCCCGATACATAATAATTTTAGCATTTATACTTAGGATAAAACTATTTTTGGATTTTATGGGTATTTTGGAATAAAGGGGAATTAGGTAAGGGGGAATTTGTAGAACGATCGCCATCAGAAGTGGTCCACATATCCGAAATAGTCTCATTTGAACATCAAGTACAAGAATGGTAGCACCAATAATGTTGCAGACTACCTCAGCCGACCACCGATTGTGGCGCTAACCATCATTCACAACTCTTGTGGGAACGACACTTCTGATTGGCCACTTATTTATAAGAGCGATCCAGACTTTGGCCACACATACAAGACACTCTTGGAGGGTATGCAAGTTCCAAATTTTCACCTCCAAGATGCACTGCTATGTCACCTGGGTCACATTTGTGTTCCTTCAAGCAAGCATGCCAAGATGATTTTGGAAGTACACTATAGTCGAGTCGTTGGGAATTTCGGGGTCAAGAAAACAGTGGCAGTATTGCAGAAGTATTTCTATTTCCTAAGCCTTTAATAGGATGTTAGAAGGTACATAAGATCCTACATTGCTTGCACTATTGCCAAACTGACCATTAAGAACCATGTCCTCTATACTACACTACCTACCCCTAGTCGAACTTGGGAATCCATCTCCATGGATTACATGTCGGGTCTTCCTTCTACTAAGCATGGAAAAAACTGTGTATTCGTGTTCGTTGACAGATTCGTGAAGATGGCCATTATGGTGGCCCGCAAGAAGAATATCATAGCAGAAGCCACTGCTAAACTCTTCTTTGAACGAGTGTGGGTGCACTTTGGGATCCCACAGTCTATCATCTCAAATCAGGACAATAGGTTCCTCAACACATTTCTATCCAGCCTCTAGTAAATGTTGGACACCAGGCTCACCAAGTCCATGAATTTGCATCCCCAAACTGATGGCCAGACAAAGGTTGTCAAAAAAATGATTATACACATTCTGCACATTAACAATTCAAAGCATCCACGCACATGGGATGAGAGCCTCCCCTATGTACAACATAGTTATAACTGAGCTCTCCATATCTCAACCAACCACAACCCCTTTCAGGTGGGCTTGGGATTCCAGCCACTATGTCCCATTGACGTAGCCATGCCATTTGCGGCTACTCAGGCCGATTCGGCTCATGTCTAGTCTAAAATTAACAAAGTGAACAACTTCATCGAGCACATTTAGCACATCTTCCAACAAGTTCATGACATATTGGACAGAGAAAATACTAAGTAAAATCAATGACATGATCAAAATTTAGTGCCACACAACTTCCAGGTGGGTGACAAAGTGTGGCTACATTTTCAGAATGAGTGCCTCATTGGACCCCATCGCAAACTTCAACTGCTCTGATATGGGTTGTACACCATCACCAAGGTTGTAGGGAAAAATGCCTTCGAGCTCATTAGTCTACCATTCCTTGGTCTGCACCCAATATTCAATGTGGACTGCCTTCGGCCCTACTTCCCACCTTTACTGGACACCTCCGACATTGCAAAAAAATTCACATCAACAGAGTTAAACCTAGACTGCATGGAACAAGCCACCATAGATTGTATCATGGACATGCAAATCAAGAACAATCACCAGCAGAAGATCCAACTATATCGGGTTTTCAAAGCTGGTCAAATCCTGCACCAAGGCAAGTGGTTCACCAAGGACCAAGTTCAACGAAAGTTTCCTCATCTCATGGACCCTTGCTTCCTAAGGGGTATTATCACCCAAAACAATTAAGCATCATTTTGACAAGGTTAAATAGGTTCATGTGTAAAAAATAGGGTTGTAAGATTCATTTTTAAGTTTGGTCAAGGGAAATATTAAATTTTTATTGTTTAAGTTTACCCTAAGGTCTAAACCCACTCATTTTTAAACTCCCTCATGTCACATCATTCTTCATTTTATGACTGATTTCAATTTCCAAGGTTTTTGTACCGAGGGGAATTACTGAGGAAAAGTAGTAAATGGTATTGGGAGGATCGATGCGATCCAATAGAATTTGGGCACGTTGAGGGGAGAGAATGGTTCAAAAAAACCTATATCGCAAGGTTTGGATTCATTATCGATCGCACTGAGAAATATGCAATGGTGAATCTCCACTGTTTGATCTAGAGAATGGGAAGCGAACGGTCAAGATTATATGATGAATATGCGGGGTGTTAGGCGTGGGGCCCAGGATTATTTATGCGGTGGGTATGGATTATTTATTAAAACATGAGTTTTTATTATATATTTTAGGTGTGATATGATAGGCGGGTTAAGGTTTTATTAACAAATGCGATGAATATAAGTGTAATATTACTATAGGCGAGGTAATATACAATAGGAATAGTTTTAACCTATGAGAGCGCGGGTATAATATATCACGTGGGTGAAAACGAACCATAAGTTAGAACTATAATATGGGTTTGGGATATAATATATTCAGGAATTATAAAAATATAGGCTAAATGTATATATTAAGGAGTTAATACATTAGGTTAGCATGTTAATAATGAAATGAATTCGCGGGAATGAAAAAATACACTAAGCATAGTGTAAAATATGATGTCGAGGGTAGATTTCTTCATTGTGATTCCCGATACCTAACCATTTTAGCATTTATACTTAGGATAAAACTATTTTTTGGTTTTTTGGGTATTTTTGAATAAAGGGGAATTAGTTAAGGGGGAAGTTGTAGAACGATCGCCATCAGAAGTGGTCCACATATCTGCAACAGTTTCATTTAAACATCAAGTACAAGAAGGGTAGCACCAATAATGTTTCATACTACCTTAGCTGACCACTGATCATGGCACTAACCATTGTTCACAACTCTTGTGGGAACGACACTTCTGATTGGCTGCTTCTCTATAGAGCGATCCAGACTTCGGCCACACATACAAGACACTCTTGGAGGGTATGCAAGTTCCAAATTTTTACCTCCAAGATGCACTTCTATGTCACCTGGGACACATTTGTGTTCCTTCAAGCGAGCATGCCAAGATGGTTTGGGAAGCACACTATAGTCGAGTCATTGGGAATTTTGGGGTTAAGAAAACAGTGGCAGTATTGCAGAAGTATTTCTATTTCCTGAACCTTTGATAGTATGTCGGGAGGTACATCAGATCCTGCACTAATTGCACCATTTCCAAACTGACCATCAAGAAGCAAGGCCTCTATACTTCGCTACCTACCCCTAGTCGAACTTGGGAATCCATCTCCATGGATTACATGTTAGGCCTTCCTTCTACTAAGCATGGAAACGACTGTGTTTTCGTGGTCGTTGACAGATTATCGAAGATGGCCATCATGGCGGCCTGAAAGAAGAATATCATAGCAAACGCCATTGCTAAACTCTTATTTGAACGAGTGTGGGTGCACTTTGGGATCCCACAGTCTATCATCTTAGATCAGGACAACAAGTTCCTCAGCACATTTCAGTCCAGCCTCTCATTAATGATGGACACCAAGCTCACCAAGTCCACAACTTTCCATCCCTAAACTGATGGCTAGACATAGGTCATCAACAGAATGATTGTACACATTCTACACATGAACAATTCAAAGCATCCACACACATGGGATGAGAGCCTGCCCTATGTACAACATAGTTATAATCGGGCTCTCCACAGATCAACCTGCCATAACCCCTTTCAGGTAGGCTTGGGATTATAGCCACTATGTCCCATTGACGTAGCCATGCCATTTGTAGCTGCTCAGGTCGATTCGGCTCATGTCTAGTCTGAAGTTGACAAAGTGAACAACTTCATCGAGCACATTCAACACATCTGCCAACAAGTTCATGACATATTGGAAAGAGAAAATGCTAAGTACAATCAACGACATGATCAACATCAAGTGCCACACAACTTCCAGTGGGTGACAAAGTGTGGCTACATTTGCAAAAGGAGTGCCTCATTGGACCCCATCGAAAGCTTCGACCACTTTGATATGGGTTGTACACCATCACCAAGGTTGTAGGGAACAATGCCTTTGAGCTTAATATTTTACCATTCCTTGGTCTACACCCAGTATTCAATGTGGACCACCTTCGGCCATACTTCCCACCTCTACTGGACACCTCTGACATTGCAGAACAACTCACACAAACAGAGTTAAACCCAGACTGCATGGAACAGACCACCACAGATTGTATCATGGACATGCAAATCAAGAACACTCGCCAATAGAAGATCCAACTATATCGGGTTTTCAAAGCTAGCCAACTCCTACACCAAGGCAAGTGGTTCACTAGGGACCAAGTTCAGCAGAAGTTTCCTCATCTCATGGAGGAACTCAACACAATGGGGACCCTTTCTTCCTAAGGGGTGTTATAACCCAAAAAAATGAAGCATCATTTTGACAAGGTTAAATAGGTTCATGTGTAAAAAATAGGGTTGTAAGATTCATTTTTAAGTTTGGTCAAGGGAAATATTAAATTTTTAGTGTTTAAGTTTACCCTAAGGTCTAAATCCACTCATTTTTAAACTCCCTCATGTCACATCATTCATCATTTTTCTGACTAATTTCAATTTCCAAGGTTTTTGTACCGAAAGTGCCAATTTAGCCAAGAAACCACAGTTTCATAGAAAAATACACTGTGAAAAGTCACTTTACACTATGAAACTGCTGATATTTTCGTAGCGAAAACAATCAAATTTACACTAAAAATTCTATGAAAGTGCGGTTTTCTGTTTGTCTTGTCAGTCTAGCTATTAGGTGTCATAAAATTGTTGGGAATGAGTAGGTTAGATGCCATTCGATTCATGGAGGGATAAATCCAAGGTACATGATCAGGTCTGCAGTCATCATGATCAGTTTAGGTATGTATGAGTCATCATAAGGTCATGAAGAGACATAAAAACTTCAAATCCTTTCCCAATTCAATCATTTCTTATTTCCCATTATTTCTTGTGTGATATTGAGCTCTGGAGAGCTAGTGCACTAAGCCAAAGTTGTGGCTAGTGTTTTCAAAGGAATACATTGAGCATCATCAAGCGAGGCTGAAAATCATCAAGAGAGGCTGCCATTCATCAAGCGAGGTTGTGAATACATTGAAGAAGCCATGATAGAGAAAAGAAGGACTAACAAGGGTGGGAAATGGCTGAGATATAAACCTGTAGACATGAATTTGATTAATGAATATCCAACAACAATAGAAGCATTCAGAAGAGCAGGTTGCCTACAATTTTGTGAGAAATTACAAGGCTGTCATACACAGGTGTTTAAGGAGTTTTCTTTGAATTTGAGTGGAACAGCCACTAAAGTGGGAATGCTCAATTTTTCATCACACCAGAGGCTATTGCTACTGCTACAGAGATTCCAAGAGGTCAGGATAACTAGTTCAAAGGTTTCAAGTTTAACATGGAGCAGTGCAAAGAGTTCATGAAGCCTGAGCATACTGAAATGGATCTCACCAATGCTATTCCAAGAAGTTACATAAAATACAACTACTCAAAATTGTTGCTCATCATCCAAAAGTACTTTACTTAGGAAGGGTGATATCACAAAGTGTACTCATATCATTTCAAATTACTTATGCACTTTACTCGTAAGATTTCCCTTGATCTGCCTTTTTATTTGCATAGAAGTTTGTCAAAAATGGCATATAAGGTCCAAGCAAAGTCTGAGGGGAGTGAGACTTCTTTATTTCATCATGGTTTAAAGAAAGCATTAGTCTTAGATGAACTTCAAAGGTTAGGCAGAGATTGGTCCTCATTCTTGTTTGTTAGTGGTTTTGAGTTGGATGCTCTTACTCCTTCAAGAACTCCTATGATCCGGATTTATGCAGGAATGAAATAAAATACAGAAATAGACATAAACACAGAGATGTAGTGGAAACAATACTTCATTTTATTAATAAAAAATGACTGAAATATGCTTACAGACATAATGGAAACAAAAATAGCTAGGGTGCTAGTAGCATATCTCTGAGAAGAAATGTGGCGGCTACAGACCTCTGAACTATGTTACAATGAGGCTCAAGGGCCTATTTATTATTGAGAAACAATGGAAAACTTCAAACATCCAAAAACCTAATAGTAGGAGATGAAGCATCAAAACTATGGGCCCCATTTGGGTAAATTGGTGTTTCAACTTCCCAGGGACATAAATTTGACATATGATCTCTGTTTGACGTGCTCGATAGCTTGTTAGAAATATCTATCCGAGGAACACAAATTTTGATTTTCAATAGCTTGGTCACTATTGGGTTTCCCAAAAAAAATTGTTTATGGCCTCAAAAGGGCTCCAGCAGTTTAGGACTCGAAAAACTGTCAAAAATAGTAAGTTGTGCTGAAACTAAAAAAATGAAAGAGACAATGGTGGGGCCCCAAGTGGAATAGGTGGGTGGCCACCAATATCCACCTAGACCATTCCTCCCTCCTTAGGAAGCAATGGTCCCCATTGCGTTGAGATCCTTCATGAGATGTGGAAAATGCTGTTGAACTAGGCATTAGATTTTTCGGAGATGTCATGGACCTAGGGCAGACATACTGGATGCGTTTAGGAAATTTTGTTTCTTTATCAGCTTTAGACAGTACATGTGTGGATTTTGTATGTGTAGTTTCTAGAGGTACAACAAAATTAGGCGGTATTTCACGTGGGGTCAGATCAATGGAGTGCTTTTCCTAACAGTGTAGAGGAACCTTTGTGAGTGAGGAGAAAATTTCCTCGTATTCCTCCATGAATTTATCCATCTATTGTAGCCATGTAGGGGAGTCTTGTTTCGAGGTTTTGGCCACAATTTTCTTCTTTCCCTGTGAGTGATTTGTAAGGAAAATAAATTTCCTGGTTTGGGAAAAAATCTTACTGCATTGTTTTGCAGTAGTCAAAGAGAGACAGGAGGTGGTACTACCTTTGGTATCCTGTACAAGTTATTTCCCAAAGTAATAACAACAACACAAGGTCTAGACTCATATGCAACATGTCGCCTCCACAAGTATGGTTGGCCCAATAATACACCAGCTACATCAAGAGGAGAAACATCACATAATACCTCATCTGTGAATGGCTTGATACTATACGGAAGGCAACACTATTGGCGGATGCGGATATCTCTCCCTGGGTGAAGCCACCTGATGGTATATGGCTGTGGGTGTGCTATGGTCAGTAGGCCAAGCCGCTTCACGACCTCTACTAAGATGAGGTTCTTTTGGCTTCCGCTATCGACAAGGAATTGCAGTGGAGAACCCTTTACCCACATCTGCGAATGGAAGAGGCGCTCCCCCTCTTATGGATCCTCGGGATCCTCCCTCTGGATTTTGGTGGTGGAAACAATTGCACTAGGATTTGCATCAATGATTTTCTTTCCTTTGTCATTGCCTTTGTCTGGTTCTAACTCAGGATCAAAAAATGAATTTGATTCGGGTGCCTTTAGTTCGGCCACCAACCACTGTTTGGCCTGACACTTGTTTGTGCTATGAGTGGGGCTGTTATGAAATTCACACCACTTCCCTGTGTCCTTCTTTGTATTTGTGGTGTTGTTATGAGTCATACCGTTTTGGCCTTGCCCCTTGTTCTTCAGTTCGAGAACACCTTTCCCTAGATTTGAATTTGTGGATCTAAATTCTTGCTTCTTCTGCTTAAATTTCTGCTCGATCTTGGCGGCATAGCGATGTAATGTCAAGGAACTCCATTTCCTCCTAAATATTTTTGTGCAGACAATCGCAGTACTTCAGCACCAAATGTCTCTTTGAATCTTTAATACCCAACTTTGTGCACAGGGTATGGAACAAATTTTTCAGTTCTTGCACATCTTGATCCCTTTATTTTCGCAGCATGGTCCATTGGATGTATTCATCCTCATAGATCCCCATGAGGTAATATTTTTCCTTGGTGCAGTCTCAGAACAAATTCCATGTGGGTGTGGCTGAGAACAAAGAGGGTTCCCCTTCGTCCTCTTGCTCACGGCAGGTTTCCCACCAATCTTTGACATGGGGGGCAGCTTTGAGGAGTGAAAAAATAATATTTTCTTGGTCGGAGAAATCATGGATCGAGAAATACCCTTCTAGAAAATTTAAACATCTATCTACGACGTCTACATCTATCTGGCCTTCAAATATAGGAATGTGAAATTTTACCTGTACCTTGAAGGGAGTGGCACCTCCAGAGTGGATATTGGATGCATATGCGCCGTAGGTGGGCGGTCATTAAAGGATCTGAGAAAATTTATCCATAATCATGTTCCTTTGTTTCTCGAGGGCCTCCTCGAGCAATATTTTGATAGGATCTCCTGCTCCTTCATCTTTATTTTCTTTCACCATGGGAGGTCATCGGGGTTTGTGAGGCTGGTCTTGCAAGGGTTCAACCAGATCGATCCCTAACACCTTATACCTTGACTGTGTTGGGGAAATGCAAAGAAAAATAGAGAAAGAGTAGATCGATCTGATACCACTGATCCAGATTTATGCAGGAACGCAATAAAATACAGAAATAGACATAAACATAGAGATGCAAGGGAAATAATACTTCTTTTTATTAATAACAAATGACTGAAATATGCTTATAGACATAATGGAAATAAAAATAGCTAGGGTCCTGGTAGCATATCTCTGAGAAGAGATGTGGTGGCTAAAGACCTTTGAACTATATTACAATGAGGCTCGAGGGCCTATATATTATTGAGAAACAATGGAAAACTCCAAACGTCCAAAAACCTAACCCTAGGAGATGAAGTGCCAAAACTATGGGCCCCGTTTGGGTAAATTGGAGTTTCAATTTCCCGGGGACGTAACTTTGACATACGATCTCTGTTTGACACGCTCAGTAGCTCATTAGAAAGATCCATCAGAGGAATACAAATTTTGATGCAAAAAAGAAAATTTGGGTCACTCTTGAGTTTCCCAAAAAATGTTGTTTAGGGCCTGAAAATGGCTTTGGAAGTTCAAGACCTGAAAAACTATCAAAAATAGTAAGTTGTGCCGAAACTAAAAAACTGAAAGAGACAATGGTGGGGCCCCTAGTGGAATAGGTGGGTGGCCACTAATATCCACCTAGATCATCCTAAGCCTAAAAGAATTCCATCACCATTAGCAGCAAAACTGAGGGAACCATTGGTAGTAGAACCAAGTGAGCAAATTATGAAGGAGCCAGAGCAAATGTAGAGTCTTGACACACCAAGTGTTCCACTTGCAAAACAAAATTCAAAAGTGGTAAAACCTGCAAAACAAAAACAAACTATCAGTAAACAAGGAACCAAAAGGGCGACAAGGAGCCAAACAGTGGTTTTAGAAGAGAAAACAGTGGTCGTAGAAGACAGAGCAGAAGCTAATGGAAATATAGAAGATATTTTACATGCCATTGACATAGAGGAAACTCCTATTGTCCAATCTGAGTTTATAGAGGAAGGTGGGCAGAAGTTAAAAGAGGCTAAATCTGCAAAGAAATTACAATTTGAGGGAGAAGATGCAAGTTTCATGTTCCAAGCAAGAAAGCCTATGACAAGGCATGCTAGGAAGTTATTAGAGAGTAGTAAAGAAGTTCAATCACCTACTGACATAACTCAGTCACCTCAAGAGATTATTGACCTTTCATCACCTCCAGAGAAAGATACAGTCAGCAAATCAAAGAAGGGAAAAGAGAAGGTGATGGAAAAAACAGAGTTGCAGCTCCTTGAAGAAAAATTGAAATCGGCCAATCATGAAATTGTTGTTATGAAAAGAGAAGCAAGGAAATTTTTTTTATAGAAGATTCAATATGAAAAGATGAAGGAAAATTAGGAAGAACAGGTTGACACTGTCTCCAAGAAATTAGATAACACACAATAGCTCATCAAATGGACCATTCCAGCAAGGAAAGAGGCCAAACATGTCAGGAGGATGAACACATAGTTGAAATCCACCAATAGAAGATTGAAAGGCTAGGTTAAATACATTCAAGAGCAACTTGAACTAATTCATGAAGAATTAGAGAAAAAAGGCCTTAAAATGATAGTGCTTGAAGAGCCAATAGCTCAACCAACTATAAATGAGGAAGAAATGCCTCAAGGATTATAAGGTGTGTTTTTTTATTGTTTTTAAAGGCTAATGACATGTCAGAGACAATATTTTGGCACTTACAGGGTTCATTTTTCAAAATTATACAAAAATATGGATTTTCAGCACTTTTCAGCAGTTTCATAGCATGCCTGAGCTTGAAGGGCAGCAAAACGCTATGAAACTACTGTAGCTGTTATTTTTACTTTTTGAACCAATTTTGGCTGTTTTCAAGAGGTGAAATTGGTGTGGGATATGTGTCTAATGATGATGAATACTATGCAAAAGGAAAGAATAACAATTTTTGAGGGTAAAGTGCATGTTTTGCAGCACTACGAAAGTACCCTACGAAACTGCCTTACTTTCATAGCGTACTGTATTTCAGCCTTTTAGCAGATTTTGGAGCATTTTTAGACATCTGGAGATTATTGAAGTATTAAATACCATGACAAGAAATTATTCAGCACTCAAAGATCATGAATTGAAGATCAATTGACAACCAAATCATTCGTGGAAGAAGAAGAACATTTGCCTAAAAAACAGGCTTTTGTTTCCAGTTTTAGAGGAGGTCAGTTAAGTGGTCATAAAGTGATGAATCCCATCACCTCAATTTGAATATGTGAAATTATACTTGTCAAATAATGTAATTTATTTAGAAGATAAGGTTTTTAAAGACAATAATGAGTAGTTTGAGTCCTATTAGGAAAATGACTGTCAAGTAGGATAGCTGCCTTTTTGTCATTAAGTTGATGTTTTATGGTTATGCAAGGTGTCATTAGGAAAAAATTATATGAATATAGCCAGGAGGCAGATCATCTCATGATGTAACAAGTCTATTAAAGTCCATTGAGTTGAATTTTTCAAGGGTTGGATATTTTTGGCAAAATTGCAGCTTATTGTAAATTGACAGTTTCAACAATACAGAGATTTGTTACTTGACCAACCTAAGATTCTAAATGAGTTTTTAGTGCTTTCCTATATTATATATACCTTTTATGTATCTCATTTGAAATTCTTTTCATTTATAATAATCAGGATTCATTCATACAATTCTCTGAATCCCTTTATAGATGATATGACTATGTATTTTCCTGTTTCATGTGTGTGTCCTACTACTAAAAACTCTTACCTGCCTCAGCTTCCATGTCAAGTGAACTCACTGAATCACTGAAAATGTTGACTCCATAAGCCCAATTTTTACATATTGATATTATTTTCAACCTACACTCATCATAAGCAACTTATTTCCTAAATAGAGTTAGCCATCTACATCTTTTTTCAATATCATTAACCCTTGAGATAGCCCTCTCAGACTAAGGAGGCTAAGCCTCAGTCACAATATTGGTTTGGAACAATTACATGAGATTGTCTGATTAACAGCCTATCAGAAGAAATTTTGTGATAACAAGGGGGGAGGAATGATCCGGGTGGATATTGGTGGCCACCCACCTATTTCTCTTGGGGCCCCACCATTGTCTCTTTTAGTTTTTTAGTTTCCTTAATTATAGCATAGTTTACTATTTTTAGTAGTTTTTTGGGTCCTGAACTTCGGAGCCGTTTTGAGGCCCTTAACGATGTTTCTGGAAAAACCAAGATAAAAATAGTTCCATGGACTAATTTTTCTCACTCAAAAGTTGTATTCCTCAAATATATATTTCTAACGAGGTATGATGCACGTGAAACGAAGATCGTATGCCAAAGTTACGTCCCCAAGAAGTTGATGTACCAATTTACCCAAACGGGGCCTATAGTTTTGAAGCTTCATCTCCTAGGGTTAGGTTTTTGGATGTTTATGGTTTTCCATTGTTTCTCAATAATAAATAGTGTTGAACCCTTAGTTAAACTGAGAGGGGGGGGGGGGGGTGAATTAGTTTAACACATTCATGGAATTTTAAAACTTTTTCATTAACACTTGTTTACACCTTCATTTCATTTTTAACTTAACTTGTGAGTAATCTTAGAATGTGAGCAGCAAACATTAATATAATGTAACAGTAGACTTAATATGAGAGCAGCAAGTATTAAGCAGATGATATAAACCAGATCAACACATAAACATCATGCACAGAGACACCAGATATAAGTGGAAACCCATAAAGGGAGAAAACCACATCTTATTATTGTTGTGATGAAAAGGCAAGCTCCAACTCCCTCTCACCACTGTTTTCTGCAGGCACCAACCTACAGGAGGCTCTATCCTCAATTCTGCAAGCTACAACTTGCAAGGAAGCTCCAACTCCCATCAATTTTCTGCAGGCACCAACCTACAGGAGGCTTCAACCTCAGTCAGCTACAACTGACATTTTATCAAGCTACAACTTGATGTGGAAGCACCAAATCCCATCTATTTTCTGCAGGCACCAACCTACAGGAGGCTCCTACCCCAGTCAGCTACAACTGACATCTATCAAGCTACAACTTGATAGGGAAGCTCCAACTTCCTTACTCTTTCAAAAGAAAAACACTTGCTGATTTACCTTGGATATTAGCTCTGTTCTGTACCTTCTCTTCTGTTGTTCAATAATCCTCATATCTGTCTTTATATCATTTCTGCATCTTCTCAGATTCACTGTCAGCTTCTCCTTCTTCTCTGCCTCGCTTCTTCATTTCTGCATCCTCTAACTTTTCACTACATCTCGTTCTACTCCTCCTTCTTTATCTTCTCTGCTTCAATTTTCCAAACTCTGCATTCTCTCTTCTCACTCTCTCTAACCTCTTGCAGCTTTCTTGTTTTCTTCAAATCTCTTCAATTCTGTTTCACACTCTCTTCTTCTCTCACTCTATTTTCGTCAACCTTCTCCCTTTGGATATTACCCTGTTTTATACAAAATAGCTTCATGACTGTTTGTATTCTACTGGGAATTCGAAATGGACAGCCGTGTCTCTTTGCCTTCTTCCTTTTCATCTCTTTTCAGCTCACTCAGAGGAATGTAACTGTAGGTGCTTATTTTAATATTACAGTGGGATATTTTTTCTCTTCCAGAGACTTGCCAATGCATCACCAACAATAAAAATCAATTAAAACATTTACATTCAAATTACAATGCGAACTCCAGCTCAACTCATTTAGTCTTTTGGCTCGCTGTGCTTTTGTCTTTTCTTTAACTGTGTCTGTCTTTTCTGTGACTGTGTTTTATCTCTTTTCAGCTTTGTTTTCTCTTCTGTCCTCTACTGTGGTGTAACTGTTGCATACGTGTAACTGTGCCTTTTATATCAGTGTATTTTATATAAATATGTAACAGCTGGCAATAAGTCTGGGAAAATTCCAGCCCTTTACACACAGCAAGTGTCTTGTTGATGTGGCGAGTTCCGCAAGCGGAACATACGTTCATCACAATTGTTTTATATTAATAATTGCCCTCTACCTTGAGCTAAGGCCCGTGGGTCCACAGACCACGTGGCATATTTTAATACCATTGCAACCATCGTTTTATATTTATGATAGCTCTTTTATATATATATAACCCAACTTTCATTACACTAACTGCCTTTTAATATGTCTTTAAATCAATTCTCGGCGTATATAATAAAACTTGTTTAGAACATATAAAAACTCCTTTTGGGCCCACTTGCCATGCTTCCTGATGCAATATATTGCTCCTCCGATTGCGATTGATTGCTCATGCTCCAATTGCGATTGACCACTGTTCATTTTGAAATTCCGATTCGATGAATCGCAATTGAAATCTTCCGATTGCGATTGTGTCCTTCGTGATTGTTCCGATTGTGATTGATCACAATCGTGACTCGAATACTCCAATGCGATTGACCATTCCTGCTCCGATTGCGATTGGTCACTGTTCACTATTCTTTGCCGATGCAATTGGAACTCAAACACTTATTAATCATATTTCATAAGCCCATCGGGTCCGGGCTTCAATCGCAATCGCAATTCTTTTAATATATGTTCTGATGGTCTGTTTCTTTCCGATGCGATTGACCACTGTTCACTGCATTTTACTGATGCGATTGGAACTAGACTTCAAACACTTGTTAAACATGATTTATAGACCCATCGGGTCCGAACTTCCAATTTCAATCGCAAACCTTTTGTTGCATGTTTCGATGCCCTGCTTAAATCCGATGCGATTGGGAAGGGTCCCACCTCATATTACTTTGTTTCTTTATTTATAAAGTGCTCCACTTATATATATTTATGCTTTTACCTTTGTTTATATGAAGCGTTGCACATATATGTAATGTGTTGCATATATACTCCAGCGTGGGTAGTGATTCCCGGAATGAGATTTATATATATATATATATATATATATATATATATATATATATTTTGCTGCTTGGGTTATACGATTCCCGGAATAATGTTTATGTATCCTCCGGCTGGGCAATGATTCTCGAAATTTACTGCTCTACCTCTGCCTCTACTTCTTCTGTCACTCTGCCTCTATTGTGCTAACGCTTCTACCACTTGACCACTTCACTACCTTTGTATTCGCTGCCTCCATCTCCACTGCTTGACCGTTTCACTTTGCCTCTGTATTCGACTGTTACACTTTAGCAGTGTTCTTCCGCCTGTCTCCTTTTCCCTGCTTTCTTTTTATTTTGTCTCTTCCTTTCTGCTATATCTGCTGCATTAGTTTCTTTGTGCTCCTTTCTCTGTTGCGTATATAGAATCCACTCCACCTGTTATACTTGTATCAAATCCCATGAGGCTCCAATATTCTACGCCTTCAATTCAATAGTTCTTTTCCTCAACTTCGACCTCTACTACGTTACCAGAGTTCTGTTCCTCATCTTGATTTAATTCTGCAGAATGGATTGTGATGTATTCTTCCCAACAGTGCTTCACAGTCTTCCCACTTGAATAATTGTTCCTCATTACTCTGTAATGGCCCTCTTCTACTGTCCTCACTACTTTGCAGCACCTCATCTGACTCCTGCTGCTTTTGTTCCTTCTATGCTACCTCTGCTAATTCTTTGACTGATGCTTCTCCTTACTTATCTTTTTGCTGTCTCTGCTACCTCTCTTTTTTATTCCTCCGCTCCTTGGCTGATGATTCAAGTGCTCCTCCTTTGTCATCTACTTTTCCATCAATGACAACATTTCCAACAAATAGGCCTTTGAACCTCATTGTAACACAGTTCTGAGTCATGTAGCCACCACATCTCTTCTCAGAGATAAGCTACAAGCGCCCTAACTAATTTATTTACATTCTGTATGTAAGAAACTTTTAGTTCTTTGATATTATTGAAATGAAGTGTTATTTTTGTTGCATATTTGTATTTATTGTTATATGTGTATTCTATTGCATTCCTACATAAATCTAGACCAATGGTAGCTTTAGCTACCAAATCCTCAAGAATTATTTGAGGAGGGGGAGAAGAGAAACCTTCCCTGAGATAAAAGCCCAAGACAACAAATAAATTCTCACCCTCTTGACCTGATCCCCCCTCCAATGGCCAGGCCATGAGTGGGGGAGGGGAATTTTGATTTGGAATTGCTACCTTGGAGGTAGCTTTGTGACTTGTATTTGGACCATTGTTCTATTTTAGGTTCCCCCACCCCCTTTTTTTAACTTGTTTTCATTGTTCATTTGATTCTCTTGGTTGGTTTTCCATGCTATCCTAGATTTCTGGGAAGATTTTAGCGAAGTAACCATATTCATGGGACAACTTATATGTAAATGGGAGTTTATCCTAATCGACTTCCTACACATGCGTCCAACTATCCATGCAAAGATTGACTACCCCTGGGAGACATTTTTCAAAGCCTACCTCCAAAAATATCCTTGCATAAGAGAATAAGCCATCCTTAGGCTCAGAGCAGTCAATATACTTTCCAAGAAATTTTCCAATCAGTCGAAAAGATGCGTTGTTCCAATAGTGCAGGGGGAGGTAGGGAAATTTCACCCAGACTAGGACCAAAGAAGGGACATCACTTTCTAGATTAAAGCTTGGGCTCCACTAATCCAAATAAAGACCCCAAATTCCCATGAATCATGGGCCACTTCTGAACACTAAATTTTTTTCCTACCTATTTTCAAAGTAGAAGTTATAGAAACCTTTACCACAAAAAGAATATATTGCCTCACACGTGATAAGAGGTTTCTAGTTCCTCTCAATGCAGGCTTTAATTGTACATAGGGAAGGCCAAATCCACATGAACTATCCTATCAGCCCCCAGTTGGCCAGTTGCAAAGCAAGAGCGCATGCTTGTGTTGATCTGTGGTTGTCATTAATGTGAACCCAAGCAGCACCAGGGGCTACCTCGATCATGCATGGGAATTTTGACTTGAGAACTTACTCTATTACGAGTCAAGGATATTTGAGATGGTTTCTACTATGTTTCGTTGACATATGGCCGCCACGTAATTCTTCATGGTTTCAGATATATTTGTGTTTGAAGTTAGTAACCCCACTTAGTGGGCTAAAAACCCATGGGGTTGTGGCATGACACTAATCATTGGTTGTGGTCATTGAATAGTCAATAATTAATAATTTTTTAAGCTCCTAAAATCTCTCCAACGTTCACTTGTTGAAGACCCTCTCAACCTAAGCATTTATATAAATTGTGACCCTCATATCCTCCTCATGTGAGGCTTTTGCTACTAAAAATAGGTCATTGTGGAGTTTTCGATATAAAATTTTTTCTGTGAAGCTTCAGATGCTGAAACAACAAACCCACTTGGGAGAAATCCTGATGAAGCTCATTTCTAAATTTCAGACATTGGTTCGCTATATTTTCAGAGATATGATCTGTGGAAATTAGGGTTTTTGCAGGCTTCCGAATTTCATCTCAAAGAGGTGACCTTGGAAAAATCGTCATAAATCTATCTTTGAGAAGCAGATTTGAATTTTGTAAAAAGTGGTGGATATTTCACTAACTATGGTTTTCTGTGTATCAATTTCAGAGCCTAAGGAGGAAATAGTGACACATGGCACATTGTACAAGTTTTCCTTGAAGAATCCAAATTAGGTCAAACCTATGGCATTGGAAAGAAGACTTAGAGGGATACTACAGGACCTAAGATCACATATTGGGGATTTGAAATAACATATATACATCAGATTCAATATCGAGCTCCTAGAAGGCAAGAAAAATCTAGATCATGTGTTGTCAAGGGTTTCAAAGGACCAAACTTTCTAGGGCAGCAAAGAAAAGAAAGGTGCAACAAAATGATGTAGCAGAGGTAAGCTCCAGGTAAGTATCTTCCGTATATGCATGTTCATCTCTTAATTGCATTAGGTTCTTTGTATTCTAATTTTTTTTTTGTTTAGCACTAACATATACTCTGCAGGATGAGGTAAGTTTTTCTATTACCATGTCATGGGTATTTCATTGAAGACTTTTTATAGGTATTATATATTCATCAAGATAAGAGTAAATGCATAATCTAATGTTCTAAAGAGTGAGAAAGGGTAGCATGACAAGGGCAACAATCAAGGTGCTAAACAATAGTAAGAAGTTCACCACATGAAGTCTCAAGTGGGCAACACTGCATACAATCATTGTAAATGTATCATTGTACTAAGTCATTATAAAATCATCATTGTAAAAGTTGTACAAGTGCCTATCTACCAAGAGTTGAAGAGGCAGTGTTGGGAGGTCTAGGATCATCATTAGGTGGTTGTGTCATAGTTAGGGTTATGGTCTAATGTATCTTTTTCTTCTACATCATTCTATATCATTGTAAAGTGGACCATTTTCCCTAGTGCGAGAGTCCATTCTTCTTTTATTATTCTATAGGGTGGTAAGGTGGTGCTCTATTGGTGCATGAAGTCACCAACATGTTCAAGCCTGTGAAAACTTCAAGATGGTAGAGTGGTGCTATAGTGAGTTGTAGCTCATTTGGTGTGGGGGCATCTGTTCAATTGAATACTGAAGAATCTCGAGCATTGGAGCGTCCATCCAGTGGGAGATAGAGAAGAATGATTTTCTATATTATAGGAAGATGGAGCTTTCTTTTCAATTGGAGTTGAATATTAAAGAATTATTAGAAAATAATTCAGGTGGTTTTTGTCCTGGAGGGGGTTTCCACCTTAAAAAATGTGTGCATTTGTGTTCCTTTTGTTTACTGCTATCATTGTACAAACACAGATAATAATTTAAGATTAAATAATGCTATGAAATATTAATAATAATACTAATTGAAAGGAATATTGATTCACCCCCCCCCCCCCCCCCCCCAACCCCACCCTCTCAGTATTTCCAACAATTGGGATCAAAGCTTGGTTCCTTGAATAACAGTTTAACAACTGGAAGGAGGTCATGAAGCATACCAAGAATGGTGTACCTCTTTTAAATAAAAATAATTATGCACTCTGGAAAGGAATAATGGAGGTCTATCTATTGATGCAAGGTTACGAAGTATGGGACATTGTTCAAAATGGCTTTACAACAACTACGGATGAACAAGGTAAGAAGAATTTGGTAAATGATGCAAAAGCAAAGAATATTATTATCAGTGGACTTATTGAATCTACTTATCATAAGGTGTTGGGTTGTAAAACCACCAAAAATGTATGGGACAAGCTTGAGAATATATATGTAGGTGACTCAAATGTCAAAGAAGCAAAGCTTCAAATCTACAGAGAAAAATTTGAGCAACTCAGAATGAAATAAGATGACAACGTTGGTGCATACTTCCAACACATTGATGAAATATCCAACACTTTGGAAGGATTGGGAGAGCCTATTGACGAGAATAATATTATACGAAATATTCTTAGAATGTTACTAGGAATATTTAACCCAAAGGTATCAGTCTTAGACTACAGTGAAAATTTGCACAAACTCAACAAAGAGGGTTTACAAGGAGTTCTCATAGCATATGAAATGAGACTTGATGAAGACGAAGGTACTTCGCATCTAGAAACTGTGTTTTATGCATCTAAGAAAACCAATAAGGACAAAAAACCTTCAAAGGCAAAGACCTGCAAGTGTGAAGAAAAGGAAGATGATGAAGAATGTCTTCCAGATGGAGAATATGCTTACTTTACGAGAAAACTAAAAATTGGTAAGGGAAAATTCAAAGGTAAACTTCCATTGATATATTTCGACTGTGGTGAGGTTGGGAATTTCACAACAAAATGTCTAAACAGAAGTGATGGCAACTCAAAAGGAAAGAAAGGCTTTAAGAAATTCAACAAGCAAGGAAAGAAGAAAGGATACAAAAGGAACTTTCTCTTTAAAGAAGATAGCTCATCATTCGATGAAGACAGTGACAATGAAGAATAAGCCAATGAGAGAATATTTTTTATGGAAAAGTACAATAAGCAAGAGGTATCAGACAATGAAGAGGAAGGGTTGACCATAGAAGAATTTTCTAAGGAGGAAATCAGGCTTATAAAAGAGCTCAAGGCCGAGAAGATCCATTCCAATACTCTTGAAGAACAAGTTCAAGGTCTCAAAATTGAAGTTGAAGAACAAAATTGTATTGAAGAGTCACTTCAAAAGAATTTGGAAGAAAGAAACCAAGAAAGGGAAGCATTAGAAGCTGAAGTAGTCTCGCTACGTAAGGAAGTGAAGAAGGAAAAATTGTCCAAAACTTTGCCAACCGCTCAAGGGAATTGGAAGAACTCATCACCAATCAATGATCTTACAATGACAGAACTGGCCTCAGTTACAAAGAAGAAGAAGCAAGACCTTCTACAACAAAATACAATGAACCTATGAGATCTGACAGGCATGTAGACTTTATTGGACAAGATTCACATGAACAGCCTTGGCAGATAATTCCCCGATGAATATTTCCATCTAGGTACCAACATATTTTTCATGGCTATTGTTATTCATGTGGAAAATTTGGTCATAAAGCTATAGAATGTTGCACGTACCCTAGGAACCAATACAATTCCAGGAGATATGTCAAATATGAACCTCCTAAGGCTCAACGAAACATCAATAGATTTGAACATTTAAGAAATAATATTGAATGCTACAAATGTCGAAACTTTGGACACATAGCCAGAGACTACATACTTGAAATTCCTCTAAAAGAATCTTCGAAGCCACAGAATGAATGAATATGAAAGAATAATAAGACTAATAATTTTTCTCTCACTCTCAAGCCTCAAAACAAAAATGATGTGTGGTATGTTGATAGATATTTCTCAATGCATATGACTGGATATAGAAAGAAATTTATATCTTTGAAAGAGAAGAAGGATGAAACCGTGTCCTTTTGAAATGATGGATCTTCAAATGTTATAGGATCAAGTATCGTCACTCTCGGAAGAAAATATGCTCTAGCCAAGAATGTTCTATTGGTTGAAAACATGAATCACAATCTATCGAGTGTTGGAAAAATGTGTGATCAAGGACACACAATTCTAGTCAACTCCACAAAATGTGAAATCAGGAAAGGCAGACATGGTAAAATTGTGGCTACAGCAAGTCGAGCTCCAAACGATATATATGTTCTGGATGAAGCAACTAAAGCATGTTTACTAGCTAAAGAACATGAAATCTGGTTATGGAACAAATGAATGGGTCACATAAAATTTGACAATCTTGTCAGGATAAGAAAAAAGGAAGCAATATGAGAAATGCTAAAAGTCTCAAAACCTTCCAACACACTATGTGAGGCTTGTCGGCACGGCAAGCAGACAAAAGTCCAATTTAAAACAAAAGAACACTTTGAATCACATCCATTGGAATTGATACATACTGATCTATGTGGTCCTATGAGAACAAAAGGCTTAGATGGAGAATTATATTTCATGTTAATGATAGATGACTATACCAGGATGATAGTCGTTAGTTTCCTAAAGAAAAAATCTAAAGCATTTGAGTGCTTTAATATCTACAAGGAGTTGGTCAAAAATAAAAATTATTTGAAAATAAAGTGTCTAAGATCAGATAATGGTGGAGAATTCACTTCCAAATTATTTCAGCATACTGCGATGAAAATTGAATAAAAAGAAAATTTTCAACAGCATGAACACTTCAGCAAAATGGAGTTGCTGAAAGAATGAACAAAATCATACAGGAAATGGGTTGAACAATTCTGAAGGAATCAAAATTGGATGAAAAATTCTGGGTTCAAGCAATTGATACAATAGTCTTCATTATCAACCGAAGTCTTCTTAGAAATAATTGCAACAAGGCCCCATATGAATTATGGAAAGCAAAACCGGTTAATGTAAAATATTTCAGAATCTTCAGAAGAAAATGTTATATCAAAATAGAAGATCAAAAGTTGCGTAAGTTTGAATCACGTTTTGACGAAGATATCTTTGTTGGTTACTCATGTAAAAGAAAGGCCTATAAACACTATAATCTAATACGAAAAAAGATAGTGGAGAGAATAATTGTTACATTTGAAGAAGATGGTGTTCTAATGAATAATGATGAGGATATAGAATCTTTAAAACTTGAGACAGAGTTTGAAAAAGACACAGAGAAAATTCTAGAACAAGAAGCAATTGTCAACTAGGAAGAAGTAAATAATGATCATCAAGATATACAGTAACAACAACAAGAAGCTCCTCAAAAGGGAAAAAAATAATGGATTCAAAAGAACCATCCATCAAATCAAATCATTGGAGACATAAATGAAGGTCGACAGCTTCGTTCATCACAACAAGATCACATCGCTTTTCTAGCAACCTTTGAGCCTAGTAGTTTTGATGAAGCCAACCAGAATGAACATTGGGTAGCAACTATGAATGAAGAATTGGATCAAATTGAGAATAATAACACCTGGGAATTAGTTCCATGACCAAAATATAAAAATATCATTGGGACTAAATGGGTGTTCAGGAACAAATTGAATGAATATGGACAGGTAACCAGAAACAAAGCAAGATTGGTTTGCAAAGGTTATGCACAAGTGGAAGGAATTGATTTCGACGAAACATTTGCACCAGTTGCCAGAAGGGAATCCATCTATATGTTTCTCGCCTATGCATGTTCCTGAAAAATCAAAGTCTACCAAATGGATGTTAAGTCAACATTTTAGAATGGTGGATTATAAGAAGAAGTTTACATCGAACAACCTGAAGGTTTTCTACTATCTGAAAAGGAATACTATGTTTGCAAGTCAAATAAGGCTCTATATGGTCTCAAAAAGGCTCCTAAAGCATGGTATGCTTGTCTTGATGGATATCTACATCAACAAGGTTTCAAGAAAGCGACTATTGATAGAAATATTTATGTACAAATAGATAAAGATAATTTAACAATTGTTGAGGTATATGGGATGATATAATATTTGGTAGCAATGATGATCGAATAAGTAAGAAATTTTATACAAAGATGCAAAGTGAGTTTGAGGTGTCTTTACTTGGTGAGATGACATACTTCTTAGGGCTTCAAATATCTCAACAAGAGAAAGGAATATTTATATGTCAAGCCAAGTACATCAAGGAAATGCTCAAGAAATTCAAAATGGAAGATTTAAAACCCATCTTTACTCCGATAGTAACAGGTTGCAAATTGAGAATAAACGAATCATCTAAGGACGTGCATAAGAGGTTGTACAGATCTATGATTGATAGTCTTCTATATGTAATAGCCTCCCAGCTAGATGTTATGCAAGCAGTTGGAAAAGTATCAAGATTCCATGCAACACCAAAAGAATCACATATTATTGTCGTCAATAGAATTCTTAGATATCTAAAGGGCATAACAAAATATGGCTTGTGGTATCCCAAGGATAAAAATATCATTATTCAAGCCTTTACATATGCTGACTGGGCCAGAAGTGTTGATGATCGTAAGAGTGCTAGTGGAGCAGCATTATATCTAGGTGGTTGTCTCGTATCATGGTTGATAAAAAAGAAAACCTCAATCTCGTTATCTACAGCAGAAGCATAATACTTTGTAGTGGAAACTTGTTGTACTCAAATCCTTTGGATGAAACAAAATTTGCAAGATCTTCAAGTACAATTCAGTGAGCCTATTACCATATTCTGTGATAGCACCATTGCCATCAGCATCTCCAAGAATCCTTTCATGCATTAAAAAACAAAACACATTCCGATCAAATATCATTTTGTTAGAGAACAAGTTGCTAAAAAGAATATCAAACTTGAATATGTTGGTACAAATGAAAAAATCACTAATATCTTCACTAAACCTTTACCTCGTGAAAAATTTGAATATATTCGCCAGAAATTGGGATTCTCCCAAGTTCTCATTATATTTTCCTTATTTAGAAAATAAATGGGGAGCGGAAGTGTGTACAGGTCCGCATGATGGTTGTCTGTTGGGGGGGTTACCCTTTTCCATTAATGTCAAAGGGGGAGAGAATGTTGTAGGAAGAGGTGTCATGATTGCAAGGGGAGTACTTGTATTTCCATCAAAGCCAAAGGGGGAGATTGTTGATATGTTGTTGTCATTCATGTCAACCCAAGCAGCACCAGGGGCTACCCTGACCTCGCATGGGAATTTTGACTTGAAAAATTACTCTATTCTAAGTCAAGGATATTTGGATGGTTTCTACTTGTCGAGATGTTTCCGTCGATATATGGCTGCCACGTAATTCTTCACGGTTTGAGAGATATTCGTGTTTCAAGTTAGTAACCCGAGTTAGTGGGCTAAAACCCCATGGGGTTGTGGCATGACACTAATCATTGGTTGTGGTCATTGAATAGTCAATAATTAATAATTTTTAAGCTCCTAAAATCCCTCCAACATTCACTTGTTGAATAACCTCTTAAACTAAGAATTTATATAAATTGTGACCCTCATATCCTCCTCATGTAAGGATTTCTCTACTAAAAATAGGCCATCGTGGAATTTTCGCTATAGCTTTTTTTTTACGAAGCTTCAGATGATGAAACAAAAAACCCACTTGGGAAAAATCCTGATGAAGCTTTTGTTTGAATTTGTAATTTTGGTTCGCTATATTTTCAAAGATATGATTTGTGGAAGTTAGGGTTTTTGTAGGCTTCCGAATTTCATCTCAAAGAGGTGAACTTGGGAAAATCGTCATAACTCTCTCTCTGAGAAGCGGATTGGAATTTTGTAAAAAGTGGTAGATAGTGCACGGAATATAGGTTTTTTGTATCAATTTCAGAGCTGAAGGAGGAAATAGTGACACGTGGCATGCCGTACAAGTTCGCTCTACTGAACTAGTCCATAATTAGGTCATTGTGAGAGATTGGGCATAACTTTGCCTTGAAGGATCCAAATCGGGCCAGACAAGTGGCATTGGAAAGAAGAATTAGAGGGATACTACATGATATAATATTACATATTGGGGATATGAAATCACAGAGATACATCAAATTCAATATCGAGCTCCTAGAAGGCAAGAAAAAGCTAGATCATGTACTATCAAGGGTTAGAAAGAACCTGAATTTATAGGGCAGAAAAGCAAAGCAAGGTGTAGCAAAATGATGCAGCAGAGGTAAGCTCTATGTAAGTATCTTCTATATATTCATGTTCATCTCTTAATTTCATTAGTTTTTTTGTATTCTAATTTGTTGTTTTTTTTTAGCACTGACATATGCTCTGCAGGATGATGTAAGTTTTGCTATTATCATGTAATGGTTATTTCCTTGAATATTTTTTGTAGGTATTATATATTCATCAAGATAAGACTCAATGCATGATCTAATTTTATAAAGAGTGAGAAAGGGTAGCATGACAAGAGTAGAAATCAAGGTGTAGAACAACATCAAGAATTTCACCACATGAAGTCTTCAAGTGGGCAGCATTGCATACAGTCATTGTAAAGGTATCCTTGTACCGAGTCATTGTAAAATCATCATTGTAAAAGTTGTACAAGTTTCTATCTACCAAGAGTTGAAGAGGCAGTGTTGGGAGGTCTAGGATCATCATTAGGTGGTTGTATCATAGTTGGGGTTATGGTCTAGTGTGTCTTCTTCTTCTACATCATTCTATATCATTGTAAAGTGGACCATTTTCCCTGGTACAAGAGTCCATTCTTATTTTTTTCTCTTATAGGGTGGTAGGGTGGTGCTAAGCTGGTGCATGAAGTCACAAACAGGTTCAAGCCTGTAAAAAATTTAGGGTGGTAGGGTGGTGCTAGGGTGAGTTGTAGCTCGTTGGGTGTTGGGGAATTCATTCAGTTGACTATTGAAGAATCTTGGGCATTGGAGCGTCCATCCAGTGGGAGTTGGAGAAGAATTATTTTCTAGATTCTAAGAAGTTGGAGCTTTATTTTCAATTGGAGTTGAATATTAAAGAATTATTAGAAAATCATTCAGGCAGTTTTTGTCCCAGAGGGAGTTTCCACCTTAAAAAATGTGTGCATTTGTGTTCCTTTGTTTACTGCTATCATTGTACAAACACTGATAATAACTAAATATTAACTAATACTATGAAAAATTAATAATAAAACTAAGTGAAAAGAATACTAATTCACCTCCCCTCTCAGTATTTCCAATATCTTGAGGGTCACTTATCACAATCTTTGGGATTACCTCATTTTTTTCACAAACTTCGACATGCCTTGTTTCTGAAACTTGGGAGTAGATGCCACTAAGATATTAAAAGCTGCAATATCATCTAGTTCCAAACCCACCTGGGTTGGCAATGCCATCTTGGCCCCAACCAAACAAGGAAATCCCACTTAGCATGACAAAACTTCTCAAGGGAAGGAGGGATCCCCCAGCAGGTAGGAGGCCCGTAGAGGAGGCCAAGAGAACAAGGGATGAGGCGCAACCCCCGAGATTGAAAACAAGATGGCCTTGAAATAAATAAAGTTGTTATTTGGTGAGCGATTGAAGAAAGAGGATGTTAATAGAATTTTTTTTACAATAAAATTGCAATAATGTTTCAATGTAACGTTATATTTATAAAAATATAATTTTTATTATTAAACATTTTGTTATTTTGTACTATTTTATACTGGTTTTTTTAAATAATTTGATAAAAGAAAATAATATTAAATATAATAAAAATGTAATAAAGTGGAAGGGTTGAAATTGGTTTGATAAAAGAAAATAATATTGAATATAATTAAAATGTGATATAAAGAAAAGGGGTTGAAATTTTATAAAGTTGTTTTTAAATAATGTGAAACCTAATAAGTTTTTTAAAGTTAAGTTGGATTATTAAATTAATGAAATAAAGTCAAGATTGCCATTTTGTTTAATTTTCTCATTTCAAATAGATCTCCTTTAATTATATAGCTGAGGTATTGTTAATTAAATGAATTTAATTAATCATTGGATACTTATTCTCTCGATTAAGTATGAAGGTAAATAATTTTTTAATATATTTAATATTTTTTAATATTTAATTAGTCCATATGTAAGTGTTAATTCACATTTTAGGCTTTAAATATTTTATTCTAACAAACAAATATTTCAATTATTTTTTAAGTGTATGGTTATAAATACATCTTATAATAATTTATTGTGTGAATGTTTCCACAGTAGGATACATAATGTAGTTGAGAATTTGTGGAGTCCTGTGTAGAATGATTGAAGAGCCTGACGTTTAGGGTGAACACTTCACCCATCTTCAGAAGGAGTAAGTTTAGCGACTGATAAGAGGAAAACAGACCTTGAATGCTTAAATAGGAAAGATTCAGGTTGAGAATTTCAACGAAGATGAGAAGGAAACCAAAATAGTCGTTGGAGAGGAAAATAAATTAAATTGAAATTGAAATATGTTATCACCAAAATCGTACCTGATTGGCTGTCGATTAGACAACTTCAGTGTAACTATTTCAAACCAATCTTTTGACTGAGGCTTAGCCTCCTCAGCCTGAGAGGGCTCTCTCAAGGGTTAATGATATGGAATAAAGATATATATAGATGGCTAACTCTATAAATTAAGTATTGATTTTGTATATTTGCAGGTTGAAAAGATGAAGGCTAATACTACCATTGAGCTTATGGAGTCAACAAATCAGTAGGTTCAGTGGCAAGGTTTCTTGATATGGAAGTTGAGGAAAATAGGGGTCTTAAACAAAGAAAATTCAATCAATAACATAGGTCAACACAATAATTTCATTACTAAAGGAATTCAGAGCATAAAGTTATGAATTTTGAGTAATAGTAATGAAATCTACTGCTAGTGGTTCAAAGGCAGTTCACTCATAAAACAGAGAAAAAAAAAATCACCTCATTACTAAAGGAAGTCAAAGCACAGGGTTATTAATTCTGAGTAATAGCAATGAGATCTAATTCAAGTAGTTAAACATAACATGTAGATCAATAAAGCATTAAAACCCCATGAGAATCTCAGGTCTATCAAGAAGAAAACCTCTCTACATTACTGATCACAGTCAATTACATAAAGCAACAGCTTTTGCCAAAATGTCTCCAACCCCTATAGAATTCGACCTCCTGCTCTATATATAACATTTACAATATAGGATTCTTTCATCGTCCACTAGAGAATTCGAATTCCCATGCTTTGACACCTATTCTAACCATAAAACATGCTATTAATTGCAAAATGACAGCTAAACTGCTTTTGAAAAGTCTTAATTCTAATAGGACTAAAACTTCTTGAATATGCCTCTAACAACCTTATCTATTCTCTAATTCATGCTTTGACACCTTCTATCCCATGAATTTGAATTTTGATAATGACCATTCACTTAAAATCACCCTGCTGCTGATGATAAAATTGTCCTAGAAATTAGGAAACATGTTTCCTGTTTTTTAGCCCTTTACTTTCATTTTCATCTTCGAGCACTTTGATCATTGATAGATCAGGTTCACATGTGTCATGTTTGCCAAAAATTTCCATAAATGTTTCAATCTTCTAGCTATGCATAAAAATATTTCCAAATTGATGTAAAAAGGTAGAAGATAAGCCTGCGCTACGAAAGTAGCCTGTTTTTGTAGTACATTTTGTAGCTCAGTGTTAAACTTCTCTTTTCAATAATATTTTCACTTGCTTTCTTCAATATAACCTTCACCTATTATATCCATGCTTCCACCAGAAATTTTAAACCAAAAACTCATCAATCTTCCCCCAAAATTTATATGTAAATGTGCAAAAGACTGCTTCAGCAGTTTCGTAGCGTGCTACGAAATTGCTGTGCAAGAAATTTTTTCAAAAAAATATTTAAAATTTATCACTTGGGGATGATTAAAACTTATGAGGATTGTAAATATCTCAAAAGCATAGTATCCTGACCTCAAAACCATGATCTTCATCAAAATTTGTCTTCACCTTTCATCTATGAATTGGTCATTTTTCCTTACTGTTTTTATCTGAAAAAATAGGTGTTGAGACAGAGCTTGTATCTCCTCATACATAATGTATTTTGAAAAAATTAAGGAGTATTTTTTAGGCCATTTTTTCCTGAGCAAAAACCTCGCTTGGTTTTTTGAAATACTTCTCCTGCTATTCACAAATTGTCTTTGAAAACATGTGTAAAACAGGAAAAATCTATTTTCTGAAAATAGGGCTTCAAATAAAGGCTTGTATATCCCAACTGGTAACACTTGTGAGAAAAGTGAGATAGGTTATTGTATCTGGAGAATATTTGAAGAGAAACCTCTTTTATAATTCCGAAACACGTTTCCATTTGGCTAGAAAATAAACTTGAAGTTTGACTACTATACAGCCATGTACAGGACATTTTGTAACATCAGTTCGTAGTGCATTTTAATTTATCACTGGCTCCCACATCCTAATGAATTTGAGGAAACGGAGAGAGGTTTTTTTATTTATATATGTTATAAAGAAAAATTTCTTTCAGTTTTCAAAAATTAGTTTTCCATTTCCCAGAAACCCCCTTGGAAGTTGACTACTAAAACTAGAAAACAGAGTTTTTCTTCATGACTGAAAAAGCTGCTATAGCAGTTTCGTAGTGTGCTATGAAAGTAGCAGTGATTTCGTAGCGAATTTCCTCATTTTTGAACTAGAGGCACTATAAAAGTGTGGATTCTTGGCTAATTGTATAATTTCAAACCGAAACCTAATGGAATTACCCCTAAATGAAAAATATGACTTTTTAATCATGGAATGGACCTAAAAGACTTTATTTGAACTTGAAATATGGCCTTTAAAACTTATGAAACTATGACCTACCCTTGACCAAGACTTAAAATGAATTTTAGACCTACTTAAAATCATGACCAAAAATAGAGTTGACACAATGATGTTTTGAGAATTTTTGGGTGATAACAGTGGCTCCACTTGGGATAGTGTGCCCCTGTGTTACATTAAGAACTAGTAATTCCAGTGAAGCTATCAATTTTTTTGACAAAAAATAGAATAAAATTTGAAATTGAAAAGATTCTCCTCAAGTTCTAATGGCCTTCACCTCAGGCTCAAGCTTGATGATCACTGCAGAAGAACCAACTTTGTACCTACTGAAAAGATGCTCATTCGCCTTTGAGCTTAGTCACACACTCCTACCTACCCTAGCAGCTGCAATTTTCCACTTTAACTCAAGGAACATGAAACTTCCAATGAAGCCAGTCATTTATCTGATTTGACACTTGAATTTTTTGACTGTGCTTGAACCAAAAGTAAACCTGATGCTGAAATGACCAAGCCAACATGAGATGTAACTGATCTTCATAATGTAAATATAACTGGAAAATTGGACTATAGAACCCTTCCATGTAGACAACTATAGGATCAAAGAAGATATGGCCTGTTTAATGATTCTCATGACATTCTGCGACTTTGGACAACTCATCCATGCTTTGATTAATCACATAAGACTTCAATTGTGTGCTTTCAAATTGTTTTTCAAACTGATTTACAAAAACAGTATATTCTTCCTCAATCTCTAAGAAGAAAGGTAGCAACACCCCCTCTTTGTGTTTTGGCATTAAAATCATTTGAAAAGATTGATCTTGGTCATGAATACTATGAGATTGAATTTTATCTTTTGAAACTTGAATGTCCTTTTCAATGTTCTCTGCAACTTCATCCACAAACTGAATCTTATCTTCTGACTTGCACTCAAATGATTTCAGATTAGAAGACAAGGATAAAGAAAAATTTTTACCCACTTCTTCATTAATGTAATCATAATTTGATATAAGTTGATGCAAGAAATGACATGAAGAATCAAATTTTTCCTATACCTGAGGTTTGTAGCAAGTATTTTACAATATTTCCTCTTGCTGTTTGAAATGATTCTTATAATCCTGATGGTCAAAGGATTGAAAAACCTGTTGCAAATTTTCCTCAAACTTAGAGGATGTGACATGATTTTCATAAGTAAACTCCTGTTGGTTTTCATTTTCATATAAGGGAGATATTATCCTTTCTTCTTGGTGTTCTTCTTGTTGATGAAAGGTATTGTCATGAAGGGCTTCTAAAATTTCCTCATCCACGAACTCATCATCTTCATAAAAATTCTCCAAATATTCAATAAAACTCTCAAAGTGTTTACAACGGTCTTTGACCATCAATAAAGAGGGATGACACTCTTTATACGTCTCATAAAATACATCATGGAAATAAACAAGAGAATATAATAAACCATTTTGCAAGCTTTCATACCAAGACCATGCTTTTCCTTCTAAAGTGGCCATAAACATCTTCATGAGACAATCTTTAGGGAACTAAACCTTAAGACTGTGTACATGCATATGGAACCTAACCAAATGAAGAGCATCATTGTCTTTATTTTCATCTTTAAATATTGGAAGATCATCTAACCATTCAACCTTTGGCATAGGATTTGGAAAACCAGGGATATGAGACTGATTCATAGGGGCATACCTAGCATTCATTCTTATAATGGAACTCATCTTGAAACTTCATCTAGCTACTGATCTTCAGGCAATGGAGTCACCTTCCAATTTGATTATTTGATGTGTGGAGTCGCCAAGGTAGATGCAGCCTCAAAAATCTTCCTGAGCTCTTGCTACCTTTAGAAGCTCAGCTTCTTGATTTCTGGAATGAGTAAACATTAGGCTCCCAGTAGATGCACCAAAATGTTATCAACAAAATTGTACCTGATTGGCTGTTGATCAGACAACTTCAGTGTAACTATTTCAAACCAATATTTTGACTGAGGCTTAGCCTCCTCAGCCTGAGAGGGATCTCTCAAGGGTTAATGATATGGAATAAATATATAGATAGATGGCTAACTCCATAATTTAAGTATTGATTTTGTATATTTGTAGGTTGAAAAGATGAAGGCTAATACTACCATTGGGCTTATGGAGTCAACAAATCAGTAGGTTCAGTGGAAAGGTTTCTTGATATGGAAGATGAGGAAAATAGGGGTCTTAAACAAAGAAAATTCACTCAAGAACATAGATCAACACAATCATTTCATTTCTAAATGAAGTTAGAGCATGAAGTTATGATTTCTGAGTAATAGTAATGAAATCTACTGCTAGTGGTTCAAAGGAAATTCACTCATAAAACACAGAAAAACACAGTCACCTCATTACTAAAGGAAGTCAGAGCATAAGTTTATAAATTATGAGTAATAGAAATGAGATCTACTGCAAGTAGTTAAACATAATAGGTAGATCAATAAATCATTAAAACCCCATGAGAATCTCAGGTCTGTCAAGAAGAAAACATCTCTGCATCACTGATCACAGTCAATTACATATTTGACAAAAAGTATCAAAATCCTATATAATTCGACCTCCTTCTCTATATAGAACATTTACAATATAGGATTCTTTCATCCTCCACTAGAGAATTCGAATTCCCATGCTTTGACACCTATTTTAACCATAAAACATGCTATTAATTGCAAAATGACAACTAAACTTCTTTTGAAAATTCCTAATTCTAATAGGAATAAAACTTCTTGAATATGCCTCTAACAACCTTATCTATTCTCTAATTCATGCTTTGACACCTACTATCCCATGAATTCGAATTTTGATGCTGAGCATTCACTTAAAGTCACCCTGTTGCTAATGATAAAACTGTCCTAGAAATTAGGAAACATGTTCCCTGTTTTTTAGCCCTTTACTTTCATTTTCATCTTCGAGCACTTTGATCATTGATAGATAAGGTCCACATGTGTCATATTTGCCAAAAATTTCCATAAATCTTTCAATATTCTAGCTGTACAGAAAAATATTTCCAAAATGATGTAAAAAGGTAGAAGATAAGGTTGTGCTACGAAAGTAGCCTGTTTTCGTAGTAAATTTTGTCGCTCAGTGTTAAAATTATCTTTTAAATCACATTTTTACTTGATTTATTCAATATAACCTTCAACTATTATATCCATGCTTCCACCAGCAATTTTAAACCAAAAACTCATCAAACTTCCCCCAAAATTTATATGTAAATGTGCAAAAAACTGCTTCAGCAATTTTGTAGCGCGCTACGAAACTACTGTGCAAGCAGATTTTTCAAAAAAATCTTCAAAATTTATCACTTTGGGATGCTTAAAACTTATGAGGATTGTAAATATCTCAAAAAAATAGTATCCTAACCTCAAAAACATGATCCTCATCAAAATTTGTCTTCACCTTTCATCTATGAATTGGTCATTTTGCCTTACTGTTTTTATCTGAAAAATATGTGTTGAGACAGAGATTTTATCTCCTCATCCATAATTTATTTTGAGAAAATGAAGGAGGCTTTTGTAGGCCATTGTTTCTTGAACAAAAACCTCTCTTGTTTTTTTGAAATACTTCTCCTGCTGCTCAAAAATTGCCTTTGAAAAACATGTGTAAAACAGGAAAACTCTGTTTTCTGAAAATAGGGCTTCAAAGAAAGGCTTGTATCTCCCAACTAGTAACACTTGTGAGAAAAGTGAGATAGGTTATTGTATCTGGAGATTTTATGAAGAGAAATTTCTTTTATAATTCCAAAAAAAATTTCCATTTGGCCAGAAACGGAACTTGAAGTTTGACTACTAAACAACCATGTACAGGACATTTTGTAACAACAATTTAGTAGCGCATTTTAATTTATCAATGGCTCCCACCTCCTAATTAATTTTAAGAAAATGAGAGACGTTTTTGTATTTAGATATATTAGGAAGAAAAACGTCTTTTATTTTTCAAAAATTAGTTTTTGGTTGCCCAGAAACCCCCTTGAAAGTTGACTACTAAAACCAGAAAACAAAGTTTTTCTTCATGACTGAAAAAGCTGCTACAGTAGTTTCGTAGCGCGCTACGAAAGTAGCAGTGCTTTCGTAGCACATTTCCTAATTTTTGAACTAGAGGTGCTATGAGAGTGTGGATTCTTGGCTAATTGTAGAATTTCAACCCGAAACCTAATTGGAGGAAGGGAATTCTAATTCTGATTTCTTGGATTTTTACATTGATTTAGAGAAGAAGGATGGATATTTCTAAGGATAGTAAAGTATTTTAAACATTAAATGAGGTTAGTTAAGGACATAGTTCTGATTGGAGAAATAAAATTGTGATTTTGATTTCGTGGATTTTTACATTTATTTAGGGAAGAAGGATGGATATTTCTAAGCATAATAAAGTTCAACGTACTAATTCTATTATAAGATGCCTTCAAAGCCATGCCTTTTAGAAACCCTTAAATCTATATTTACACTTAAAGTCTCTATTTGTTAGAGTGATCATTTCACTTGGTCTTAAAAAACATTGAGTATGTTGATTATTTACTTATCTGATAAAAAAAAAAAGAATATTAATTACAAAATAATTGATTAATTTCATATAATTAAAAATACCATATCAAGGAATGTAAAAACTATAAATTAAAATGAGAGAATTAAATGAAAATATAAATTTGACTTAAATGAAAGATCAACCTATTTTATATTAGATTTTTGTTATGTTTAATATTATTTTCCTTTATACCTTTAGGGGCAGCTCAATTTTATATTGTCATGTTATGAAGTATTATGTAAACTATAAGATTCAAAGCTTTTGAAAAATACAAAAACTATGGCCAAAAGGTGATATCTCATGTTTATTCCCCTAATTTTTACAACAAAAATGGAGGAGCAGACATGGCACTCAAATTACTCACAAATCAATTCATTTATTGCTCACAACACAAAATTACAAGCCACATAAATGGTGCTCATGAGATCCAACATATTTCAAACAAGGATAATATTGTTGAGAAAATCTCTCAACGAAAATCCAACAACCAACAGCCCAATCCTACCTATTTACTAATGTAAGAATTATTTCCAAGTTCCCCTTTTAATGCTTACTTTTACATCATTACAAATATTATTACATGAAACATAAATTACATTTAGTGTCATCTGTCTCACTGGTCTTCCTCGGCACTACCCCCACTCTAAAGTCTTCTGGACAGCGTTGTTTTCACCACCACAATCTTTGAGCTTCCCAGTCAACTCATTTAAGACCTAACTTCCTCTAACCATCCTTGATGAACTTTGTATAATTGTCGTTTCTCGATCTTCCGAAGGAAAATATTGATACTAGACCACCCTATGGACAAACTCCTATATATCAAAATGAAGCGAAGTACCTTTAAATAGTTTTAGAGGTGAGTTGTCTGAGTATTGGGAATATTCTTCAATCAATTATGCAACTAACCTTTGTACATACATGGATCTCATAACATAAGTAATTGATGCTCTTGAAGCCTGAAGCACAACAAGACCCATAAGCATATAACAGATTCACACAATCAAATTAGCCATACGTTCTCTTGGCATGGAAGAATGTGGATAACGACTAATTTAATTATATTCATCTATTAATCAATTGATTCTACACGTTTTACATTTAACACTGTTAACACCAGAAAATCGTACAAGCAAAAGACATTAGAAAATTCCAAGCATCAGTACAAATCAATATTTGCAAGTAGAAATACATTATGAAGGGCACAAATTTAAAAAATTTCTAAGGTTAAATGAGAAATTGGAGGACAATGCACCAACAATAGAGAATTTTTTCGCGTAGCACGCACATTCCTTCGATATTCGTGTGGTATTGGGGATGGCGAAAAGTCACTATCTGATACCACTTCTCACACTTCCGAAAGTTGATTCTTTATCAATGAGAGTTAAGGAAAACTGACTTGAGGTCACCCTAAAGTTATGCAGCCCTCAAATGAATATATTGTCCTACTCTTGAGTCATTATCACTCTTGGGCCAAGAGAGGGAAGAGGAGTTCCAAAATTTCTATATAAACAAGCCATGGGAAGAGCAAAGGATGAGACATTGTAATGTTGGACAAATTGCTACCATAACAACATCAACTTTCAATTGTTGAAGCAAAAGGATTCAAGGCACTAGCATGTTGGCCATCCAACATCCTAGTGAAGAAGGGAAATCCACCATTGGAGAGTTGTCACATTCCTTTTGAGAGATGGAGGAGAAGCTTGCAAGGAAACCAAGGAAAGGGGCCCCTTTGCTGAGAGTATTTGAGCTCCATAGCTCAAAGGACTCATTGCAAGTGTGTTAGAATTGCATTCTTCTTACTACCAGCAACCAAAAAACAGAGTGTTCTCCATTATTGTATTGGTTTGTTTGTTCCATTTGAGATTATTGTCTTGTGTGTTTCGTTTTGAGCTTATGTTATTGTATGCATTACTTCCATTATGAGTTTTTCTTTACTTTGTTTTCAGTCTGTACATTAACATCACCATAATATTCACTATGATATTTTCAGGAAACAACCTACTGCTAAAGAGGTGTCTTTTGGTACACTAGTGTGAAAAAAACACTACAATAGGATTGGCAACTCCGCTAGTTTCTTTTTTTTGGTTTAGCAATTTTTTTTGCAGGACCTCCTCTCTACATAACTAACTACAGGGTACTTAGGACCTTTCTGTGAATTATTCAGGACATCCTGTGCCTATTCTAAGAGGCATAGAGCTTCTTTTCTTTCCTTTTTCTTGACAACGCGCCATTCTCTGAGACAGATGTGGTGTCGCGCATGTATTTAAAAAACACACATGGTATTCCAAAAAATCAAGAAGCCTTGTATTTTTTCAAATTTTCAGGTGACTGACAACACATAATGAATTTCTTTCACCACTTCTCTGCATTTTTCTATTTTTTAGGTTGACTAGTTGTTATACTAACTATAATTAGTGGAGTAATTAGTGTTATATTTGTTTTTTACATTTGCAAAAACACACATAACTTAACTAGGGGGAAGACTAAGTGGCCAAATTCCACACCTACTTTTCAAACTATTTTTCTAAATTTTATGCAGAACACATAGTTTAATTAGTAAAAGAGTAAGTGGCCTATTATCCATGAATCTTGTTACTTAATAAGCTATTTTTTCATTTTCATTAGGCTTAGGACTAGGTTCAAAGTGTCAGTAAAGAAAGCAAGCAATCTCTACTTCCCTTGCACCTCTTGGTGAACCTGGGCTTTCATATGAACACTTTCTCAAATCATTTTGAACTACCATATCCATTTAGTTCTACATAGTCTAATTAGCAGAACTGTAAGAGACCCATTATCCACAAATCATTTCATTTTGCAAGGAATAAACAAAACAAATAGTGTAACTAGAGGGATATAGTAAAGGATCATCGCATATCCACATATTATCACACTTTTTGTTTGTTCACATAAACCACACACTAAGCATTAGTAAGCTTTGATTTAAAATGCATCCATATTTTGGGGCTTTTATTCTTAGCTTACATTTTCTTACAATTGCACATCCTAAATAAATTTAAGACTCTTAAAAACAATCATAACTTGAACCCACTAAAATCTCCCCACAAGGGCCACAAAATAAGTTATATTTCAGGTTAAGACCATTGCGGGTAGGCATCCAATAAGCCGCCATGGTCATTTTACATTTTGAAACATATAAGTTGACTGTTTAGGAAGCTTAAAATCCCTCTATCGGCCCATAGAAAAATATTTCCTGAGAATTATAGAGACCCGATTCAAATGGAGTTTGACTTAGGTCTAGTGCGTGCGGTACTATTTAGGGCTACCCGACACATCTAATGCTCGATACTTGTAATTGACTACCAAGAAGATAAAGACTAATAATTTCACGTCGGACAAATGTAATTTAGTGGCCAAAATTTAGGGCATCCTTTCCCTATAGGTGATAGTGCGGGAAGCACTAGATCCTCATTACCATTACCCTGGTTGATTCTTTGGCTACTGGAAGGTGTCGCTAGTTCTTTCGGGACTTTGGAACCATTACCCATCAAAAGACATCTTTGCAAGGCCTAGTTACTTTGAGAGTGGTAAGGATGATTAGGTTTATATAGTATTTTTATCATATCAAAAATAAAAACCTTTCCGTTTTTGCTTGGTTTTATGTATGTGATTATATTTCATTGACAAAAATATTCTCCTCTCCAAATTTTACAAATAAAATCGACACCATAGGGGACCCTGTTAGCCACCCATAAAATTTGTTATAGCAAAAGGTGGCCAAGAATTTTTGAGCCTTCAAGGAACAAATTTTATTGCTAAAAAGTTTTGGCTCTTGAAGACTCTTGCAGGCCTCATGCCTCTGTCCAAATCTTCATTTGCTACTGTTCCTATTTTATACTCAAAATTTCTGTTGTTTCCATGAGTGAAAAACTGCGGCAAAATCATCATTTTTTCCCCTTCCTCCACTCAAAACTAACCTTCATTTTCTTCCCCTTTTTCTCCATAAAACTCCTCTATTTTCATGATCCCTCTTCTTACCTTCATGAAAATCATTTTTTACAAGGTTGAGAACTCACTTTTTAGCCTTACCGAAACTCCCAAATCCATTGAAAACTCTGAAAAAATTCATAAAAAACAAGTTTTTATTACTAAGGACTTAAGCCCCCTTGGGCTAAGTCTTTAAACCATTTCCTCCACATGCCCACACCCTGGAACCAGGCACTAGGCCCACAAGGTGCTTAATCGCATCGCAAATATCGAAGTGCACAGGTCTTTTGCCATGTTTCGAAAGTTCCGATGTGATTAGCCCTCTGTTTCACAACCTCCGATCATATTATTTTTTCATACAAACCGTGGGCCCGAAATTGGGTGCTAAATCATTGTGAAAATCCATTCCCGATCACCTTTTTTATTTTGTAAAGTCATAAAACCCATTTATCCAAAGTTTTGATCTAATGTGCCAAAGTCACGTGTTAAATGAAAATGGTTAGATTAAAAAGACCCGATCGCGCAATTGCATCGGAGAAATTCACAAATGGGTTGATTGAAAGACCCGCATCAAACTTTACGATGCGATTGGGTCATATATACATAAAATCTACCCCCCCCCCCCTGCCTTTCTACTCCATATAACTTTCACCCGGGACCAAGTGTTAAAGATCCCAAGGCGCTCAAATCGCATCGCAAAATTCCAATGGGTTGATTGAAAAGCCCGAGCCTGACGCTCTGATTGCGATTAGCTCTTTGATATATATGCCCCGGGCCCATCATGTTCCATATAACGGCCCCATAGTCAGGTGCCTATCCACTTCACCAAAACCAAAAACTTCGTATAAAATTAAACTTTGGGTTTTATAAAGTTTTAAAGGGTTTTCCGTCGGTTCGCTTTCAAACCAATCCTCGCCGTTGATCATAATCCGATCACACGGCCAGCGCTCAATCACATCGGAGTTTTTCATCGCATGCCTTTGTTTTCTCCCTCTGATCGGCTAACCCTCTGATTCATTCTCCACCGCTGATCTAATCTTTAGATCAACGGTCTGCGCTACATCGCATCTCATTTTTCAATCGGTGCCTTTGTCTGTTCCTCCCGATCGGCCATCCCTCCGATTCGTTTTACACCGTTGATCTGGTCCTCAGATCAACGGTTCACGCTACATCGCATCACAAATTTACATCGGCGCCATTTGAGTGTTGCCCTCGATTGCGATCCTCCGATTGGATCTGGACCGTCCACGTGTCCAGATTGGACGGTCCCAAATCATTCCCGTGTTATTTTATCGCCCTCTGCCTTTTTCCAAAAGGTTTTCGAATCAATTGCCACCGTTGATCATTGCTCAATCAACGGTTCCATTTTATTCTTCCCCTACTCTCCTATTTAACCTCTTCTACGCAGATCTCCACCGTTGGATGCTGCCATCCAACGGCTACGCTCTTCCCTCTGCCTTCTGAAGCAGGTTTTCCAAATAAACGCAGGATTTTATAATTATTGTTTGTATTTGCAGGGATTAATGGTTTTCCATTGTAATTAAAGAGAAAGGCTGAAGGTCGGGAATGACGATTCCCATGCCCTCGATTCATAAAGTGAAACCGTTCGCAGGGCTCTACTCCATGTCTCGTCATTGCATCATGAGGCAGTGATGCCATATGAGACCAGCGTGGCCCTGCACATTGACAAGACACTATGTTATTAAATCATGATGTAAAGAGTATCAGTATTGAAGACAGAGCACATTAGAATAGAATATTGAAGACAGATTTTGGAATTACGGCTAAGAATGATTATCAAAAGCCTAATTCCCAGAATTAAAACACAATTAAAGGAACATCATAAGTGTTTAACAGATAGAAAGGCCTCCACTGCCACATTTGAGGTGAATTGATTCCTCCCAGATACCATAAGTGCCACATGTGCCTCAAATCATTCAAAACAGAGGCCGAAGTTATTGATCAAATGAAGATATTTGCCTCAGCACATCCAGAGAGTTACTTATGCAAGGAAATTAAATGCTAAAAATATTTGTAGAGTTACTCCAAACATGACACATAGCCTTAAAGTCAATAAAATCTCCCACCGAGCTTAATTCATAAATGTAAAACAATTAATACAGACAAAATGTTTGTAAACTTCTCCATCGAGCCCCTCAAAGGCCGAGAAGTCTTGAATTTGTATTAATTGTCCTGAGAGATATTTTATCAGGTCTCACCTCCTCATTCTTCTATAAATACTTCTGTAGAATATGAGAAACTGTTGGTTGTTGAATTTTGAAATACATTTCAGCTTAAAATTCTAATTATAAATAGTGTTCACTGGCCCTTGGAGCTCTGCTTGTGATAGATAAGTTAGGTTGAGACGAGTAGATGATTGCTAAACTAAAGCATTGGACTTAAAGCTGTAACTGGTTTGGAGCATCAATACAAGCTGATTTATGGGATCCTGGTCTATGTTGACAGTGATGTTTTTCTCATTGTAACTTGTTATTTTGTTTCTATTTCCACTGTGTTCATCTTCTCTTATAAAGAACAACATGCATAGAGTTAGGACCTACTGTATATTAGTACCCTTCTCTGACTGAAAATCTCTATTTACATGTTTTGTTCCAATCTGTATTATTTAGGAATGATTTAATTCAGTTTAAGCATAAGAATGTTGGCGTTCCCTCGTCTTATTTCCTTAGCTCAATATTATTCTCGAATGTTATGTTTAGTATTAGTTAAGTAGAGATGAACTATGGAAGATATGGTGTGCCCCGGTCCTAGTTTTATCCCCAAATACTGTCTAAATGTTTCCCTTGGAATGTGTTAAAAGTTGGCTAGTTTAGAAGTACTTACCAGATCTTAGGCCATTCTGTGTTATCTTTGTGTTTGTCTTGAAAGTAACCAAGTAAAGAAGAGCTAGGAGAGGATTTGTGGTGAGCCCGGCCCACTAGTTTCTACTCCAACAGTTGCCTTCAAGTTTCCATTTGTTTTAAAATGTTTTCTATTGAAAGTGTATCAAAGGCTGGCTAGTTTAAAAGTACTCACCATATCCTAGTTTACTTTTATGTTTTTCTTGAGTCTATGTCAAAGGCTGGCTAGTTCAGAAGTACTTACCAGATCCTGGGCTACTCTTTGTTCCTCATCTGTTTAATTATCCTCTTATTGTACCATTTCATTCCATAAATCAAACTTCAAAGAGGTCCTTAGACATAGATGATTTTCCCCATGGACCACTCTTGCCTCTTGCTGTTCCAATTAAATCCTATTATGACTCCATAGCCCAATGGACTAAAACCTGCAATTATCTATCTTTTTGGCCGAAGCTTACTCTCATTGCTTGCAACTTCTCACCTTTGAAACTCTTTCCATTTAGGATTTTCCCTCAAACAGTAATCATGCTCAACCATCCAAAAACAAAAAAAACCCTCGGCCTTCATAACTAGCCTAACATCATTACCCCAAACTTCAAAGAAAAATCCTTCTTTGCACTTATTGGAGAGATCCCTCTCCGAATTCAGGAGGGCTAGATCCTAGAATCCTATAGTGGTTGAAACGATATTGTTTCTATGATTGGACTTTGCCAATCTTGTTAATTACAGATTCCTAACATTTCTGGCGACTCCGCTGGGGATTTTTTGAGTTCATAGTTTCTTGGCCAGCTTTTATAGACTCTTTAGTTTTCCATACAACCACAGAAACTCAGAAAAACCCAAAAATATTTCAGATTGGAATTCAATAAACATGGTGGTGGACCATAAAACCTTTTACCTCCAAAAGAGCTAAAAACTTCCACTTGGCGACTGCACAATCCTTAAAAGACCTTAAGACTCCACTAGGGAGAACCCTTATCATCATAATATCATTCAAACTTAGTTAGAGGATTGTAGGATTTAAATTTGTAAAAAAGACTAGTTAACCTCTCAAAGATTGTCATACCTGGTTGAACTTTTCTTTTTTATTTTGGGTCTGAAAAACACAGCATAGTGGCTCCTAGAAATATTCACACTAGAGCTCATCTTGACCCTGATCGACCTGAGATAGTTGATAACCTAGAAAGTATCCTTAGGAAGTCTCCTAAGATAAAATTATTAGCTGTTTTTAGATCACCCTTGAGAGCTAATTCAATTCCTGAAAATATTGCAGCTCCACAAGAAACACATGGTGGTGGAACCATAAAACATTTTACCTCCTTACGAGCTAAAAATTTTCCACCTGGCGACTCCACACTCTGAAACTCCCAGAATACCAAATGACTCCACTGGTAGAAGACCCTGAACTGATTGAATAGACACAGTGACCTCTTTCTTGATTTACAAACATGATTCCAAGGATACAACGAAGGTATGCCCCAATGAGTAGAGATCATATCCCTGGGTTTCCACATAAGATGCCCAAGGTGGATTGGGATGACAACCTACCTGTTTTTCGAGGTGAAAAGTTCGATGACCCTCTATTACATCTCATCAAATTTCATATACATGTATGGAGGTTAAAAGTTGAATGGCATGAAGATTGCCTAATGAAAATGTTCATGTTAACATTAGAAGGAAAAGCTAGGGATTGGTATGAATGCTTAAGATCTAGTATTTTTTTTTCTTTAAGAGACCTTGAATATGTGTTCAATGAGAACTATAAAGAAAAAACTACATCATTATCATTGGGTGCAATATATTATGATCCATCACAAAACATCACCCAACACATTATATATAATGATGAAGCTTTGGAAGAGATGCATCTTGAAGATCTTTTAACAGCCATTCATGAGTTTAATATCTTATTGAAAAATTATAAAAATATAGATGAATCACTTGATGAAGAAAACAAAAAATAAATAATGGACATTCCTCAAGATATCCCTGAAAACTCAAATATTGATTCATCATCCCTTGTAGCTAAGGCTCAAGAAGACATCCAGCCTCAAAATCAGTCTTCACAAGAGACAGAGAACTTCTATACTCATGTTCAAAGGAACATAGAAACATCTTCCCCTTTGACATAAAAAGAGATAGATCAAACTATTTCTAAACGATCAGTCTCTGAAAATTTCTGTAAAATAAATGCTCTTGCCCATTCACACAGCGAACTTTGTTGTACAGATTTAGAAAGTTCTTTTGTAGATCAGAATGAAGAAGGACCTACTGATGACCCAATATGTTCGAATGACGAAATTGTTTATTCAGATGATTTTCCGAATTTCGATAAGTCTGATGATGATGATGAGTTTCAAGCATAAATTAATCACGCAGGGAAACTCGCGTTCGATTGGTGTTATGAGTTTCACCATCGCCAACTTGAAAGTAGAAATCACCCATTTCAATCCATCACAAAAATATTTCACATAATTGGGAATCAACAGTCTTGCAACTCGAAGGGTGAAGAGTTGAGCAATAAAGAAATTTTTGAGCAAAAGGAGTTTTCTCTTGAAAAAGAGGAAACCTTTAAATACTCCCTTGATCGAGAATATAATAATCTCTTCACAGAGTTCAGTTCACTGAATCCAAGCATACTAGGGTTACAAGAGGAAAACACTACCAAATATGATGAATCCTCTAGTTCAGATAATGAAAAAGATGAGGGAGAAAAATAAATACCAGACTATCCTGCTGTGGATATACCATCTTCCCAAGAAGAGACTTCTCCCTTCATTAATGTCAAAATGTCATCCAAAGAACCTGAATGTATATTAGAAGCAAGCATATATTTAGACAAAGAAAAAATTTCACTCTTTGCTATTGTGCAGGTTAAGGATGACGATACTTCCAAGCTACATACTGAAGAGATAGTCCTCAAAGTTGATGTCTTGGAAGTAGATAATCTACCAATTGTGGAGGACCAAAAGGAAGAGAACATTCATATTTTCTTTGTTGATCCTTTGGAAGAGTGTGTGGAAGTCCTGACTGGCTAAAATTATCAAGCAGTGATCCTTTGCAAGAGCCAGAGACATGAAAAGTTGTCACCTCCTGTGATAGTCTTGGTATTGAAGGTTAATCTTCAATATGTTATATGGATACCTCTGACAAGCATCTAGAGTTTCTTCTTCTTCTTGACATTACTCAGCTGGCTGCATTGGCATTTTTGTATCATATGAATATGTAAATACTCCATGTTTAGAATAGGCTATATAGGAATGTCAATAAAGCTCAGTGTTGAGCAGTTAGATAGTTGTTGATTTTTGTCTCCGAAGAAAAATAAAAATAAAAAACAATAAAAGAAAGAAAAGAGGACAGATTGTGAAAATAAGAAAGGTAAAACCCCATACCAAAAAGAGAAACAAATATGAAAGTGAGCATGCTTAAATGCCACTCCTTAAAGACACACTTCTAGTTAGTCAAACAGCCTAATATTGACTAATTAGTTTTAAATTTACTGCTGATAGGATAGTGAATTCGATTTGCCAAACTGTTTAATCTTGGCTTATCAGTAGGTAGATTAGGCTAGAAATTAAAGGTTCAAACATGCTCAAAATCTGAACCTAAGTTTCCAAAAAGAATTGACTCCAATCTATTTCAAATTCTGAGTCAAAATAGAGGTAAATCTGGTTCTAATCAGCTCAAAATCTGAACCAGTCCGACAAAGAAAGAACAGCTCAAACAAAATTCAAAACAGATTTGTAAAAGAGATGAAGGAAGTGCTTTGAATTTTCAAATCTTAAGCCTTCCATTTTGATTTAATTTTCTGCAAAATAATATCTATGTGCAGCTTGTTTGTTATGCCATAGACCAGCATCAAGTTAGACTGTTCAATCCTGACTTGTATGATTTTCAATTTCTGTTGTAGAAATTAGAGAATAAATTCTGTTGGATAGTTTAATCCCAACAGATAATAGATTAGGCAAAGAATCATATGGGCTCAACTGTTTAATCTGAGTCCATGGAGAAATAAGGAGTAGAAATAGATTATATTTCCTGCTTTCAAAAGAATAAAATGTTGTAAAAGAGTTTTCCAATCCAAGTGCACTCTAATGAAGAAAAAATGTTAGATCTGTAGGATTGGGTTGGTAGAAAGCTTGTAGATGAAAGATCTATTGTTTTCATGGAGGCTAATATGTTTCAAAGCAAGATCATCCCAGCAAAGGAAGGGTAGCCCAATGGATCAGGCACAGGTCAGCCTCCCAGAGAACATAATGGATGTGGCACAGGTAAGCCTCTTAGAGAATGCAACTCTAAAGTTCTTGATGCCTTCAAGAAGGCACCATCCCCAAGTGGAGCCACTATTAGCCACCTATAAAATTTGTTATAGCAAAAGGTGGCTAAGAATTTTTGAGCCTTCAAGGAACAAATTTTATTGCTAAAAAGTGTTGGCTCTTGAAGACTCTTGAAGGCCTCATGCCTTTTTCCAAAATCTTCATTTTCTACTGTTCCTATTTTATACTCATAATTTCTGTTGTTTCCATGAGTGAAAAACTGCTGCATAATCATCATTTTCCCCCCTTCCTCCACTCAAAACTAACCTTCATTTTTATCCCCTTTTTCTCCATAAAAATCCTCTATTTTCATGATCCCTCTTCTTCCCTTCATAAAAATCATTTTTTACAAGGTTGAGAACTCACTTTTTAGCCATACCAAAACCCCTAAATCCATTGAAAACTCTGAAAAAATTCATAAAAAACAAGTTTTTATTACTAAGGACTTAAGCCCCCTTGGGCTAAGTCTTTAAACCATTTCCCCCACATGCCCACACCCTGGAACCAGGCGCTAGGCCCACAAGGTGCTTAATTGCATCGCAAAGATCCAAGTGCGTAGGTCTTTTGCCATGTTTCGAAAATTCTGATGCGATTAGCCCTCTGTTTCACAACCTCGGATCATATTATTTTTTCATACAAACCATGGGCCCGCAATCAGGTGCTAAATCATTGTGAAAATCCATTCCCAATCACCTTTTTTCTTTTGTAAGGTCATAAAACCCATTTATCCAAAGTTTTGATCTAATGTGCCAAAGTCACGTGTTAAATGAAAATGGTTAGATTAAAAAGACCCGATCGCACAATCGCATCGGAGAAATTCACAAATGGGTTGATTGAAAGACCTGCATCAAACTTTCCGATGTGATTGGGTCATATATACATAAACTCTGCCCCCCCACCTTTCTACTCCATATAACTTTCACGGGGGACCAAGTGTTAAAGATCCCAAGGTGCTCAAATCGCATCGCAAAATTCCAATGGCTTGATTGAAAAGCCCGAGCCCAGCGCTCTGATTGCGATTAGCTCTTTGATATATATGCCCCGGGCCCATCATGTTCCATATAAAGGCCTCGCAGTCGGGTGCCTATCCACTTTAGATGTATAAAACCCGCCCCCAAAACCAAAAAATTCGTATAAAATTAAACTTTGGGTTTTATAAAGTTTTAAAGGGTTTTCTGCCGGTTCGCTTTAAAACCAATCCCCGCTGTTGATCGTAATCCGGTCACACGGCCAGTGCTCAATCGCATCGGAGTTTTTCATCGCATGCCTTTGTTTGCTCCCCCCGATCGGCTAACCCTCCAATTCATTCTCCACCGTTGATCTAATCCTTAGATCAACGGTCCGCGCTACATCGCATCGCATTTTTCAATTGGTGCGTTTGTCTTTTCCTCTCGATCGGCCATCCCTTTGATTCGTTTTCCACCGTTGATCTGGTCCTCAGATCAATGGTTCATGCTACATCACATCGCAAATTTACATCGGCGCCATTTTAGTGTTTCCCCCCATTGCGATCCTTCGATTGGATCTAGACCGTCCACGTGTCCAGATCGGACGGTCCCAGATCATTCCCATGTTATTTTATCGCCCTCCTCCTTTCGCCAAAATGTTTTCGAATCAATTGCCACCATTGATCATTTCTCGATCAACGGTTCCATTTTATTCTTCCCCTTCTCTCATATTTAACCTCTTCTACACAGATCTCCAATGTTGGGTGCTACCATCCAATGGCTACGCTCTTCCCTCCGCCTTCTGAAGAAGTTTTTCCAAATAAATGTAGGGTTTTATAATTATTGTTTGTATTTTGCAGGGATTAATGGTTTTCCATTGTAATTAAAGAGAAAGGCCGAAGGCCGGGAATGACGATTCCTGCGCCCTTGATTCATAAAGGGAAACTGTTCGCAGGGCTCTACTCCATGTCTCGTCATTGCTTCATGAGGTAGTGATGCCATACGAGCCCAGCTTGGCCCTGCACATTTACAAGACACTGTGTTATTAAATCATGATTTAAAGAGTATCAGTATTAAAGACAGAGCACAACAGAACAGAATATTGAAGACAGATTTGGGAATTACGGCTAAGAATGATTATCAAAAGCCTAATTCCCAGAATTAAAAAACAATTAAAGGAACATCATAAGTGTTTAATAGACAGAAAGGCCTCCACTGCCACATTTGAGGTGAATTGATTCCTCCTAGCTACCATAAGTGCCACCTGTTCCTCAAATAATTCAAAACAGAGGCCGAAGTTATTGATCAAATGAAGATATTCACCTCAGCGCAGCTAGAGAGTTACTTCTGCAAGGAAATTAAATGCTAAAAATATCTGCAGAGTTACTCCAAACATGACACAGAGCCTTAAAGTCAATAAAAGCTCCCACTGAGCTTAATTCATAAATGTAAAACATTTAATACAAACAGAATGTTTGTAAACTTCTCCATCGAGCCCCTCAAAGGCCGAGAAGTCTTGAATCTATATTAATTGTCCTGAGGGATATTTTATCAGGTCTCACCTCCTCATTCTTCTATAAATACTTCTGTAGAAGATGAGAAACTGTTGGTTGTTGAATTTTGAAATACATTTGAGCTTAAAATTCTGATTGTAAATAATGTTCACTGGCCCTTGGAGCTCTGCTTGTGATAGATAAGTTAGGCTGAGACGAGTAGATGATTGCTAAACTAAAGCATTGGAATTAAAGTTGTAACTGGTTTGGATCATCAATACAAGCTGATTTATGGGATCCTAGTCTATGTTGACAGTGATGTTTTTCTCATTGTAACTTATTATTTTGTTTATGTTTCCACTGTGTTCATATTCTCTTATAAAGAACAACATGCATAGAGTTAGGACCTACTGTATATCAGTACCCTTCTCTGACTGAAAATATTTATTTACATGTTTTGTTCCAATATGTGTTATTTAGGAATGATTTAATTCAGTTTAAGCATAAGAATTCTAGCGTTCCCTCGTCTTATTCCCTTAGCTAAATATTATTCTCAAATGTTATGTTCAGTATTAGTTAAGTAGAGATGAACTATGAAAGATATGGTGTGCCCTGGTCCTAGTTTTATCCCCAAAGACTGTCTGAATGTTTCCCTTGGAATGTGTTAAATGCTGGCTATTTTAGAAGTACTTACCAGATCTTGGGCCATTCTGTGTTATCTTTTTGTTTGTCTTGAAAGTAACCAAGTAAAGCAGAGCTAGGAGAGGATTTGTGGTGAGCCCATCCCGCTAGTTTCTACTCCAACAGTTGCCTTCAAGTTTCACTTTGTTTTAAAATGTTTTCTATTGAAAATGTATCAAAGGCTAGCTAGTTTAAAAGTACTTACCAGATCCTAGTTTACTTTTATGTTTTTCTTGAGTCTATGTCAAAGGCTAGCTAGTTTAGAATTACTTACCAGATCGTGGGCTGCTCTTTGTTCCTCATCTATTTAATTCTCCTTCTTATTGTACCATTTCATTCCATAAATCAAACTTCAAAGAGATCCTTAGACATAGATGACTTGCCCCATGGACCACTCTTGCCTCTTGCTGTTCCAATTAAATCCTATTATGAATCTATAGACCAATGGACTAAAACCTGCAATTATCTATCTTTTTGGCCAAAGCTTACTCTCATTGCTTGCAACTTCTCACCTTTGAAACTCTTTCCATTTAGGATTTTCCCTCAAACAGTAATCATGCTCAACCATCCAAAAAAAAAAAAAAACCCTCGGCCTTCATAACTAGCCTAACATCATTACCCCAAACTTCAAAGACAAATCCATATTTGCACTTATTAGAGAGATCCATCTCCGAATTCAGGAGGGCTAGATCCTAGAATCCCAAAGTGGTTGAAACGATGTTGTTTCTACGATTGGACTTTTCCAATCTTTCTAATTACAAATTCCTAATAGACCCAATGGATTCCCATCGATCTAGACGTATTTTGATCCTCCCCGCATTGGTAGGAGGAGTTTCGGGATTCCCTCCATTCTAGCATAGAGGACATCATGCTGCCACCATTATAGGATCTTCCTTTATCGAGGAAACTTTGATTGGAACCCCACAAGGGTCATTAGTCAGCACACCAGTCATAACCCCGCAAGGGCCACCGAATGCTACCCCCTTAGGAAGCACTCATACCACCCCTCATAACAAAAACCAAGGTACTATTCCTTAAGAATCTCAACAAAGGATCCCTGTGTACATACATGTTCCAACCATGGTGGTCAACTCACAATTACCTTTCTTAGCATCATTAAATCTACCAGATATAAGTAAGTTCAAAAATTAACCCATCAACCATAACGTTAATTGGCCACCCATGCCCACTAAGCTCCCTTCAGATATTCCAAAATTTTAAGGAAAGAAAGAGGAATACCTAAGGAAACATAGCATGAATTGTCACATGTGGTGTTCATCAAATAGTATCATAGATGATACCATTCGGATAAGAATGTTTTAACGCACCCTTACAGGGCCTACATCAAAATGGTATGTTGACTAGTCATTTGTGTCACATGGAACCTTTAGTGATTTAGCAACAACGTTCCTCACCTGTTTCTAGCTACCGATCATCATGATTCAGGGATGGAACTCCTCACCCATTTTAGAAAAACTCCCACCATTCACATATCTGACCACATCCACAAATAGAGAAGACGTCGTAGCTTGTGTAAAGCTAATCGCAACGATATAGTTCTCCTGGACTTGTTTTTGAAAAATATCACAACCAAAAATTCAAAATATGTGGCAACACAATCCCCTCGTGATGAGGAATACACCATCAGAAAATCCCAACAGATAGAGCTCATATACACCCAGTCTAGATATATGTATCATATCCTACCAAACACCCCATGACTGCAAAATTTTAGAAGTACTGGGCGCGTCAAATACTGCTGACGGGTTTATAGGGTCCTTAGCCCAAACCAAACCTAACAACAGTCACCAATATCCTACATACTCGTTTGCTAATCAAGTGTATGATACCCCGCAAAATATATCACAACTAGGATACTACCATAGTCAGTCTGCCCCTTTGAAAAACATGAATAATATGAAAAACCAATATCATCCCCCTCAAGGAGGACCATATTCTCCCCCTCGAGGAAATAAGTACACACCTAGGAACATCGACGTCAGAGAGCCATCACAGAATGAATATTCCAGTCAGGGGCAAGGAAACAAATACTCTCCTTTTCCCACACAACAACACAATATACCACTAACGCAAAACAACACAGGGGTTAATTTGGTCCAACCCTCCCAAGCTAAAAAAAAATGACATGTGACCAGTAGAATAATAATAATCCTCCGAACGTTGCTAGGAAAAAACCAAAAATAAAACAAAATTGAGACCCTGGACAAGGGCGCAATAATCGACAACACCCCCTTGCGATCACAAGTTGGGGGAAACCCCAACCAAAATCAAAACCATGAACCAAGCAATAACTCCTAGAGACAGAACAGGACAACCAGTCTAAGGACCAATCATTATTGTCCCATCTGTGGGCAGTATGGTCATTACACCCACCATTGTCCTGAGCTCCCTGAGTTGAAGAGACTTCAGGGAAATAGGGTACAAGGGGGGAAAAACAAACAAATTATAATTATGCAGGAGCCTTTCCCCGACAAAGGAGTAGTTAATACCCTACACAATCAACAAACCCAGCAAAAAAATTCTGGAGGGAACGCTCAGAACAATCGCAACATATTCATGGCAGGAGAAGACCTATTCTTCCAAACGCGAAACATGAATTATGAAGCACCCCCAGATACCAACCTAGTAGGCGCAATAAAAAGTGCACCCACAATACCATTATCCATCTCTAGGGTACATATAGAACCAATGCAAAAAATAGTAAAAGGTCACAAGAGGAACGAAGTATATCATTCAAAGGCTACTCAGAATTACATCATAGTGGATGACTTGGCTCAGTCTCCCTCAAATATGTCAACATTAGAAGTCCTACAATATTTCTTGTCCCAACGAAAAGCCTTACTTTCTACATTAGTCATGATTGAACCATCATATTCCCACTTAATGGTCTTCAACTTAGATAAATCAAGCTTGTGGCTTCCTTCTATAGTCACTTTTCAAATCTTGGTTTCAGTCCAGAACATTACCATCCACCATTGCATCATGGATGAAGGAGAATCCACATGTATCATGTCAAAAACAGTTTGGAAAAAATTAGGATCATCCGAATTGAAACCATCCGATATGATGCTCAGAGCATATCATGGGCACCCACCTGCCCTAGTAGGTATTTTTCAAGATGTACCTGTATATCTCGTAGGCAAGACTATGCTCATTGACATTGAGGTTTTAGATGCATAGTTGGACTATAAGATTTTTCTTGGACGAAGTTACATGTACACAATGACTACAATAGCATCCTATGTATTCAAATTAATGATGTTCCCCCATAACAAGAAAATCATTACTCTTGACTAACTCACGTATTATAAGAATAAACCTATCACCACCCTCGATGGCATGTTACCATTTGTATAATCGAGTACAAAAGTGGTCACCACATACAAAAACAATTCTCCCTGTCAATTCAAACCAGCCACTCTCCTCACATATCTGGGAGAGGCTCTTGTGTTACCAAGATAATCTTCAACACCTACAGGGGTTTCAGTGTGCATGATGAGTTCATCAAACACTGAACTGAGTCAGGAACTAGAGATTGATACCATAAATATCGTCACCACCGACTCATCACTTATACGATATACCATCACCAGAACCCCCTTATTGCATCCCTTGCCTGGTTATATATCACACTAGGTCATGGAAACCCTTACATTACCTAACATGGTTTTCGCGATTGTAGGTTTTAACCCTGTATAGAAATTATCTACAAACGAATCCTAAAACAGAAAATAAACAATAGCGAGAGTATAAAACATAAAACAGATAAACACAGAGATTTTCCCCTGGATCCCAAATCGAGACGACCAGCTTGATTTTTCATTATATTCCTTTTATTGTTACAACACACACACATATATATATATACATGCCGAAGCATACATAAACCTCAATCCATTAACCCTGGATTAGAACATAACCGTAGTTCCCTTGACCGTGTTAGCTCCCCATAATTTGCTAGATTTATTGAGATACAAATTGACAAGGGTAACATCAAACCAAGCTTTAGAGTTCTAGGATCTAGCCCTCCTAGTCTAAGAGAGGGATCTCTCAATATGTTTGTAAGGATATAGCTTGATGCTTTTAAGAGGTTGATTTTAGGCTAGATGTTAAGTGCAAGGTATTTGACTGTTTTTTGGTTCGGTATGATACTTTGATAGATTTTAGTTAGGAAACATGGAAGACTGTTAAGTCATTAGGAAATGGAGTCTAACAAGGTCCAAATAAGTTCATCAATGGTGTTAAAAGTATTTTTAGGGCAATTTTACTTGGTTGGTGGATCTTTTAAGGTTATGAAAACTTTATGAAATGGACATAAATATTGAGAACAACAAACTAATAAAGGGCTGAAACAAAATCCTTTATATACTTGTAAACTGAGGGAGTTAGAAAATTGATAAGAACAGAAAGAGAATAAAAGGCATAAGCAGAACCTAATCCATTTGATTTCAGATTGAAAACAGATAAATAACCAAGACAAACATTCAAATAAAAACTTAGAAAGGCAAGAAAACTTATCCAACTTTCAGAGCTTTTATCATCCAGAGCAGAAAACCATGTAAGATGCTCAAGTAACTATAACCATAGAAGGAGAGAAAACTCTAACATCCAAAGTTACAGCTATAAGGTTTCCTTAAAACAAATGTATCTAAGTAAAGGAAAAGAGCATGATTTTAAACAGACTTCTTTGAAAAACCTAGACAAAGCTACTTTAAAGAGATGATTCCAAGAATAGAATATTTCAGTGGCAACAATATGCAGGGCTAACCATGAATCATAATTGATGCTAATGGATCCAAATTATTCAAGAAATGGACAAGATAAGAATTTTTTAGAGAGAAAATAAATGATTTCTCTAATGTATCTTAGCAGAAGAAAACATTAAGGCAGTGAAGGACAAACATGTTTAAGGTGCCATTAGAAAACATTTCTTAATATAAATTCTTTGTCCTACTACAACATAGCAAGATGGAAAACATAATGGAAAACTAGAAAACATAAACACATGAAAACTTCACCATTAACCAAGCCTATGTATCCTACAAGAAATCCTTTTCCTTCAACAAGCAAATCAGATCATGCATGAGTTCCAAGACATCAATTTCTCTTCAAGAGCTTCAAAGGACTATGTATTATTCCAGCATCAGTCATCAAAATCAAACATTTACAATGAGTTCCAATGTAGTATTTATACTACAAATGAGGAGGTGGAACTCTTCTAGGGTTCAAAATTTTATTAATGACAAAGTAAATATGTTTCTAGCCTTGAAAACCATGCAAGGCCTAAGGTAGGAACATGTGTGCAACTGCTTCTTGTTGGGAAAAATACTGAGAGGGGGGTGAATCAGTATTTAGGGCTGAACAATTTTTCTTTTCTTTCTCTTAACAACATATGTTACAGTACTACATCCAACAGGTATGACCTGATATCTTATTATGTCTTTACTTAGAGAATTGCATCAGATAAGCATTAAGCATGAACAGAAATAACAGAACAAACCATCAAACATAAACAACACATATGAACACTAGGATTGAAGGTGGAAACCCAATTCGGGAGAAAACCACCACTGTTGTAATCTCAGTCTTCAATATTTATTATAGAGAAAAACTTTTTACAATATATGTCAGTGCAGACTTATACCAGCACGCAGGCACCCACCTGCAGAAGGCTACAACCTTCTCTCGTTTACCAGCTACCACTGGAAGGGAGCTAGAACCCCCTTTCTGAAGGCTTCGACCCTCAGCACTATTGTAGACCATGTTTCATCAATTTTCATACTGGATCCACCAGTTTCCATACAACATACATTACCGATCACCAGATTTATTTATTTTCATCATCAGATCATTCTATCCATGGGTGCATCGTAGTTTCATATTTATCAGTTAAGACCAGAGCTTGCCCATACAGATATTCCTTGGAGAAATTGTTCGTTCACAACCCTTACAAAACACACACCCCGTTCTTTAGTTTTCTTCTCCTTATATAGTTTTCCCTTTATTAAAACCATGGGTTAAAACCATGAACTGCTAACAGTATTCCTTTTAGTTTATCCCATGGGGCTTTTGATATTTTATTTTAATTTTATTTATCAATTTAAAGAAATTGATGAATAAATAATTTTGAATAGAACTTTAGTATTAAAGATAACCCTTCTCATTTTAATCCTTCCAAATAATATGGTAAAACTTTGACCCCGGGCCCACAAATATAGTCAATAGCCAATAAAATACCCGCATGGTACCATAGGTAAACTTCACGCAAGTCTAGCGTTCAATCACTGTTATATTAGCAAGCTTCCAGATCAACAGCGTATATGCATATTGCTCGACCTCCAATACCGATCGTTAACGTGCGATGGCCTGCCGTACCTGTGTTAATCTCCGCGCACCTTCAACAAATGACGACTGTCCAATGACCCCTTCCCAGATCAACGACGCTCAATGATATCTCTGGGCATCCTGGGTCGAAGTATAACGCGCGATGGCGCACGGTGAAAAGTGGTTTTGTGAAGTCGTACAGGGACGCATGTCAATCATTCAATGGAATTGCTCCTCACCAGGAAATACCACTTTCCCGACGAGAGCAGTGCGATAAAAACCGGAAACTACCGTTACTATTCCTCTTGCAAGGTTCCGCCTTCTTCGCTCAAGGTTCCACTCCCCCTGCTTGATTATTTTAAGACGACTTATTTACTGTGACATTGCTTGCGCTCTTCATCAATAGATTAACCCATCATTTTGTTTATTGAGGCTTGACACCAGTTCGATGCAATCTTCGTAACATCCATAATATATAACACAAGAAATTCACACCATATTCCCTTTGAGACCTTAAATTCATTCTTGATTCATCGTTCCGCCTCTTCATGCTCCATTCTGGTTCCACAAGCACCAATGTACAATTTCCATACCATTTTTCATTGTTCCAGGAAATTTTCCAACATATCTCCTCTTTTGCTTGTTTCCGTTCCTTGACCGATACTTCCTCTGTTCTTTTCATCAACCGATACTTCCTATGTTCTTTTTATCAGATGCTCCTTTGTAGCCAATGCCTTTGCCATCAATGACAATATTCCAACAATCTCCCCCTTTGGCATTGATGGCAATATGCTTCCTCCGTAATACTCTTTCTCTATTTATCTTATAGAAACCCTTCTTTGCTTTTCCTCCCCCTTTGACATCAATGGAAAAGGGTTGATCGAGATCCTTTGTACTGACAATACCATGCTCCCCCTGAGATCATGCTGCATCTTCATAATATAACAAGATGAATTATAAATTCCAACAATGCATCTTTGTCTTATGACCAATGCTCCCCCTTAGCCTGTGCATTCAGAGATGCCCAATCAACACCTCATACCCAATTTAATCTTCTGTATTTAAGTAGAGCTGATCCTCTACATGGCAGAGACTACTCCCAGTTTCTGTCTGAGATATTTGAATGCTTCCCTGGGTAGAGGTTTGGTAAATATATCAACAACTTGTTCTTTGGAGGAAACATACTCCAATTTCACCTTTTGTTCAAGCACTTGTTCACGTAAGAAGTGATATTTGATAGGAATGTGCTTGGTATTGGAATGCATAATAGGATTCTTTGAGATACTGATGGCACTTGTATTATCACACATAATGGAGATACGAGGTGAACATTTGATTTGAAAGTCTTTTAGGGTTTGTATCATCCAGAGAAGTTGAGTGCAACATGATGCTGCAGCCACATATTCTGCTTCTGCTGTAGATAAGGCAATAGAGCTTTGCTTCTTGCTAAACCAAGATACTAACCGGGGCCCCATATAAAATGCACCACCACTAGTGCTTTTCCAATCATCAACACTTCCAGCCCAATCTGCATCAGTGTATGCATGAAGAGTAAGATCATCATTCTTTGGATACCATAGTCCAAAGTCTTGAGTTCCTTGTAGATATTTGAATATTATTTTCACAGCTTGAAGATGAGACTCCTTTGGATTAGCTTGGAATCTTCCAACAATCCCAATTGCATGCATGATGTATGGTCTTGTCCCAGTGAGATAAAGTAGACTTCCTATCATAGATCTATATTTTGGTTGATTCACCGTGGGGGAATCATCACTAGAACTGAGATTACATCCGGTTATCATTGGTGTACTTACAGGTTTGCAATCTTCCATGCCATACTTCTTCAGGATTTGCTTGAGGTATTTTTCTTGTGATAAGAAAATTCCATCTGTTGCTTGTTGCACTTGCAATCCAAGAAATAATGTTAGTTCCCCAAGTAAAGACATTTCAAATTCTTGCTGCATATCAGAAGCATATTTCTGACTCATAGACTCTTCATTACTTCCAAAAATGATATCATCAACATATACAACCACAATCAATAGTTTGTCATTTTCAGTTTTTGTGTATAAGTTGCTATCAACAGACCCTTTTGAAAATCCTTGTTGATGAAGATATTTGTCAAGACGATAGTACCATGTCCTTGGAGCTTGTTTGAGACCATATAGAGCCTTTTTAAGTCTACAAACAAGTTTTTCATCATTTCCCAAAATGAATCCTTCTGGTTGTTCTATATAAACTTCTTCTTCTGGATCACCATTGAGAAAAGCAGATTTAACATCCATTTGATAAACTTTGATTTGTTGGAAGCTTGAAAAAGCAAGAAACATTCTTATGGCTTCAAGTCTAGCTACAGGAGAAAAAGTTTCTTCAAATTCTATACCTTCTTGTTGAGCATACCCCTTGCAAACAAGTCTAGCTTTATTTCTTATAACATCCCCATTCTCATTTAACTTGTTTTTGAATATCCATTTAGTTCCAATGAAATTTTTGTCATGAGGTCTTGGTACTAATTCCCAAGTGTGATTCTTCTCAATTTGATCAAGCTCTTCATTCATGGCTTGAATCCAACAATCATCTTTGCAGGCTTGACTGACATTGTGTGGTTCAATAGTGGACAGAAATGCCAGATTGCTAGAAGATCCCACAAGAGTCCTTCTTGTTTGTACACCTGATCCCTTTTCTCCCAAAATTTGAGATTCTGGATGATTCTTTTGAACATATCTAGATGGAGCCTTTTCAGACAAATCCTCTTCGGGTTCTTCACTGGGTTCACTGTTTGTATCATTACTATTTGATGTAGAAGGATATGTGTCATCATCATCTTCATTTGTTGTTTGCTTTTCTTCTTTTGGAGCTGCAGGAGACTCATCAATAACAACATCAATACATTCAACAATCTTCCGAAGTCTTTTATTGTAACATTTATATGCTCTACTCTTAGAGGAGTAACCAAGAAGTATTCCTTCATCTGCTCTGGGTTCAAACTTGCCAAGTTTTTCATCATTATTTTTGATAAAGCATTTTCTTCCAAAAACTCTAAAATGCTTCACAGTGGGAGGATTACCATACCGGAGTTCATATGGAGTTTTATCATTATTTACACGAACATGTGCCTTGTTAAGAATATTTACCGCTGTATGTGCTCCTTCTCCCCAAAATGTGTCAAGTGTTCTGGAATCATCAAGAATAGCTCTAGCCATTTGTTGAACTGTTCTATTCATTCTTTCTGCTACGCCATTTTTTTGTGGAGTGCCAACTACATTAAACTGTCTTTTTATGCCATGTTGTTCACAAAATTCAAGGAATTCATCTGATGTATATTATCCTCCTCGATCAGATCTAAGACACTTGATTTTTAGATCTAATTCATTTTCAACCAGTGCTTTGAAGATCTAAAATTTCTCAAATGCTTCATCTTTGTGTTTAATCAACCCAATCCAACACATTCTAGAGAAATCATCAATAAATAAGATATAGTATTCTTCACCACGTGGTGACTTTTTCCTCATAGGTCCACATATGTCCGTATGAATGAGTTCAAGAGGCTTACTTGATGATCCTTCCTTGGCGTTAAATTGTACCTTGGTTTGCTTTCCGAATTGGCAAGATTTGCATATGATATTTTCAGGTAGAGTAATATTGGGAAGATCATGAACAACTTTAAGTATTCTTGATTTGTTGATTTGCGAGAAGCTCAGATGCCCCAACCTTCTATGCCATAGCCAATTTTCTTAAGATTTACTCAAATAACATTGTTCTTTGGGGTTCTTCAATATATACAGATTTTTTGGAGTTCTTTTTCCTTTTATATTTGCTTTACATGTATCAAGATCACGTACCACACATTATTTTGAACTAAAGACAACTTCAGTTCCTTGATCACACATTTGAATTACACTTAACAAGTTATGCTTTAATCCATCCACATACATAACTTCATTAGCTTTCACCTTTTCTTTAAGAAAAATAGACCCTTTTCCCTTAATGACCGGAGGAGTATCATTCCCAAACGTAACATTTTTTTCTTTTTCTAGAGTACTATATGCAAGAAGTTTGTCTTTATCACCTGTCATGTGTCTTGAGCATCCACTATCAATGTACCATTGGTTTTCTTCATCTTCTGCAAATAACGTTATGCCACAATTTTCAACTTGTAATTCCTTCTTTTTCCATACTTTGGAGCTTGAAGGAACATGTTCTTTTGGCTGAACTTTGCTCCTGCATTCAGATTCTTCATGGCCAAAGTTATTGCAATAAGCACATTCAACTTCATTTTGAAGAGGAGAAAAATTGTTATAGGTATTCTTCTTTGTTTCAATATCAATCATTTTCTTTCTTGCTTCTCTTGTCATGATGGTTTTATATGCTACACATTGAACAACTTTATGACCAAAATTGTGACATGAGAAACATTGTCCATTGAAGAAGAAATTTCTGCGATCATAAAATCTTCTATATGAATTTACTTGTTGATTGGTGTTTCTTTGAAAGACATTCTTGTTAGTGTTTTTTGAATTGAGATGATCATGCTTTATCTGTAAAGATTCTTTATTCCCTTGCTGAGTGGCAGCATGTTGTAAACCAGCTGTAACTGCTTTTAGATAATTTGGTGCTGAAGCCTAAGAAGATTCTCCAATATATCCAAGACCTGTCTTTATAAGAGGAGAACGTTGTACCTTGATAATCTCATCTAATGTTTCAGATCCTTTAGCAAATCTAAGATTTAGAGTTTTTACTTTCTCAAGTTCTTTTCTTAGACTTACTACTTCACACTCTAATTTCTCATTGTGTTTCTCTTTTTCTTCAAGCTGATTTTTCAGAGTTTCTATGGTTATTTTACTTTCTTCTAAGCAAATTTTGAGTTTGTTGTTTTCATCAAGAAAATCACTATCTTCTAGAGCATCCACAAAAGTATCATTTTCTTCTCTAGATTCTTTTTCAAATGCCATGAGAAGTCTAAGATCTTGTTCACATTCTTCCTCACTATCAGATAACCCATCACTATCTTCATGAGTATAGTAACTCTTTCTAGTGCTAAAACGATTCTTATTCCTTTTTGCTACTTCCTTCCCTTTTTTATGTGTTTCTTTATAAGGACACTTAGCAGCATAATGACCAACTCTTCCACAATCAAAACATTTGAAAGGAAGCTTACCTCTAAACCGTCCTGTGCCAAGTTGAAGTTTCTTTACAAAGTTTATCTCATCTTCTTCTGAGATATATCCTGATCGTTCTGTTTTTTGTACTTCCTTCCCTTTTGTAGAAGTTCTAAAGAATGCTTCTTTGACTTCAGAAGGTCCTCCTCTTCTCATTTCATATGCAGTTAGTATGCCATGAAGTTGCACCACAGTAAGGTTTTGAAGATCCTACTTTTCTTCAAGGGCGGAAACTTTTGACTCAAATTTTGTTGTTAGCGATCTTAAGACTTTCTCAACCAAGGTGGATTCAGTTATTGTTTCTCCCAGATTTCTCATATGATTTACAATATCATCAAGTCGTAAAAAGAAATTGGAAATGCTTTCTTCATTATCCATTTTTAGATTCTCATATTGAATTCTGAGAGTTTGGAGTTTAGCACTTTTTACCTTTGCATCACCTTCATAACTTAGAATGATTTTGTCCCATATTGTCTTGGCTGTATTCAGCTGCATGAATTTGACAAATTTAGATTCAGTTAGACTTCCCAATAGAACATTGACCTCCTTTGCATTCGTTTCATAGTTCTTTATTTCCGTCGGATTTGTTGGTACTGCAGCTGGGTATTGATATCCTTGTTCAACAATTTCCCATACCTCTGCTCCCAGAGACTGAAGATAGGATCTCATCCTTGTCTTCCAGAAGATTGAATTTTTTTCGTTAAAAAGCGGAGGCCTGATAGATGCTATTCCATCTTGATTTCTCATCTTGCTTGATCTTCCTTCTAGCAACTAAGCTTTTTCAGAAGGACCTGATCTGATACCAATTGTTGGGAAAAATACTGAGAGGGGGGTGAATTAGTATTTAGGGCTGAACAATTTTTCTTTTCTTTCTCTTAACAACATATGTTACAGTACTGCATCCAATAGGTATGACATGATATCTTATTATGTCTTTACTTAGATCATTACATCAGATAAGCATTAAGCATGAAAATAAATAACAGAACAAACCATCAAACATAAACAACACATATGAACACCAGGATTTAAGGTGGAAACCCAATTCGGGAGAAAACCACCGTTGCTGTAATCTCAGTCTTCAATATTTATTATAGAGAAATTTTTTTTACAATATATGCTGGTGCAGACTTATACCAGCATGCAGGCACCCACCTGCAGAAGGCTACAACCTTCTCTTGTTTACCAGCTACCACTGGAAGGGAGCTACAACCCCCTTTCTGAAGGCTTCGACCCTCAGCACTACTCTAGACCACGTTTCATCAATTTTCATACTGGATCCACCAGTTTCCATTTGACATACATTGCCGGTCACTAGATTTATTTATTTTCATCGTCAGATCATTCTATCCATGGGTGCATCGTAGTTTCAGATTTATCAGTTAAGACCAGAGCTCGCCCATACAGATATTCCTTGGAGAAATTGTTTGTTCACAACCCTTACAAAATGCACACCCCGTTCTTTATTTTTCTTCTCCTTATATAGTTTTCCCTTTATTAAAACCATGGGTTAAAACCACAAACCGATGACAGTATTCCTTTTAGTTTATCCCATGGGGCTTTTTATCTTTTATTTTAATTTTATTTATCAATTTAAAGAAATTGATGAATAAATAATTTTGAACAGAACTTTAGTATTAAAGATAACCCTTCGCATTTTAATCCTTCCAAATAATATGGTAAACCTTTGACCCCGGGCCCACAAATATAGTCAATAGCCAATCAAATACACGCATGGTACCATAGGTAAACTTCGCGCAAGTCTAGCGTTCGATCACCGTTAGATTAGAAAGCTTCCAGATCAACGGCGTATATGCATATTGCTCGAACTCCAATACCGATCGTTAACGTGTGATGGCCCGCCGTACCTGTGTTAATCTTCGCGCACCTTCAACAAATGATGACCGTCCGATGACCCCTTCCCAGATCAACGGTGCTCAACAATATCGCTGGGCATCCTGGGTCAAAGTATAACGCGCTATGGCGCAAGGTGAAAAGTGGTTTTGTGAAGTCGTACAGGGACACGTGTCGAGAATTCTATGGAATCGCTCCTCACCAGGAAATACCACTTGCTCGACGAGAACGGTGCGATAAAAACCGGAAACCGCCATTATTGTTCCTCTCGCAAGGTTCCACCTTCTTTGCTCAAGGTTCCACTCTCCCTGCTTGATTATTGTAAGATGACTTATTTACTGTGACATCGCTTGTGCTCTTAATCAACAGATTAACCCATCATTTTGTTTATTGAGGCTTGACACCAGTTCGATGCAATCTTCGTAACATCCATAATATATAACACAACAAATTCACATCAGATTCCCTTTGTGACCTTAAATTCATTCTTGATTCGTTGTTCTGCCTCTTCATGCTCCATTCTGGTTCTGCAAGCACCAATGTACAGTTTCCATACCATGTTTCATTGTTCCAGGAAATTTTCCAACATATCTCCTCTTTTGCTTGTTTCTATTCCTTGACCGATACTTCCTTTGTTCTTTTGATCAACCGATACTTCCTCTGTTCTTTTGATCAGATGCTCCTTTGTAGCCAATGCCTTTGCCATCAATGACAATATTCCAACACTTCTATGCTAATAACTCTGTCTTAACTGTAGGATAAAAAGTTAAAATTGAGTGACAAAGAGCTTTTGGATGATGATCCAAAGGGCCAGAAATATGAAGAAAAAGTCAAATTAAGTGACAGTTTAAAATATATTCTTTCGTGTAATAACTGTTGATTTACTTTACAGATAAAGGGTGGGCCAAAGGTGTCATTTTGATTTATCAAATGAAATAACTGGTCCCTTCATTAATGTTTTTGAGGCCTTTTAGCCTAATTTCCCTTCATTTCATCACTAAATAGTACTTTTGGCCTAACTCTACTTTAGGCCTTCTTTAATCATCTTTCAGACCTTTTTACTATGTTTATTTATTTAGCTTTGAATCCTTTGTCTTTCATTGTGCTTTATCCATAATCTACACGGTTTAAGTTCTTGATCTTCTTGCTTTTGACTTTAACCTTTAACCTTTGTTTAACCCGCCTCACTGTCTTTTCTATGTTTTCCATTAAATAATTTCTTTATTTCTTATCCCTTTGGCCTTTATCTTCCGGCCCTTTGTCTTTAATCCTCAATTTAAAAGGGCTAATATCTGTTTCAACAAAATTAATCTTTGATTAAGCCCTTCGATCTCCTGTCTTCATTTCATTATCATTTCCTCTGACTATTATTCATTTACTGTGTGCAGGGGTTCTTTGATTCCATTGATGGTTATGACACATGAATCTAACCTTCAGATAAAAACCCTTTATTCTTTTTCTTCATATTTCTGGCCCTTTGGATCATCATCCAAAAGCTCTTTGTCACTCAATTTGACTTGTGGGATGGCCTGCGAACTTTTGGCTGCCATTAAAACCTACAACATAAACAATTTATTAAATGAAACCCTGAATTTGTGGTTGACTACTTTCAAAGGGCTTGGCAAGGGGTAGAAGAGCGTGCAGAGGCAGCGGATGCAGCGAAAAAGGGTCTCATGGCAAAAAACCATGAAAACCAGGGTTAAAAACTGAGTTTGGCATGGAACATTAGATAGGAGGTTTTGCAGAAAATCGTAGGTGGTTTTCGCGTGGCAAGAAGGTGGTAAGTGGTAATGGGTTGATTGAACGCGATACGGTTTAGAAGGTGACACATATCATCCAAAAACTGCCCATTTCACGTGGAATTTGCACGATGGAAGGGTTTGGGAAAATCGGGCACGAAGAGGATTTAAGGCCATTCGATCTAGGCAATCCAGATCAACGGCTATTAATCAGCGTGAATGTTGAAGAGTTGTGCGATGGGTGGATTGTGGGACCCGATGGTAACGTCAGCAATTTTGTTGTGTAGCGGAGAAATTGGTTGGCGGGGTGAAATGGTGAGGTTAAGCAGGAGCCATTGGATCGTAAAGATCAACAATTGCGATCTATTCCAGGGGAAAATGGTAAATGGAGTGGGAGAATAGGGATAATAGATGTTGGCCGTTGGATCTCGAAGATCAATGGTGGAGATTTCCCTGTGGATTAGTCATACGGGGGGGAAAAGTTGATGGGTCGGGAGTATAACAACCATCGGATCAGAGCTTAAGGCTCTAGATCTATGGTGAGGATGACTCGATAAAAACAACGGAGCGGGGAAGGAAAGGAAAGAGAAGAGGGGGGCTGGGTGAGAGCTATCAGATCGAGATGATCTATGGCCAGGATTGCTCCAAGGAATGAGTGGGCGAGAAAGAATGGTCAAAAGGGTGAATGGTGGGAGGGGTGATGATCGTCGTTGGATCGGCAAGATCTAGAGCAGAGATTAAAACAAGGGGAGAATGTAGCGGGGAGCAATGGGTGGTTGGACCAGCAACGTCATTAGCTGGTAGCCGTCGGATCTTGGATAAGATCAATAGCTGAGATCGACTGTGGGGGGACCAGTGGTATGGAAGGATCTTGCCAGCGGGTGCCTCCGCAGTGATCCTACGCCGTACGATCTGGGAGAGATCGACGGTCCAGATTGAATTGGGGCCATGCAAAAATAATGCATGGGGTGGAGGAAAAGTGATAATGTGAGACAACACAGACTTTTAGATCTAAGGGAACTAGATCAACGGTCTAGAATATATAGGCAGGAAGGAGCGGAGGCCATTGGTCGATGGAGAGAAGCGAAGTGTGATGTGCTGATGGCCATCCGATCTGGGAGAGATCGATGGTCAGGAATCCATCGACAGGGAACCATCGACGGAGAAAAGGGTTGGTGGAAAACAGGAAACACCGAAGTGCAAAGAAGTGATGCAATGGCGTGATGCAATTGAAGACTGTTGGATCAGAAATGAGATCAACAGTGGAGATTTAACTCGAGAAAGCATATCAACAGGGGGAAAAGAGGTTTGGGAAGTGGAAACAAAAAATGCTGAAGTGTGATGGCCGATGGGCTTAACACTTAGTCGCAAGGCATAGTTTTATGGTGGAAAAAGGGGTCAGGGCCTAAGCCGAAATGCGCTTAAGGCTTTTTTATGAAAAAGTCGGAAAATAGGCCGAAAAGTGGGTTTTTGAGCCTTTTTGAGGTTCCGATAGAGGAAAAAGGGGTTTAAACTTTGTAAAAGGGATTTACAAGGTTTAAGGGGGTTTTTTTTAGGAAATTGAGGATAAGGAGAAAGGAAAAACAGGCTATTTTCAGAGGGAAATGGATTGATAAAACAAGGATAAGAATGGTAAAATGGGGGGATTCATGAAATGGAGGTGAAAATGGTTGAAATTATGGCTTTGAAGGTAGTTTTTTTTTTTTTTGAATCAGCAAGGCTTCTTTGAAGGATTTCTTGTGGAAACAATAGTGAAAATTATTTGTAAGATAAAAGACACCAAGAAGGCTTCAAGAACTAGCATTTTTCCATGAAGATTTCTTCTTGAAGGCTTAAGAACATATTTAGCCATCATTTGGTATAACATAAATTATAGATGGATAACAGTGGCTCCACTTGGGGAGGAAAACTTGCTTTTCAGGTGTCCAGAACCTCAGTTTATCAATCTTTGGCTTTCAGCAGACCAGTGCCTTACCCATTGGGCATAATCTTTTCTTTATTTTGTTGGCTATCTCTGGATTTGAGAACATTTTAGCAATCTGTAGCATATGACATTCTTCAAAGAAGCATCACTACCTACCCAATCTTACTTGTCCTAGCATTTTTTTCTTCAGTGGGTGCACTTGGACTTGCAAACCTTTTTACATCAACATTTTATTCTTTTCAAAAACACAAAGAACTAATCTATTGCTACCCTTATAACCTGCATGAGTTCAGATTGAACAGTTGAACTCAACAATTCTCTACCTAAGCTACTATCTGTAAAGATTAAGCTTTTTGACAGATCTACATTCTCTATATTCTAGAACATAAATTTAAAACATAGTCAAATTAGGGTTAAGCAGTCTAATTTGCTATGGTGTCTATGGATTTATGTACAAGCTGCACATAGACTTTATTTGCAGAAATTTAAAACAAAATTGTGAAGGCTTAAGATCTGAAATTGTTAAACATCATTCTATTATTTTTCTAGTTCTGGTTTTGATCTATTTAGAGCTATCTTTTCCTTTTCTTGGTTCATATTTTGAGTTTTTTAGAACCATCTCTATTTCTCCTAATCGAATCTACTGATAATCCAAGTCTGAAAAGATCTTATAAATCAATGTTTCTACTATCTTATCAACATAAATTTAAAGCATGTTCAACCATGATTAGGCTAGATGACTGAACAAGATATCATTTTGGATCAGCAGTGGAATTTAGACTTGCTTACTTTCAGTATCACTATTTTTTGGGTATGGGGCTTGTACCTTGTTTTTGAATCTACCCCCTTTTTCCTTTTTCTATTGTTTTTGTTTTTTTCTCTTTTCTTAGTCAAAAAAATCTAAAAATAGAGGTAAAAGGATGCTCATAGTGCTGAGGTTATTTTCTTGCCTATCCACCCTAATCTAACTTGGAAATCTTTGCTGCTTTATATGATACAATAGTGCCAGTGCAGCCAGTTGAGCAGTAATAAAAAAGGGTAGAAAATCTGACTGCTTATTAGAGATAACCACAGGGTACTTTGAATGTGGGTCTTCAAAACCAAGGCCACCACAAGTGGTGACCACTCCTGATGCATCTGGATCTTGAAAAGGATCAATGCTTGGGAACTTGAGCCAATCAGGGCCTCCATATACTCTTCCATAGGATAAAAAAAACATGATGGAAAATTTCTTCTTTTAGGCCTTCCATGTCTGGTAGACTATCTACATCCTTGACAGATTTAATCACTGCATCTTCAATGTGACTCTTGAAAGCACAAACATCCTTTTCCTGCACATCAAAAGGCAGTGAAATTTCTTCTTTTTTTGGGGGAGGGAGACTTTCCAAAAATTATCTGGGGTGTCTCAATTGGTATAACTGATCTTGTGATTTCAACGTTTCAATTTCAGTTTCATATCTTTCAACCACCAAGTCTAGGAAAATTTTCTTAAGCTCAGGTTTAGCATTGAATTTTGAGTTGAGAAGGATAACCTGTGGAAGGTCCTCGCATTCAAGCTCTACCAGCTCATAACAAAACTCTGCTATGAAACTTGACTGCATTTTTTCAAATTTTTCAGAGTCTTCTATCAGTGGAGTCATTAGGTCTTTTGGAGGTTGTGGAGTCGCCAGGTGGAAGATTTGAAATTTTTTGTCCACCAATAGTATGATTGGGTTTTCTCAATGCATTACCAAGGGAGTCTAGAAGGACTAGTGAAGTAATAGGCCTACTGGAGGCCAGTGGAGTCGCTAGGTGGAAATTTTTAGCTCTTTTGGAGGTAAAATATTCTATGGTCCACCAGTAATGTTTATTATGAAACCAATCTGAAATTTTTTTTAGGGTTTTCTAAGTTTCTATGGTTATTTGAAGGACTTAGTGAGTCTACAAGATATTTCTAGGCTATTATGTACTCATAGGTCCCACAGTGATCGCCACTATGTTAGCTCCCCATAATTTTCTAGATTGATTGAGATACAAATTGACAAGGGTAACATCAAACCAAGCTTTAGAGTTCTAGGATCTAGCCCTCCTAGTCTCAGAGAGGGATCTATCAATATGTTTGTAAGGATATATCTTAATGCTTTTAAGAGGTTGATTTTAGGCTAGATGTTAAGTGCAAGGTATTTGATTTTTTTTGTTTGGGTATGATACTTTGATAGATTTTAGATAGGAAACATGGAAGACTGTTAATTCATTGGGAAATGGAGTCTAACAAGGTCCAGATAAGGTCATCAATGGTGTTAAGAGTATTTGCAGGGAAAGTTTACTTGGTTAGTGGATATTTTAAGGTTATGAAGGTTTTATGAAATGGACATAAATATTGAGAACAAAAAACTAATAAAGGGCTGAAACATAATCCTTTATATACTTGTAAACTGAGGGAGTTAGAAAATTTATAAGAACAACAAGAGAATCAAAGGCATAAGAAGAACCTAATCCATTTGATTTTAGACTGAAAACAGATAATTAACCAAGACAAACATTCAGATAAAAACTTAGAAAGGCAAGAAAACTTATCCAACTTTTAGATCTTTTATCATCTAGAGCAGAAAAACATTTAAGATACACAAGTAACTATAACCATAGAAGGAGAGAAAACTCTAACATCCAAAGTTACAGCTATAAGTTTTCCTTGAAACAAATTTAGCTAAGTAAAGGCAAAGGGCATGATTTTAAACAAACTTCTTTGACAAACCTAGACAAAGCTACTTTAAAGAGATGATCCCAAGAACATAATATTTCAGTGGCAACAATATGCAGGGCTAACCATAAATCATCATTGATGCTAACTGATCTAAATTACTCAAGAAATGGACAAGATAAGAATTTTTTAGAGAGCAAATAAATGATTTCTCTAATGTATCTTAGCAGAAGAAAAAATTAAGGCAGTGAAGGACAAACAGATTTAAGGTGCCATTAGAAAAAATTTCTTAATCTAAATTCTTTGTCCTACTGCAACATAGCAAGATGGAAAACATAATGGAAAACTAGAAAACATAAACAGAAGAAAAAATCACCATCAACGAAGCCTATGTATCTTGCAAGCAATCCTTCTCCATCAACAAGCAAATCAGATCATGCATGAGTTCCAAGACATCAATTTCTCTTCAAGAGCTTCAAAGGACTATGTATTATTCCAGCATCAGTCATCAAAATCCAACATTTACAATGAGTTCCAATGTAGTATTTATATTGCAAATGAGGAGGTGGAACTCTTCTAGGGTTCAAAATGTTATTAATGACAGAGTAAATACGTTCCTAGCCTTGAAAACCATGCAAGGCCTAAGGTACTTCTCTAGGAGAAAAAGTTAACTCTGTCTAATAACTCTGTCTTAACTACTTCTCTACTAATAACTCTGTCTTAACTATAGGAGAAAAAGTTAACTATGAGGCTTTATCCTCATCTTTATAACTACTTCTCTACTAATAACTCTGTCTTAACTATAGGAGAAAAAGTTAACTATGAGGCTTTATCCTCATCTTTATAATAATTGTCCTGAAAGTTAAAATATATTATTTGGTGTAATAACTGTTGATTTTCTTTATAGATAAAGGGTGGGCCAAAGGTGTGAGTTTGATTTATCAAATGAAATAATTGGTCCCTTCGTTGATGTTTTCGAGGCCTTTTAGCCTAATTTTCCTTCATTTCATCACTAAACAGTACTTTTGGCCTAACTCTGCTTTAGGCCTTCTTTAATCATCTTTCGGGCCTTTTTACTGTGTTGACTGATTTAGCTTTAAATCCTTTGTCTTTGACTGTGCTTTATCCATAATATACATGGTTTAAGTTCTTGATCTTCTTGCTTTTGAATTTAACCTTTAACTTTTGTTTAACTTGCCTCACTGTCTTTTCTCTGTTTTCCGTTAAATCATTCATTTATTTCTTAACCCTTTGGCCTTTATCTTTAATCCTCGATTTAAAAGGGCTAATCTCTATTTCGACAAACTTAATCTTTGATTAAGCCCTTCAGTCTCCTATCTTCATTTCTTTATCATTTCCTCTGATTGTTCTTCGTTTACTGAGTGCAGGGGTTCTTTGATTCCATTGATCGTTATGACTCATCAATCTAACCTTCAGATAAAAACCCTTTATTCTTTTTATTTGTATTTTTGGCCCTTTGGATCATCATCCAAAAGCTCTTTGTCACTCAATTTGACTTGTGGGATGGCCTGCGAACTTTGGGCTTCCATTAAAACTTGCAACATAAATAATTTATTAAATGAAACCCTACATTTATGGTTGACTGCTTTCAAAGGGCTCGATGAGGGGTAGAAGAGCGTGCAGAGGTGGTGGATGCAGTGGAAAAGGGTCTCATGGCAAAAAACCATGAAAACCAGGGTTAAAAACTGAGTTTGGCGCGGAACATTGGATAAGCGGTTTTGTAGAAAACCATAGGTGGTTTTCATGTGGCTAGAAGGTGGTAAGTGGTAATGGGTTGATGGAATGCAATACGGGTTAGAAGGTGACACGTATCATCCAAAAAATTCCCATTTCGCATGGAAGTTTCACAATGGAAGGGTTTGGGAAAATCGAGCACGAAGAGGATTTAAGGCCATCTGATCTGGGCAATCCAGATCGACAGCTATTAATCGGCGTGAACGTTGAAGAGTTGTGTGATGGATGGATGGTGGGGCCCGATGATAACGTTAGCAATTGTTTCGTGTAGCGGAGAAATTGGTTGGCGAGGTGAAATGGTGAGGTTAAGCGAGAGCCGTTGGATCGTAAAGATCAACGGTTGCAATCTATTCTGAGGGAAAATGGTAAATGGAGGGGGAGAATAGGGAGAATGGATGGTGGCTGTTGGATCTCAAATATCCACAGTGGAGATTTCCCTGTGGAGTAGTCAGACAGGGGAAAAAAGTTGATGGGTCGGGAGTATAACGACCATCGGATCAGAGCTTGAGGCTCTAGATATATGGTGAGGATGATTCGATAAAAACAACGGAGCAGGGACGGAAACGAAAGAGAAGAGGGGGCCTGGGTGAGAGCTGTTGGATCAGGATGATCTATGGCCAGGATTTCTCCAAGGAATGAGTGGGCGAGAAAGAATGGTAGAAAGGGTGAATGGTGGGAGGGGTGATGATCCCCGTTGGATCGGCAAGATCTATGGAAGAGATTAAGGGGAGAATGTAGTGCGGAGCAGTGGGTGGTGGGACCATAAACTTCATTAGCTGGTAGCTGTCATATCTTGGAGAAGATAGATGGTTGAGATCGACTACGGGGGGACTAGGGGTACGGAAGGATCTCGCCAGCGGGGTGCCTCCGCAGTGATCCTGTGCCATTCGATCTGGGAGAGATCGACGGTCCATATTGAATCGTGGCCATGCAAAAAGAATGTATGGGGCAGAGGAAAAGTGATAATGTGAGACAGCACAGACCATTGGATCTAAGGGAACCAGAACAATGGTCTAGAATATATCGACAGGAAGGAGTGGAGGCCGTTGGTCGATGGAGAGAAGTGAAGTGCGATGTGCCAATGGCCATTCTATCTAGGAGAGATTGACAGTCAGGAATCCATTTGTGGGGAACCATCAGCGGAGAAAAGAGTTGGTGGAAAATGGGAAACGCCGAAGTGCAAAGAAGCGATGCAATGGTGCAACGCGATTGAAGACCACTGGATCAGAAATGAGCTCAACTGTGGAGATTTAACTCGAGAAAGCGCATTGGCGGGGAAAAAGAGGTTTGGGAAGTGGAAACAAAAAACGTCGAAGTGCGATGGCCGATGGGCTTAGCACTTAGTCGCAAGGCATAGTTTTATTGCATAAAAAGGGGTTAGGGCCTAAGCCGAAAAGCGCTTAAGGCCTTTTTATGAAAAAGTTGGAAAATAGGCCGAAAAGTTGGTTTTTGAGACTTTTTGAGGTTCTGATAGAGAAAAAAGGGGTTTTAAACTTTGTAAAAGGGATTTAAAATGTTTAAGGGTGATTTTTTTAGGAAATGGAGGATAAGGAAAAAGGAAAAATGAGCTATTTTCAGAGGGAAATGGACTGATAAAATAGGGATAATAATGGTAAAAATGGGGGGAATGAAATGGAGGTGAAAATGGTGGAAATTATGGCTTTGAAGGAAGATTTATTTTTGAATCAGCAAGGCTTCTTTGAAGGATTTCTTGTGGAAACAACAGTGAAGATGATTTGTAAGATAAAAGACACCAAGAAGGCTTCAAGAACTAGCATTTTTCCATGAAGATTCCTTCTTGAAGGCTTAAGAACATATTTAGCCATCATTTGGTATAACATAAATTATAGATAGCCAACAGACCAGATCTACAAAATACTAGGGCTGAAAACCATCATGCCCCAAAACCATGTGCAAACCCATGAACAAAACCATGGGCGGGTCTGCCCACCGTAAAATAAGGAAAGAATATAACACAAACCCAACAGTGATTCCAGTATGGTATTTTTTCTTACCGGCCATGTTAGTAAACTCAGGAATTACCTCTACAGGTATCATGCATATCACCTCTACGGAGGCCATCATAAATCCAGAAACCCCCATAGCGACACCAGTCAATGCCACCAAAGGGGGAAAGAGAAAAGGGAAGAAGGTGGACACTCCCAAAGTCCCTAGGAAAACTCCACCTCCTACAATGTGAAATATTGTTGGCCATCCTACCAACATTTTCCCAGAGTTAGACGAGTTAAAGTCTCTTCTACATGTCGAAAGAATGATTGCCACCCCAACTCCAATCAAACATGAAAAGGTCACAGACATCCAAGGCAAGACATTATGCACAAACCATGCATATGCCATATGTTAGCAGTATGGGAATTATACCCATAATTTCTCAGAAATCCCCCGATATAGGGATGCGTTACACGCATTAGCGCAATCCAATTCCCAAAATCCATCCATCTAGATAGGGGAAGACATATCCAAAACCATATTATACACACGAGAAGAACTAGCATCATGCCCATACCCAACTAACCCAACCGTGAAGACACCAAGAATGAAAACAAAGGCCACACCTCACATCTGATTCTGTGCATTGTGCGACCAACTTCATCATTTGATCACTCAATGCCTAAATTTAAGGGCATTCATTCACTGGTACCAAATTACCCCTATGGCTCAAACAAATTTATCCATATGGAGAAGACACAGTTGTCTAATATGTCAAGATAATCACCATGTTCTTCGTTGTCTCCATGTTCCCCGATTCTACTTAGTGTTAGATTCCATGCGCCTATTCATTTCCGAAAATTTTGACTTGGTCAGTTCGGATTCAGAATCTGCAGAGAGTTTCGTAACTTGGGAGATTGTAGCATATAGGTCCATTTTGTGTATGTCGAAAGAGAGGTGACCACCAGGAATGTTGCCTCCCTCATGTCACCATCACCAATCTAGATATGGGAAGGTAAAAACAAACCCCAATAGGGCAGGGTCTAAACCTCACTTCCCATGTGCCCTGTGTGGTAAACCCAACCACCTGGTTAACCAATGTCGGGAGTTGTCTAGGTTCACCAACATTCTTCACATATTTACCCCCATCCCTTGTATACATCTCTCTAATCAATAGAAAATCAGTCGCTGCTATTGTCACATTTTCTCCCAATTTCATCATATGAGGAATTGTCAATATCTTCCGCAATTGAGAGCAGCACTAAAACAAAACCACCCGAGGGAGCCACATAATGCAAAAACTAAGACTCGGAGATGACCAAGGTGCAAAAATTCACGATCTAACGACCACGATCAAGCGTCGTCATCTTATTTCGTAAGTAGTACTGACTCGCATACCATTTACTCGCTAAGTACCTGCATTGCATGTGACATTTGTACCAGTCACTCTCATGGAACAAAAGCATGCCCTGTGTTACAAAATTTTTGACATATTAGGACTCAACACTAGTTTCATATAGAGGAGGATTCATTTCCCCTTATACACCAACAAGGTCACACGAACCCCCTCTCACCCAATAAAAACCTGTCATCGTGGAAATCCTTCTACCACCTAATGCTGATGAAAAGAAACCTCATATATGATTCATCTCATCGTACCTGGGAACCATTTTTTGTAATTCCTACTCATCATTTATTGGTGTCAAGACCGATGCAACTACCATACCGGTAGTAGTACCACCAATAGTGCAGACCCACCCCATTTGTGCTCTGTCAAACTCATCTAGTTCTACAAAATCAACAACTGAATCATATTCTTATTTGTTGACTAGCACTACTAGGCCCAAATCCCCTCCTCACGGCCTCGATCAAACCAATTCCCCCCTTGATATCATTTTTCACTCTGACAAAGATATTTGGAGGCCATGATGGAACCTGAATTTCCATGGGACGCCATGCACCACTGCTCAATTTTTCTATGAGAAAAGGCATTTGTGCCTAGCAACACACCGACCTAGGACATCTACGCCATTGAAACCAAATATCTCCTACCATCATGAAAATTCGATTAGTTCAAAATATCATCCTCGTGCCTGATGCATTAGAGGAAGGTAACATGGCAAATATTTTATCTACCATCAAGGTGAATATTGCGAAAAAACTAGGCAAGGTCGAAGATATCTCCCTGGGGGTGGCATGCTCTCCTGAATAAGTAGCCTCGTACACCTCCCTATTACAAGAATACAAGGATATATTTGCATGGGATTACTCGGAGATGCCAGGCCTATGCCCCACCATTGTAGAACACCATATGAACACATGGCATGATGTCCTCCCTATCTACCAAAAACAACATCAATTACACCCATCAAAGGTTGAAGAAATCAATCAGGATATAGATAAACTCCACAAGGCTAGCTTTATCTACTTGATCGCTTACACGTCTTAGGTTTCCAGCCCTATATCCATCAGGAAAAAAACAGGGAAAAATTATTGTTTGTATCGACTTCATCGATCTAAAAATTTCCTGTCCCAAGGACACTTACCCCATGCCATTCATCGACCAAGTCATTGATGCTTGTTCTAGTCATGAAGCCTTGTCCTTTATGGATGGGTTCTCGGGGTATAATCAAATTCAGATTCAAAATACAGATAAAACCAAATTCACCACCCCTTGGGGTACCTTCGCATACCAAGTTTTTTCAATTTGGCCTAAAAATGTTGGCACCACCTTCCAGTGGGCCATGGATAACGTCTTTCACGTCTTGGCTCATATCATCCTCACCTATTTGGATGACCTCAAGGTATGGTCCAAGACATGTGCTGACCATTTGGAAGATATGCGCTCGATATTTTAGATTCCGAAAATATAACCTACACTTGAACCCTCTCAAGTGTATCTTCTGTATCAATGCTAGAAGATTGATAGGATTCATTGTTTCTCGACAAGGTATTATAATTGACACTATCAAAGTTCAAGAAATCAAAGACGTACCACCTCCCAAAAAATTGAAGCTATTACAAATCTTGCAGGGTAAGTCGAACTTCTTATGATGCTTTGTTTCCAACTACGCCACTTGCGCGCAGGGCTTCCTACGTATCCTTCGTCAAGGCATTCCCTTCCAATGGGATGAACATTCTCAGAAATCATTTGAAGCATTAAAAGACACTTTGTCTTCTTCTCCTTTGATTATCCCACTCAACCACAAAAAATATTACACACTATACCTATATGTGTTAGACGTAGCCATTGTGGGATGCTAGTCCAAGACGGGCTAAACAATAAGGAACACTTAATCTATTATGTAAGAAAAAACTTAGTCGGGCCTGCACTAAAGTATGAGCCATAAGAGAAAACAAACTTATCCTTATTACATGCAGTATAAAAGCTTCGAAATTATATCATCCTTCTAACTAACATCATCATAGCAGCTATCAACCCCATGAGATATTTTCTCAGTCGCCGAATGATGAACCATAAATACACCTGATGGGTATTTATACTACAGGAATTTGATCTGCTATTTACCTAACCTAAGAGAAAAAAGGCTCCCATCCTAGCTAGATTCATTACTAATCTCCGAAAAGAAGCCCAATGATCCCCATTTAATGATGCACTACCTGATGAACACTTGTTCTTAGTGACAACAAAGGACCCTTGGTATGACAATATCCTCCTCTTCTTATGAAATCTGAAGTTCAAACCCCATCTCACTTGTGACGATCGAAAGTGCATATGCCATCAGCCCCCCCGATACCTTTTATTAGGTGACATCCTATATTGACGAGGTGTCAACACCATATTACACTGATGCCTTACTCATGAACAAGTTAATCAAGTCTTGAATGACTACCATAGTGGGGCTTGCAGTGACCACTTATCAGGAATGGTCACCGCCCAAAAATTCCTATGTGCTTGTTATTTCTGAACCACCCTCTTTCACTATTTCATTCAAGAAGTCAAGAGGTGCAAGTGATGCCAACACTACGCTCATAAGGTGAAATCCCCTCCAGCTCCCCTGCACCTCGTCATTGTAGCAGGGCCCTTTTGCAAATGGGGCATTTATTTTATGACGTACAACCCCACATCATCGAGAAACCACAAGTACATATTTGTGGTTTCCAATTATATCACCAAATGGGTAGAATCCATGCACACATACAACAATGTCGCAGAAACCGTAACACAATTTTTATTCAACCATGTCATAACATAGTTTGGTGTTCCCAAGGAGCTCATATCAGACCATAGGAAGCATTTTGAATATGAAATATTCCAGGAATTATCCTAGCACCTTGGTTTCACACATGATTTTGCATCACCATAATACCCCCAGTTTAATGGTCAGGTAGAAGCTATCAAAAAATCCCTCAAAAAAATGTTGCAGTGTGTGGTGAACAACCAAAAAACCAATTAGCACCATCTGGTTTTTTCAGCCTTATGGTCATACCACACAGCGGTCAAATCCTCAATCGTCTTCATGCCCTTCCATCTAGTGTATCGAGTAGAGGTCGTGCTTCACATAGAGTTCGAAATCCCCACCCTGCAATCTTCTATTGAACTTCTCACTGATATTAAGCCCTTATAGAAATGGTTGGTACAATTAGAAATCTTCAATTAAATTCTATGAGAGTCTCTCCAACATAACGAAGCCCACAAAAAGAGGGTCAAAGCGTCATTTCACCGTAACATCACCCCTCACTCATTCACTGAGGGAGAACTAGTCCTGCGCTGTGATATCGCACAAAAAGCTTTAGGACCTGGGAAGTTTGAAACATTATGGAAGGGTCCATATATCATTAAAATTTGTGTCTACTCAACTTAGTGTTCCTAAATTGAGGTCATAAATTGTCAACCAGGGCTAGTAAACTGTTGAAGTGAAGTGCACTATATGTGCCTAGGTATTTTTTTCTCACTACGTTGTGTTTAGTTTTTTTCAAATGTTTTTAGTTTTTTGTATTTGTTCTAAGAGGAAAAGAACTAAGTTTTGGCAAAGAGAAGTTGTTGGTCACACTAAAATAGAGCAAAACCTATTCTAAACTATGTATGGCACTTAGAAAATGCAAAACTTTGACAAGAAAATAACTCACAACATGAACTCAATAACTCACAACATGAAATCAATCCAATTCATTCATTAGGAATATGTTGGAATAGCTTGAGAAGAGGATAAGTTAGTGCCATGAGGTTCTTCTAAGTAAAAAACCACCTACAAGATCACAGAGAAAATATTATCCAAGGCTAGAAATTTGTTGGAACATATTTGGAAAATATAGTCTACAAAATAGTGAGGAACTCTAGTCTAAATTAACCTATGACACTGAAATTAATCCATTCTGCAACTTAAATTGTCACTACTAAGCCTTATTCGAAAGTTAGAAGTCTTTTGGAATAGTTTTGGGAAAAAGGCTATTTGTACAATTATAAGAGATTGCAGAATAGTCAAGGCCTTGAATTGATATCACTAATTCCTATCCATATGATGATGTGTTGGAAGAGATTAATAACAAGAGTAGTTTGTAAATAATGAAGGCCTTGAAGTCTAATGGAACAAAACTAGCATACAACTAACTAATGAAACTAAAAATACAATAGATAAAGCTGAACTAAAATGCAATCATTCAAACTTGAAGTACAGTGACCACAACTATACTAGAATGCCATTATCCTAACTTAAAATACAATGAACAGAAACTGAACTAAAGTGCCATTAGTCTAACTTGAAATACAGTGAACAAAAATTGAACTAGCACACCATTAATCTAACTTGAAATACAGTGAACAAAAACTGAACTAGCGTGCCATTAATCTCCGGAGTATCACAACTACACTATAATGCAACTAATCTCTAAAATATTATAGCCCTATCTCATTTAGTATTAGTGATATTTTGGAACAATTCGAAAGAGCAAGTATAGATGTATCAATTGATGTAATGGAGCACAAAAAACGTAAAGTTCAGAAAAAGGCAACTAATTCCTAAAATACTACAGTTATATCTCATTCAATATTAGTGATATTTTGGAATAATTCGTGAGAACAAGACTAGACTGTAGCATCCATTGCAAGTGAGTATAAAACACAAAGTTCAGAAAATTGCTTAAACTAGGAATGCAACAAGGCTAAAGTTACTTATCTAAACAATGTGCACAAAGCTTCTCGGGCAGTAGGGGCCCTCTACCACAGGATTAGCATACAAATCTCCTCAATATTGCCTCAGATCTTGCAATAAAGTGATGCTTCTTTCATTAAAGGAAAAGTACTTCAAAAACAGAGTATTACGGTCTTTTGAGATCTAGCAACAAAACATCAATCTAGCTAACTATTTCTCGGTCTCCTGAGTCATTCTTATAAGAAAATTACATAACTGCCCTTGAGATACAATAGGAATAAATGTCTTTCCCAACTAAAATCAAATTAGAACTCTGTTGGAGGACTCATACTTTGATTAAAGACATCTGTACAGTCCTTGTCCTATTAGAAGTCTATCTCTTAGTTTTGGTTTCCCACGTGCATAACCACCTGTATAATTCTGCTCAAACTTCGTAGGGGGCAAGGAATGATGTGGATGAAGTCTGGAATTCACCCATATGCGTTTTTCTTTGAGGTGACAACTGGAACCTGTGAGAACATGAAGACATCTGCGGAATCAGCAACCTTCAATTTACTTCTCTTCTATCCATGGTGAAAATGGATGTTAAATTGTTGTTTTTACCCCAAAGGTGCTTTCTCTGTTTATGCAGTAGGAATTAGCTACGGAAGGATGATATGAAGAGGTTATAGAATGAGTGAAATGCGGTGAGAATGATTTACACGAATTAATGAGTTTGAAAGCCATCATGGGAGAAAATACCGCGGAAACATTTTGTGAGAAATTCAAAATCATCACTGAAAACTTTGGCTAGTGCCGTGACCGAATAGGTCACTTCAGTACTTTAACCGTTAAGTTTTAAATGATGATTTGAAATGGCGGAGTGGAAGGGATTTTGTCCAAATTTTTTATGATAGGTTTAATAGGCATGATCAACACGAATAGTTAAAACAACTTTTTTGAATCATACATGACCTAAATATACTATAACTTTCATATTCTGTCATCATAATAATTTTACAGCTTTACCTTTGCCTTTCCTTTTATTTTTTTGGTGGTTTTGATATGCTTGTCCTCCTTTGAAAATCATTGATTTTTCAGTCTTCATAACTCCTTTGATTTTTCTTGTTGTCATAGGTGTGCAGGATCAATTTGCTACTGATCAAATGATTACTGGATAGTTGCCTTCTGGATATTTGGCTGCAGAATGTCTAGATGGCTGCAGAATGTCTGACTGGCTGCAGAATGTACCTGTAGGAACTTTAAAACATGGAATGGAATGTTGTATGAAATGGATCATGAAATATACTGAAATGGATCAGGAGTGAAGTGAAATGTAATGGAATGAAATGAATCACAATTGTGAAATGGAATGAAAAATAAAATGTGGCCTGTAACTCATGATTTGTAACACTTAATCCGCAGAAAGAGATCAAATTTAGAAATCTGAGATGGAAATGAAATGGACCATGGAATGGAGTGAATGAAGTATGGATGAATGGAATGAATGAATTATGAATGAAGTGAGACATAATGGAGTGAAACTTATGATTTTGTGATGACTTCTTGTAGAAAAAAAACACAAATTTGAAAAGCTAAAGTGTCAGAAGGATTCTTATTTTCACTTTATCTTTTCTGTATAAACATGCTAATCAGTGATTAGTTTTCATGTTTATACTTTATATATATATATATATATATATATATATTATTCTTTTGAATTCAGAAAATTCAACTAAGTTGATGAAGAAGAAAAATTCTTCTTCATTAACTTCACATCACTGTTTTCCTAGAATCTCTTGACAAATTCTTCTCTTGAAAGTGGCTTATGATACAGATTCAATCTATGAACATTTACAAGAAAAGTGACCTTCTCTTCATCTATTGTCCTGATTTTTATTTCCCCATTGTCAAAAATTCTTATAATTTCATATGGCCCAAGCCAATGTGTTTGGAATTTACCTTGAAAATCCTTGAACTTTGAATCAAACAAGAGAGCCCAGTCACCTTCTTTGAACTTCTTTTCCTTGATGTACTTATCATTCCATCTAGTCCTTTGTTGTTGGACTATACTTTTTTTCTGAATTGCATCTTGTCTGATCTCATCCAATTCATTAATATGCTCCAATCTGTGCTTTTGTGCCTCTGTTAGATCAAGTCCTAGCTGAACTGCCATTTTAAAAGTCTGAATCTGAAACTCTATGGGAAACAAAACTTGTTTTCCATAAAAAATTTCATAAGGAGTATGGCTTGTTGTGCTTATCCATGTAGTTCTATAGGCCCACAAAGCTTCAGGAAGCCTGTCTACCCAATCTCTTCTATGTAAATGGACAGTCTTTGTTAGGATCCCTTCAATGACTTTATTGGTAGATTCCACTTGACCATTTTCTTGTGGATGATAGGGAGTAGATTTTCTGTGTCTGATTTTGTACCTATCCATCATTTGTTCCACTAGCTTTGATGTAAATTGAGCTCCTTGATCTGTAACAATTTCCCTTGGGACACCAAAATGAGTAAAAATATCCTCAAAAATAAAATTAACTACAGATGTTTCAGTAGCAGAAAGTAATGGCTTGGCCTCTACCCATTTGGTAACATAATAAGTGCAAACTAATATATATTTATTTTGTCTTGATGGAGGACTAATAGGTCCTACAAAATCTAAAGCCCATTTTTCAAAAGTTTCAATATGTACCTGAGGCTGCAATGGCATCTCACCTAAAGGAGAAGGTTTCCCTACCCTTTGGCAACTGTCACACCTTTTGACATACTCTTTAGCATCTTTAAAAAGGGATGGTAAATAATATCCTAAATTAAGGATCTTATAAGTTGTCCTTTTATCAGCAAAGTGTCTGCCACAAGGTTCATCATGACATGCCTTGAGGATCTCAGGCATCTCATCTTCCCGAACACACCTCCTAATGATAAAATCTGGACCTGTTTTGTATAACTCATTAGCAACCCATGAATATTTTGCACTGTCATAAATGATCTTTCTTTTGTCTCTTGCATTCATTATTGAAGTAAATTTCCCTGAAACTAAATAATTAGCAATGTCAGCAAACCAAGGAGTTTGAGTAGAAATTGCAAAAAGATATTCATCAGGAAATTGATCTTCAACTGGGGTATTGTCTTGGATTTTTTGGAGTCTAGATAGGAAATCAGCTACTGTGTTTTGTTTTCCAGGCCTATCTAGAATGGTAATGTTGAATTCTTGTAAAAGAAATAACCATCTTATGACTCTACCATTAGTAATTGATTTGTTCATTAGGTATCTAATTGCAGAATGATCTATGTGAAAAAAAGTTTCATAGCCTGTTATATAGTGTCTGAATTTGTTTATGGCATGAACAACAGCTAAAAACTCTTTTTCAGTTACAGTATAGTTTAACTCTGAAGGAGTCAAATTTTTACTGGTATAGTATATGGCATAAGGAATCAGGTCTTTTTGTCCCAATACTACTCCTAGAGTTGTATCTGAGGCATCTGTTGAAATATGAAAAGGTAGCTTCCAGTTAGGTCCCCTTAAAATAGGTGCTTCAGAAATTTTTGTTTTCAGGGTCTCAAAGGCTAATTGGCAATCAGGATTCCACTTGAATTCACAGTCCTTGGTAAGCAATTTGAAAAGTGGAGATGCTATCTTGGTGAAGTTTTCTATAAACCTTCGATAATATCCTGTAAATCCTAGAAAACTCCTAACATATTTTTGACAACTTGGAATAGATAAGTTAGAGATGACTTAAACTTTTGACTCATCAACTCTAATCCCATCCCCTGAAATGTGATGTCCTAAAACAATTCCTTCAGTAAACATCATAAAACACTTCTCATGACTTAGTGAAAGATTTTCTTCTTTACATCTCTTTAAGACTTTTTCCAAGTTTGCTAAGGCTTCTTCAAATGTGTTTCCATAAACTATGAAATCATCCATATATACCTCTACACAATCATGTATTAGATCTGAAAAAATTCCTAATACTGCCCTTTGAAATGTTGCAGGTGCATTGCATAATCCAAATGGCAATACTTGGTAAGCATAGGTACCCCAAGGACAGGTAAATGTGGTTTTGTCTTGATCCTCAAGTGCTACTTGAATTTGATTATAACCACTAAACCCATCTAGAAATGAGAAGTACTTTTTGCCAGCTAAGGTATCCAACACCTGATCTATGAAAGATAGGGGAAAATGATCTTTAAGAGTAGCTTTGTTTAATTCTCGGTAGTCAATACATACCCTCCATTTACCATTTTTCTTTGGCACAATTACTAAAGGAGAAACCCACTGACTATCTGAAATGGGATAGATAAAGTTAACATTTAACAATTTCTGCAATTCTTCTTTAACAATTTCCCTAAGATTTGGATTCATCCGTCTTTGAGGTTGTCTGATTGGTTTAAAATTTTCCTCTATATAGATGTGATGAGTGCAAGTCTTGGGGCTTATCCCTTTCATATCAGTGTACTCCCATGCATATGCAGAATAATTTCTCTGTAATATCTTGACTAGCTCTGCTTGTTGAGATTTCTCTAAGTTCTTGTTTATGTTTAAAGTTTTGCCTGGAAATATCTCAATTGTAGAGCTGCCAAATTTATCCATGGAATAGAGAGACATCTGTTTTGATGATAAAAACTCAATGCTGGATTCTTCTTGAAATTGTTCATGTTTGTATTCCAAAGAGGATTCAAATTTTTCTAAGGTATTCAGAATCTGGCTATCTTCACTAATTTCTGAAATTGTGAAGAGAGGTTGTAAGTCTTCTTCATCCTCTATCCATTGAGTATCATCCAATTCTATAATTTTTTTTGCTAGAGGATACAAGGTAAATTTCTTGGTTGAACTACCATCAGAGATGTACATATCACCGGATCTACAACTAATGAAAGCATCAGCTGTAGCTAACCAAGGTCTTCCTAATATAATAGGATTTCCTCCTAGATTATTCTTAGGAGTTAGGATCATAAAATCCACAGGATACTCCCAAGAATCTAGGGACACTGGAATGTCTTCTATTACCCCATCAGGTTTGATCACAGATCTGTCTGCTAATTGTAATAATGTGGGTGTAAGAAGAAGATTAGGAAGTTTCAGTTTATCCATGATTTGTCTACTCATGATATTGATTGCTGCTCCTAAATCAATAAGTGTGTTTTGGATCTCAATTCCATTGATGTGAATTTTAACAACTGGATTTCCTAGGTCTAGATACTTTGGAATAGAAATCTTACCCATCATGATGTCTGCTATTTTTCCTACCAGTTGAATTTTCTTTGTCTCTCTTATTCTTTTTCATGTTTTCTTCATGCTCAACTCCTTTATTGTCTTTGCTAAGATTGGAATTTCCTTGATAGCTTGCAATAATCGGATCTTAATACAAACATTTCTTAGCTCATCCAGGAAATCATAATTAGGCATCATAATTTGTTTTTATACACCCCTATCAATTTGTAATCTTTCTGGAAAGGGAGGTGTAGAAGTGGATGTTGATGGTTGCTCTAATATAGGAGTTGAAATTATTGGTTCTTTTTGTTTTGATTTTTCAATGTTTGGGTCTTGGAAAGATGTGTTCTCTTCAAGACTTTTATTTATCCGTAGAGAATCTTCCTCAGAATTGTCTTGCTCTTGTATGATTACAGAAGGCCTCCTCTTTTCAAGTATTCTTCCAGACCTAAGTTGAACATCACTAAGGTCTAAAGGAGTGATCAAATAAGTTGGAAATTGTTGGCCTTCTATCATGTAGGTGTTCTGAGGATTTTTATTGTTGGGGTTTGGTATGGGTTGGGCAAGAAACTGATTTGTTTTCTGAGGAAATGGTAATGGAAGTGGTTGATTTTGATGTTGTGGATTTTGAGGATTTTGTTGAAAATTTTGTTGAGGAGGGAAATGTGGATATGGTGGATAGGATGGTGGATATTGGTAATACTAAGAGTATCTTCCATAGGGATTTTGTGCTCCTTGCACCCAAGTTTGTGATTGATTTTGAAATTGGGGCCAAGGTTGCTGCCAAGAATTCCAATTTTGTGGGGGTTGATTATACAACTGATCATGAAATCCTTGTGTTTGAGGTCCTTGCCAAGGTCTCCTAGAGAAAAAATTGAGAGATTCTTTGGAATTTGTAGGAGTTTCTTCTTGAAAGACAACTTTAAGACCAGGAAGTGAAGGACAAATCTTGGTCTCATGTTTTTCTGAACAAATTACACAAGTCTTCACAACTTTTGCATCCAAAGGGCATTCTCTCAAGGCACGTTTCTTTCTACGTTTGGGACAAAAGATTGCTAAGGCATCAGATTCAATTTTCTGCTAGTTTTGTAACTTAAGGGTGTCTATTTGTTCACTAAGACTCCCTAAGATATTAGATTTGAATTCATCAAGCATATGTCCTATTTCTGCCCTACTTACTATCCCAGAAGTAGACTTACTTTCCCTTGCAAGAGCAGGGTCTCTTGGTCCTTTTACAGTTTTAGATTTCCCTCTTGAAAGGCTGATACATAATTCAGCTATTTCAGGTAATGTGAGCTGAGATATATCCCCTTTTCCCATCATGTTAAGGATATCTAACCATTCATCCATAATTTTCTTCAACAAGAGATATTTCAAGGTGTCTTGGTCTAAGTTTTCCATTTTTTCCCTCTTGATGTTATAGTTAAACCTCTCCAACAAATCTTCCAAATTTTCATCCTCTTTTTGTAACATTTTAAACACTTCCTCCTTATGGTTGACTAGCATACAGTAATCCAAATACCTCTCTATAAATGCTTGTTTCATGTCTTCCCATGTCCTTAGAACTGTTGATCAAAATCATAAACCATTTTAATGCTGCTCCTTTCAATGTTGAAGGGAACAGTTTAAGTTTTTGGGCATCTTGTAAGTAGTCATAGGTTCTACATAGGACTTCAAATTCAAATAGGAAGGTTTCAGGATCTTCATTTTTAATTCCATAAAAGTTTGGAAGGACAGAGGGTGAAATGTTTTTCATAGTTGCATTGGTTTCTTCATCTACTATAGGAAACCCAAAAGAGCTTCCCATTTCTCTTCTACCTATTCCTCTGCCTCCTTCTCCTTCTGCACCTCTACCTCCTTCTCCTCTACCTCTACCTCTACCCCCTCAAAATAGTGTGTGTTCTCCTTTAAAAACTCCTCCTCCCCCTTCTTTTGCCATAGTTGATTCTTCTGTAGAAGTTGAAAAGTTTAGGTCTCTATCAAGGGTCCTTGAATATTCTTCTAAGATAGGTTCATTGGATGAAGTGGAAGGTCTTTCTAATGGAATATCTGATCTTAAGTCCTCTGGAATTCTAGGATCAGTAAAGGATGGAATGTGGTTTTGAGTTGGAGGTGTGCTAACTCTTGTTCTTGGTGAAACAAGTGGTGTTCTAGGAATCAAGATTCTGCTTCTTATGAATCTACCCCTTGAGTCTCTTTCTCTACGCATATCATTGTTTTTGGGAGGTAAGAAACAAGGCTACCTAGTTACACTTCCCCGACAACAGCGCCAAAATGTCTACTCAACTTAGTGTTCCTAAATTGAGGTCATAAATTGTCAACCAGGGATAGTAAATTGTTGAAGTGAAGTGCACTATATGTGCCTAGGTATTTGTTTCTCACTACGTTATGTTTAGTGTTTTTCCAATGTTTTTAGTTTTGTGTTTTTATTCTAAGAGGAAAATAACTAATTTTTGGCAAAGAGAAGTTGTTAGTCACAATAAAACAGAGCAAAACCTATTCTAAACTATGTATGGCACTTAGAAAATGCAAAACTTTGACAAGAAAATAACTCACAACATGAACTCAATAACTCACAACATGAACTCAGTCCAATTCATTCATTAGGAATATTTTGGAATAGCTTGAGAAGAGGATAAGTTAGTGCCATGAGGTTCTTCTGAGTAAACAACCACCTACAAGATCACAGAGAAAATCTTATCCAAGGCTAGAAATTTGTTGGAACATATTTGGAAAAGATAGTCTCCAACACAGTGAGGAAATCTAGTCTAAATTAACCTATGACACTGAAATTAATCCATTCTGCAACTTAAATTGTCACTACTAAGCCTTATTCGAAAGTTAGAAGTCTTTTGGAATAGTTTTGGGAAAAAGGCTATTTGCACAATTATAAGAGATTGCAGAACAATCAAGGCCTTGAATTGATATCACTAATTCCTGTCCATATGATGATGTGTTGGAAGAGATTAATAACAAGAGTAGTTTGTAAATAATGAAGGCCTTGAAGTCTAATGGAACAAAACTAGCATACAACTAACTATTGAAACTAAAAATACAATAGATAAATCTGAACTAAAATGCAATCATTCAAACTTGAAATATAGTGACCACAACTATACTAGAATGCCATTATCCTAACTTGAAATACAATGAACAGAAACTGAACTAAAGTGCCATTAGTCTAACTTGAAATACAGTGAACATAAACTGAACTAGCGCACCATTAATCTAACTTGAAATACAGTGAACAGAAACTGAACTAGCGTGCCATTAATCTCCGGAGTATCACAACTACACTATAATGCAACTAATCTTTAAAATATTACAACCCTATCTCGTTCAGTATTAGTGATATTTTGGAACAATTCGGAAGAACAAGTCTAGCTGTAACAATTGATGTAATTGAGCACAAAAAACGTAAAGTTCAGAAAAAGACAACTAATTCCTAAAATACTACAGTTATATCTCATTCAATATTAGTGATATTTTGGAATAATTCGTGAGAACAAGACTAGACTGTAGCATCCAATGCAAGTGAGTATAAAACACAAAGTTCAAGAAATTTCTTAAACTAGGAATGCAACAAGGCTAAAGTTACTTATCTAAACAATGTGCACAAAGCTTCTCGAGCAGTAGGGGCCCTCTACCACTGGATTAGCATACAAATCTCCTCAATATTGCCTCGTATCTTGCAATAAAGTGGTGCTTCTTTCATTAAATTAAAAGTACTTCAAAAACAGAGTATTACGGTCTTTTGAGATCTAGCAACAAAACATCAATCTAGCTAACTGTTTCTCGGTCTCCTGATTCATTATTATAAGAAAATTACATAACTTCCCTTGAGATAAAATAGGAATAAATGTCTTTCCCAACTAAAATCAAATTAGAATTCTGGTGGAGGTTTCGTACTGTGATTAAATACATCTGTACAGTCCTTGTCCTATTAGAAGTCTATCTCTTAGTTTTGGTTTCCTACGTGCATAACCACCTGTATAATTCTGCTCAGACTTCGTAGGGAGCAAGGAATGATGTGGATGAAGTCTAGAATTCACCCATATGTGTTTTTCTTTGAGGTGACACCTAGAACCTGTGAGAACAGGAAGACAGCTGCGGAATCGGCTTAACCAATCCTATTGACCATTTAAACCTATAATTGATAAGGGAAAAAGGAAATGAAGTGAAATTTGGTGAAGGAGAAGAAAATCTTTGGGGCTCAACAATTTGTCTCCTAAAAGGAGCATACATTGTTTCAGATCCTGAAGGGACATGCCTAAAAAACCCCATCAATGGGATCTACCTCAAAATTTTCACCCATAAAAGAATGGCCTCAGTACCCTAGAATGAATATGTATGCACAATAATTTTGTATGATGATATCAACATCATGGGCTTATTATAAAAATCATGCTATTGTGCTGTAGATGGACCATCTTCCCATGCACTATTTTGGATTCGCTAGAGTCTCTCGATGGTTGCAAAATTTAGCTGCTACCACTTGGGCCATATATTATCCTAACGAGTCACCATACCTTGCTAATGGATTTTGTATCGAGTCAACCAAAAAAAATTAATAATAATATAAAGTTGTGATAGGATTTTTAAGAAACGCCTCCCTCGAAGGCATCTACCATTTACATGTCTTCCTTGATTCCCAATTGGTGGTGTCACAGTTAAACCAAGCCTTTCAAGTATAAGATTCATGCCTCTTTAGGAAGTACCTAAATGAACAAATATTAGCCCACATTTTTTATCACATTACATTTACACATATACCAAGAGATTGAAATCATGTATTTGGTCGCATAGCTAACCATATCCTAGACTAGAATGAAACACGTATATACTATCGACCATAAGAAACATAGAAAACTACCATAAATAGTGAATCCATCATGAGAATAACATCCATCATAAACATGAAAAAAATCATAAAAATATCCATATACACATCATCATAGCTGTCAAAATACATATCACATTTATATCAAAAAATATGTGTCCCATTATACAAAAAATGAGTCCACTGGCCCACCATGAGGAAAAAATATGTCACCGAAAAGGCATGGAAGTATCCTCATAATGGGTGCTTTCCTTGGTACATAGATAAAACAATTCTAGGGATGAACCCCTCCAGGAGGATATTGTAGACATACATCCACACCTAGAGCAATAATAGGAGAAACAACAACCATAACAAGTGTTGCTCAGTGCAATGCTGGGTGATGAGCCTACTCACGGTTCATCATTGTCGCCAACCATATATCCGCTAAATCATTGAAGCCCCTCATGGGAAGCCCTCGAGTAAGGCTCTCCAATATTCCCCAAGAATCACCAAAGTTGCATATCTAAGTCTCCATAGCCTATATATGAGCCTTGGAATCTACTGCATGAGCCTCAGCAGCCACTTCACAGACCTCAACAACCTCGACACGTGAAAGTAGCACTATATCCCCCCCAGCTGCAAGCGCGTTAGTGCCCTCCCCTGAAGTTCCACCCATATCAATCTTCCGTGTCACTAGCAATTCAATCTGGTGAGGGGGAATACCATCTCTAGGACCTGGTGAAGCCTAGTCCACCCCTAACATGCCCCTCCTCCTCGGAGCATGGCTGAGTAAGAAGGCCAAGGGTCGGCTCATCTGTCTCGCATCTGCAAAGTAAAAAAACATGATATTAGTGTCATCATAAAAGGAACATCCATAAGTACATGAAAACAATACAAAGATGTTGAAAACATAAATTTCATATCTACAGGCCCCTAGACATAATCTGGAGGAAGACCCATATCCAGATCACCCCGTAAATCCAGGCCAGAGTACGAGAACTCTAGAATCAACTAAGGGTTTGACTCAAACCACTCCTTTATATTTTCATCCTAATACCGAACAACCTCACCCCCATCATGACCAGACATCACATGCACCCATCTATGAATTTGACGATTACTCAGAGAGCCAAGTGGCACTGTCATAAAATATACAACATAAGATGTTGATAGAGCAGAATGTCTGAGCTCGACCTTGCTGCACCTTGGCCAACTAAGTGACCATGCCTTAATATACCAAGCGAGCCTAATCAAAGAAGTGCCCAACCTGAAGCTGCCGCAAGACTGCTATATGCGGCCCCGATACCCTGAGGTGAAGATGAGCCTGCCAAGTGTACTATCATATAAAAAGCCACACACTCTATCAGGTTTGTAACACAAGACACAATAATGCATCCCTATGAAATGGCACTAGGCCTACAGTGACAGACCCCCTCTGCCTAATGCCTAATTTTTACCACCCCACCTGGCAGTGAAAGGGGAAGCACCTCCCTACGAGGCAAGAGACCAGTCACAAAATATATGTCTGTTTGGGCTGACAACCTAAGCTCATCCTGACGCACCACCATAATCCACCTCTATCAATCCCAACAACGAACCAAGAATTGTAAAAATTTATCATGTGACCTCAGAATGGGGTTCTCAAGGAACTGGATGAAACTGCAATGCACCAAATTCTAGAGAGCATACGAATCTTGGGCCACATAGGTATGGAGGACGGGCCAATCCATCCCCCTCCACAACATCCTACCACCAAAAAAAAACAAAAAATATCAGTTTTCTATCCCTAACAAGCTCAAAAAATCATAAGTTAAAACTTTTAAATACCACATGCTATTTAGCTACATAGGCTTGCGTAGAGTGCATTTGTGAGATGTGGTTGCACATGTTCTACGCACCTATGATTTTCATAGATCCATTGCCCCCGAATATATAGATGCGGAGGTCTACACATATGAAATAACTATTGGTGTGGATTTGACGCACTAATACCAAATATTCACGTGTCGATGACGCGACTCTCTCAGAGTCACCTGTGTTGTCACCCCTAAAGACAAGCTAAAAGGGTTGTACAAGGCACCCATGTACAACTTATTTACCATGAAAATGAAAAATTTGAAAAGAGTAAAGATATAGCTTCTACCTGACACTGTCGGAGCATATTCCTATTACTCTGGCTGAATGCAATGACAAGAAATTCTCTGATAACAACCTCTGACCTTTCAAACTCAAAAGACACAAATGAATTGAAATTGGGCCATTTCATCCTATATATTTTCATTTTTCACCAATTTTGGAAGCCCATAATTGGGGCTCGTGGTATCCAATCATAAAACAATGAAAGACACAATGATGAGTACTTCATCATCTTCAATCTATACCCCCTTGTTCCAGTTTTAAGAAAAACTCATTTTCGGGCCCATTGCCCACCTCCATACTACATCTCAGGTACACCCTCTCTTGTTTGTTTTAATTCATGTTATTTCAAAATAGTGACATGAAAAAGATGCTTTTAATTGGGGTATTAGCCACAGATGTTGTAGGTGCACCAAATCACCATATCTTCAAATCAAACTCCAGGGAAGTAAAAGTACAAGAGTAGTTATCATCCTATTCTCAGCATGATAGGTTTCCCTCCAAAGCTTTGCATATCCTGAAATAATTTCTCCAAAAATAAACCATAGGCTTAATTCACCCGACCATGTTTATTATCACCTCACCTCACACATGATAAACACCCTCGCAGATCGGTAGAGCCTCACCTCCAATGGCATCCATGATATTCATAGACCATCGCTCACTATCAGGAGCCATGAAAACCAACTCCAACTATGGAACCATCTCATTTATATGCATTTTTTGTCAACATCATTCTATTTTACTCATCACACATCAAAACCCCATTCCCACGCCACCATTTTCTACAGTGGATCAACAAAATTTGCATTACTGCATTTCACATTTTTACTATCACACCCTCACGAACATAGCCCATCTATGTCATTTCATCCACCTCATCATCCCTTCACCAAGACCAACCAATGGGGCCCCCACCCTTAGCAAAGCATGGTCCTCGCATCATATTTCAAGATCACACATGTTTATGGGGCATCAATCTCTCTGATTGTATGTCAAAACCACTTTTCACATTCTTTTTGAAAGTGTAAAATTTTTTTTTAGGAGAAATAATTACATCCATATTTTTATGTTTCATACCTGACGGAAGTCCCTACTCACCCTTGGTTGGAATTTCACATTATTTACCTCACCCAACCACGTCAGTCATAACATACATACACCTACCCTAGAGGTCTTACCAAACCCAGGGATACCCTTCTCATAAAATTTTGTGATTGTCGCCACTTGCATTAACAACTCCGACCTCGGGCCCATTAACCATCACCATCATTTTTAGCTAGTTCTCATCATCATGTCTTGTTAACTCACCATATTACTCCCTAACTCACCAGAAAAAATAATCCCTTGTATCAACACTTGTTTCATACGGTTGAGGCTTCCTTCCTATCGAATTCAACAAAAATTTTCCAAGATGGAGGCAGTACCTTGGATGGGTACCTACCACTATAGGAACATACTCATATGGCACAATGGGAATTAAAATCACCCATTGATTTCATCGGTCCCCCTGACATTCGACATCAACACCAGTTTTCATGTCAAGGTTGTATCGTACTTCATAACCACTGCACTTTGTCATAATTAGTCAAAGACCTGTGTATCGGTAAGTATCTCTTTCAAAAATTATTAAATAATTATACATGGGAAGGTTCCTAGAAGTCAAAGACCCATGCATATATTTAGTGTTGCATCCAAAATTTTTATGCCCAGACAATGCATGTGGGTGCCACATTAAACCTATTTTTTCAAATAAAAAATGCCCTTGAGGGCGTCAATAGTTGTCATTAGCAACCAGTAGTAGGTCACCTTACACAATGTGACTTGACAACACCAATATATGTCAAATTATATTAACTACTCATTGTCATGAGCATGTGACATGCCTGCCTCATAGAAAAATTTCTTATTTTATCACTTATAGGTTTTTTAACAGAGCATGGTTACTCTTTTACTTCAGAAAAGGGGTTCCCCTACTTATCTTCACAGCAGGTTACTCTCTCTCTCTCTCTCTCTCTCTCTCTCTCTATCTCAAAAGGGTTACTGATGTACCTAAAAACTGTTCCTATTTTGACATCTTTTTCCACCATATTTTCTTCCTTTTTCACAAATCCATAAACTTAATCAATGATAACTAACGTATTTACATCTGAGAAGGAATTTAGATGATATCTATTTTATATTATAATGTTTCTTATTATTTAGATGAAATTTTGTAATTAGCTACATAATTCGTGCAATTCTATAGCTAACCTTTGTTTCTAAAGCCACCGTTATTTTTTGACAGGTTTCAAGAAGAAAATGAAGAAGTGAGTCATATGGGTAGCTTTGAAATGGTCTATATATGGATCGTATCCTACTTACCTGCTCAATTTCAAGAAGGATTATCCTTGCACTTGTGGTCACATATCATTCAAGATTAGGAATGAGATCAACGGACAAATATTCTCTATTTTCTCTTACGTCCCAAATCGAGAAAGAGCCATGAAGACTTTTCTTCTGATTAGACTTCTAGTCTTAGCTTTATTTTTCTTTCCATAGGAGAAATTTTCTCAAACAATTAATTTAAAAACTTGTATTAATATCGGTCTGTTGAAACTGGGAATAAGCTTGATTTTGTGATAATATTGTGATATGTTTTTAAACTCTGTTTTGTTAATGAAGAAGACCAGTTCCAAACCATTAATGCGCAGATAGCTTAAATAGATTCACACTTGTTCTATTGGAGAGGGCCCCTGCACGGAAAGGAGGTTTTTATAGCCATTTCATAGTTTAATTTATTTTCATTTCATAGGTTTAATTTCTCGTTGATTCGTAGTTAATTTCTTGTCATTTCATAGTTAATTTCCCATTGATTCATAGTTTAATTTCTTGTCATTTCATAAGTTTAATTTCATGTCAATTAGTTTCTAATTATTTTCTTAATCAGTTGTTTACATTTACACACAGTTGATTGTTATATCTTATGCTCTCATGAATTGTTTCATTACCATGACTCTATCAACTTCCAATTGAAATCGATTATTTCATTTGATTCCACAACAACCGTAGGATTTAGATTAGACATCTTGTTTTGTGCAATAGATACTATGTCATCCTTTGCTTGCCTTAGTTAAATTTGAATTCAATTAGCACAATTAGTTCAATTTCATAGCAATAGACTTTATGCTTTCATTCCATGGAATGTAGAACATAGTTATATTTTTATCATTCTTAGATAGATTTAAAAATAGGAAAGAGTTATATTAGAATTATACTTTGATCATTTTAGATAGATTTAAAAAGTAGATCAAATGCTTTGTTTTCATAAAATTAGTATTTTCAATTGATAGATAGAATATAGATTTATTTTTGATAAACAAAACATAATTCAGAGTTCAATAGAATTTAGAATGATTCCTTGTTTAAAGGTATAATAAGTTCAATTAGATGTTTTGCCGACATAGAATAGTCTAACATAGCTCAGATTTCAACCATCCAAAGATTGATTTATTTTATGCAAAATAGCTTAGTTAAATAACATTTCCTTTTCTTCTTTTAGATTTTATATTTCATTAATTTAATTAAGAGTAATTTGTAAATCAATTTCTTTTCTTAGAGTAAAAATAACATTTCCTTTTCTTCCTTCTCAAAGATTAAATTTTAATCATCAAATTTATTTCAGATTTAGTTGTTTCTTAACATTTAAAGATTTCATTTAAAAAGCTTAGATTTAATTCCTTAGATCAATTTTAGTTCTTAACATTAGGCATAAAATACAAACCCCCAAAAACAATATATAAGAATACACAACGAAGTAAGAAAGAAGGGCATATAAGCATATATAGTGGACCACACTTCATCAGATTACTAACCTCAGTCTATAATCTATGATAGCAATTTAAGACATTAAATTTAAGAAACTTTTTGGTGTCGTTGCTCAGGAAGTGTAATTAGGAAGCCTTATTTCTTACATCTAAAAAAAAATGACATGCGTAGAGAAAGAGACTCTAGGGGTAGATTCATAGCTAGAGGTAGAAGTTTGATTCCAGCAACACCACTAACTCCACCAAGACCACAAAGTGCCACGCCAACATCTCAAACTCATATTCCATTTTTCACAACAAGACATATAATCCCTTAAGTCTTAAGGTTAGAAATCCATCCAGGCAACTCTCTAACTTCAACTACTGATGCAGTCTTAAAAGAGGAAGATCCTAGATCTCCAACAGAAAGAGTAGCGTTTTTCACCTCTACAGGAGAATAGTTTCTAGCTCAAGAGTTAGAAATCCATAGTGAGGAAAAAGAAGAAACTTTCCTCAATATCCCATTCATAGAAGAACCAGAGGAAGAAAAAATAACTCTACAGTTAGAACCCTACATTAGTTCTGAGGAATCTACAATGGATGAATAAGGAGAAGGAGAAGGAGAAGTTCTGAATGGAGAAGCCTTAATAATAGGAGGAGGAAGAAGAGGCGGAGGACGAGGCGGAGGACGAGGTAGAGGAAGAGGAGAAAATAGGGAGGACCATAAATCTGTTGGATTTCCTATAGTTTATGCAGATACAAATGCTACAATGAATAATATTTCACCTTCTATCCTTCCCTATTTCCATGGGTTAAGGAATGAAGATCCTGAAACATTTTTATTTGAATTTGAGATTTTATGTAGATCATATGACTACTTACAAGACTCTCAAAAATCGAATTTATTTCTTGCAACACTCAAGGGTGCAACTTTAAAATGGTTCATGGGCTTGATTACACAATCTATTAGGAAATCAGATGAGATGAAAAGTGCACTTTTACAAAGATATCTGGATTATTTCACACCTATTAATCGGAAGGATGAAGTATTTAAAATGATGCAAATAGAGGATGAAAACTTGGAAGAATTAGTTGAGAGATTCAATTACAATATAAAAAGAGATAAAATGGAAAACTTAGATCAAGATACTTTAAAATCTCTCTTATTGAAATCCATCAGAGATGAATGGATATATATTTTTAACATGATGGGAAAGGGAGACATCTCTCAACTAGAATTACCTGAAATTGTTGAATTATGCATTCATCTTTCGAGAGGAAAATCAAGAACTGGGAAAAATGCAAGAGATCATATTCTCTCGAGTATGAATAAATCTGCAACTTGAACAATAAGTAGGGCAGGAATAGGAAATATGCTTGATGAATTTAAAACATATATATTAGGGAGTCTTAGTGAAAATAGGCATCTTGAAATTACAAAACAAGCAGAAAGCTGAAACTGATGCCTTAACTATTTTTTTTCCTAAATGTAAAAATAAACATGCCTTAAGAGAATGTCCTGTTGATTTAAAAGTCATAGAGACCTATGTTATTTGTGTGGAAAAACATGGAACAAAAATATGTCCCTCTATACCAGGTCTTAAGGCTTTTTTTAAAGAAGAATTAGTTCCACATCCAATAGAACCTCTTTGTTTTGTCTCTAGAAGACGATGGCAAGGGCCACAAACTCAAGGTTTTAACAAACAAATGTATACTCAACCCCCACCAAACAATTGGAATTCATCAATTCCATGGCAGAAACCTTGGTCCCAGCCTCGAACTTGGACACAAGGAATGAAAAATATTTATGGTAGATATTCTCAATATCACCAATATCCACAATCCTATCCAAAATATCCTCTCCAAAATTTTCCACAACATAATCAACAACCCTAATTCCAAAATCATAACCCACAACTTTCATTACCATTTCCACAAAGGCCAAATCAACTACCTGCCCAGCCATTACCAAACCAAAATATTAAAAATTCTTAATCTTATTATAACATAGAAGGACATAATTTTCCAACTTATATGATTGCTCTGCTATATCTTGACAATGTCCAACTTAGATCTAGTAGGATATTAGAAAGGAAAAATCCCTCTGTTGTTATTCAAGAAAAATATGATCTTAATGAAGAAATTTTTCTACAACAAAATAAGAATTATGGAGAAGGAACATTCCTTCAACATAATCAAAATTCTAAAAATCAAAAACAAGAAAATCCAATAAACTCAACTCCTATCATAGATCAACCTTCAGTATATGTTTCTAACCCTCCTTTCCCTGAAAGATTAAAAACCGATGGAGGGGTAGAAAAACAAATTTTGTTTCCTAACTATGATTTTGTAGATGAATTGAAAAATGTCTGTATCAAAATCCCTTTGTTAAAATCCATTAAAGAGATTCCTATCCTAGCTAAAACAATAAGAGAGTTGAGCATAAAAAAATCAGGAAGAAAAACAAAAGAAGTAAAAAGGATTCAGTTAGTAGGAAAAATTGCAGACATTATAATGGGAAAAATAGCCATACAAGAATATTTGGACTCGGGAAGTCAAGTTGTAAAAACACACATCAATGGTATTGAGATTCCAAATACATTGATTGATTTAGGAGCAGCCATAAACATCATGAGAAAACCAACCATGGAACAAATTAGACTTCCAAACCTTAAGTATACACCAACATTACTGCAATTAGAAGATAGAGTAGTAATAAATATAGATGGTGTATTAGAAGACATTTATGTGTCCTTATACTCTTGTGAATATCCATTTGAATTTATGATCTTAACTCCAAAGAACAACCTAGGAGGATTTCCATTGATATTAGGAAGACCTTGGTTAGCTACAACTGATGCTTTCATTAGTTGTAGATCTGGTGATATGTTTATTTATGATGGTAATTCAACAAAGAAATTCACTTTATATCCTCCAGCAAAAACAATTACAGAAATAGAAAATGAAGAATGGATGGATGATGACAATGATATACAATCTCTCTTTACTATTTCTCATATTAGTGAAGAAAATCAAATTTTAAATTCAATAGAAAATTTTGAAACATATTCACAATGTGAAGATGATCTTAATTTTCAAGAACATTGTAATATTGAATACTTTTCATCCAAATAGATGTATTTATATTCTATGGAAGAATTTGGTAAATCTACAGTTCAAATATATCTAGGAAAATCTTTAAACATAAAAAAAAAAAACTTGGAGAAATTACAACAAGAAGAGTTTATAAAAACATTGCAAAAACATTCTTCTACATATGCATGGGAGTACACTGACATGAAGGGAATTAATCCCGATACTTGCATACATCATATATATATTAAGGAAAATTCTATGCCTATCAGACAACCTCAAAGAAGGATGAATCCAAATCTTAGGGAAATTGTAAAAGAAGAATTGCAAAAATTGCTGAATGTAAACATCATTTATCCAATTCTAGACAGTCAGTGGGTTTCTCCCTTGGTGATTGTCCTTAAAAATAATGGTAAATGGATGATATGCATTGATTATTAAGAATTGAATAAGGCTACTCTAAAATATCATCTTCCATTGCCTTTCATAGATCAAGTTTTGGATACATTAGAAGGGAAGAAATATTTCTCATTCTTGGACGGTTTTAGTGGTTACAATAAAATTCAAGTAGCACCTAAATACCAAGACAAAACCACATTCACCTATCCATGGGGAACCTATGCTTAATGAGTACTTCCTTTTGGATTGTGAAATGCACCTGCAACATTCCAAAGAGCATTACTAGGAATTTTCTTTGATCTAATACATGATTGTGTGGAAATGTATATGGATGATTTTTCAGTTTATGGAAATTGTTTTGAAGAGGCTCTTAACAATTTAGAAAATGTTCTTAGAATATGTAAAGAAGAAAATCTTTCAATAAGTCATCAAAAATTATTTATGATGTTTGCTGAAGTAATTGTTCTAGGACATCACATTTTAGGGGATGGAATTAAAGTAGACTCATCCAAAGTTGAAGTCATCTCCAAATTATCAATTCCAAATTTTCAAATGGATGTTAGAAGTTTTCTTGGTTTTACAGGGTACTATAGAAGATTTATAGGAAAATTCACGAAATTTTCATCTCCACTCTTCAAATTTGTTACCAAAGATTGTGAATTTAGTTGGAATCCTGATTTCCAAATGGCACTTGAAACTTTAAAAGAAAAACTATCCGAGGCACCCATATTAAAAGCACAAAATTGGAAAATACCTTTTCATATTTCCACAAATGCATCAGAAGCAGCTCTGGGAGCTATATTAGGAAAAAAAAATTTGACCCCCTATGCCATCTGCTACACAAGAAAAAATGTGACTCCTAATGAGTTAAATTACACTGTTACTAAAATATAGTTTCTAGATGTTGTCCATGCGATTAACAAGTTTAGACATTACATCACTGGCTATGAAACCTTTATTCACATAGATCATTTTGCAATTAGGTATTTAATGAATAAATCAATCACTAATGGAAAAATCACATGATGGATATTACTCCTGCAAGAATTTAACATCACCATTCTAGACCAACCTGGAAAACAAAACACAGTTGCTGAATTCTTGTCTAGAATTCAAAATAACAATAATGATACTCCAGTAGAGGATATTTTTCCCGATGAATATATTTTTGCAATATCTACTAAATCTCCATGGTTTGCAAATATTTCTAACTACTTAGCTACAGGAAAATTACCAGCATACTTGTTTCCTAGAGAAAAGAGGAAAATAATTCAAAGAAGTGCATTATATACATGGTATAAATGATTAATTGTATAAAACAGGTGAAGATATCATCATCACAAGATGTGTACAAGAAGATGAAATACCTGAAATTCTGAAGGCATGTCATGATGAACCTTGTTGTGAACACTTTGCTGATAAGAGGATTGCTTATAAAATCCTTCATTTAGGATATTATTGGCCATCCATATTTAAAGATGCCAAGGAGTATGTCAAAAGGTGTGACAATTGTCAGAGAATGGGGAAACCTATTCCTAAAAATGAAATTCCCTTAAAAACTCAGATACTCATGGAACCCTTTGAAAAATGGGCTCTGGATTTTGTTGGACCAATCAATCCACCATCAAAACAAAAGAGGTATATTATGGTTTTCATTGATTATGTCACTAAATGGGTAGAGGCTAAATCACTTTATTTTTATAATGAAAATTTTGTAGTTTCATTTCTCTTTGAGGATATTTTCACTCATTTTGGTGTCCCCAGGGGAATTATGACAGATCGGGGATCTCAGTTTACGTCCAGGATGGTGCAAAAGATTGTGGAGGAATATAATATCAAACATATAAATTCTATTCCATATCATCCATAGGCAAATGGAAAAGTGGAGTCCACCAATAAAGTGATCGAAGCAATCCTCACAAATATTGTACATCTACATATGAAGGATTGGGCAAATAGGCTTCTTGAAGCCTTATAGTCCCTATGGGACTATGAACTTGTTTATGGGAAGCAAGTATTGTTTCCAATATAATTCCATATCAAAAACTTCAAGACAACAGTTATATTGGGAGTTGATTTATCAGAAGCCCAAAAGCACAGAATGGAGCAACTCAATGAGCTTGATGAAATCAGGCAAGATGCAGTTCAAAAGACTAGCTTAGTTCAACAACAAAGGTCCAAATGGCATGATAAATACATAAATGAAAGAAAATTTCAAGGAGGATATTGGGCACTTTTGTTCGATTCAAAGTTTAAAGACTTCCAAGGAAAATTTAAGACTCATTAGCCTAGGCCTTATGAGATAAAAAATTATTTGAAAATTGACAAGGACAATTGATGAAGAAAAGTTACATCTTCTTGTGAATGGACATCGACTAAAGGTCTATCATAAACCAATTACAAAGGAGGAATTTATCAAACAAATTCAAGGCAATGTTGATATGAAGTTGATGAAGAAGAATCCTTCTTTTTCCCCAAGTTATTCTTCTTTTTACTTTTCATGTCTATATATATATATATATATATATTATTCAAAAGGAAAAAATTGTATAAGTATGAAACCAATCAATGATTGGCATCCTTATACAGAAAATACAAGGTGAAAATTAGAGTTCATTTATGACATCTTATATTTTATCCCATTCTAAAAATCCCAAATTTTTTTTTCCCTTTATTTTTCAGAAGAAATAAAAGAAAAGCTACATAATTGCTACATTTCTGCAAGTCTCAAAATAATCTGCAACTCTCATCACATTCTGCAGCCCTGATACACTTTTGCACCCTATTGAAGCAGGAAATACTGAACATAAGCAACTGAAGACTCCAATTGAAGACCATGTTGAAAAGACACCCGAGGAATCAAGACAGAAAGAATACCAACAAAGGTTAGTTCCAAGGTATGTTACAAAATTTGTTTAATAATAAGATTCAAAAACATTAGTGTATATAATTTGGATGATCATATGTTGTCACCTCAAATTGTCAACATTCATTAGGGGAATTTTGAGATCTAAAATGGGCCTCCTAAGGAAATTATAAAATAATAGTGCAAATAATAAAATAATATTTGATTACATCATCAAATTTTAGTGGGAGAAAAGAAAAAACTACTTTTTCAACTCATATTTTCAACTTATCTCCCAAAGTTTTTACTCAAATTTTGAGTACTGCAGTCACCGTTTTTATGTATTTCTCATTTTTCATGTAGAAGGTTCCATTAAAAGTATTCAACATGGGTACTCCTTGGATGAGGAATTAAATTTGGTATCCAACGAGTATTCCCGCTCAAAATTTGAGTAAAAATTTTGGGAGACAAGTTGAAAATATGAGTTGAAAAAGTAGTTTTATTATTTTATTATTTTATAATATTTTTACACTTTTACTTAAAAAATGGTGAATCATCTCCCATGGTTGACATCATCATCTTCAATCCTATTGGTTCTTAAAAAGTTTTTTTTTTTGTACATTTCTCTTAGGAGGCCCATTTTAGACCTCATAATTCCCCTAATGAAAACTGATTGTACTCAGTTCACACCACAAATCCATAATTCATCACTTCATCTATATCTTATCCCATAATAATCAAGACCGATTTAATCCATTAATGATTAACAATCATATCCCATTCTGTAACCCACTTATTCACGTTCCTAAACCCTTGCCCAAATATCTATTTCACCTACACGTCTCTACAATCTCCTTTCAACATTCTTAACTTAGATCCAAACACTCAATCCACCTAGTTGAAGAGGAACAATTTTGAAGGTGAAAACTCCCTACAACAGAGACATCGGTCTAATAGTAAGAATTGAACCTATGGGAGGAAAATTCATGGAATTTTATCCACAGATGAAGGAGATTCTCTAGAAGGTATGATGGCTCGAGTTCATAGAAAAGTTCGATGGGTTCCACAAAGAGCTCACCAAATCCATCGCAAGAGCCTTCGATGGGGAAGAGGTAGAAATTGGAGACATGAAGTTTTCAGTGACAGAGTCCTCATAGCAGAAGCCATAGAAATTCTGAAAATCGGTGAAATATGGTTCAAGAATAGGGAAATTCATGGAGAAGAATGGAATATTTTTCCAAAAAATCTAGGTATGGACACTTGTAATATTCTAAAATTAGCTTGCAGCTAATTGGAATATTAATTTTTTATTTTTTCATTTAGATAGATGAATAAGTGGGTAGGGAGACCCATAAATCTCTTTATTAGTAATAAAATCGCTCCTAATGTGAATGGAGATCATATTAATAGCTGGATAAAGCACCCTCATGTGTGAAAAGGGGTTGGAGCATGTGGATGGGGTCAAGTTTGACCAAATCAATAGTGCTGGTATGGAGGGAGTGGATAATCAATGAGAGACAGTGCAGTGTGAATGGGGGGAAGTATCCATGAGAGTAGTGGCTTTAATGAGTGGGGCCAAGATGAGAAGGCTCACATTGCATATAAGGAAGGTCAAGGAATCCATAGAAGGGCATGTTGTTGATTATTGCTTTTTTGGTTTGTATGACTTCTTACACTCTTCAGCTGATTAGCGGAGTTTGTTGTGTTGTTTAGAACAAGGTTGTTCCCGAGCGGGAATCCCACACTCATCCTCAAGGGACTTCGAGTGGCCACTTAGGAGAGGTTTTTTAGCTGCATATCCACATTTCAACATTCAAGCCAACTTTAGTCTTCAGCTACAGCACAGTTTATTCCAGAGTTGTGTTGTGTTGCAGTGTAGAAGCAGAGGAGGATTGTTAGGGCCACTTTCTATGTTTTTTTTTTAGTGGAGAGGTAGAATTTCCATTGGGATTCCATCAAGGAGGGTCCTTGGGATTTATTTCATCATTTGGCACCAGGACAAGCTAATACCACCTCCTACAGCACAGTTTCCCTCATAGACTACGTTATTTTATTGAGAATTTGCAATGGAGGTTCCAGTGCTTCATTTGGAGGGTTAGACTTTTAGTGAGGGGATCATCCTTTCACTTGGAGGATCTATTGGAGGATTTTTATACATTCTCATATCAGTCTCAGCCACCTCTTTATATGTGCTTTAGTTGCAGTGATTCTTCAGTCCTAGGGTTGTAGATCACCAATTTGTATTTTGGGTATTTTTAGAAACCCTTTCTGGGTTGTCTTGGAAAGGTGATTGGGAATCTAGATCTCTATTCCCAGAATTTCTTGAGCCATATATTAAGAGATCCATATTACTATATTTTCCACTAGCATTCATTCTCACTAGGAATGCATTGTATTGATCTTCCATCATTTTCATAGCAGCTATATTTCATGTATTGGCATATTTTTTCATTGGAGGTTTGTGTTGTATTGCTTGAGTGACTTGATCCTCAATATTTTTTGCTCCTTATGGCTGATATGATTAATAAGATGAATTTTCATTTGTCTCATATATTGGTCTATTGATATTCTCTGCTATATTTTATATTTTTGTGTTCCATATTGTTTCTCTCCCAATTTTGGGATATTATAGTGGTATCTGAGCATAATCTTGGCTCATCCTGTGTATTTTAGCCAATATGCTATCAGAAGAAGAAGAAGAGATCTACAATGATGGAAGGAATGAGTTTTGCCTCATATCTTTTCAGATATATGAAGGACCTCTCCAAGGATTTCAATCAAATGAGAAGGGAGAGGTGCAATGAGACCTCAAGAGGGTTTCAAGATGAGGAAGATCCATGCACTTCCTATCAGCAGTAAAGGAAATCGGTATTGCATAGAGCTCCGAAGCAATAGACTATGTCTAGTTTCTTTGAAGAGGAAGGTGAAAGGCATGGAGATGGGGGAAACTTAGGTCATGAGACTCTAAGTGATTATATTGCAGGGTACAAGTCTCAATCGAGGGCTTTCAAGGAGAATATAACTCTCCAGCAGTTTATTCAGATCAAAGAAGAGGGGAGACCTTGCAGCAACAGTAGAAGAAAAATACAATAGATTTATATTATCTACATTTTATGGGTCATCCACATGCACAACAAGGGCTTGGAGAAGGAAGTTAGATGAATTCTTCCTTCTACATCCAGTAGAAGAAAGAGAAGTTGTTGAGATTTCAGTGCTGCACCTTAAGGGTGAAGAAAATATTTGGTGGTTCAGCCATTTTAAACATGCAAGAGTGACTACTTACGTAGATTTTACTTAAAGGTTGATCAAGAAGTTTGATAAAAGAAAACCGGAGGAAATTCCTATTGAGACATTTTCCAACATTGATGATAAAGCACATGAGGAGCCAAGGGAAGCTGTCAATATTATTATTCCGGAAGAAGGAAAACTTCCACCACCACTTGCTGCAAGAGTACTTGCATCAGGAGAGGGAACACTTGCATCTTTGCAAGATGGTCTAGATCTCTTGACATTGAGAGTCCCATGCATTATTTAGGAGATGCATGAGGAGGAGTAGACTTATACCAACACTAGTGCAGCATTAGAGGAGTAACCATCACCATCACCAGTAGTTGAAGGAGTCATTACATAGGTAGGAGGAACCCTTGTAGCAGTACAAGATGTTCCCAAGGATCAGCTTAACCAAGGTATGCAAAAATTTCCACTTCCTATTATTTCAGCACATCATATGGAGGGTTGTGGGGACCTACCATCAGGGCAATTGCATGACCTAGGGTCAAAGCACACAGCTGGTTTGGAGTAGCAGACTATCACTGCATATAGGATCCTTGACTGGTTCAAGGAGGAGATGTATAGTCATCATGGTTTCTCATTGTCTAGTTGCACACAACACTTTGGGTTGTATTGTATATTTTTGGAGGATAGGATGAGCATAATCCTAATAAATCCAATGCAGAACTTTGTGTTCAACATTGTGCATGATCATGAGACAACAAATGCATCACCATGGAGATCAACAACACTGTCATTGAGCATCAATGATGAGTTGGGGGGCCAACTATTATTGGGACATTCTGATGACCGTTATACTTGTGTAGCATTGGATAGGCACATGGTTGATGGAAGACATCTTATGATGGGTGACATATCCCATTATTATGATGGATCCTTCTTGATGATCATATCTCAGCTCAAAGAGAAGCTTTTCCCTACAACATGTTTGGAACCTTATGGGTTCAACTTGGTCATTGATGAGTGGTATTCATGTGGATATCTCTAGAAGGCTACACTTCAACATCTCATGAAGTGAAAAGGTAGTGATCATATTTTGGAGGAGGGTATTCTCCATTGGTTGGATACCAAATTGGAGCATGGTAGGAGACACCCACATTTGGATGGATTGGTGATGATGATGGGCAAGAGGTTGGTGAGCCACTTGCAGATCTATGACACAGGGTAGCAGGAGGCATGGCTGTGTTGGATATTCTTGAAATATTTTGGTCATCATGTGACATCTCCTATGTCAAAGGGTGTGTTAAGGTTTTTGGCATTGCATGACACCCATATGATATAGCAGCAGAATATTTGGTCGTATGGGGCATTCTAAAAGTAAACTATCATAATGTTACTCCATGACTTATATGATGATGAGATGAGGAGGCAGCAAAATTTATTTTTTCTTTGGTTACTCTTGGGAGAGTATGGGTTGATTTTATCCCATACTTTGCATGGTGATTCAGGAGCAGAGGATGGCACAATCATGGTGCAAAGGGGCTACTCCTTGCCTTTGGAGAATCAAGATATACTTCCACATATGAAGGAGTCTCCCATATGTAACAACATTTCGGTTGGTGACTTTGGCATTGGACATGTCAAAGAGAGGAGTTATGAGATGACATGAGCCTTATGACAAAGGCCAAAAACATTGTCACTTAGGAGTTTGGATTTGTTGATGGAGTGTTCCCAGGATCACTTCACATATGATGTACTTGATGGGAAATTAAGAGATGAGAGTGATGGAGTGGTGGATGGAGACATATACTACTAGGATATGATCTTCTTGACTTGGATCTCCAAGCACAAGAAGAAGGCTTTATAATGTACATGCAACACATGGTTCATTCCTTTCCATTCACCAAGGCCTCATGGAGACATATTAGACCACTATGGAGAGATCATCCATGGACCTCATTATCATCTTACTCATAATACATGGTAAGAGTTATATTTTTGTACTTATTGATCATCTAATAAAGTATTTGCATTCTCTTGCCATCTATATACAGTGCATTGCTCCACAAGAGGGCAAATTTATATTTGGGTTTCATGGTCTTTCTAAGACCAACATTAGTGATGGAGATAGCCATTACTTGTATGGCTTTGGGCAAGTATTATGCTATGCTTGGTATCCTCAGTTGATACACAATGTCATTTACTACTTTCTAGTAGATGAGAAAACATGCACAGCTAGCAAATGGTTGGGAAATAACTTTCCACGTGATTTTTTGAAACAACAAGTAGAAAAATTGCTTTGTATCCACTTGGGAAATATTGGTACCATCCAGCATTTCATTTTACACTTAGATCCTATCTCATTTGGATTACATATTGTGATGATGTTCTATTCACTTTATATGGAGTAGCTTGGGCAAGAAAGATTCATAGAACTAAAGAGGGGGTCTTTAAGGATCCAATTTCCTTTTTGCCTCTTGAAGGCAACATTATTTCAGCCCAAAATCAGCATCATCTTTACACATACCATAAGTGGAGAGAGAGACAATGTGGTATAGACAACTTGGTCTATCATGTTCAGTCACATAGCCCATATACATTGCAAGAGCAACATGGAGGAGCTTTTCCATGAGTTACCATTTTGGAGGGTGATTCATTTTGTTTCGATGATAGCTTGGGAACTGGAGCTTCACATGGGGATTAAAGTTCCCAACATTTTTCAGATTCTGTGCCTCAAGAAGGCCTCTAGATAGCATATAGTTTCCTCCATGGATATCCCACTTCTTCATGATGAGATCCATTTAGATTTGTCACCAAAGGCTAACTTGTACAATTGGGAGGAGAAACTAGGGGACAGATTGATGAGAAAGAATCTTGTTTATTGGAGGAGCTTATTATATGAGGATGCTGCAGGAGGATAGAGGAGGCTTTGAAGTGCTATCCTTGTAGTTGCTTGAGGACAAGCAACATTTGGGAGGGGAGGACTGTAATATTTCAAATTTAACTTGCAGCTAATTGGAATATTAATTTTTTCTTTTGTCATTTAGATAGATGAATAAGTGGGTAGGGAGACCCATAAATCTCATTAGTAGGAATAAAATCACTCCTAATGTGAATGGAGATCATCTTAATATCTAGATAAAGCACCCTCATGTGTGAACAAGGGTTGGAGCATGTAGATGGGGTCAAGTTTGACCAAATCAATAACGCGGGTATGGAGGGAGTGGATAATCAATGAGAGATAATGCAATGTGAATGGAAGTAAGTCTCCATGAGAATAGTGGCTTTAATGAGTGGGGCCAAGGTGAGAAGGCTCACAATGCATATAAGGAAGGGGAAGGCAACCATAGAAGGGCATGTTGTTGATTATTGATTTTGCGGTCTGTATGACTTCTTGCACTCTTCAGTTGTTTAGCAGAGTCTGCTGTGTTGTTTAGCACAAGGGTGTTCCCGAGCGTGAATCCCACACTCATTGTTGGGGAACTTCAAGTGGCCACTCAGGAGAGGTTTGTGAGCTACATATCCACATTCTAGCATTCAAGCCAGCTTTAGTCTTTAGCTACAGTGCAGTTTATTCCAGAGTTGCATTGTGTTGTAGGGTAGAAGCAGTGGAGGATTGTTAGGGTTTTTAGTGTCAGTATTTGCATACTTCCACTAGGAATCAAAACACATTTTCATGTGCACCTTAGGTGTCCCACTCTAAAGAAATTTTTAATCATTCCATTAGGTCATGATATAAAATTTTTCCACTGGTGGTTGTCCTTGTTAGTAAGCTTCATTCTCCCTCAGAAGATAATATTTGCTGACTCATTCTTATGTCTCCTTCAGCATAACAACACCTACGGAAATGCTCTTTTCACTTGGAAGTCTTTTAAGTCAAAATCTCATTCATGAAAGTCAAGTCTAAAGCAGTCCCATTAGGTCATTAGGTTTTTATATCTCTCAAGGTCACTCTTTAATTTTAGATGAAGTCAACACATATAGGAGAGGGAGTAAATAAGATCATCATGATGTAATTATCATACTTTCAAAGTTGTATTTTTTTCACTTTAATGATTTTTATATCAAAATGTCATTTTTATATAAAATTCAATATGTAATTTATTTGTGTTTTTCCAAATGTAATTTTATGTTCCCATATGTAATAAATTAAATCCCAATATTTCAACTGCAATCATGTATGGCCTAAGTGGAGAAAAAAAATCCAAACTCCATGTTTGATTAGCCTGCAATCCCAAAAAAACAGAAAGTTAAAGAGTATCAGTGCCAAAGTCCAAAGGGGAAAGTGAACATTAGAAAAGTGGGTGGTTAAAATTAAAATTTCAAATCCAATATGCTATAAAGCCTTTCAAAACACCTCAAATAAAGTCATTGCATCCATTCATGCATCAGAAGTTTCCAGCATAGGAGAAAATTTCAAGTTTTTTGAGCATTTTGAGAAAAATTCAAGGGCACTATGTGTTTGCACCTAAGTGCTGTGCATTTTCTTAGGCGTTGCACATTTACCCAGAGGTGCTACATGTTTTCCTAAAAAATCCTGACCAATTTACATAGGCGTTGTGTGTTTTCACTCAAGCGATGCACGTTTACACAGGGAGGGTTTCAAAAGGTTTCACAAACTCCAGCAAGATTCATTTCCTCACCAATTTATTCAAAGGATTTTAATTAGTAAGTGGACCCTAAAGACACCTCTCTTCTGATATATTTGGTGTTCCATAAAAAATTTGAAGTGTTAGTTTCTATGAAACCCTAAATTTCATTTCCTTCCCATTTTTCATGCACTAAATCCATATTCATGCCCCTAAACACATATCAGTCATAAATATTGTTAAATCCTAGGGTTTTCATAGACCTAGGTTTTCATTTACATTCATTCCCTCCATTCTCATAAGCTATTCATTTCATCTCTCACTCCCTTCATCTCATTCCATTTACCTTAGGGTTTCCAAAGCCTTTAAGTCCACAACGTCTGAAGAGGAGGATAAAAGTGCCAATGAGTAAAAAACACCAAAGAAGAGTAGGAAAGGAGGGAAAATCATCAGATATGAACCAGTAACCACAAAGGAGCTCATTGCTTCTCCCCTCATTGTGTCATGTTTTTAAAATGTTGGTTGTTTTGAGTTTTGTGAGAAAGTGCAAAGGGTCCAATATCACCCTATGTTGACAAGGTTGTTCATTACCAATCTTCATGATAGGAAGTCACTCTTTCTGGGGTCACTTTTACCATGTCCACTAAGGTAATTTCAACTGCTACAGGGATCCCTAATTTGGGAGAGAAATGGTTTAAACAAGGAAACCTTGATCAGAGCTACTATGAACCATATCTCAAATCATCTCAGAGCTACTATGACAAGAAGACCATTTTCCCTTTCTCTCATCTCCTTGACCGATATGTCCCTATGATGAAGATAATCATGAAATACTTCACTTGTGAGGGGAGGTTTGCTCAACTCTATTCATATCATATCTGAATCCTCATGCACTTCACTAGATTCATAATGATTCACATACCTTAATATCTCTCCTGCAGCATTGAAAAGATGGCATACATTGTATAAAAGAGGGATTATAATCATCAAATGTAGAGTCTTTTCCACCACTCCCTCATCAAGATGATAATCATGCATCAAAAAAATAAAATTTCATGAAACACATTCATAGCAAATGAATTTTTCACTACCCCACCTATTTAGCATGAGCAGAGTATCCCCTCATCATCTCATCCTCCCATATCCACTCCTCCATCTCAATCTGCTTCTCATACATCATCACCAATACAGAGGCATTTAGCTCATGTTGATCCTAATTCTTCACTTTTCCATAACCCCTCATCATCACATCATGGTACTGAGCCATCAAACAATGAGGAGGACATTGAGGAAAATTGGGCTAATGTGACTGATGTTGAGCCATTTCCCAAGACCTATCAGAGAGGCCACAGGAATGCGTTTTCTTCACTTGGAGTGAAAGGGGCCATGCATTATTTATCAACAAAATAGGTATAAAAAGGAAATGAAAAGGCTAAAGAGCCAATCTTTGATGAGCAAGAGGATAAACATGAAATAGAGCAGGAGTTTCAGCTGATTGACCTTGATGAGGAAGATGAGGACAGAATCACTAGTGCAACAATAAAAGGTAAAGAAGAAAATATTACTGAACTTCTAGCTAATCTTGACAGATAAAAGTATTTGATTGATTTCCTTGAGCAAGAAAATCAACAGCTTAAGACCAAGCAGATTATCAATGAGATCGGGACCATCAAAGCACAAAGAGAGGTATAATAGGCCGAGGCCTTATTGGAGGATACCTTGGAAATATTTGGTGATATTGATGATGAGGAGGATCAGCCTCCAAGATATAGACCAAATACTATAGGGCTGAAAAGAGCTCTAGCCCTCGAGAGACAGAGAGAAGCTGAGTTGGCAAAGCAACTCACTCCAAGTGAGCTTCTTGCCTTAGAGATTAGCAAGGACAGGGAGTCATGGCTTGATAGATCCAATTTGAATCTATAGAGGTTTCTAGAGAAGGCCAAAAAGGAAAATGACATTCATAGGAAAATAGCAAAGCACTATGCCATAAGGTACAAAACTGCAAGGGCCAAGCTCAAACGAGCCCATGCAAAAATTCAAAATTTGACCAAGCAAAAGGAGAAGGAGAGGTTAGACATACTTTCTGAGGTGTCTCTTCATGCCTCAAACACTTGATAAGGAAGTAACCTCACAATTTTGGCACATTTTTGGCACATTTTTCACTTTAGTGCATTTTTGGTTTTTTGAGTAATTTTGGCACACAAAAATTCTACCAAACGCGCAACGACCTAGGCGCTGTGCTCTTTTTTTGGGCATCCAAATGAAAAATGGCCACCACCATCGTGTTTATAATGATGAAGAAATCAACCCTAGCAAGTTTCAGAAAATTTGGAGGAGAACTGGTCCCTCAAAAGTGCAAAAAACCACCAAATTTTCATGTTTCTGCTTCCTTTTTGACCTGGTCGCTGTGCGTTTACCAGTCTTGGGAGATTGAATTTTTGACAGGGCAGATGAGCACCATTTTGAAATATGGAGGCCTACTTTGAAACTAGACTCAGATAGATTTCAATGAGCTATCATGGATCTGATTTGGACACCGGGAAGACACTCAAAAGTTGTTTACAAAAGAGGCTATTTTTCCTGTTAGGGCGCTCTGTGTTTGCCAGGAAAATGCATTTTTCACAATCTTCAGCAAATTTTGAAGTTTCACTCCAGTTTGACTTTTTACTTGGGAAAATGAAGAAATTATTAATGTAAATGGTCATGGTAAATGTAAATGTCATGTTTTGACTTTCATCTAAGGTAGATACATTAGGCGAGTCCTCTAGAGGTCAAATGAATCAGTTTCCTCTCTTTTAGAGGCAAATTGTTGGGTCTTCCTAGTCTTAAGTTTCTTGTTTGGTAGTAGGTGAAACTGATTCCTATATCATGGATTTGACTCCTTGAGGCTAGGGAGAGTGGTTTTCTGGTATATATGATGTATTTTCTCAGTCGTTGTAATGGATGGACTCTTTTGAAGGTTTGGCTTCTCAAGAACACAATTTGTATCAGTTTTGGCCTGGACATTAATCAAATTTGCAGCTATTTTTATGGGATCCATGTGGTATTGTGTTTAGTTTCAATTTATTATTTTGTTCTCATATGTTGGAATTTTTTGTGTATTTCATCCATCGTTTCATTGCTATTAAGTGAATGTTTACAAGTTTAGATGAACAGAATCCATAATTTCTATGCTCTGTTTTGGGTAAATATCCACAATTTGTAATTTCTTCAATTTAGAAAGAAACCGTGAATTCACCATGCTCTTTCTAGCTCCTCACTTGTCTTGATAATCCCATCATAAAAACTCTAAAGTACTAAATAATGTACCTACCTTGCCCCATAAAACAGCCTGCAAATCTTGACCTTATTTCCTTGCCTTGACTATTTGACTCCTCCTGATCCAGCAAAACCCTACACAATCAAAATCAAAAACCCTGAGCTACTATACCTAGCCTAAAATATTATTTCCTCAGTCATATTGACTGTGATATTTATGGAGAGAGCCCTCTTCTGTCCTAGTAGGGCTAGCTACTTGGCTAAGCATGGTTTGAGGTTACCTCAGAATTGCCTTCTTCAGCCTGAGGTTCAATTTGAGTGATAACAATGTCCACTTTCTGTGTTTTGTTTTTAGTGGAGAGGTATCCTTTCCATTGGGAGGCTATCAAGGAGGGTCCTTGGGCTTTTTTTCATCATTTGGCACTATTCCAAGCTATTACCACCTCCTACATCACAGTTTCCCTCATACACTACGTTATTTTATTGAGAATTTGCAATGGAGTTTCCATTGCTTCATTTGGAGGGTTAGACTTTCATTTGGAGGATTTCTATACATTCCCATGTCATTCTCAGCCACCTCCTTCTATGTGCTTCAGTTGCAGTGATTCTTCATTCCTAGGGTTGTAGATCACCAAGTTGTACTTCGGGTATTTGTGGAAACCCTTTCTAGGTTGTTTTGGAAAGGTACTTGAGAATATAGATCTCTATTCCCGGAATTTCTTGAGCCATATATTAAGAGATCAATATTATTATATTTTCTAGTAGCAGTCATTCTCACTAGGATTTCACTGTATTGATCTTTTGGCATTTGCATAGCAGCTATATTCCATGTATTGGCATATTTTTTCATTGGAGGCTTGTGTTGTATTTCTTGAGTGACTTGATCCTCAAGATTTTGTGCTCCTTATGGCTGATATGATTAATAAGATGGCTTTGCATTTGTCTCATTTATTGGTGTATTGATATTCACTATTATTTTTTCCATTTTTGTGTTCAATATTGCTGCTCTCCCAATTTTGGGATATTACAACACTACTATTTTTAAGAAGGGAATTCCCAGTATGGCACTTAAAAACAAATGGAGGAACATGCTATTAATTATTCAAAAATTTCTTACTTGTGAGGGTAGATTTGGTTGTATTTTTGTCTACCATGCCAGACTGTTAATGAATATCCTAGAGGATGGAGAAATAAACCTCCCATACTTCCTATTGAATAACTTAAAGAAAATGTCAAGAACTGTGCAGAAAATAATCCAATCCATAAACAATATCATGTATCACCATGGAATGATAAAGATACTCATTGAATTTCATTTAGAGAGTATAGGAGACTCCTAGGAAATTTTCCTAATCATGAATCATTTTTAAGAAGAAGCACAAGAACAACCTACAGATAATAAGACCAAAAGAAGCAGGAGGAGAAAGGTTAATACCTGCATTGAAGAAAAATCCTCACCTCAACCACAACAAGAAGAAGAATAAATCACCATTGTAGAATTACTGAAGAATAAGAAACAGAGTGGTTACAAAAGGAGAGGTAATGTAAAGGAAAAGGGAAAAGTTATAAACTCAGAAATCTTAAGCCCTCCACAGCCAAGGAGAAGTTCTAGAATTCGTAAACCCTTGAAGAAGACATCCTCATAGGAAGCAGAGTTTTTTGATTTATATGAAGAGCCCGAAGTACCATCACCTATTAATACCTCTCCTATACACAATCAAAGCAGAAGGACCCCAAAAATTGACCCGCCACAACAAGTGATTTATGACTACATTGAGTCCTTAGAAAAGGGACATGTGGAAGGAAATCCAAGTGTTGAAGAGAAGCCTACCAGTCCACAAGAACCTCTAGTGAACACTTTGAAGCAAGAAGTCTATGAACTAGACATACTGAACAGGCACATAAAGCAAGAAAATGAATCTCTGAAGGAACAAAATCACTTAGAAAAGGTCATTGGTGAGAATGTTATTCTACATATGGGACTATGGTATAAAAAGAACAAGAAACTGAAGAAAATGAATGGCTACCTGAATAGAAAAGTCATTAGTTTGAAGTACAAACTCCTCATGAAGAAACCAAGAATGACAATCACTTCAAATAAAGGAAAGAAGAGGAATTTGGATGTACTGGCAGAGGTATCAGAACAGATGTAGTAAATGTTGAAGGCTCACAATTTTGGAAATTGCGTGAGGACATGCAATGGTCTCTTAGTGGGGGTATGTTGAACCTCAAAACTATTCCTACTTTGACATATTTTTCCCCCATATTTTATTCCTTTTTCACAAATCCATAAACTCAATCAATGATAATTGACATATTTTACATCTGAGAAGGCATTTAGATGATTTATATTTTATATTATAATGTTTCTTATTATTTAGATGAATTTTTGTAATTAGCTACAGAATTCATGCAATTCTATAGCTAACCTTTGTTTCTGTAGCCACTGTTATTGTTTGACACACAAAATTTGAAATCAACACTTTTATTCCTTGTTGCCTTGTTTTATGTGCTGAATGAGTTCCATCTTGTTTCCTTTTCTACAAGAAAATACTTGAAAATTAATATTTAATTCTAAATTATTTTTTTATATGTACAAATTCAATAATGATTACATACATTTGAAGCACGTTGTTGTTGAGATGGCTCCTCCTGTGATGTAATTATGTCCATTTCTTTGACCATCTCCTTATACACTATTTTAGACATTTCCTACTAACATGTTTCGCATATCGGCACATTTATAATTTGGTATTTTCATAATCTTCCTGAAAAAAAGAAGTAATACTATTTTATTAATGATATATGAAAACTAAATATACAAAAATTGATATTAATAAATTAATGGTATATATACATATAATTCTAGAAATAATTGTATACAATTGGGAATATTACCTTTTGAATGATTCTTTTTTTTGTTGTATGTTTTTGCAATTGCAAATTTGACATGTCTCATTGAACATTGCTCTGAAAACGCTTCATGTAGTTTTGATATAATTTGGTTCTCAGAATTATTGGATTAATTTTTTTATTGTAAGTGGAAAGTGAGTTTATACGTTCATTACACTAGATCCCTCATAGTTCTATAAAAAAAAACCTGTATTTCGTTAACCTCCACCACCACTTCAAATTAAATAAGGACCAATTCATCATCATTTACATGTTCTATAAATTTTCTTTTCTTAGAAGGACATTGATCTTTTCTTTCATTGTTTCTCCCTATAGAACATTAAACATATATAAATTAATAGATTGTTAGAAACATGTTATATAATATTCCTAAGTATATTATTAATGAAAATTAGAAAAAAACACTCATATTGAATAGTATTTTTTTTATTCACCTGATTCATCATTCTACAAATTTTCTATCAGGATTTTACACTCTTCTACATTTAGCTTAAAAATAATCTTATTGACCTTGTTCATTTTGTGGCTTTGCATGACACACACCAACCAATACGTATTATTTAAACTTACATATAGCTCAAACATATTAATTTTGTGAAGAATTTACAAATAAATTGTCCTCTCTACTTCTTTTAATGTGTTATCATTGTGTTGATTAGTATTCTTGTTACTTAAGAACTTCTGAGACATTTTTTATCAATATACAACCTATAGCATTCAATATAGAAGTCATTAAATATATTTTACAAATAAATCAAATAATATTTTCAGCCAAAAAAGCTTTGGTAATGAGTGCATTTAGAACAATAAACACACCGACTGTTTAATTGTCCAGTGTCGTCATGGAAAATTATTATTTTAAAATAATTTTTAATTATTACAGTGAAACTTGTAAGGATAAACATACTATAATGATTTAACGGTGCTATTTGGAAGAGGCGCACCAATTTTTTATATTAACCAGGAGAAGTGATTAACATAATATACAAAATATAGTGTTCTAATATGTCGGTGCATTGTATTTCAAAGGGACACTAGTGCGTTATATTATAGAGGGAGAATTGTGGAACATATAGTCACTTAAAAAAAAACAGAGACAGTCAATAGGGTTTGGATCTAATTCATTAATTGATTCCCCTACTTTAAATGTCAAATGCCCTATATATAGTAAGTACAAAAACCCATTAAATCTAAAATTCCTAGTTTGAAAAACCCTAATTGTGAAGTGGTAGAGGAAGTTAAACCCTAAGTTGAAATTTTGCAAGAAGAAGCAAGGGTTTAAGGTCGATATTAAATTTTTTTGTTTTTTGTCTGAATTTTATTTAATTTTAAATAGGAAAGCAGAACATAAAAGTTTTACTAGTAAAATCTATAGTAATTTTTTTACTATAAAGTGTTTTTTATTTTATTTTCTAAATTGTGAATAAATCCAACAGAAATTCTAAAATATTTTAACAATAAAATTTAAGATTTTTTCTATCTAGGTTTTTGAGTGAATCACCATACCTTTCAAATTCTGATATTTCAGCAGATCTGAAATATTTGCAACTCCATAGTGCTCTCAGTATATTTCTCTTGCAAATGATCTATGTTTTAATCAAACTCTAACATAAATTGTAATTTTTTTAGTAGTAAAATATACAATAAAATTTAAAAAATTTACTATGTAGGTTTTCAACTGAATCACCATACCTTTCCAATTCTGATCTTCTGAACAATTTTTTTTCTCCAAAGTATTATGTTGTTGCATAGTGCTCCTGGCATGTCTCTCTTGCAAATCACTCTCTTGAAATTTTTGGTAAAATAATGAAATGGTGAATAAATTTTTACCATTTAAAAGAATTTATAAAATTAGATTTTGAAAAATCAATTTCCGTGCATTTTTTAATTTTAAAAAAGAAAAAAAAAAAAACCTTTTTATTTTATTTTCTCCGCACATCGATGTATTTGATAGTCAAACATACTGGTGCATTTATAAAAAAAATGCACAGACATTGTTGGGGCATAAATATTTTTTCAAAAGCGAGTATATTATATATATATATATATATATATATATATATATATATATATATATATATATATATATATATATATATATATATATATATATATATATTTGAAATCCCGAAACAATGTGATTAATTTTTTTAATGCAACAATGCATTTTATATTTAAAATAATCAGTGCTCTAATTTTATAAGAGCACTGAGTTGGTTGAATTCATTTTTATTTTTTAAAATTAAGAAACATATGCGTAGCGGTGTTTTTTTTTTTAAACGCATCGGTGTGTTTTTGTAAAAGAGTACCGATATGATAACATATTTTTTTCAGAATGTCAGAAACCAGTGCAGGTAATATTTGAACACCCGAGTGTTGTTAATGTTTTAAAATCATCAGTGCACTTTGTTCTGATAATCGCACCAATTTGGTTTAAAAACTATCTAAAATTTTAATTTCAAATAAAATGGCATATTAATCTTAGCTTATCCTTTAGAGTGCATCCATGTGAATTACAATAGTTCATAGTATACATTTTCGACTTAAAGTCATATTATTCCTGAAAATTGGTTTAAAAACTATATTGAAAATCAGATTGTGGTAATATGGTTGTCGAAATTAATTTTGGATATGCACACAAATTTTTATTTCTAATTTTTTTCAAATGCAGGGACAAAAAATGAATAATATCAAATGGCCAATTCTTCAAATTCCAACTCGTTCCATATTGTTGATCAAATTCCTTCACAAAGTTCTCCTTTTCCATCTCTAGTAAGTTCAATTATTTATATTTCGATTATCAAATTTAATTTATTTATTTTTAATCCATGTCAATTTGAATAAAAATGTATCCATATTTGTAGGAACCTGGTCATAACATAGTTTAGATGCAGAAAATATTACTCCATATTTTCAAAAATGTCAGAAGCTCTTATCAGGAGCAACATATCACAAGCAGTTGGTAGATGAAAATAGACATCCTGGCATCTTCCAACTGCAATCCTGGATCAACAATGGTAATAATTATTTGGTATAATGTAATTTCAACAAACCAATTGCATTGCCATGCTTACTAATATCAATTATATTGTACTAATGACTTTCAATATTTTTTGAATTTAGGATTCTAGTGATGATGAGCGACCCACCTACCATATTCCAAAGCACCCCCACTACAATTTCAACCCAAGAGAAGGTTACATTAAGAGAAAGAATAGGAGAGGAAGCATAGAAATAATGTTTGAATCAACCACCTATTCAATTCCCACTACGTCCAGATTCACAATAGTAGTTCTTCATCACAAGTTGGAAATGGAGGCCATCAAATGGAGGTTGGTATGGATGATTAATTGCGGGATACGGCTGTAATAGAAGAAATGTTGTTAGATGCATTCCAAAAGAATGAGCTAGGGGATGATGCTTATATCACAAATACCTTATTGGAAAGCCTAAAATTTTCTTCCACCACCCTCTCTTTGGACCTGGAAACAAGTCAAAGTCTACTCAACTAGGGACAACGATGTTGTCGTGCAATGTGAAAGAAAAGTTTGGCATGTTGAATGCATGTTTCTAAATAATATTGAGGTAATTGACTTGCATTATTGATCAAGTTCCTTATATGTTGTCACACAACCAAATTTAAAATGGTTGATTTAATGAATGTTAAATATTGACATTGTACAATTATAGTCCCCACCAACTACATGCTATTCATATATAAGGTTCTTTTGAGTGATAACATATTTCCAAGTAGTTGTGAAGAGGCAAAGCAATTTTTGGAAATGTTGGGTGTTGAGTACATATAATATCATGCATGTATGAATGATTGTATTCTATATAGAGGAAAATATGTAGGCAAAGAGATATGATTGAAATATGGGCATGACAAGTATTGTAATTAAAAAAAAAAAACAAGTAAATCACATGGTACTACTTATAAGATATTGAGGCACATGCCTATAATCCCAAGGATTCAAAGATGCTTTCGTTGCAAAGAATTAATTTTTTTTGTTATTTTTTATAGCATCGAATGTGTTTTAGCAAAAAAACTATGTGGAGAGGCTAGAATACATGAGATCTCCAGAACCTAGAAATTGTTTCTGGAAATTCTGCCTAGAAGTGACTTAATTAGATTATTAACTGATTTTTTTAATGTTTCCTAAGTCTAACGTAGGAAAACTTGTTAATTAATCAGTATTAATTAATTCAAGGTAAGAATAGTCGAGAAACTCACACGGATAGATCCAGAGATGATCCTAGCCATCGATTATGTTTTAATCTTGGTCGTTCATGCTCCAACGAATGATTATAAGAGGAGATCAATGTGGTGATGGAGAATACACTAGAGACACTTGAGCAAATCGATAATTTCTTGGCAAATCGATTTCCTGGGTAGCAACAACCAGTTTCTAGAGAGATCCAGAGATCGAAGCAGTGAGAGAGGGGAAGAGACAGTGAGGCTGGAGGAAGTATTCCAGATCTAGTGAGTGCATTTTCATAGATGCAAAAGAGCCACAGAAAAGCTGACATGGTCTGCACAGTAGCTTCTAGAGGCAAGTTTGATATGCTGAGAGGGAAAGACGTCTTTAGCTCCAGAGGCCAAGAAGTAGTCCCAGAGTGTCAGAGAATAATTTTCCCAATCAAAATAAGGCAAAACAACTTCATCAGAGATCAGTCAGTGTTAGGTTCCTATAATATTACTTTAGCCCCTTATTATTGTTAGTGTATCTCCCTTATTATTTTTGTTGTGCTCCTGTAGTCCCCATATTGTTATTATTGTACCCTTGTAACCCCCATATTGTTATTATTGTGCCCTTACATTATTATTGTTAGGTCGTCTAGGATTATATTGTGACCCCGTGGACTCCTATATATAGAAAGGAGGTTTTGTCATTTGTATCATCCAAGAATTTTTCATTTATGTAATTTAAAGGAGGTTCCCCCTAGAAATTACTTATTTCTAAGGCGTTGATCTCTCTTTTCTTCTATTTTTGGAGCTGGTTTCATAACATTTGGTATCAGAGCTTTGGATTCTTGGGTTTCGATGATCCAAACATGTCATCGTGGAATTTTTGCTATAAAAATTTTTCTACGAAGCTTCAGAAGCTAAAATTTTTATAGAGCATAGCCAAAATCTTGAGGAACATTTTGTAAAAATTTTAGATCTTGGTTCCCAATATTTTCGAAGATATAATCTGTGGAAGTTAGCGTTTTTTTTAGGCTCTTGAATTTCACCTAAACAGTTCATCGTGGAATTTTCACTATAAATTTTTTTTCTACGAAGGTTCAGAAGTTGAAATTTTTCCAGAGAAAAGTAGAAATCCTAAGGAAAGTCATGTAAAATTTTCAGATCTTGGTTCACAATATTTTCTAAGATATGATCTATGTAAGTTAGGGTTGTTTCAGGCTCCCGAATTTCACCTAAACATGCCATCGTGGAAATTTTGCTATAAATTTTTTCTACGAAGGTTCAGAAGCTGAAATTTTTATAGAGAAAAGTTGAACTCCTGTGGAACATCATGTAGAAATTTCAGATCTTGGGTCGCAATATTTTTGGAGATATGATATGTGGAAGTTAGTGTTTTTTCATCCTCCTGAATTTCATCTTAAAGAGGTGACCATGGGAAATTCATCATATATCATTCTCTGAGCATCGGATTTGAATTCTAAAATAACTGGCTACAAGTAAACTAATTGTAATTAATTATGTATCAATTTCAGAGCCTAAGGAGGAAACAATGACACGTGGAATTCCGTACAAGTTCACTTTACTGAACTAGTCCATAATTAGGTCATTTTGGGAGATTGGAAATAAATTTGCCTTGAAGAATCCAAATCAGGTCAGACCTGTGGCATTCGAAAGAAGGTTCAGAGGGCTAATACAGAACCAAATTTTAGATATTGAAGATCTGAAATAACAGAGATAATTCAATTTCAATATCGAGCTCCTCAAAACCAAGAAAAAAATGTGTATTTTTTTCCAAATTTCATATGTGTTGTTTGAGAAAGAAGTTTGAAGTGATTCCAAGGGCATATTGAAGAATTTTTATCAGTATTGGGTTCTATAATGCCTCCAAAAAATAATTCCATACCCATTAAGTCCTCAGAAATATATACTATGATGCATGAAGTAGAAGAATTGCAGTATGAGGAGTCAAAATTATGGTACCAAGTGCAACAAATTTTGATCTTAAAAAGAGCAACCCAAGATGAAATAGATGGTTTAAAAGCATACATGGAGGCTAAGTTGGATGGTTTGAAGGATTAGATTAAATCTAATGTGGATGATAAATCAGTGGAAGATCACATCGAGCATCAAAAACAAGTACTCCAACTCTCAAAGGATAACCTAACTTTGGTGCATAATAGAATGAAACAACAGGAATATCAATATTGCAATGAAAGAAGTTCTGAAGCAGTCACAGAAACAATAACTTGACAACTACGAAATCGATTAATTTTAGATAATATCAGCAAGTGGAAAAAATTATCTGTTGAATATTCCACATGGGAGGCTGTGAATTTTATACAGAAGCATTCAGAAATAATCAAGTGTTGAGGACAACACTTGTTTGAAGGAGAGGGGCATGTTAGGTCTCTATAATATTACTGTTGGCCCTCGTTTTTTATCTCTTTTTGTTTATGAAATACATCTTATTTTCCATACTATCCATATATACACCATCATATCCACCTTATTTTGACCAATAAATTCATATACAGGTATTTAAATTAAGTTTTTCAATTCTTAGAAGTTTTTGTAAAAATTGAATTTTAAGTGCATTTTTTGACAGCATCAGAAATTCTCGTAATGACCCCATGGTTTGCATATTTCCAAGACACTTGGGATCAAGCTGGATATATTTCTAAAAGGCTTGGGAACTAAGATTAAGTGTACACCTGTTGGTATAGTCAAACCGATCTTTAATAGGCCCGATCAAAGGCGGTCAAACATGACCTATTTTTATGGAGGATCCCTAAGAACTAGGTCAAAATTCTTATTTTGTGGGATTTTTTAGATTTTGATGGATCTGATGGATGAATTCAACCTGAATGGATAATATAAGAATATTCACGAATATAGGAGATATTTTAGATGAATTTTCTGGATACTTTATCTATTTAAGCCTCAAACTTTGAAGACATTGATATGTAGAATTTGTATGAATTAACATTATTATTTTTGAGACTTTGGAGACCTAATTGAAGATCTGTTCTATTCCATTTGTTGTTGTTATATGATAATTGATCGACTGAAGTTTTAAGTAGCTGAAAACACCTTCAGTGTGTGAGGCAAGGGTGGAGGGCCCCCACACCGAGCAAGTGCACTTCCTAGTTTATTTGTAGTTGTAATTTATGAATTAGTTTAATTATGCTTAGCTTGTTTATGCTGATGATTTATGAATGTTGATGAATCTAATGATAATTATTTTATTTCATATGAAAGGGATTTTTTTTTTTAAGTTAAACATTCTTTCTAGCTAATTGAGATCATAAGTTAGAATTCATCTTTTCATTCTTTTAATGTTTTTCTGAATTCCAGTTTCTAACAATAGCATTATTGATAAATGAATCTATAATGAAGGACAACCAGGACCTCTTCAGTGAAGAGAATCTTCAATTATTGCTTCATGTATCTTAATCTATTGCTCAATTAGTAGTTTTTTGTTTCTAATTCATGAAGTAATCTTGTTAGAGAAGGAAAAACAAATCTCTTAAGTTAGGAGATTCTTCTGCTTCTGATTGCACACTTGAATTTATAAATTGTTTAAGTTAGATTTATATTTGTAATATGCATTTCCTTAATAATTGATAAATCATATTCTAAATTGATCATAACTAAAACCCATATACTTTTGGGATGCTTCTAAGTTCCACTATCCTGGATTGATAATAAATACTTGTGTTAGTTTACACAATAAATTGACCCAACAATTATTGTAGCCCCTTATTATTGTTAGTATAGCCCCCTTAGTAGTCCCCATATTGTTATTATTGTACCCTTGTAACCCCCATATTGTTGTTATTGTGCCCTTACATTATTATTGTTAGGTCGGCTAGGATTATATTGTGAACCAATGGACTCCTATATATAGAAAGGAGGTTTTGTCATTTGTATCATCCAAGAATTGTTCATTTATGTAATGTAAAGAAGGTTTCCCCCTTGAAGTGGCTTATTTATAAGGTGTTGAGCTCTCTTTTATTTTATTTTTGGAGCTAGTTTCATAGCAGTCAGAAGCTTTATATCAAGGGATGAGTTTTCTAAAGGTGAGTTTTGTCGGGGTTTTCCTGTGGGGTGAGGAAATTCCTCACTATATTTTTGCTAGTATTTTTCTCTATAGGATTTCCAGATTTTGGCATCCAGTTGTACTTAGAATTTATCATTGCTGCATTATAATAAAACCCTTAGTTGTTGCACCAATTTTATCGCATTGGGTTTTCTGGGGAATTTTTGTCCAAAAATAATTGTATTATATTTTATGTGTGTGTGCTAGCAATTCTTAGCTTCCAGTGTTTCATTTTTCCGTAGAATTTTATCTGTGAATGTTGTAGTGTTTTTATTTTGATATTTATCGTAGCAGATAATTTGTTAAATTTAATTAAAAAATAGAAAAATAATACCAATTGTTGCAATAATATTCTAGGGTAGGAATTTTCACATGGTATCAAAGTGCAGTTGATCATCCAGAGAGCTCTGAAATGAAGGAAATTAATTTTGTTGCTTAGTGTGGGCAACATGATGAAATTCTAAGGGGCATCACAGTATTTTTTCCAAGAGGCCAAGTTGCTTGAGGAATTTTGATTTTTCTGAGAGAGGGTCATAAATTTTTTATCCTTGTAGATCGAGTGATTCCAAAGGCAAATGGAGAAGCTTAGTTATTTATTTGGGAATATCTCTAGCTAGACGCAGAAGGTTTTGTAGCAGTTCGCTAGAGATGAACAATGTTAGGCCGAAAGAGAGAAGGGCACACACTCAAGGAAATTTTTCCTTAGGGAAACTCTAGTCTCAAGAAATTCAATTTTCCTTGCATATTGGCAGTATTTGTGAGCATATCTTCTCACTCCATAACCGAGTGTGAGTAGTAGACCAGAAGATGAGCAGAATGAAGGATGAATTTCTTGACAGTTCGTTGAGATGGTCACTGCTAGGCTTCGTGATCAGGACAGGTTGGATGGAGCTTCCAAATATGTCATCTAGAAGGAAAGGATGTCGTTCCTTCTAAATGAATTTGGCCATAAAGCCTACATCGTCAATGTATTTTTTGTTCCTCATGATGCAGATTAGCTGAAATAATATAGGAAGGAAATGGCGTAGAAGAAGCATTTGATCCTGCATGGAGTCTGGGATCATATAGTCTCACATATATCTGGAAAGGATACTGCCAAATAGATGTGGGATGATCTCTTCGTGTTATACCAGTGTAGTTCCAAGCAGTAGAAGATGTACTTAGAAGAGAAGTTGAGACTCATCCATATGCATAAAGTGCTAGAAGGCATATACCCCTACCTTACCAAGATTGAGGAGGTCCAGGACCAACTATCAGTTGTTGGGGCATCATCTCAACCCACCGAGCTTGTGATATTGACACTCAACAATGTCTCAAAGGAACGAAAGGTATTTTTCCAAAGCATATTGAGAAGAGACAAGCTACAAGAGTGGTATAGGATGTGGGATGAATTGTAGCAGGATGAATTATGGCAATATATTCTAAAGAGCTCCATCAATGACAGCAGCATCAGGGATTGAAGGAGGTAAAGGAGGAGCATAATGTGGCCCTTGCATATAATTTTCCCAGTTAGTGATAGGGGGATCAGAGGAAGAATAAGAAGGACCTGTCAAAGGTCAAGTGCTTCAGGTGTGGTGAGCCCGGTCACTATAGTACCCAGTGTCCTCTCAGGATGATGGACAAGGAGGAGAAGCAGGACCAACAAGAAGCTTTAGCAGAGATCAGTAGGATTTCCTCCAGGCTTGAGTAATACTTCATTATGTTCATCGATATACCTCTAGTAATAAGGTGGGGTGACTTTGTATTGTAGCCATTAATAGAGCTATAGATGGGCAGGATCCTTGAGGAGTCCACCTCTTGGATCAGTACATGGCTATGGGAGCCCATAGTATTTAGTATCAGGATGGATCAGTGACAACAGATGTAGTCAGATGCCAGAGTGACAGTTACATTGACTAGTAGTAGTCAGATGCTAGGTAGAGCAATGCAGAGTTGGAAGCAGTTCAGAGTCAGTAGCAATGCAAGATGCTTGGTGGACAGTCTAGTAGCTAGTAGTATTCAGAGACTCGGGTGATAGATTCATTATACTAATCACAATTGATTCAATATTTTGGATGTTTTTCAGCTACAGATGTTGCACTAGCATCACAACATAGTTGTAATGAAAATGTAGTGTTGGAAGCAACTCAACAGGGTTAGCAACAACATATATGTAGTGCATCTTAGAGTTTTGCAGTAGATGGTGGGCAGCAACATCCAGACATCAGAAGCGTAATAGGAGATGATGCAGATACATGGTGTTGTGGCAACAAGTGCAACACTAGAACACATTCATGTCTAAGAGGGAGTGTTAGTTTTTGTAGCATAGAATGTGTTCAGCCATGAAATGTTGTGGAGAGGTTAGAATACATGAGATCTACAGAAACCATAAATAATTTCTAGAAATTTTTCCTAGAAGTGACTTAATTAGATTATTAACCAATTTTTTAAATGTTTCCTAAGTCTAACCCCCCTGAGGATGTGCCTCACCCTCTTGGGCCTCGCCCATCTCCTCCGACATCTGGTGGGGGAGGATACATGTCCTGATAAAATGTGTTGATATCTACAAAATATATAGTATAGATAAATAATTAGATAATTTCATTAAAGAATTTAATAAAACAAGTTAAATAACATGCTAGAATAAATTTGATTCTAATTCTTAAAACAAGAAAATGAAACTAGCTAATTAATTTAAAGAAAATGCTAATATTACCTCTATAATATCGAGGCTCATTCATTGTGAACAAGATGTTGGGATGCCCTCTCAAATCAATCATCGCGTACAGAAATTCCAATGCAAAAAACACATGGTCATCCTCACTGGTCAGGAGAACGAGTGCCTCGCAATAAATCCTAGTCGGAAACTCCATCAGGCCCCTCTTGGGAATCATCCACCCCAACATGCATGTTTGGACCTCATTGATCGGCCTAATGGGGTGACAGAAAAATGTAGGCCTTTTTTTTGGGAACCTTTCAAAAAATAAACAAAAAATATTAGAAGAGAAAGGGAAGGTCTCCCTCCCATGTTTCAATGCATGACATCTATCTAAAGACATGCAAAATTGCCTCAAGAAAATGACGTACCATCTTATGCAATGTGGCACTTGAAACAAAGAATCAAAATAATATAAAATAGGGTAACTGATTCATTTCCTATCACTTCTAAAGTGTTGTTAGAGTAGGGTCCCCTAAGTCCGATAATTTTTCCATATTTTGTAATAATTTAGGCTTGTGTAGGGGTTTTGGGGTGGGTCAAAACCCCTCATGAATTGTAATGGGTTAAAAGGGTAGATCAAGGGGCCGCAAACCATGGTTTACAGACCATAGGATAGCACAAGCTAAATAGTATAAATAAGTGAATATATTGAGTCTAAGAAGTCTTTTTTTTGGATAAGTTTGAACATGGATTATAGAATTGGATATTTTGTGATTGTTTTGTGGATTTGTGTGGGTAGAAGGCTCCCGTTGGCTGTGTGTGCAGAGACCTTAGTCCTATTGTGTGCGGACCCCATTGGCTATGTGCACGGGCTATTGAATTGTTTTGTAAGAAGGACTTGAACTGATAGTAATAAAGGAAGATTGTTGTGAATATCTAAGATATATGTGCATATGTTGGGTATGTTATGAATGTTTCTGCATCTTGTTTCCATTTCTTGTACTGTCTGAAAATAGATCTCTTTCACAACTATGATTTGGTTTATATGAATTATTATTAGATAGATATGATGGTATAAGGCTTTGATATGACGTGTTAAGGGTTAGTACTTAATTTATGGTTGTCTTAACTTACGCACGATAATTTACATACTTGACCTAAATCTGTCTATAAAGGAGTTTACCAGTTAAGGCTACTGTTGTGAAGGTATGTTTAAGCTTTTTTGGGATCTAAAGGCACCCACATCATTCCAAATCTCTCTCAGGGTGCGAAAACTTGGTTCCAGTACCCCCCCATACCGCTTCGGGTGATAATTTGACTTGCGCAAGCAGGTCACTGCTAAAAGGGATAGTAGTAAGAGGGTTTTGTTGGTTAACCTCACTTCCAAACCTGGGTCAGGACTCCTCAGGCCAAAAAATGGTTCCATTTCTGAGACCGGGAGCATTTTGAGAGAGATTAGGTGATGTCATGAGGTCATTAACAGTCGTTAAAACCTGAACTTGAGGACTGGTTTGAAAAATAGATTAAGGAGTATTCCCTAAAAGAAAAGAGAAGTAAGAAGCTATCTACTGAGGAGTGGAAGTATATGTATATTTTTACGAAGGTGCACAAGATATTCTTTGTAAACTTTACACACAAACGACAAGAGTGGTCGGGAAGGTTAGCAGAATTCCAAACCTATTGGAAGGACGACCAAGTCACACAGTGGGCCGCTAAATTATTCCAACAATTGGAAAAGAATGATAATTATATTACCCAAACTGTAGACCACTGGGTTGATAGCATCTTGGGTGGATTTGTAACCGAATTTGCAGTCGATCAGTTTTTTTCCTACTCTGAAGCTGAATGGAGGTTTTTCAAGGGATTATGGGGTAATTTCTTGCAAACCTTGCCTCTGCTGATTAACATGCTATTGTGTGAAAAGGGTGTTTTGTGTAGCCACACCGAGTGAATGACCCCTGATCAGAGTGGAAGCACGACACGAAGAGGTAAATAATGTTGTATCAATCAAGAAGGGGATAAATCATTGTATAGTCCTCTGATTAATTCACCTGATCTGAATGGGAGTGGGGCTAGGCACGTAGAAACTAGTCCCTTGGCTAAGCCCCCATCAAATTCTCATAGGGGTAAGAATCATCCTACCTCACCTCGACCCCTACCTGAGGATGATATGGACGTGCAAATGAAGTTACCCACTTTTAAAGGAGTGGGGGATGAGGATATAGAGCGATTTTGGTTCGTGGCGGATGTGGTATGGGCTACACAGAATTTCAATAACGATGTTCTTAAAAGAGCGTAGTTAGCAATAGCCTTTGAAGGTCGGAATTTGGATTGGTTCATGGGATACATTGCGCAACATGAAAATCCCACCATATAGGAGATCAAGGATGCCATAAAGCAGTAGTTTTGAAAACCTAAGTCTTATTCTCAATGTGTAGTAGAATTAAAAGAAATCAGGCAAGGGCCTACTAAGTTAGTATTGGAAGCTGACCAGTGGCTAAAAAAGGTCATCAATGGTGGAGGATTTTCCTACGATGACAAGCGGCGTAAGGAATGGTTCATTGCCATGTTGTTTCTACATTTGCATAGGCCCATGGGTCAACAAAAGATCTGCTCATAGGAGGAAACCCTAGAAATTGCTATGAAGTTAGAAGTTTCGCCCAGGGACAATGCTCAAATTGAAGCATTACAGATTCAAAGCCAGTTAGAGGAAATTCTCATATAAATTCAGAATTTTCGAAGAGACTGGGGTAAGGAAGCTAGTGCAGATGCCTGGTGCATACACTGAAGAGTATCTGGCCACACCAAAGGTTAGTGCCCTCTACTGTCAAACTATATGCAAGCTAGGGGACCAAGTCCACTGCACCCAAGGGATATTGCTAGGCCTAGTACCCCCACATTATGGTGCACTGATTTTTGGGTGGTCAATCAGCATGATACAAACCACTACCCACGGTTAGGTGTCGATGTCCCAAAATGAAAGAAACAGTGGTGCCAATTCTGCTCTTCAGTGGGACACGATGAGCAAAATTTCCGCACGTATGACTTAATGATTAATAAAGGAAACCTGTACAGAGTGAAAACCGACCCGTCATCCCCAACATCTCCCTCTGAATGCAGAGGATACCCAACGAGAGGTCGAGGAGGGGGGAGAGGTGGACGCACAAGTAGAGGAAGAGTGAAGATAATTTGCTATAACTATGGAGACATCATACATTATACATGAGACTGCCTGAACCCTGCATGACAATACTACAGGTATTGCAGGTAATTCAATCATGTAATTGAAGACTTTCTGGTGTTGATCACTAAAATTCAGGAAAAACCATAGACGCCAACAAAAACATCCAGCAGGTTACGGCTGAGCCACGCGACAATGTTCCAAGTGTAAATATCATTACACGTAGAAGCATGGCTATCGGAGGAAATGAAGATAAGGCTAACACAGAACCACTCAACAGAAAAGTAGCTGACAATAAGGAAAACCTCAACCTACAGAAAGAAAAAGAGACTTTCATCGATGCTATAAAGGAGCTTGTTGAGGAAGAAGCAACCACTTCGAGGCCTATCAGGGAACCAAAAGAGGATGATGAGGTTACACAATTCTTACAAGCCTACATTAATCTCCTGCGCAATAAGAAGGCAGTAGATAATCTCCAGGCCTTGATAGATAGTTGCGCAGAAAAGGAGGTTCCACAGACAGAATCCAAGGCTGTAAACAAAATTTACAAGCAGAAGAAGAGGACGGGTAGGGAGATGTGCATGATGGTATAGATTAGGCAATACAAGATGGACCAGGTTATCTTAGATATGGGGTCTAATGCAAACGTTTTACCTAAACAAACTTGGCATAATATGGGATATCCAAAGTTGGAATGGCCCACCATCCATCTACGCATGGATAATCAGCAAAAAATCATCCCTCTGGGTAGGCTTTCACAAGTTGAGGTCGACATCGTGAGAGTAAAGGTATATTCTAACTTTGAGGTTATACAAATTATGGATGATGAAAAACCCTACCTTACATTTTTGGGATTGGATTAGGCCATTGATATGGGAGGTATCATCAACCTAAAGCTTAGAAGCATGATATTTGAGAATAATGGAACGCGGGTGATCGTCCCACTAGATCCATCAGAAGGAGAATGGTACACAGATCCAGTGCACAAAGGGAATGAGGTTGATCATATCTATAAATTGATTGCATGAGACAAAGACTAGATCAACCCTACAACTAACGACATGCTGAACTGGGAGAAGGATAGTTCCTTCTTTTCTAATTCTGATGGTGAAATAGAAAACTCACAAAATCGGTTGTACAACATCTATGCACTATGCTGCCTCAAGATTACAAAGAGCTTCTAGTGCATCTCTTATGAAATGAGGGAAAAACTCTACTTTGATGATTCTGGTAGCGATAAATACTTTTTAGAGGCACTAGAAATTTTTTTCCTAGAGGAATGAAGATTTTGGGCATTGGGCTTGGCTATGTGCGCAACTCCAGCACGGTGGTGGGAAACACACAAAGGAACTTTTAAGAACCACAAGGAATGTAGACAGATGATGGTGCTATGATTTGAACCTCCAGCCATGCTACCCATTGAATTATTCTATGGCTGAGGCGATCCACACAAGCACCTGGCCATGTGGATGGAGGTATGGGATGAGAACACTTGGAATGAATGGGTTCATAAGTTTGTTCACTCATTAGGACTAGTCCCCACAACCTGGTATCTAGAGGTTGAGTTACATTGAGGCACTCGAGACTAGTATACCATGACTGAAGACTTTCTAGCAACCTTTGGCACGGTGGAAAGCTCAGAAAAATTGGATGAGGCGTTGCAAGACATAGATGCAATAGTATTTGATGAATCTTGGCCCCACAGGGAGAACGTTGTGCTGGCCTGGGATGTGCAGATGGAAGACATAGTCAACTATCGAAACCTGTCAATTGTGAATAACGAATATGACCCAAGGAATGTAAGTATCCCTGAATTGGAAGGCGAGTGCACAGTTTCAGGACTAACGTTAAGGATGGTATACATGACTAAACCTATGAAATTGAAGGAAGTCAATATTGGAATGGATGGGCAGCTCAAGTTGGCCAAGATTGGGGACTAATAGGATGATGATATAGTCGGAAAGATCGCAGAGCTGCTAACAGAATACCAGGAGTTGTTTCCAACAAAGTTCTCATAGCTTAAGGGCATCCTGGGGGACCTGGGTGTCATTAAAATCACATTAAAACCAGATGCACGCCCGTTCAAGCAGCGCCCATATCGATTAAATCCAAAATATAAGCGAAAGTTAAAGGAGGAGTTAGAAAAGATGGTGGTTGTAGATGTCATTGAGCCGATCGAGCAGTCCGATTGGGTCAACCCAATGGTGGTTCAGGAGAAAATTACCAAGGGAGGAATCCAAATTTGTATCGATCTACGCAAGTTGAATGATTCATGTGTACATTACCCCTTCCCTACGTCGTTCTCTGATGAAATTCTGGATGATGTGGGAGGACAAGAAGCCTATTCATTCACATATGGGTTCTCAATATATCATCAAATCCACATTGTGGCAGAGGATTGCAGCAAAACCACCTTTTCCACTGAATGGGGTTATTTTAAATATACTATCATGTTGTTTAGATTAAAAAATTCTCCTGCAATCCTTTCGTGGGTGGTCGTGGTTGTATTCAAAGAATTCATGCATAAATTCTTGGAAGTCTATTTTGATGATTGGATAGTATTTGGATTGGTAAAAGAACCATGTATCAAACCTACGCTTGATGTTGGGTGCGTGTTGGAAGCAACATATTTTTCTCAATTTGAAGAAATGCATATTTTGTGTACCTCTTGGGATTCTACCGGGGCACATAGTGTGTTAGCAAGGATTGATGGTGGACGCGGCCAAGATCGTGGTGATCATTAACTTAGAAGTCCCTGCCACTAAGAAACATATGCACTCCATCCTAGGACATATCATTTATTACATGAATTTTATCCAAGGGTATGCTTTGATCACTGCACCAATGGATAAGTTGTTAAAGAAAGATGTAGCATTCTTTTGGGATGACGAGCATCAGAAGAGTTTTGAGCTACTAAAATATAAAATGGTAACTACACCCATTTTGATATTCCCAGACTAGTCTAAGGTTTTTCATGTGCATGTGGATGCATCTGGCATATCACTGGGAGTTGTTCTAGCGTGGCTAGGAGAAGGCGAAATTTATCACCTAGTAGCTTTTTCTAGTCACAATCTCTCAAGTGCAGAGCGCAACTACTCCACTATAGAAAGGGAAGGATTAGCCATGGGATATGCAGTGAAAAAATATAGACACTACTTGTTGAGAGGTCATTTCAAGATGTTCACTAATCATTCTGATTTAAAATACCTGGTCAATAAGCCTATGTTGGGGGCTAAGATATGTAGATGGTTATTTCTTTTCTAGGAGTATGAATTTGAAATCATTGTAAATCTGGGAAGACTGAACGTTGGACCTGTTCATATGTCACAGATTGAGAATGGGGAGGAACCAACCAATTTGGAGGAAGGATTACCGGATGCAAAACTCTTCACCATCAAGGTGGTCTATGAAAACTTCACGGATATTATTCATTTTCTAACTACGGGCATAGCGCATGGGGAATATTCGGTCCAATAAAAGGAGTTAGTTGCACACACAATGGATTTCACCCTAATTTCAGGTTAGTTGTATAAATTAGGAGCAGATGAAGTATTAAGGTGATATATGTTGGAACATGAAATACAGGCTATATTGACTAGAGCTCACGGAGGAGTAGCAGGGGGGCACTACATTGGGAAAGCCACTGTGCAGAAGGTGCTTCATGCTGGGCTATGGTGGCCCACATTGCATAGTGATGCGTAGGCATACTGTCAAGCCTACAATGCTTGTCAGCGGATTGAGAATCCGTCGCGTAGATATGAAATGCCCCTACACTCGCAGGTGGCCCTGCAAGATTTTAACAACTAGGCTATATATTTTGTGGGACCAATCAACCCTCCTGGGAAGAAGAATGGGGCACGATATAACATTACTGCAATTTATTATGTGACTAGATGGGTGGAAGCAAAGGTAGTTAACGAATATACTGTAGAAATTATTGTGCACTTCATCTTTGAGCACATTTTGACCAGTTTGGGTGCCCAAATATTTTAATGAGTGATAGAGGTACACATTTCATCAATGAGACAATTGAAGCACTAATTGAGGAATTTAAGATCCATCACAAGAAGAGCACCCTGTATCACCCACAAGAAAATGGTGCAGTGGAAACATTTAATAAGATTTTGGAACACACCCTTAAAAAGGTCTACAATACCAGCCGAGATGATTGGGACATGCGCATCCCTTATGTACTATGGACTTACATGATGACATGAAAAAAATTGAGAGGAAATACACCATTTAGGATGGTCTATGGGATGGAATCCTTCATGCCCATGGAGTATATTGTCCCCAGTCTATGCATTGCGACCTTCAATAATATGTTTGAGCCTAAAATTATGGAGGAACAGTTAGTGAAACTCGTTTCCTTAGAAGAAGATCGCTTCATTGCTAACTTCCACCAGTAGGTACAAAAGGCACGCGAGAAAGACTGGCATGATTGGCACATCAGGCAGAAGGTATTTAAGGAAGAATATTTGGTGTTGCTTTATGATAGTCCTTTTTTGTGCCAGCCAGGTAAGTTCGAAAAGCATTGGTTGGGACCATACGTTGTAAAGGAGATCACTGCTGGTGGTGCGATGCGCTTGGCCACGTTGCGTGGAGATGACCTTCCCAGATACTTCAATGGGAGCTGCCTAAATTCCTATAGGGACAGTCCAATGTGCAAGGGTAACGCGTAGGTCGGAAAAATAGCCGTTGGAAGAGGACAGCAAGGGAAAACATGAAATTAACATTGAAAGGAGTGGAATTATCGCATTTAATACGACAATCTCAGAATATTTTTTCCACTCCCTTGACAGTAAAAGGAAAATTAATCCAACCATTTTTACTATGGATGGCTTATAAAAGAATGGGTGTAGGTCTTAATTGTTCCCTTTACTATTTGAACATTTGGCGCTCTGTGCTTATTTGTAATCTTTGTTCTCCTACCATATATGTGTTCTTCATGTTCGGTCATGAATCCATTTCCGACGATGGTAACCCCGAGTCCATATTCTGAGAAAGAATGATGGCCACTAATCCTGTAGAAGATATTTCGACGCCCCTCAGGTGTCTATAGAGGAACGATCTAATGAGGTCAGAGAAGTATTTCCAGACATGCCAGAAGAAGTTGAATCCACTCTGGTGAAAGAAAATGGTAAGGGAAAAGTGTCGAAGTGTCTAAGTTCATTGGTGTAGGCTATTCATCCCTGAACACAGCTCTCACCGGCCGTATATGAAAAGTATAAAAGTGTGGTAGTGTTTCAGGTAAAAATGCACCACATCATGATCAAGGCGTGTAAGAGCCCCAATTAGTATCCCTTACCCTACATGGTTACGAAAGAAGAGGTTGACCAGGTTTTCACCTCATGGCTAAAGTCATGGAAGATTGGGTCAGGATCTACAAAGCCTATCACACCATCCACATTTGGGAAAGAAACATTCCGGAAGGAAACGACTCCAAAAGCGACAGCCCCAGCTCTACAAGACACAACACCCAAATATACCATCAAGCAGCACATGGAGACAAGCGACAAAGATAAAGAAGCTGAAGAAAATGAAGACCTGGATGCTGACGGTGATGCTGCAATAGAATGAGATCAGGATATAGGAGGTGACCACATGGAGGTGGACCTCGGCAGGTTGGATGGGCTTGGTGGGGATGGTGTAGAATCATCGTGTGGCACCAAGCGCAGAGGAGAAACATCTAAGGGGTTCGCAAGAAATGAAAAGGGGGTAAGATGGGTGGAGAAGAGGAGGTTACTATGACTGAAAAGGACCTTGAAAAAATTCTTGATGCAGTTGCCTCAGCATCTAAGGACTGGTGGAGCACCATGGAGGCCCAGCACAAGGCTGCGATGGAAGCCTTGTAGTCCAGCTTACAGGTTCTGCAGCTGAAGTTTGATATCTTGCAAGAGAGCATGGATCAAGCGAGGCTGGTTCAAGCGAGCATGAATCAAGCTAGGTTGTTGCAAATGAGCCTACCATCTATAGCAACCGTTGTAGCTACAGGAGGCCAAGTCTGCACCCTCCCGGGCACCACGGTATCTCTAGATCCAACAGATTTATACACGTAATTCCACGCCTGCTTCGAGGTCGGCCTTGACTTGGCTAGGTTTCCAAGTGGGTATCTCCATGCATTACACATCTTCATTTCAGCAGAACTTCATGACAGGGAGGCACGCGCCCATCAGTAGGTCAGCGAAGTTGAGGTTTCAGCCATAAAAACAGAAGAGTCCATCAGGTTCAATCAACATAGTAGGCAACCTTAGCTCAAAGATTGAAATTGGAAAGTGTCATTGATAGGCTGTGCAATGAGATTCCCGATATCTCTATCTCAACCTCTGTCGCGCCACAAGCTAAAGTAGAGGTCATAGTCACAGCTAACAAAGCTTCCAGATCGGAAGTTTAGTCCATAAAATTAGAGTTTGAGCAATAGATTGCTATGTTGTAGGCGCAACTGTAGCCTAAAAATCCCCTAGAAGTACGCGCACAGTGAGAAACTACTATCCAGAATGTCGTGGCTGGCATCTCTGCATATGTCATGTATGGATCATCCTTGCTCGACAAAGACATGGATTATGGACCTCTATATAGACATATCCTTTAGTCAAGAAAATCAATCAAGAACTGTGCACGAAGGAGCAGGAGTTCGATGACTTACAAGAGGTTATGCCTACCCTTATCCCTACTTAGAAAATGTCCCGCCTTCATACTAGCCAGGTGTTTTAGGGCAAAGTGGAGGCACTTCACCGCCAGAAGCAAATTTTCACCGACCACATGAATCCTTGGGCGGCTGAGTCCATGCAACTCTCTCAAGACCTTAATGTTTCCATCCACATCCTAAACTAGACAATGTAAAAGGTCACTTCAGCTGTTGAAGGCCCCCCATCATAATATTTGGTCAATACCATGCAGAGCGCCGCTAACCAAAGTGCAGGTATCTTGCCACCATTTACTACTGCCATTGAGGCGCTCGAGCTCAAAATGAAGACCCCACTACTAGTATGACTCGGGACAAGTCACAAGATTGTGTTAGGGGCCTATTGGAGCAGAGTCCCTCAAGTCTGACAATTTTGCCATATTTTGTAATAATTTAGGCTTGCGCAGGGGTTTTAGGGTGGGTCAAAACCCCTCACGAAGTGTAATGGGTAAAAATGTTAGATTAAGGGGCCGCAAACCATGGTATGCGTACCATAGGATAACATATTCTAAATTGTATAAATAAGTGAATAGATTGAGTATAAGAAGTTAGTTTTTTGGATAATTCTGAACATGGATGATAGACTTGGATATTTTGTGATCATTTTGTGGATTTTTCTGGGTAGAAGGCTCCTACTGGCTGTGTGAGAGGAGACCTTAGTCCTGTTGTGTGCAGACCCCGTTGGTTGTGTGTGTAGGTTGTTGAATTGTTTTGTAAGAAGGAATTGACTGATAGTAATAAGGGAATATCATTGCGAATATCTAAGTTATATGTGCATCTGTTGCGTATGTTATGAAGGTTTCTGCATATTGTTTGTATTTCTTGTACTGTCTGAAAATAGATCTATTGCGTAACTTTTATTGGGTTTATATGAATGCTTATTGGATAGATATGATGGTATAAGGATCTAATATGACTTGTTAAGGGTTAGTACTTAATTTATGGTTGTGTTAACTTACGCACAATAATTTACATACTTGACCTGAATCTATCTGTAAAGGGGTTTACCGGTTAATGCTATTATTGTGAAGGTTTATTTAAGGTTGTTTGGGATCTCAAGGCACCCACATCATTCCAAATATCTCTCAGGGTGCAGAAACCTGGTTCCAGCACACCCCCCCCCCCCCCCCCATGATGCTTCGGGTAAGACTTTTACTTGTGCAAGCAGGTCACTGTCGAAAGGGCCAGTATTAAGAGGGTTTTTTTGGTTAACCTCACTTCTAAACATGGGTCAGGACCCCTGAAGAAAAAAAATGTGAAATGGTGGTGAATAATAACGAGATGAACCTATCCTCCTCTACAGTAAAAGAAGAAACCCATATTTTTCCACCATGGACCTTAAAATATGATGGATGGAACGCATGAGGCCCGACATATATATGAGTGTATGAAAATTGGCTCACAGCTTCAACCCCATTGGGGACATCAAGGAACTAGGGAAAATATTCCCCTTTCCTAGATAGGCCAGTGATAACTTATATGTCCTCCTTAGTGGGCCTATACCATGCCCTAGGACGACACAGAAAGCCTGCTCCTAGACACTCCATCAGTGAATTAGACGTGCCAAAAATATAACGTGTGCCTTTAAGGATGTAGCCACCTCATAGTACTTAACGAGGCCTACATTCCTTAAGAGTGCTCAGGTCACTACATGTTATACAATATTTTGTCACACTCCTAGTCTCACACCCTAAATTGTCGCACTTTGTGTCGTCGATGCCACAAAGTGTCACAAAGTGATGAAATTAGTCACAAACAATGTATTCACCATGAAACATGTTTGTGAATATCAAAATAATATCCCTGAAGAAGTGGAAGAAAACTTGCCTTGAACAAATTCTTAAGATCTTGTCAAAAACCTTGTTTTGCAAGCCCAACGTGTTTCCCATAACGTATGTCTCATGCTAGTAACCTTCGACATTACACATGTCTAGCATTTCCAGCGTGATGTTTATCAAGAAAATATGTGTTGGTCCTATTCAGGTATTTTTTCCCAAAATGGAGGAGAAGCTTATCTTACTAGAAAGCTCGAGAACGGCAATGTGGTTTCAGGTAGTTGAAGATTGGAATGAGACCTCTCATTCCTAGCCCTAGATCCTCCTTCCATGGATCTCTCCCTTGATATTTAGAACTCCTCCCTCTTTTCATGGATCCTCAAATCCATATCCTTCCCTATAAATTAAATCCGCACCATCCACTAAAGTTTAGCTAGAGTAGATTGGTAGGTGGCTGGTTAGTTTCCATCCTAGTACTAAATTGTGCTGAAATTCTACCCATTTGCAAAAAATAAAAGGTGTTTGAAGGCTAATCCTTGGACTTGCAATCTCATTTGAAGGAGGCTTCCAACATAAAGGCTTCATTGGTTGTAATTCTCCCTTTTCTATCTATTAATAATACAATATATGTTTTCTTTCCATAAATGTGTCAATTATGGTCCATTTATTGTAATGATCCCTGATCAGTTACATAATTTACATTAGAATGTATCATGCTTTGTATGTTTTTGCTGTCTCCACTTGATCTTTCTTGTAGACACTCATCTACACCAATGAGGAGGAGGTCATGAGCTTGGAAGCAAAAGAGTGAAGGTCTACATCAAGGGTATTAGCATCAAAGAGAGGTAGGAGATATATCCTCCCTTTCATTTTCTAATATGATTTGGGAAATATTTCACATAATTTTCTTCTGTAGTTGTTAGATCCTCCCATAGGACCAGCAGGATCATTTCTGTCCACAGAAAGGATGCATGCACAACAAAATGGCGACTCCGCTGGGGAGCACATGACCCTTCAACCCTCCTTTTGTGTTTGTTCTCTTTTACTAAATTTGGCCAACCTCCTAGTGATCCATAAATTTTATTGATTATTATGAGTGGCGTGTTGTTTAGAGTGTCAAATTTGGATCTATATTCAAATCATTTTATTTTTTCGGAAGTTTTTCTTGCCCAACACATTTTCTCTGAAAAACAGAGTGACGTCATTGAGAATCTTCCTGAGTACAGTCACGCTTAAGACCATGTATTCCACTGTCCGCTTGCACTGATCCAGTTTCTTGTCCAACATGTTTTTCTCTGGAAAAAAACAATTGTTGTTAGTGTGGATTTTTCTAAGTACAGTTGCACTGAAGACCCTGTCAACACAGATTTTTCTTCTTACAGTAGCATTGGTCCAAAAACTTGAGATTTCATAGGCTTTTTGTTAGAAGACCTGGAATGTATTTATCCCTAAATTTTTTCTCCTACTCCATTTGCATAGAATTTTGACTTATTGTTTTTAATTTCTTTGTGGTTTGTAAAACTTTTTTCCATGCTTAAGTAGTGAAAATGAACTTTGTTTGAATCTTTAGTTCTTTGGGTAATCGAATTTACTATTTTTCTTCTTACTTGTGTTATTGATTTGTTGTCTAATAAGAACTTTTAGTTATTTTGGAAACTAGATAAATAAATTGCATTTTAATCTGTTAATATTTCATATAAAAATTTATCATTACTTCTGAAAATTGCATTAGATTACATTTCATTGGAAAGTTTTTTTGAAATTTTCATTAAGCATAGATTACATTTCTTAGTATTCAAATTTGATAAGTGCATCATCATTCAAAAAAAAAAATCATGTACGTGAACTTTAGTGAATTAAAATTCATTTACTTCTTTTTTGTTTCATTAGAACTATGAATTTGAAATATCTAGTCAAGAAGCTCTTGTTTGTTTCATATATGATTGTTGCATCCATGTTTTCACTTCTTCCCTACACTAGATAGCTTTCATTGAAAATGAAGAGATTTTTTTCTTCATATTAGATGCATCGTAGGTGTGTTCAGGTGACATCAATTCTTGGCACTTGAAACCGAAACATAATTCAAGATCAATTTTAAAATTTATCTCAATTAATCTAAGGAAAATTTGGAACATTAATGCAAATATCTAGAGGTCTAGGCTAGATACGTGTTCCAACATCGTTAAACGTAGGATTTGTCATTTTTTCTAGCGTTGCATCCCAGGGATGGAATCTCATTCCACATACGTAAGTGTATAGGATCATTCTCCAAGTACCTTCGAGTGTATCAGACGATGGTACATGCATGAAAAGTATATCATAACACTCTCATTGAATGGTTACACATTAGACAACACTACTACAAACTACACTCCCACGTACTATCGAGTATATTTTGGGAGTCCCCTATAGGTTGTTATACATCCATAGGTAACTGAGTCTGCCGCCTTGTATACCATTATACACCGAACACAAAATTCGAGGAGATTGGTTGTCATACATTAAGTCCTTGGTTCTCCAAGGTGTATGTTACAGATCTCAGTTGCTTGGTAAACCTTTATGCCTAGTTTTCCCTCTTTGATTTTTTTTTTCTTGTTAATTTATAAAATTAATTAATTGACCACAGAATAAAATCCTCTTCGTGGAACACTGACTTAGTAGATCTTAGGTTGATACTAATGGAAAATTTTCCCAAGTCTACCAATCAAGGAAACCCATATGATAAGAATCTCGGTCCCTTTCCTCCTTTTGGAAATATTGGTGCTCCTTATATGGCAAGATTGTCCCTTCTCGGATTTACCATTGGTTTTTCAATTTGGTTATTTTCGACCCCTATTGTTCTAAATGTCCAAACTTCTTATCAATCAATTTTTCCTCCACCTGAACAACATCAGCCTCATGTTGATCCTACATTTGACCCTTTTCCCTCTTCACCTGTTGTTTCTTCCTCCCGTTCTTCCTTTTTTCCTAATGAAGGTATTTATTCTAGTAACCAAGAAGCTAAGAAGAAGAATAAAAGGCCAAAGAATAAGAAGAAAAATAAGAAATGGGTCAACCAAGAAACCATGGTTACATATGAAAATAATGTGGACAAACCTTCCAATCACCCTCGCAAAGTGAAGTTCCTTTGCAAGTTATGTAAGGGTGACCACCTTCTTTGAGATTGTCCTGCTATTCCCAAGGTTTAATAAGTGTGGTCCACAGGCTCAAATAAGCCTTTTCCATCAGCGTCTCGAGATCATGCTAGTGATAAACCCTCAACTAGTGATAGTAAGGTCCATGGGAAAAAGGGTAATTTCAAATTTACTTGTATGTTATGTGAAGGGAATCACCTTATTTTCCTTTTTCCTTATATTGATGAAGCCTCAAAAGTGTTGGAAAACCTTACAGCTTCTCAGTTGCGCCTTCCAGTTGGTTATTAGAAGCTTTCCCCCTCCATTAGTTGATGAAGTGATTGCTCAAAATCAATTTGTAGTAAATCCCACTCTCTTTGAACGTGAATCCCATGAGTTTGTTCCTAACCAACCATTTGTTGAGAATATGGTTGACTTGATTCCACCTTTAGTTGATTGTACCTTTCCCGTAGAGAGTGAAATTCATATTTCTCATGTTCTTCTTGCTTCTTCAGATTCGAATGAACTAGAGGAAAATTTTCCCATTCCCAAGGTCCAAGGGGGTGATCCTCCCATTCCCATAATGCAAGGGGGTAGTTCTCTCGTTCCCATGACACCCCATCCAAGTAGTATGGCTGCTTATTTTCATTGGATTTGACTCACAGGATATCATCTTCCTTCATATGTGCCCTTCCAAATCACAGTACAAAATTATAATGTGGTCGTACCTAGCACAATCATATATGAAGGTGAATGTATTAGTATTTAGTCCTCAACTACTTGTAAAGCTTTAGTTTCTCCGTAGCTTGTTCCCGTTACCCATAATCTATTGGCTTTTAACATAGGAACTAGTCAACCATTATGAATCCTTCCTAAGTTTCCTATTACTTTGGGAGAAAAAATAATCTATATCGATGTAATGGTTTTCCAAAGCCCTTTGGATTTTAATTTACTCCTTAGGTGTGACTATGTTTATGTCATGGGAGCTCTTGTCTCTTCTCTCTTTCATGTGATCTATTTTCCGCATGAAGGAAGAATTGTGACCATCAATTAGCTTTCATTCATTGGTCCTAATTTGAGTCCTAATCAACCAACATCCCTAAATGGTCCTTATATGAAAGTGGTATCTTCCCTGCCACAAGTTAATTATGTGACATCATGTTCCATGCCAGCGTCTATTTTATGATCTAGTCAGTGATATAGTGCATCATGTATTGTGGGGGATTTGGATTCTGATCTTTCCATTGGATCCCTTGACATGTATCCCTTCCAGACTGTTGTTCTCCCATATAATGAGAACCTCTTGGAAGCCATGACCTATTATGGGCCATGAAACATGGTGTCAGAGCATAATTCCTTGTCTTGTGTTCAACTCGATAAAAAATGAAATAAGGTGTCGAAACATAGTTCATTTTCTTGTGTTAAGCTCGTTAAAAAATGAAACAAAGTGTTGGAGCATAGTTCCTTTTCTTGTTTCAAGCTCCTTAAAAAATGAAACAAGGTCTTTGGAGCAAAGGTCATTTTCTTGTGTCAATCTCATTCAAAAATGAAACAAGGTGTCATGAGGATAGTTATTTTACTATGTCAATTCCATTAAAAATGAAACAGGTCCTTATGAGGATAATTATTTTACTATCTCAACCTTGTTAAAAAATGAAACAAGTTCCTATCCGCATAGTTATTTTACTATGTCAAGCTCATTACAAAAAGAAACAAATCCCCTTTCAATTCGAGTCTTTGATTAGATCTTGTAAATTCCCAGTTGATTCTTTCACTTGATCTCGTAAATGAACCATCATTCCATCCACCTATTAGTAACCAGTAGTCCACTTAGGTGAATGAAATGAAGCTTGGGGGGCATGTACCTTGAATTGATTCATTATGTTGCAAACTTATTCCAAGCATATTTTGTCTCCATTTCAAGCTTTTGTAAAAATGAAACCACTCTCAAACATAATTTTTCCTCCATTTCAAGCCCGTGTAAAAATGAAACCGTCTTCAAGGGTTCTCAAGCATAGTTCCCCATGTTTCAATATTGTGTAAAAAATGAAACCATTCCTATACACCTCTTTTGATTTCCATTTTTATTAGCCTATTTTTGCGAGATGATCCTTGGTTTTCTCATTCCATCGTCACCATATTCTTGGCCGATCATACATTCTCACTTGGTTGTTTTACCCTTGTCTGGGGAGTCGCTACGATGAGTGGTCTTGTTATCCAACCTCTTGACTTTTGTGTGTTTTGAGCCATTCCATCATGAATGGAACCAGTCGCTACACTTTATACCACTCATTCCTCTAGGAGGAGTCCTCTTTCAATTCTTTTCAGACTCCCAAAATATGAAAATATTTCCCAGAACTTTCCTTTCATGCTCATAAAAGTAAATGAAAAGAATTCTACTCAATATAAGTTTAACCCTTTTCCGAACTTATATAGACTAGTTACGAAAAAGGAATACCTTAGTCAAACATGGCTAAGAGGTTCTCTTGGAATTTTTTTTCTACATTTTCGGATTCAAGAGACTATCTATGAAAAAGGATATGGGGAGTTTTCTTTTCGCCTCTTTTTCAAACTCTCTAAACACAAAAAAGATGTCGATTTACCCCCCCCCCCCCCCCCCCCCTGTCGGAATCATAAAACTAAAAAGACCAAGGACTTGTGACCATGACGAGACTGAGCTACTCCTTCTTAGGGATTGTTAAAAATACTAGGATGGATTCATCTGAAGGATGAATTTATATGACAAGCATATGGTATCCTCTTCAAGCTTGAGATAAAAAATTAAGAGGTACTCGCTAGAAATATTGGGGGCAGAATGGAAGGAAACATATATCTTGTATTTTGTGTGAAAGGTAGTATGTCACTCTTGAACATGACACTTATCTATATCTCGTGTCAGGTTTGGGACATCCTCACTTTGTCACTTATCTTATTGGGTTTGGGAAATCCATTTTCCTCTAATTTGATTATATATTTTCACCATGATCTCTAATCCTATTGTGAGTCAAATGCTACCAAATTCTGAAGTCGTGTCGCTAATATGTTCAAGAGAAGTACCACCTAATTCAGACCAATTATAACTTGTTTAAATTTCTTTGCATCAATATTGAATCACTCTTGCCAACTTTGAAAAACCCTATGTTTCATGTCGATGATTTGGGTAATATTATGGCCCTCCTTCAACGGATCACTTCCTGTCAACTCCAACTCATTATCCACAAATATGATCTAGAAACTCCCTTTCAGTTCCTTGGAGCTTGCATACCTCAATGGCAGGTTCTTCGCATTCGATGATAGGCTCACATCAATGCCTTAGATCGAATGATTTTGCAATTGTTCGACTTTAGCTTCATTATTCACACTTTTGGATTGTGTTGTTTTAAATTGAGAGACATATTCATCATTAGTGGTTTCTCTCGTGCTTGTTAATAGTTTACATCATCTACCAACAATCAGGTGGTTTCTACCAGGTTCGACTTCAACCCATTTATTCTCATGGTGAGATTCGTACTTTGGTTGGATCGAGACAAAGATGAAGACCCTGGGTTTCATTTGATAAATATAGGCTATGTGGATTTATTAAGTATTCATGATTGTAAACATGATCCTTTCTATTTAGATGGTCGTGTTCATGTCATGAATCCATGTATTCATGATTGTAGACATGATCCTTTCTAGTAGAATATTTGCGTCCATGTTGTGGATCCATGTATTGTTATATTCTTACACTTTAAGCATACTTACATCATATATTTCAAGATCTATTATATTATTTTTGATTTAAAAGTCTCCTTGCGATGATTCTCTAAGTCCTTGCCTTTTCTTGTAAAGCATGTAACACTCTCTTCCCACATCTACCCAAGTAACCGGCCAACCAAGATAAACATGTGAAGAGAGGCTACTAATATGAGATTCAACTTTGTAGCTGACCTTAAGGAAGTGGAACCAATGGAAACACCAAAAACACACCTTACACTACATCATTGACATCCCTAGGAGGTAACCCAACTTTCTAGGGCCATGTTCCCTGAGGGGGGGACTGGATTTTAGCCCCTTTGAGGTTGAGCCACGGACATATAAGGGAAAGGGAGCAGCTCTAGACCCTAGAGTCGTGGGCTAGCCTTTCGAAGGTAGTAGCTCAAGCCCAAAAAACAAATTTTCTTCCTGTAGCTCTAGGATTTGTGCCACATTTTCAACCCCTGAGCCTAGGTCACTACCCAGGACTTCTTGTAACTTTAGGAGAGGGTAATTAACATTAAAAAAAACATATGGAAGCAATTACATCAACCAAAACTTGTCCAAAACCACCCGACCATGATAGGAATTTTTTCAAACATGTCAAAAACATAACATCTACATGCATAAACAACATATTTAAACAAAGGGTTCTCTTTCTTATCTGAGAATGGTTAAGAAGCACTGCTCCATTACACCATAAGCTATCATATAAGAAATTTTACCATATATAGATGGGATATTCATTTACAGGAAAAAAAGTGAATAGAGTCACACATCATTACTGATCGAATACATGCTCATAATCAACATATTAATAACAAAAATACAATGTATGCAATAGAAATAAAATCCATACATAAACTAGTATATTTTCATACTGAATACCGAAGAAATGAGATCTTCATTACTGAATGTAAAAACCAACCAGAGATGGGACTTCCACATTCCACCTGACCATAGATTGGTTGAGCCAAATCTACTTCACCCAATCACCCATGTGCCATATTCCAAGCATGAATGTAGGACTTAAACCGAAGGAACCAACAAGGGAAACCTGAGGCTAAACCACCTCACCCTCATCAATAAACATGTAATAACGGGCTTTGTTGTGACCTAACCCAATCATTAGGCCAAAAAAATAATGGATATCATCATATTATCTCTCCCTAAACTGTGAGGAATTTTCTAGCCTCCTAGTCTCTCAGACTTTACCACGACTCATAGTCTGAATCAGGGGTCACTAGGACCTAAACTGAGACATAATCTCCAGGAATTATCATATATCCCAAACCCAATATTCCTAGGCCTGATGGAGAGTAAACCACCTCTATGATTTACCATATATCCCGTCATTCACCGGTCGAGGATTCCTAGGCCTACCGAAGCAACACATTATTCGGCTTTAGCGCAACCCACAGTTTGGTTCAAGGGTTACTAGGCCATGTGTTATATCAATTTAGAGATCCGCCCCACTCATCTTCAAATCCATCCGATGATCCAACTAACCAAAACATGAGAACACCACAACATCATGTCTATCTAGAAATGACAAGGCTAGACTAAATACATTGTCACACCTGGAAAAACCATGCCAAGATAGCAAAGAACCACATGCAATTCCATGCATGCCATATCTAGCAAGGAAAATACACACGCAAATCGATACCTTCCAGCAATCCTATTGTATTTGCTTTATTCCTGCTCCTCCTTGCTTTATTCCTCCTTTTTCCTTCTTTCTTTCCTTTCTTTCTCAAAATGCCAAAGTGCTCCAAAAACTCTAAGTGTCCAAGTGTGAGAAAAAGAGAGAGAGAATAATGAGAGAAAAAGATTTCCAACTGATACTCAACATCCTTTTTATCATTGATGCCTCTAATTTCTTCATTTTCCATAATTTTCCTTCTTTTTCCTCCTCACATGATACCTATGATTTGTCACCTTCCTTTTCTCCTAATTTCCATTATTTTCATAAATAAATATACCGAAAATTCCATTTTTCCTTTCCAAATCCTTTTCCTTTTCCGTTGCCAATTTCCTTAGCCATATTAACTGAAATTAACACCCACTAAGATTTTTTTCCCAACATTCAGCTTCGAATAAGTTTCCTATAGACTGTGGCTATTATTTTTAACATTTAATATGTGTAATTTTCACCAGGGTTGTTACAAAACCCTCCCCCTTGGGGGACACTGTCCTCGGTGTTCAACCACACATACACCTCAACAAAACTGCTGAAAAGAAAAAATACTACCCATGGAGCTTTATAAGGCTCATTGTAGTATTTGTAATGAATAACATGCTCAAAAGTAAAACCATCATTACAATCATATAGTGTACTGGAGCTTTATAACATGCCTCATTACAGTATTTACAATAATATACACATATGCACATTTTCTCAACAAGCAAATAAAAGGATATGATGCCCATATCAATAATAAGGGAATCTAGAGGCTCACACCTCCACCTTCAAATTAATACCAAGATTCAACTCCTTCTCAAGAAGTCCAGAATACACTATCAAATTCAAAGCTACATCCAATTTCCAGTGCTACTATCATGTGCTACTACACTCTCGGTGAACAATTACTGACTCATTTTTCCAGGGAACACTCCCAATGTGCATTTGATTCCATATGGAAATGCTAATGACCAAAAAAAATCCATCCCTGACCTTCCCTTATCTGTTATGTAGTCCCTCGGGAAATCTGGTAATCCCCTTCTATGCAGTCACTCACCTTCCAAGTTCCCCAACATCCCCTATCATGGGTGATCCATCCCTTGGCAAGGATTCCTCGCATCAGAAGATATAAAAACCAAGGAATATACCTACCTCAAAATCATCATACCAGGTATAACATGCTCAAGGAAATAAATGGACACTATTGGGTTCTAGTGCCCCATAATGGCCCTACTCCTAAAGTCTTTATCAACACACTGCCACATGTCCCAATTCATTTTGTTGTTGCTACTAATTCTTGTAGTCGATTTCAACCATCCCAAACTGGGAATTTCATGCTCTCTTGTACCGAGCACATAATTTCCGTTAGATTCAAAATAAATTGAAATAAACTCAAATCATACCTCATGGGTAGCTCGTCAACCAGGTACACTTGCAATATTGTTCACTTTCCATCACACAAGTCAAACTAGTTGTTTGATCAAACCATCATGTATAAACATATCATATATAGCTAGTTCAAAATTCAACCATCATAGATCAAAATCATAAATCACATGCCATAATTATAAACCATAATCATAAATCACATGCATAACAAGATTGAAATAAAATATCGATACTTACCCTCCATCAATCTGTACTTCTGCCTTTACTCTTTTCCTACACACACCAGATCGGTTTCCACACCCGACAAGCACCCAATTCCCTTGCTTCTCTTTACTCAAATACACATACACACATTTTACATCACTACGCATACCTCCACACTAGGCATAAAGCACCACACAATGCATACACCCACATCTGGCACACAACATAACACTTACACCTACACTCTATGTACAACACAACACATACACCTACGCCTATACCAACAGACAACATATACATCTACACCCAGTGTATGATACAACAATATACATACACCTACACCAGAATACAACAAATTCACCTGCACCCTGTGTACAATAAAACCCACTACATATACATATGCATACACAAAGTGCAACATAATGAATACACACGTCACGATACCATGACTACAAAAGGCACATACATAGTATTGCATGCCTGCAACACAACATGTATGACATTCACACAATATGACATGTATACCAATACCATATGCACAACATGTACATAGTACCACCTATACACACACTAGCTACATAACGTGTGCACAACATCACATGTACACGGCACCACCTACACAATGTGTACACAACGCCAAATGTACACTACACCACCTGTACAGTGTGTACACAATACCACATGTACATAGCACCACATGCATGACATGTACATGAAACCATATGTACATAGCACCACATGCACGACATGTACATGGCACCGCTTACACACAACACCAAATGTACAACCTATACACAACACCATGTGTACAATCATGCACACAACACCAAATGCACATAGCACCATATGTACATAGCACTGCATATTCAGCATGTACATAGCACCGTATGTACAGAACACCACATATCCAACATGCACACAACACCATATTGCACACAAAACTACATATCCAACATGTACATAGAACCATATATACTTGGCACTGCATATGCAACATCATATATACAACAAGAATACAACATCATATGTACATAATACTACATATGCAACATTACACATCACCTGTAATATCCCAAAGTATGGATTTTATACAACAATAAGAATACCCTAAGGTATTCCAAAGTTGGAGAGCAGCAAGAAATCAGCTTATATAGTGTATTAAAACACATAGCCATCAAATAACAATCACAACAACAAACTATGTCTTCATACAATGTCTCCAAGTGGGGAAAAACAGTAATATTGGCCCCAAAAATGTTACTTTCTGAAGATGGAGTTATAACAGTGGAAAATAATAGTTTTTTCCCTTAATATATGTAATATATGACATTCATGCAAAATATTTTCATAAAAAAATGCCTTTAGCCTAGTTAAACATGTCTCCCATGCTCAAAACAACTTAAAATTGACGAAACCCCAAGACTGCAACACACAGAAATTGCTGCATAAAGAGACTGCGCAGTCTAATGGAGATAAAACTCATAAAATAGAGAGAAAAATTGGATCTTCTATTATATTACTCAATTATGCATAAGAATAGAGATCTAGTCCTTTTATACATATCCAAGAAGACCCATAAAAGGTTTCTTAACAGAAAAGATATACAAGGATGAGCTATTGTAGATATGTGGCTGAATCAAACTGTATAGCTGAAGCTCTACGTAATAATGGCTAAACATACAAATAAATTACAGTATACTCTTCTTCTAGCTCTCCCAAAGAAAGGCTGGTCCTCCTCTTGGGAAACTAGCTCATAAAAGTGGGGTTTTGACCCCTCCCACTGCACACCTTAAGAAATAACGCAATTTTATGAAGGGATTGCGTTTTTGCTAAAGGTAAGTGCTTGGCCCAACACTAGGTAGTGGAAAATGCAGCTCATAAATATCCTCTTAGATATCTTAGACAATATCTCCAAGAAAGAGTAGGGAATTCCCGCCCGGGAAACTCTTACACTAAGAAATGCAACAAACTTAGCTAAACAGCCAAAGTATGCAGGAAGTCTAAATAGAACACATACAATATAACCTCCAATATTACCATATGGTTGCCATATTCTCCATTATATATTTGATGAGCTTCCTCACCAAGGGTCCCACCCCATTATGAGGTTGCTTTCATGCAAAGGCTTCTCCACCACAATTACGTTGTCTCTATGTGCCTTGCTCATCCTTTTACAATGCTGTTTGATTTAGTCAACCATGACTGGATCTTCATGCCATGTCCCTTTTCACACTCAAGGTGTGTTCATTTTGACTAGTTGGATTGATCTTCATTCACATTGAGCTGTCTTTATTTAGGATCCACTCTTTGAGGATAAATCATGTTGACTTGGTCAAACTTGACCTTGTCCACGTAGTTTAGACCTTGTTCACACATGTGGATGCTTGATCTGGTTATTTCATGATCCCTTTTCACACTATGAGGGAATTTTATTCATACTTAAGCAACTTATGAGCCTCCTTGCCCATTTATTCATCCATCTAGATTTTAAAAGAAAAATTAATATTCCTATTAGTTGTATGATAATTTAGGAATATTACAGTCTTCCCCTCCCAAATGTTGCTTGTCCTCAAGAAACTGCAAGAGTGCTGCAAAACCTCCCCTTTTCTCCTTGTGGCCTCCTCAAGATAGAAGTGATGACAATCATGGGGAATTCCATAATCAATGAAGGTCTCCCACCTCCATGCTATCATCCAAATTAAATGAATTACCTCCCAGCGTGGTAACCCATAGAAAATTTCCTCCCAAATACTCATGAGAGGTATGTCCCAAGTGCTCCAAACAGTCATATGGCCTACCTCATGGAGAAACAAGTGATTTACCATGGTAGCCATATCTCTCCCCATGCTCACTTTAGAACATGTAGTGCAGAAAATGTGGGAAATTCCTCTCCCCAAGGGCACATTCCACCAATGTGCCTTTCCTCCAACCATGTTCCCAAGTGTAAGAACATTTCCAGCATATGGAATCATGATTAGAATCATGCTAGTTGCCATGTATGATAAAGGAGAAGGAAGATGTTTTCTCATGTGCAACCAGTGCAGTTTTACCCTCAACTACCATAGAATAGAAGATGACAAGTGCCTCCCCAAACACTTGTTTTCTGCCCCATGCTTTTTTTATGCTTGGAGAAGGTGCATCATAATTGGTGTAAAAGAATCACACCATGAAGAATATAATAACTTTCCAAGACCCTCCAAGGAATGACCTGCATCAACATAGTTCATGGCCTTGAGTGGCACATGAAACTCATCATAAATAGTGCTCCTCCTTGGAGCAAAGCCCTGCAAGTGAGTGTTAGAAAAATGCAAGAATATAGGAAATGCATCATAATGTTCAGAGATAAAATCACTTCCACACACTTGTTTTTCATTAGTGAGGTAACTCATGGACGAGTTCCCTCTCACATTCAATGAGTAAGGAGGTGTGAATGATAACTCTTCCCAAGATCTATGTTCCTCATTATCTAACAAATAATCCATGCACTTCTTCATATGAGAGTGCACCTCTTCTTTGAAACTCTTCCACATGAATCCATCTAAGATAGTATGGTATGGTCTAATGAAACCAGTGGGTTTGGAAAGCAAGATCTCATAGGTTGCATTTAGTAGTTTCTCCTTGAGCTTGGAGCCTCTAACCCAATAGATATGATTATGGAAATAAATGACTCCCTCAACTACCTTATACCTCCCATCCATTACCTTCCCATCAAGAACCTCACATTTGAAAAGGTCCTTGGAGTATTCCATCATAAGTTGGGAATCCCAATAAGGATCTAGGCTTCCCAAAAATGACAGCACTGTCATGTCATGGCTCTCCTCTTTGACATGCTTGATGTCAAAATCACATGTTGGAGTATTATAATCTTCCTTTTTCTACCTCTTTTGCAGCTGATCTTGCTTAAGACAATATTGAAGCAAATGGAAATCAACTTCCCCTTGGAAATTCCTTGTCTTCCAATACTTCCTTAATTTGGCCCATGCATGCAAGAGTGTTAACATCCTCTTGTCATATTCAGAAATCTCTTTTGTAAATGAAGATACCATGGGATGCCCTAAAGATATGGAGTTGCCATGTGCCCTCATTTCCATGCCATCATAGACTTCTGATTTCTCCTTTATCAGCACAGATAACTGAGTGGGAGATAGCAATGTCCATTTTAGAAAATTTCTTACCTCTCTTCTAAATTCATGAGAGATTCTCTGCATTGTGCTAGCTTCTCCCAATGCTCCTTCCTTAGCCATGTATGCAAATGTTGCCCATAGTTGAGAGAAAACTTTATTTTTCCTCCAATAAAGAGGTCTTCCTTGCAAAGTGGCATCAAGGCATAGAGCAAGATGTGAAAGTAGGTGGACAAATTTTTCCTTGCCTTTATTGCATAGGTCCTCTTGCCTTCTTTTTTCTTCCAACAGAGGGAGGTATATGCTCCTCATCATGTGATGTGTCCCCTCCTCTTCTCCTTCTTGAAATAGTGCAAGATTTTCCCTCCTTGGAGAAAGTGCTCTATCCTTCTCTTCATGAGGTACTTGAGGTGCTCTTGTTATGACTGCGTTATCATCTCCTGCCTTTTCTTCCTCCTCTTTAATAGTTGAAGTTGCCTCATCATCAATAAGAGACCTTAGATCTTGGTCTTATATTGAAGGAGGAATCTTCATGCCTTTCTCTTGAGAAGAAAGCCCTTCATCAAATGGATATCTTGCCCTTGGAAAGGTATCAAATGAGCTCACACCTTCTTCCAAGGTTTTCAGAATTGGAGTTAGATTTATAGACCCTTCCAACTCATGCAAAATATTTGTTTGATATGGTTTGATATTTTCAATAGAATATGTTACACATGAAGTTTCATCAAACCTTTCTACTAATATTTCAATAAACGTTGCATAAGTAGGTTTATTTTCATTCCTTAAGGAAAAATATTGAAACAACCACCAAGCATATGCTTTACCTTCAAAATGCAGCGCTACTACTTTGATGGCTTCAATTTCTCAAACTTCATGTTTTTGCAAAAAGTTATCTAGATCCTCCACCCAAACCCTAACTGGACATTTAGGTGATCCATCAAAGGTAGATAGAATGAATCTACCCACACCATGCTACTTCCCCTTTGTGCTTCTGTCCTCCTTGATCTTGCAAAACCCTTGGAAGTTCAAGTTATCTTTGAACTCCTTATATTGAGCTTCATATTCCCGCAAATACTCTCCAAGAGTCTCTTTATTTAGCACACCTCCTTGCTTCCTATTCATGAAGAAATCACTGACAGAACGTTGAATATTTTATGGTATGGCTGAGTGCTCATACCCATAAGATGAGGACTTAAAATTCTCCTCATGTACAGATCTTGTAGATCTTGTTGAGGGGTTTTCATTTTCCCTCCTCATTTCTTTGTTGTCTTTGCTTCCACCCTGCAGAGTTTGAAAGAGAAGCTTTGAGAACCTCTTTCCTCTAGAAAATAAGGGTTTTATTTGATCCCTTTTGCATATCTCCTCCTCCCCATGAGAAGATTCCATAATGCTTGAAGCTCACAGGCTGAGCCAAGATTGATGCTCTGATACCATTGTAATATCCCAAAGTAGGGATTTTATACAACAATAAGAATACCCTAAGGTATTAAAAAGTTGGAGAGCAGCAAAAAATCAGCTTATATAGTGTATTGAAACACATAGCCATCAAATAACAATCATAGCAGCAAACTATGTCTTCATACAATGTCTCCAAGTGGGGAAAAGCAGTAATATTGGCCTCAAAAATGTTATTTTCTGAAGATGGAGTTATAAAAGTGGAAAATAAATTTTTTTTCCCTTAATATATGTAATATAGGACATGCATGCAAAATAGTTTCAGAAACAAATGTCTTTAGCCTAGTTAAACAAGCCTCCCATGCTCAGAACAACTTAAAATTGATGAAACACCAAGTCTGCAACACACAGAAATTGCTGCATAAAGAGACTGTGTAGTATAATGGAGATCAAACTCAGAAAATAGAGAGAAAAATCATATCTTCTATTATATTACTCAATGAGGCATAAAAACAGAGATCTAGTCTCTTTTATACAAATCCAAGAAGACCCGACAAAGGTTTCTTGACATAAAAGATATACAAGGAAGAGTTGTTGAAGATCTGTGGCTGAATCACACTGCATAGCTGAAGCTCTACATAATAATGGCTGAAAAATCAAAGAAATGGCTGTAGAATCTTCTTCTAGCTCTCCCAAATAAAGGATGATCCTCCTCTTCAGAAACTAGCTCATAAAAGTGGGGTTTTGACCCCTCCCATTGCACACCTTAAGAAATAATACAGTTTTCTGAAGGGACTAAATTTTTGCTGAAGGTAAGTGCTTGGCCCAACACCAGGTAGTGGAAAATTCAGCTCAAAAATATCCTCTTAGATCTCTTAGACAATATCTCCAAGAAAGAGTAGATAATTCCCGCCCGAGAAACCCTTACACTAAGCAGTGCAACAAACTTAGCTAAATAGCCAAAATATGCAGGAAGTCTAAATAGACCACATACAATATAACCTCCAATCTTCCCATATGGTTTCCATCTCCTCAATTATATAGTTGATGAGCTTCCTCACCAAGGGTCCCACCCCACTTTGAGGTTGCTTTCATGCAAAGGCTTCTCCACCACAATTATGTTGTCTCTATGTGCCTTGCTCATCCTTTTACAACGCTATTTGATTTAGTAAACCATGACTGGATCTTCATGCCCTGCCCCTTTTCACACTCAAGGTGTCTTCATTTTGACTAGCTGGATGGATCTTCATTCACATTGAGTTGTCTTTATTTATGATCCACTCTTTGAGGATAAATCATGTTGACTTGGTAAAACTTGACCTTGTCCACATAGTTTAGACCTTTTTCACACATTTGGATGCTTGATCTGGTTATTTCATGATCCCTTTTCACACTATGAGGGATTTTTATTCATACTTAAGAAACTTATGAGCCTCCTTGCCCATTTATTTACCCATCTAGATTTTAAAAGAAAAATTAAACCCTCTGAAAAATTAATATTCCTATTAGTTGTATGCTAATTTAGGAATATTACATATTCAACATGTACATAGAACCATCTACACCTGGCACTGCATATGCAACATTACACATCACCATAGGTACAATCACTGAATATACAACATGCACAACATATACACAACAAAATAATTGTACATACATAGACCACACATTAACCCCACAAACAACCTTGCTTCTAGTGTCTTTCCACTATCCATGTTTATCCTATCATGTGGTAGATCATACTAATTTCACTTCGTTGATGTACCCCTCAGCATTACCTATCCATAACATAAACATATGCATAGTACAATCGTATAATATTAATTCATTTCCACATGATACTGACCTCGTAGATCTGTTAGAGTTACTCTATCACTTGATTCCTTATAGCCAAGAACCTCTTTATGTCATTCACTTGCATAATCAATCATTCCTCCTCAAGAATGATCCTTGAAAACCCTGTTGTATAGTGACATAAATACATACATGCATGCATATATATAATCATTAGCATAAAACAATCATGTTCCTATAAGATAACGTCATACATACATACATACACACATATAAACCATCAACATAAAACCATCAAGATCCATGAAGATCATGTCAATCAACGACATACATACATAAATGCATATATACATATATAGACACCATCATAATTACAACATGATTACCAAATATCATAAGGTTTAGGTTGAGAGAAATTCCTTTATCCGTGCACAACATGCACAATATTCAGAACAATAGTTCCCAACATATCCAAGGTATCTGATATCTCATATCCTTTCACTTTACCTAACCTTATTACCTTTCTCGTGACTATATTTCCACCATCCATTCACCACAATGGATCCAACCATTTCAACCAACTGTCATATTCTTACCTTCCGTTGTGCTTACTCATGCACCGAGCCTCATTTGGCTCTTATATTACTTGTTGGGTACCATAAATATCTCGTTGAGCTCCATCAACTTTCCTCCTTCTAAACCATTTCCCAAGACTCAAAACATAAAATAAAATGATAAGAACAAGAAACAAACAAGAAGAAAACCAGGAAATCCAATAGCAATAAGATTCCAAAAGAAAAGTGGCATAGCTATGGACCAAACATAAAAAAACCACAAATCAAGATAAACAAATCACAAAGGACCAAAAAAACAAGACTAACAACATACACCATGACTCAATCCCCATGGTTCCCAATGCCTCCAAGTGAAATCTCAACCTGAGCCTTCTTTAATATTTCATGGAAAACTCTTTCCCATGCAATCCCCTACATCATACTATCATAATGTTATGAAACCATCTCACAAAATAGATGAAAAGAGAGATCAAAGACTTAAAAATCAACCTCTTCGAGGGGGAAACCTCCTTTACATTACATAAATGAACAATTATTGGATGATACAAATGACAAAACCTCCTTTCTATATATAGGAGTCCAAGGGGTCACAATATAATCCTAGCCGACATAAAATTAACAATGTAAGGGCACAAAAATAACAATAGTGGGCTTCTATGGTGCACAATAATAAAAATATGGTGACTACATGGGCACAAAAATAGAAATAAGGGGCTACAATAACAATAAGGGGATACAATAGTATTATAGGGACCTAACATGCCGCTCTCCTTCAAAAACATGGTTTCCTCAATGCTTGATTACTTTTGTATGCTTTTGTATAAAATTCTCATCCTCCCATGTGGAATCTTCAGCTGATAAGTTCTTCCACTTGATGAGATACTTTGAAATTGATCGATTTTATAGTTTTCGAGTTCTTGTTTCTGTGACTGCTTCAAGTTCCAATATTATTTTTCCTTCCTTGTCAAGTTCTAGAAATATTGTTTGAATTGGAACTTGCATTAGGGGAATTTTGAGGTCTAAAATGGGCCTCCTAAGGAAATTATTAAATAATAGTGGAAATAATAAAATAAGATTAGATTGCGTAATCAAATTTTAGAGGGAAAAAAGAAAAAGCTATGTTTTCAACTCATATTTTCAACTTATCTCCTTATGGGTTTACTCAAGTTTTGAGTAGGGACACTCACTGGATGCAGAATTTGATTCCTCATCCAAGGAGTACCCATGTTTCATACTTTTTATGGACCATGCTACACGAAAAATTAGAAATACATTAAAAACGTGATTGCAATCACACTTTTTCATGTATTTCTCAGTTTTCATGTAGCGGGGTCCATCGAAAGTATGAAACATGGGCAATCCTTGGATGAGGAATCAAATTTTGCATCTAACAAGTACTCCCGCTTGAAATTTGAGTAAAACCTTCGGGAGATAAGTCGAAAATATAAGTTGAAAAACTATTTTTATTATTTTATTATTTTTTAATCATTTTAATTTACCCCAAAAATGGTGAATCATCCCCCATGGTTGACATCATCATATTGAATCATATTGGTTCTTTTAAATTTTATTTTGGTTGTAAATTTTTCTTAGGAGGCCCATTTTAGACCTCAAAAGTTCTCTAATGCTCCATCTGTAGTATCCATGTTATCGGATCCTTGCCATCAAAATTCCACATATCGATCTTTGGAATATGGTGGGTATTAAATCAAACATTAGAGTCTATGAAATCATGATTAACATTTATTTTTTCTCATCGTGAGTTTCATCTATTACCGTTTCACCATTAGCAATCATTTCTTGTAACAGCTTTGTCAAGCCTTCCTTCAAATTTTCAATGTCTGCTTTTAGACCATTCTTCATGTCTTCCGTGTTGGAAATTTTTCTTCTATACTACCGATCTTAGCTGCCATTCCTTTGTTCAATACATCCATGTATTTCTTCAAACCATCCATATTAGCTTCCATTTCATTTTTTGTTACTCTTTGCGAGAGAAAAATTTGTTGCACTTGGTCTCGTAATTTTGATATATCATGTTGCACTTATTCCTCTTCATGAGTCATAGTAGAGCCTTCTGAGGGATTAATATGTGTGGAATTATTTTTGGGATGCATTTTAGAACCCAATATGGATATATATGCTTCAATATTCACTTGGAATCACTTCAAACTAATTTTCAAGCAAGACTTATGCAATTTAAAAAAAAATACACACTTTTTTCTTGCTTTTGAGGAGCTCACTATTGAAACTGATGTATCTATGTGATTTTGGATCCACAAGATTTTATCTTTGGTCCTATGTATCCTTATGTGTCTTCTTTTCAATTCCACAGGCCATACCTAATTTTAATTCTTCAAGATAAAGTTATGCCCAATCTACCACAATGACCTAATTATGGGTTGGTTCAGCAAAGCGAACTTGTACGACATGCCATATTTCACTGTTTTGACCTTGGTATCTAAAATAGATATACAAGAAACTAAATTTTGTGCACTTTCAGTTACTTTTTACAAAATTGCAATCCAATGTATGAAACAAAACTTATGATGATTTCCCTCAACCACTTGTTTGATATGAAATTCAGGAGCCTACAAAAACCCTAACTTCCTCAGATCATATCTCCGAAAATATAATGAATCTGAAATTTTTACATTAAGTTTTTCAGGATTTTGGCTCAAATTAGTTTTTTAATCTTCAGAACCTTCGTAGAAATTTTTTTATAGCGGAAATGCCAAGATGACCCGTTTGCAGCAGCGAACCCTAGAATCCAAAGCTCTGATACCGAACATTATGAAACTAGCTCACAAAATAGAAGAAAAGAGAGATCAATGACATAGAAATCAGCCTCTTCGATGGGGAAACCTCCTTTACATTACATAAATTAACAATTCTTGGATGATACTGTTGATCAGTGGTTGTCATTGATGTCAACCCAAGCAGCACCAGGGGCTAACCCAATATTGAATGGGAAGTTTTACCTACCAAATTAATATATTATAGGTCAATAATTTTTTTTATGGTTTCTACTTGTCGAGATGTTTCCGTTGATATATGGCACGCCATGTAATTCTTCACGGTTTGAGAGATATTAATGTTTGAAGTTTGTACCCCAGTTAATGGGCTAAAACCCCATGGGGTTGGGGCATGGGTCATTGAAAAGTCGTTATTAATATATTTTAAGCTCATAAAATACCTCCCACGTTCACTTGTTGAAGCCCCTCTCAACTTAAGCATTCATATATATTGTGATCTTCATTTCCTCCTTAGGCAAGGGATTCGACCATCTGAAATAGGTCATCGTGGAATTTTCGCTCTAATTTTTTTTCTATGAAGGCTAAGAATATGAAATTTTTATGATGTGAAGCTGAAATCCTGAGGAAGCTTCAGTAAATATTTCATATCAAGTTGCAGAATATCTTTGGAGATATGATCTGTGGAAGTAAGGGTTTTTGCAGGCTCCTGAAATTCATCTCAAAGAAGTGACCTTGGTAAAATCTTCATAACTCTCTCTCTGAGTATCTGATTGGAATTTTGTAAAAAGTGGTAGATATTTCACAATCTTTAGTTTTTTCTCTATCAATTTCAAAGGAAAATGAAGAAACATTGACACGTGGCATGCCATACAAGTGCGATCTTATGAAACAGTCCATACTTAGGGCAATGTGAGAAATTGGGTATAACTCTCTCTTAGAGAACCAAAATTGGGTCAAAACTGTGGCATTGGAAAGAAGACTCAGAGGAATACTACAAGACCAAAAATCAGATATTGAGGATCTAAAATAACAGAGATACACTAGATTCAATATCGAGCTCCTAGAAGGCAAGAAAAAGCTAGATCATGTGTTGTCAAGGATTGCAAAGGACCAGAATTTCTACGGAAGAAAAGAAAAAAAAGGTACAGAAGAGGGTAGCATGAAAAGAGCAGCAACCAAGGTGCATAATAGAAGCAAGAAGTTCATCATATGAAGTCTTCAAGTGGGCAGCACTGCATACAATCATTGTAAAGGTACCATTGTAATTAGTCATTGTAAATACATTATTGTACAAATTGTACTAGTGTCTATCTACCAAGGGTTGAAGAGGAAGTGTTGGGAGGTCTAGGATCATCATTAGGTGGTTGTGTCAAAGTTGGGGTTATGGTCTAGTATATCTTCTTCTTCTACATCATTCTATATCATTGTAAAGTGGACCATTTTCCCTGGTACGGAAGTCCATTCTTCTTTTATTCTTTTATAGGGTGGTAGGGTGGTGCTAGGGTGAGTTGTAGCTCATTGGGTGTTGGGGCATCCATTCAGTGACTACTGAATAATCTCGGGCGTTGGAGCGTCCATCCAGTGGGAGCTGGAGAAGAATGCTTTTCTAGATTCGAGGAAGTTGGAGCTTTATTTTCAATTGGAGTTGAAAAGAAATATTATAAAAGCATTAGGTGGTTTTTGTCCTGAAGTGGGTTTCCACCTTAAAAACTGTGTGCATTTTTGTTCCTCTTGTTTGCTGCTATCATTGTAAAAACACTAATAATAATTGAAGATTAACTAATTCTCTAATTGAAAGAAATACTGATTCACCCCCCCTCTCAGTATTTCCAACAATTGGTATCAGAGCTTGGTTCCTTCAATAGAAATTTAACAGCTGGAAAGAGGTCATGGAGCATACCAAGAATGGTGTACCTCTATTCAATGAAAATAATTATGCACTCTGGAAAGGAAGAATAGAGGTCTATCTCTTGGCACAAGGTTACGAAGTATGGGACACTGTTCAAAATGGATTTACATCAACTGCGGATGAACAAGGTAAGAAGAATTTAGTAAATGATGCAAAAGAAAAGAATATTATTATCAGTGGACTTATTGAATCTGCTTATCATAAGGTGTTGGGTTGTAAAACCGCCAAAAATGTATGGGACAATATTGAGGATATATTTGCAGGTGACTCAAATGTCAAAGAAGCAAAGCTTCAAATCTATAGAGAAAAATTTGAGCAACTCAGAATGAAAGAAGATTGCACAATTGCTGCATACTTCCAATACGTTGATGAAATAACCAATACTCTGGAAGGATTGGGAGAGCTAGTTGACGAGAAGACTATTATACGGAGTATTCTTAGAACATTACCAGGGAGATTCAACCCAAAGGTATTGGTCTTAGAATACAGTGAAAATCTGGACAAACTCAGCAAGGAAGAATTACATGGATTTCTCATAGCATATGAAATGAGACTTGATGAAGAAAAGGGTACTTCAAATCTAGAAATTGCGTTTGTTGCATCTAAGAAAACCAATAAGGAAAAATAAACTTCAATTGAAATGACATGCACCTGCAAGTATGAAGAAAAGGGAGATGATGGAGGAGGTCTTTCAGATGACGAATATGCTTACTTTACAAGAAAACTAACACTTGTTAAGGGAAAATTCAAAAGTAAAATTCCATTGATATGTTTCGGTTGTGGTGAGGTTGGGAATTTTGTATCAAAATGTCCGAACAAAAGTGATGGAAACTCAAAAGGAAAGAAAGGATTTAAGAAATTCAACAAGCAATGCAAAAATAAAGGATCCAAAAGGAACTTTCTCTCTAAAGAAGATAGCTCCTCATCCAATGAAGAAAGTGACAACAAAGAAGAAGCCAATGAGAAAGTATTGTTTATGGCCAAGCACAATAAACAAGAAGTATCAAACAATGAAGAAGAAGGGTTGACCATAGAAGAATTTTATGAGGAGGCAATCAAGTTTATAAAAGAGCTCAATGCTGAGAAGATCCGTTCCAATACTCTTGAAGAACAAGTTCAAGGTCTCAAAATTGAGGTTGAAGAACACAAATGTATTGAAGAGTCACTTCAAAAGAAGTTGGAAGAAAGCAACCAAGAAAGGGAAGCATTAGAAGCCGAAGTAGTCTCGATGCGTAAGGAAGTGAAGAAGGGAAAAACTATCCAAAACTATGCCAACAGCTCAAAGGCATTGGAAGAACTCATCAACAATCAACGATCTTACAACGACAGAACTGGCCTCGGTTACAAAGAAGAAGAATCAGGAAATTCTACAACAAAATACAATGAACCCATGAGATCTAACATACATGAAGATCTCACTGGACAAGATTCACAAGCACATCCTTGGAAGATGATTCCTCGACGAAGATTTTCATCCAGGTACCAATATAGTTTTCATGGCTATTGTTATTCATGTGGAAAATTTGGTCATAAAGCTGTAGAATGTCCCACGTACCCTATGAAACAATACAATTCCAAGAGATTCTTCAAATATGAGCCTCCCAGGGCTCAACGAAACATCAATAGATTTGAAAATTTAAGAAATAATATGGAATGTTACAAATGTCAGAACTTTGGACACATAGCCAGAGACTGTAGACTTGAAAATCCTCCAGAAGAATCTTCGAAGCCACAGAATGAACGAACATGGAAGAAGAAGAAGACTGATAATTGTGCTCTCGCTCTCAAGGCTCAAAAAAAGAAATATGTGTGGTATGTTGACAATGGTTGCTCAACGCATATGACTGGAGATAGAAGGAAATTTGTATCTCTGAAAGAGAAGAAGGATGGAACCATATCCTTTGGAAATGATGGATCTTCAAATGTTATAGGATCAAGTACCGTCACTCTCGGAAGCAAAGATGTTATAGCCAAGAATGTTCTATTGGTCGAAAACATGAATCACAATCTGCTCAGTGTTGGACAAATGTGTGATCAAGGACACACAATGCTATTCAACTCCACAAAATGTGAAATCAGAAAAGGCAGGTATGGTAAAATTGTGGCTACAACAAGTCGAGCTCCAAACGACATATATGTTTTGGATGAAGCAACTAAAGCATGTCTACTAGCTAAAGAAGATGAAAGTTGGTTATGGCACAAACGAATGGGTCACATAAACTTTGAAAATCTTGTCAGGATAAGCAAAAAGGAAGCAGTACGAGAAATGCCGAAAATCTCAAAACCTTCCAACACACTATGTGAGGCATGTCGGCATGGCAAGTAGACAAAAGTCCAATTTAAAACAAAAGAACACTTTTCATCACATCCATTGGAATTGATACATACTGATCTATGTGGTCCTGTGAGAACAAAAGGCTTAGACGAAGAATTATATTTCATGTTAATGATAGATGACTATACCAGGATGACAGCCGTTAGTTTCCTAAAGAAAAAATCTGAAGCATTTGAGTGCTTTAAGATCTACAAGGAGTTGGTTGAAAATGAAACTGATTTGAAAATAAAGTGTTTAAGATCGGATAATGGTGGAGAATTCACTTCCAAATTATTTCAGCAATACTGTGACGAAAATGGAATAAAAAGGCAATTTTCAACAGCACGAACACCTCAGCAAAATGGAGTTGCTAAAAGAAAGAATAGAACTGTACAGGAAATGGGTAGAACAATGTTGAAGGACTCAAAATTGGATGAAAAATGCTGGGTTCAAGCAATTGATACGACAGTCTTCATTATCAACCGAAGTCTTCTCAGAAATAATTGCAACAAGACTCCATATGAATTATAAAAGGAAAACCAGCTAATGTAAAATATTTTAGAATCTTCGGAAGCAAATGTTATATCAAAAGAGAAGATCAAAATTTGGGTAAGTTTGAATCACGTGTTGATGAAGATATCTTTGTTGGTTACTCACACAAATGAAAGGCCTATAAATGCTATAATCTAAGATGAAAATAGATAGTGGAGAGCATAAATGTTACATTTGACAAAGATGGTGTTCTAGCGAGTAATGATGAGGATCTAGAATATTTGAAACTTGAGACAGAGGCTGAAAAAGACATAGATAAAATTGTAGAACAAGAAGAAACTATCAACGAGGAAGAAGTAAACAATGATCATCAAGATATACCAGAACAACAACAAGAAGCTCCTCCAAGGAGAACAAAAGAGTGGATTCAAAAGAACCATCCATCAAATCAAATCATTGGTGACATAAATGAAGGTCGACAACTTCGTTCATCACAACAAGCTCATGTTGCTTTTCTAGCAACCTTTGAGCCTAGTATTTTTGAGGAAGCCAGCCAAAATGAACATTGGGTAGCAGCTATGAATGAAGAATTGGATCAAATTGAGAAGAATAACACCCGGGAATTAGTTCCATGACCAAAAGATAAAAATTTCATTGGGACTAAATGGGTGTTCAGGAACAAATTGAATGAAGATGGGCAGGTTACCAGAAACAAAGCAAGATTGGTTTGCAAAGGCTATGCACAAGTGGAAGGAATTGATTTCGATGAAACATTTGCACTAGTTGCCAGAATGGAAGCCATCCGAATGTTTCTCACCTATGCATGTTCAAGAAAAATAAAAGTCTACCAAATGGATGTTAAGTCAGCATTTCTGAATGGATAATTAGAAGAAGAAGTTTACATCGAACAACCTGAAGGTTTTCTACTATCACAAAAAGAAGACTATGTTTGTAGGTTAAAGAAGGCTCTATATGGCCTCAAGCAGGCTCCCAGAGCATGGTATGCTCGTCTTGATGGATATCTACGTAAACAAGGGTTCAAGAAAGGTACTGTTGATAGCAATCTTTATGTACAAATAGATAAAGATAATTTAACAATTGTTGAGGTATATGTGGATGATATAATATTTGGTAGAAATGATGATTGACTAAGTAAGAAATTTTCTACAAAGATGCAAAGTGAGTTTGAGATGTCTTTACTTGGTGAGCTGAAATACTTCTTAGGGATTCAAATATATCAGCAAGAGAAAGGAATATTTATATTTCAAGCCAAGTACGTCAAGGAAATGCTCAAGAAATTCAAAATGGAAGATTGCAAACTCGTCCTTACTCCAATGGTAACAGGTTGCAAATTAAGAATAGACGACTCATCTAAGGATGTGGATCAGAATTTTTACAGATCTATGATTAGTAGTCTTCTATATGTAACAGCCTCTCAGCCACATGTTATGCAAGTAGTTGGACAGGTAGCAAGATTCCAAGTAGCACCAAAAGAATCACATATTATTTCCGTCAAAATAATTCTTTGATATCTAAAGGGCACAGAAGAATATGGCTTGTGGTATCCCAAGGGTAACAATCTCATTATTCAAGCCTTTACAGATGCAGATTGGGCAGGAAGCGTTGATGATCGTAAGAGTACTAGTGGAGCATCATTCTATCTAAGTGGTTGTCTCGTATCATGGTTGAGAAAAAATCAAACTTCAATCTCGTTCTCTACAGCGGAAGTAGAATACATTGCAGCAGCATCATGTTGTACTCAAGTCCTTTGGATGAAACAAACTTTACAAGATCTTCAAATACAATACATTGAGCCTATTCCCATATTCTGTGACAACACTAGTGCCATCAGCATCTCCAAGAATCATGTCATGCATTCAAAAACAAAACACATTTCAATCAAATATCATTTTGTTAGAGAACAAGTCGCTGAAAATAATATCAAACTTGAGTATGTTTGTACAAAAGAAAAAATTGCTGATATCTTCACTAAACCTTTACCTTGTGAAGCATTTGAATATCTTCGTCAAAAGCTTGGGATTCTCCCAAGTTCTCATTATATTTTCCTTTTTCAAGAATATAAAGTGGGAGTGGAATTGTGTATAGGTCTGCAGGATGGTTGTGTTTCAGGGGGAGTTACCCTTTTCCATTGATGTCAAATGGGGAGATAATGTTGTAGGAAGAGGTGCCGTGATTGCAGGGGGAGTACTTGTGTTGCCATCAATGCCAAAGGGGGAGATTGTTGATCAGCGGTTGTCATTGATGTCAACCCAAGCAGCACCAGGGGCTAACCCAATATTGAATGGGAATTTTTACCTACCAAATTAATATATTCTAGGTCAATAATTATTTTGATGGTTTCTACTTGTCAAGATGTTTCCGTTGATATATGGCATGCCATGTAATTCTTCACGGTTTGATAGATATTCATGTTTGAAGTTTGTACCCCAGTTAGTGGCCTAAAACCCCATGGGATTGGAGAATGGGTCATTGAAAAGTTATAATTAATATTTTTTAAGCTCCTAAAATCCATCCCACGTTCACTTGTTGAAGCCCCTCTCAACTTAAGCATTCATATATATTGTGATCTTCATTTCCTCCTTAGGCAAGGGATTCGGCCATTTGAAACAGGTCATCGTGGAATTTTTGCTCTAACTTTTTTTCTACGAAGGCTCAGAAGCTGAAATTGTTATGAGGTGAAGCTGAAATCCTGAGGAAGCTTCAGTAAAAATTTCAGATCAAGTTGCACAATATTTTTGGAGATATGATCTGTGGAAGTAAGGGTTTTTGCAGGCTTCTGAAATTCATCTCAAAGAAGTGACCTTGGTAAAATCATCATAAATCTCTCTTTGAGTATCAGATTATAATTTTGTAAAAAGTGGCAGATAGTGCATAGTATTTATTTTTTTCTCTATCAAATTTAGAGGCAAATGAAGAAACAGTGACACGTTTCATTTCATACAAGTGCGCTCTGCTGAAATAGTCCATAATTAGGGAAATGTGAGAAATTGGGTATAACTCTCTCTTGAAGAATCCAAATTGGGTCAGACCTGTGGCATTGGAAAGAAGACTCATAGGAATACTATAGGACTGAAAATTAGATATTGAGGATCTGAAATAATAGATATACACCAGATTCAATATCGAGCTTCTAGAAGGCAAGAAAAAGCTAGATCATGTGTTGTCAAGGATTGCAAAGGACCAAAATTTCTACGGTAGAAAAGAAAAACAAGGTGCAGTAGAGGGTAGCATGACAAGAGTAGCAACCAATGTGCATAACAGCAGCAATAAGTTCATCATATGAAGTCTTCAAGTGGGCAACACTGAATACAATCATTGTAAAGGTATCATTGTACTTAGTCATTGTAAATACATTATTGTACAAATTGTACTAGTGTCTATCTACCAAGGGTTGAAGAGGCAGTGTTGGGAGGTCTAGGATCATCATTAGGTGGTTGTGTCAAAGTTGGGGTTATGGTCTATTATATCTTCTTCTTCTACATCATTCTATATCATTTTAAAGTGGACTATTTTCCCTGGTACGGGAGTCCATTCTTATTTTATTCTTCTATAGGGTGGTAGGGTGGTGCTAGGGTGAGTTGTATCTCATTGGGTGTTGGGGCATCCATTTAGTGACTATTGAAGAATCTCGGGTGTTGGAGTGTCCATCCAGTGGGAGCTGGAGAACAATGCTTTTCTAGATTCTAGGAAGTTGGAGCTTTATTTTCAATTGGAGTTGAAAATAATTATTAGAAAAGCATTAGGTGGTTTTTGTCCCGGAGTGGGTTTCAACCTTAAAAACCATGTGCATTTGTGTTCCTCTTGTTTGCTGCTATCATTGTACAAACACTGATAATAATTGAAGATTAACTAATGCTCTAATTGAAAGAAATACGGATTCACCCCCCTCTCAGTATTTCCAACAGATACAAATTAAAAAACCTCCTTTCTATATATAGGAGTCTAAGGGGTCACAATATAATCCTAGAGGACATAACAATAACAATGTAAGGGCACAACAATAAAAATAGTGGGCTTCTATGGGGCACAATTATAACAATATGGGGTCTAAATGGGCACAAAAATAACAATAAAGGTCTACACTAACGATAACAATAAGGGGATACACTAGTATTATAGGGACCTAACACATAAACACATAATTGTCAGTGCATAAATAAATATAACAATATACTAGTTATCTTACCTTGCTACTATTGAGTTTTACCATATGTTATCACATCACCCTGCTTATACTGAAATACATATCAAATACCTCAACACATATAGTGTTATTGAAACCATCTCAAAACACGATCATTCCTTCATGCGATATTATAGATGAAAAATAATATCATACAACTAATAAAACATGCAAACAACATATTGAAGGCATCAAGTACAAAGTAGGAGACATACACAAGCTCATACCTTAATGCATCTCAAGGGAGGCTATCTCGTCTACACAATAAATCCAAATTATCACAATTTAACTTCACAATACATCAACTCAACCCTAAATAAGGTCATGATATCCATAATAGTAACTATCTAACATGTTCACATTGTAAGCTCATAAAAAGATGACATTCATGCATAGAAATCACATATGCACAGTCACTCTAGACATAATACAACACACTATCAAAATGAGGTCGACTCATGCCTGAATTTCATAAACCTAACCATCTGCATCACCCAATCCAAATTATCATAATGCATATAACATCAATATGTTAATGAAATAACCCTAATCATCATGTCACTAACATGTAACAACAACAATTTAACCTATAATGTACTCATAAACAACATATCGCATAATAATCAAGTTATCTAATCATAAAACAATAATAGAAATGCATACAACCATAGGTTACTATCATTCAAAACTATCTGACACGGTGCATATAGCTACACTAATCAACTGGCATCTATAATTTATGTAACCATAACATCAGAAAAATGAAATGCATACACATAACCATACTGCACATGACTACATGGATCAGCTAGAATTTCTCACATATGCACCCAGAATAACCATAGAATGAAAAACATATAAGTAACCCTAATGCTTACAAAAACCATGAATCACATACTTGCATGCAAAACATACAAACTTGTATGACGATATTCTCTTTCCTCGAGGACCAATGTTGCAACTTCACTTTAATGATCTGCATTTCCTACTCTATCTCAACCAACACATTAGCATCATAACATACCAATATCATCAGGATGACCTAATTTCATACAATGACTTTAAGCACAACAACCTCAATAAAACCAATGAAAATTTTACCATACACACCCACTTGACATGTATAACCAATCATGAATGACCAATTCATGTCCCACATATTGCATCACATAAGAAAGCATACACGGAAAACACACAAGCATGACCAAAGTGTAACCCTAGCATAAGAACAAAATGCATATACAACATGTAGCGACATGTAAGCAAGCATACACACTCAATACATAAGCATGAACAACACATAACCAACCATACACACATGATGACACATGTTGACAATAACACCATCAACCCTTCCATGTCGACACCACTGCCACCACGACCAACACAACATGGATGCAAAAAGCACATATAGACCTCAAGCATACTAAATTCATATGCAACCAACATAAATGTATGATCCACACACCACCCATCAGTTTGAGAGTTGAACCATGCTCTGATGCCACTTTGTGGTATCAAATATCACACAAAGAGATTAGAAACCAAACACCACTATCATGCATATGCATCAAGCACATAGAAAATAAGCATGAGGAACATATATGCAATTGACATGTAGGCACGACAAACACACACAACCCAAGGAGAGCGCAACCACGATATGATACCATTCTGTAACACCCTCTTCCCACATCTACCCAAGTAACCTGCCAACCATGGTAAACATGTGACAAGAGGCTAATAATATGATATTCAACATCCTAGATGACCTTAAGGAATTGTAATCGATAGAAACACCAAAAACACACCTTACACTGCATCATTGACATCCCCAGGAGGTAATCCAACCTTCCAAGGCCCTATTCCCTGAGGGGGGACTGATTTTTAGTCCCTTTGAGGCTGATTCATGGGCATATAAGGGAAAGGGAGCAGATATAGACCCTAGATCCATGAGCTATCCTTGGCAAGGTAGTGGCTCGGGCCCAAACATCGAATTTTCTGCCTGTAGCTACGGTATTTGTGCCACATTTTCATCCCTTAAGCCCAGGTCACTACCCAGAACTTCCTATAACTTCAGGAGAGGGAAAATAAGATTAAAAAAAACATATGGAAACAATCACATCAACCAGAACTCATCCGACCCCACCCATCCATGACAGGAATTTTGTCAAACATGTCACAAACATAGCATCTACAGGCATAAATAGTAGATTTAAACAAATGGGTCTCTTTCTTATCTGAGAATGGTTAATAAGAATTGCTACCTTATGCCATAATCTATCATATAATCTATTTTACCATAAATACATGGGATATTCATTACAGGAAAAAATGTGAATAGAGCCATACATCACCACAGATCGAATACATGTGCATCTACTTCTAGCCAATCACCCTCGTGCCATATTCCAAGCATGAATGTGGGAATTAAACCGAAGGAACCAACCAGGGAATCCTGAGGCTAAACTACTTCACCCTCATCAATAAATATGTCATAGCCAGATTTATCATAATATACCCTGATCACTAGGCCAACACAAGCATGGATATCACTTGATTCTCTTCGCCTAAACCGTGAGGAATTTTCCTGACTCCTAGTCTCTCAGGATTTACTGCAAACCATAGTCTAAATTAGGGATCACTAGGCCCTAAACCAAGACATACTCTCCAGTATTTACCATGTATCCAAAACCCAGGATCCCTAGGCTTGATGGAGAGAAAACCACCTTTTGGCTTTACCATATATCTCGCCATTCACCAATCAAGGATTCCTAGGCCTGCCGAGGAACCACACTATTTGTATTTACCGCAACCCACATTTTGGTTCAGGGGTTACTAGGCCATGTTTTATATCAATTTGAAGATCCACCCCACTCAACTTCGAATCCATCTGGTGATCCAGGTAACCAAAACATGAGAACACCAAAACACCATGGATATCTGGAAATGAAAAGGCTAGGTTGAATACACTGTAACACCTGGAAAAACCCATGTCAAGACATCAAAGAACTACATGCAATACCATACATGCAAAATATAGGAAGAAAAATACATAGTCAAATCAATACCTATGAAGAATCATGTTTTATTTTCTTGATTACTTCGCCTCCTTGCTTTATTCCTCCTTTTTCCTGCTTTATTTCCTTTCTTGCTCAAAATTCCAAAGTGCTCTAAAAACTCTAAGTGTCCCGGATAGAGAGAGAGAGAGAGAGAGAGAGAGAGAGAGAGAGAGAATAATGAGAGAAAAAGCTTGCCAACTGGTCCTCAACATCCTTTTTATCATTAATGCCTATAATTTATTCATTTTCCACAATTTTCCTTCATTTTCCTCCTCACATGCAACCTGTGACCTTTCACCTTCCTTTTCTCCTAATTTCCATTGTTTTCATAAATAAATGTGCTAAAAATTCCATTTTTCCTTTCCAAAGCCTTTGCCTTTGACTTTGCTAATTTCCTTAGCCATATTAACTGAAATGAACACCCGCTAGGATGCTTTGCCCAACATTCACCTTGGAATAAGTGTCCCATTGACTGTGGTTAGTATTTTTAACATTTATTACATGGAATTTTCACGAGGGTTGTTACAAAGAATTTCAACCATCACTTCCTATTCTAACTTCATGCTTTAGGGGGAATCTGTTATACAATATTTTTTCACACTCCTAGTCTCACATCCTGAAGTGTCCCACTTTGTGTCGTCAATGCCACAAAGTGTTGTAAAGTGATGAAAGCTTTCACAAAAAATGTATTCACCATGAAACATGTTTGTGGAGATCATAAGAATATCCCTGAAGAAGTGGAAAAGAACTTTCCTTGAACAAATTTTTAAGACCTTGTCAAAAACCTCATTTTGCAAGCCCAACTTGTTTCCCATAACTGATGTGTTGTGCGAGTAACATCTGGAATTACACATGTCTAGTTCTTCCAGTGCAAATTTTATCAGGAAATTTGTGTTGGTTCTCTTCGAATAATTCTTCCAAAAATGGAGGAGAAGATTCTCTTACTAGAAATCTCGAGAACAACGATGTGTTTCAGGTACTTTAATATTGGAACGAGACCTCCCATTCCTCGCCCTAGATCCTCCTTCCATGGATCTCTCCCTTGAGATGTGGAAATCTTTCATCTTATCATGGATCCTCAACTCCCTCTCCTTCCCTATAAATGAAATCCCAACCATCCACTAAAGGTTAGCTAGAGTAGGTTGGCAATTGGTTGGTTGGTTTCCATCCTAGTACAAAATTGTGTCGAAATTCTACCCATTTTCAAAGGAGAAAATGTGTTTGAGGGCTAAGTCTTGGACTTGGAATCTCACTTGAAGGAGGCTTTCAACATCAAGGCTTCATTGGTTATAATTCTCCCTTTTCCATCAGTTAATAATACAATATATATTTTCTTTCCATAAATGTGTCAATTATGGTCCATTTATTGTAATTCTCCTTGATCAATTACATAATTTTCATTAGAATTTATCATGCTTTATATGTTTTTATTGTATCCAATTGATCTTTCTTGCAGACACTCATATACACCAGTGAAGAGAAGGTCGTGAGCTTGGAAGCCAAAGATTCAAGGTTGACATCAAGGGCATTAGCATGAGAGAGAGGTAGGAAATCTATCCTCCTTTTCATTTTATAATATGAATTAGGAAATATTTCATGTAATTGTCTTCTGTAGTTGCTATATCCCCCCATAGGACTAGAGGGATCATTTTTTTCCACAGAAAGGATTACCTACATGACCCTGCAGTAATAGGGCTAGGATATAAATCCCTCTCCCTCTCTCTAACTTGCAGTGTCCATACAATATTGTATGGGTTCTCCTTGTAGAAAATTCATGCAGATTCAAAGTGCTAATTGTAATATGCTAAAAGAATAGACTTGAATCCACTCTTCCAATTGTGGAAACTAATTACGATCGTGAAATCATAAAGCATATAAGAGAAGTAATTTCAATAACACATTACACAATAATTTCCTAGGGAAATCCTCAGCTAAAAACCCCACTATATGTATATTGCATAAGTTAGAAAATATGAGAAGATTACAATGTTTTTCTCCAACCAAAGAAACCTCTGCACTATCTTTGTCTGTATCATTGTTTCCTAGACAAGCCTAGGCCAATACTTAACCAATTTTTTTCCTTCTGGGATCCCTATTTCCTTGCATTGTTTCCTTGGTTAATTAGTCCCTATTAATTAGGGAAATTACCATATGAATTGCGCAATACATATAGGACGTTCCTTTGACTGCATGCACCACCTATACAATTTGGATGATTATATAACTGATAATACACTACCCTTGAAATCTAATATAAACAGGGTCTTTTTCTGATATAACATGCATGAATTATTTATGGCTGATTTATCATTTATCTGATTGATCAATACATGTGGTTTAATTTCAAGTTCCACACTTTGACCTCTCACTATTTCCTCCATTAGTTGGAACTATTGAAACTAACTTTAAATCAGATAAAATGAGTTAATTAATTACAACTCAAAATAAACTCAACTAGGGCTCCTATTTTGTAGGAACCACTCCACATGACTCAAGGTAGACCCTCAACTCGAATTAACTAAACCAAATAAGTCAAACTAACTTAGTTAACTCGTACAAGTTGTCATGTGATGTGGAATTACAATTTTATTCTAATTTAATTCGAGGGAAAATTAAATTTGAATCTTTCTTGGTGCCATTTCCAACACTCCCTCTCAACAAGAAAGGGATTATCTGATACCTTGTAACAACCCTGGTGAAAATTCCATGTAAAAAAGTTAAAAATAATAACCATGGTTGATGGGACACGTATTCTAAGCTGAATGTTGGACAAAACATCCTAGCAGGTGTTCACTTCAGCTTATTAAGGCTAATGAAATTGGCAAAGGCGATGTCAAAGGCTTTGGAAAGGCATGAGGCATTAATTGGCATTTTATTTATCAAAATAATGGAAAATAGGGGAGAAGGAAGGTGAAAGGTAACATGTTGCATGTGAGGAGTCAAATGAAGGAAAATAATGGAAAATGAAGAAAATAAAGGCCTCATTAATAAAAAAGCTTATGAGGAATATTTGGTAAGTTTCTTGGTCAGCGCATTTTGGATCTCTCTCATTATTCTCTCTCTCTCTCTCATACTCTTGGATACTTAGATTTTTCTTGGAGCACTCTTGGAGAGTGTGGATAATTGGTGATTTTGAGCAAGAAGGAAAAGGAAGAGTAGGAAATCATAAGCAAAGATCAAGATTAGAAACTACAATGGGTTTTGGTTGCAGGTGTCGAGTTGCATGTATGTTTTCCTTGCTAATTTTGGCATGCATGGTGTATGCATGTGGTTTCCTAGTCATGATATGTCATTGGAATGGAGGATTTCTTGGATTGACAGTGGATTTTCATAGCCTTTCCATTTCCTAGATAACCATGGTGTTGTGGGCTTATTTCCATTGATTGTTTTCTGGTTGGTTCTCATGATTCCTTCATTTGTGGGTTGATTTATTAGTTCCTGGAAGCCTTGGTTGGACAAAAACTCTAGAGCCTGTCATACAACTATGGGTTGAGTTACTAGTCCTGGAAGCCTTGGTTGTAAAAACACTCTAGAAGCCCTAGTTGGGTTGAGTTACTAGTCTTGGAAACCCTGGTTGGAAAAATGCTCTGGAAGCCCTGTAACAGTGGCGGTTGAGTTACTATTCATAGAAGCCCTTATTGGAACAAACACTCTAGAGCCCTAGAACAACTTAGATGGAGACCAATCCATGATGGTTTTTATGTCCAAACGTGAGGTGGAATAATTGGTTAGAGGTTGATGTGGTTTTTCCTCTAGAAGCCCTAGATTGATGTTGATTGATGTGTTTTATGAGATCCCACATTCATGCTTGGAATATGGCACAAAGGTGATTGGCTAAAGAGATATTTGGCTCAACTAATCTATGGTAGGATGCAACATGGAAGTCCCATCTCCAGTTTGTTTTTACATTCATTAATGAGAATCTCAATCCTCTAGTATTTGATGTATAATGGAATTGATCATATGTGGATTCTATTGACATTGTATCCATTGTATTTTCTTGTTATTATGTTGGCTATAAGCATGTATTTTTATAGTGATGATATATGGATCTCCCCATGTTTTTACTTGTAAATTAATACACAATGTATCTACGGTTAAATATATTTTCTTGAAGTTAATGATGTAGGGGAGAAATGATTCTTAGCAATTCTAAGATAAGTATGAGACCCCTATTCTTTGTTCTGTTTTTCATACATGTAACTTTCATTTTTGTGACATGTTTGACAAAATTATTTTCATGGGTAGGAGGGGTTTAGATGAGTTCTTATTGATGTGATTCCTTTTGTATCAATGTCATGTTGTTATTTATCATCTCTAAACTTTTCATGAAGTTCTGGATATATCACTAGGTTTTAGACCTAAAAAGGTGGCTCAAATCCCGGGGCTACTGTCACAAAACTGAGTATTTGGGGCCCTGGCCGCTGACATGCAATGTTATGCATGCAGCTATAGCCTCTTGGACGAATTCATGCAAGCCTGTGCCTGTGGCTATGGCTCAAAGAGGTAAAAATGTTAGTGTGGCCTAAGGGTAAGAGGCCTAAAAGGTTGAGTTTCCTCCTAGGGGTGTTGTTGTTGTTGTACAAGGTCTATATGTTGTGTTTCCATCAATTCCACTTCCTTAAGGTCACCTAGGAGGTCAAATCTCATTATAGTAGCCTCTCGTAACATGTTTACCCTACTTGGTTGGTTACTTAGGTTGATGTGGTTAGAGGGTGTTACAAAGTGGTATCAAAGTGTGGTTGCGCTCTCCTTGGGTGATGTCTAGTTCTTGTTCTCTTTTGTTGATATCTGATACCACGGAGTGGTATCAGAGCATGGTTCAACCCTTGGACTAGATGGGTGGTGTGTTGGTCATGATTTTCTATTGTTTGTGTGTTTCTCATACCTAGGTTTTATGTTCTTGTTGCATCTTTGTTGTGTTGCCCATGGTGGTAGTGGTGTTGCCATGGAAGTGTTGATGGTGTTCTTGTTAATGTGTTCTCATGAGTGTATTACTGGTTATGCGTTGTTCATGCTTGTGTATTATTTGTGCAAACTTGTTTACATATTGTTACATATTGTACATGCATTGATTACTTATGTTAGTGTTACATATTCGTCATGATTTGGTGTTATTCACACATGCTTGCTTGTGTGATGTCATATGCTGAACATGCATTGGTCGTTCATGATTAGTTATACATTTCAAATGGGTGCATGTGGTCAAGTTTGCATTGGTTTGATTGAGGTTGTTGTGCATAAGTTCGTTTTATGAAATTGGGTAATCATGATGATATTGGTATGTTATGATGCTAATGTGTTGGATGAGATAGAGTAGGAGATGCAGATTATTAAAGTGAAGTTACAACAAGGACTATGGGGTAAGAGTAGATCATCATACAATTTATATTCTTGGCATGCAGGTATGTGATTCAAGGTTGTTGTAAGCTTTAGGGTTATGTGTATGGTTTTTGTTCTATTTATTTTATGGTTACATACATCATAGAAGTTAGTTATTATTGTGATCAAATGTACATGCATTGGTGATGCAGGGGTATTAGGCACAATAAAATACTTTGTATCTAAGTAGACATAGGGGGTCTCATATTTTTAAATTCTCATGTAATTATTAGTATTTTGAATAAAATAGTGAGGAATTGTAAATTTTCTCTAACCACTAGAGAACATGAGGGAAGTTGATTAAGTTAGGAAGGGGAAGAGTCAGTTTTAGTTATTTTAGGAATTGAGTCTAACTTTAGGACTTTGGAGAATTCCAAGAGTCCTTGTTGAGATGTTAAGGAAGCTTGACTGATTCATCATTAATTTGTATAAATATGAGCCTACGGGCAGATAGAGAGATATAGCTATTCATAGTGGTTCAGAGACAGAGTAGCGAAATAGAAGGGCCATCGAATTGAAGATCTGGTCAAACAAGAAAGTTGTAAGTGAATGCTTCTGTAATTTGTCACATTTCTATGTATTGATGAGGAATTTGTTTATAAATCTTGTGTGAAATCTACATGTATCCTTGTTTGAAATTTGTATGAGGAATATTTGAATTCTGTGGGCAAGTTGTGAAACTCTGTGTTATTGGTTGAATTAGTGACTCTGTGTGAAATAGAGGGTTGATATAATTTTCACCCATATCATTGAGAAAGATCGATCACTGAAAGGATCGATCCTATTGAAGAAATTGGAACTGTAATATAACCTTTGAGTATGTCGACCTAGGTTGCAATTGATAATGGAGCAATTGAATGCAGAATGGTCTGAAGAGTCATTTGGGGTTTTTATTGTGGATTGAACCACAAAGATCGGATCCAATTACACATATGAAGGTAAATTATGTGGAATGAATGTCTACGTGGGTTGGAGACAGAACCCTGGCCTATTCAAACTGTGCATTGAATGAAAGAAGAAACATACATAGCGATTGGTTATATCATGGACGTAGAGTGATGGAATAAGTTTCATGGTATTAAGTTGCTAAAGAGAAAACCTGAAATTAGAGTGCAACCGGAGAATGAGCCGGTGGACAGTAAGGATGGAAATGAATCCATTTGAAATTAAAAGAATGAGGAATCCTCTTTTTTAAGTGGACATCTGGTCGTAGCTGAACCAAACCACCGAGAAGCAAATTTGATGGAAATAAGTGTAGCGATGAGGAAATGTTGGAATCGTGGACAGAAGAATGGAAAGAGTGACGCGCTAGAGTCTGTAATGATGTACTGAAGGATTCGTTCAGAATAACAAAGGCAATTTCGATGGAACCTTGCAAAGGAACCTTAGTGAAAGTGCAACGGAACCATGAGGTGGATTTAAACCCACAGGTGGTATTCACGTAGTTTTTAAGAGGTAAGATGTTTTGTGAAAATTTACGCAATACACTGCAAGGAGCAACACGAAAGATGGAGGTGGTTTCTAAAAACCACAAATGTCCCGTAAATTTTGAGTGTTAACTCATGAGGACCGAATGGACGCAATTTCCGTCCGATCGTGGGTTTGAAGAAATCGACGATGGGTGCCTCGTGAAGCTGCGTATGGATTAATGGGGTAAGTTGTGGGGCCCAAGAGCATTTACGTATGTTATTGTTTGGGTTTAAACCTGGGCCGAGGCTTTATATTAATGTTTATAACATTTGATTTGGGGAATGTTGATATATGTTATGGCAAGCCATGGACACATATATTTGATGAGGGTGAGCACCATCGAGTCATTCGAAAGTTAATTCGATTAGGCAATAGGCAATAGTTTGACCTTGGAGTTATAAGTTGAAATACTATTCGAATGTTAATTCGAATATGCATGTAATGGGTTTTAATATGGTTTTCAACCATAAGTTTCAAAAGGTAACCTTCGCATATGAAGTACAAAGGTGGGTTTAATTAAGGTTTTTACCATTGTTTAAGAAAAGCTTCTGAAAGGAGAATTTGAATCTGGGCTGGATTGTTTGGTTTTTAATAACCATGAATTTAAAGATAGCTTCCGCGTATGTTTAAGATTGCCAGATAGAAAATTAAATTGTCGAGGTTACCCAGATTTAAAATTATTTGGGAAAAAAATTTTGAAATGTAGTTTTATGTGCACATAAAGAGTGTGATAATGGATTGAGAGGTTAGCCCGGGCATCATGTGGTATCAGAGACGGAAAGGCTCTGTTTGGAGTAAAAGAAATTTTGTAATTAAATATGAATGAGTACATGTGATGAGAGAATGAAGGAAGATCATATTTTTAAATCTGATATGCAGCAGATACATATTTGCAGTGAACAAGATTTTCAGAAATGAATGAAGAACAAGATCATGCAAGGATCTTGCAGGTAAGATATTTTTAAATCTGATTTTGAAATTATGATGAAAAAATTATGGTTACAGATATGATGAAGACAAGGTTTTGATGGTGATGGCAGTGAACCTGATATTCAACTAAAGGTTGGATAGGGAGAAAAATTGCAGTGTTCCCAAGAGAAGGTGAGTTGATGACCAGTGTTTAACTATGGTTTGAAGAATTTTTTGCAGAATTTAGATTGTAGGCAATTGAAGAAATCTCAGCAAAGTAGATCACAACTTTGAGAGCAGTGATGAAAGGGTCCAACAGAGGATTCTAAAGTGAAGAAGAAAGTGTGGTAGAACCTGGAGAATTCCCAATAGAGGTTGGATGAAATAATAACATATGTGTTCTTGAAAAGTTGCAGAGTGAATCCTAGAGAGAGCAGAAGAGAGTGTTCAAAAGGTTCCAATAGACAGGGGACCAATACTTGCTAAAAGCCCAGATCCAGAGGAAAGGATTGGTGAGGTAAGTGGCAGCAGGAGAGCTTGCCGTTACAGAGGCTTAGTGGAGCTTTTGAGTGAATAACTCATGGAGAAAAGGATGACTACTGATATTCATAGCAGATATTGCAGAGGTTCTGAGAGAGGCCACAACATAAAGGAAAAAGAAGGTGCCAGGAAAAATGGCATGAGGAATAAATTGACTGATGCAGAATATTGGAAAGAGATAGCTGAGATCAGAGAACAGTTTAATAAACTAGAGAGGATGATAGAGGAAAGCTAGAGAGCTGGTTGGATCATGAAGAAGAGAGTAAAATGGAAACCATTACAGTTAAGGTTGAGGCAAAAGGAGATTGCCTTGTTGGAAGAGGAACTCAGAGCAGCTGAGTTGAGAAAAGAAGTTTTTGTTTGTGAAGCAGAATAGAGTACAGATGAAGAATGGAGATCTGTAAAGGATCTTGTGAAACATGATGAAGACATAAAGCAACAAGGATTTTGTCTTGCTCAAGAGGAAATTATTGATGATTTCCTGAGTTATTGGACAAGTCCAGATTAGCTGGATGATGTGAAGCCTTGTATATTTGAATCTGAAAATTGTGAGGAGATTACAGGTTCTACAAGGGAAGAGGAACTCAGATTTCTTGAGTCAAGGATGGAATTTGAAGATTCCACATGTAGATCTATTCAAAGGGAAATGCTTGAGAAAGCAACCAACACTGAAAAGTCTTGTGGTTTTAAAACTAAAGAGTTATGTATGTTTGCAGGTACATCACAGGGAGATGAACAAGATTTAAAGTTTGTTGAGGAGGAGAAATTGAATTTGAAATCTGTTTAGATCAATGATGAGATAGCAATATCTCAGGAGGAATTGAAGACAAAGGAGTCTAATGAGAATATTGAGGCAAGAGATGAAGGACCATATGATGATCGTTCAAGAACAAGTGAAGGTATAAAAGGTTGTGTGAGGTTCCCAAAATCTACTCCAATTGAATTTGTTGAATTGAATAGAAGGTTGTATTTTCAAAGAAGAGAATTGGAGAAACAAAGGACCTATGCACAGGATAATTTGATGAGGAAGTAGGGCAGGAAGGTCTTCATGAATGGTGTTCATGAAGCATATGATGGAAATAAGGAAACTATGTTAGCTGAAAACATAGTGAAGGGTCATCATTTTAACATGGTGATTGGAATAGTGGAGATAAATCTAGAAGCTGAGGAGAAAGATAGTGAAGATTTTCTGAGTCCTGAAGAAGACTTGGAACTGCGGAGAGAAGACTTGGTGACTGAATCAGCAAGTGAGACCATTGGGTCTTGTGATTTTGAAACTGACAATTTGATTGTGGCTACAGGTGATGCAGAAGACAATCCATCATTTGGAATTGTCTTGAGAGAAGAAGAACTGTTGTAGAAAGAAGGTGAGACAGTCATGTCTCATATGCAGAAACTTGTTATTGTTGGTGACAAGGAAGAATTGGCTTGTCTAATGGGCCAAGAGAAAACTGTGGAGTATATTTTTAAGACTGACATAGTGATGAAGAATCAGAATTATATTCTGATAGAGGATGATGATATAATGGTTGAAGAACTTGATTTGATTGCCAGAATAAATCAAGATGATGATGGAAAATTATTGAATATTGTCAAGGAAGAAGAAGAAGATGGTGAATTCAAATTGCAGCATAATGATGATGTGAAACAAGTATAGAAGAGATGGCTGAAATGTTTGTTGGAAACAATTATACAAGAGGAAGGAATTGCAGACACTAGAGTAAAATTGCCTGAAGTTGTGAAAGGAGCAGATGCTAGTTTGTCAAATTTGATTGTGCTTAATAGTATACTAAATGAGTATGTTACTGTAGGAGGAGAATTAGATAAAAGGTTATTTTTTAAGTGTAAATTTGCAGGTGATGAGCAAAATAAAATTGTTGTAGAGGGAGACATCTTAAGAGATATTCGGGAAGTTTGGGAGGTAGCCACAGAGGCAGCAACATGTGGGGTGACATCTACAGAAGTAAAAAAAATTAAAACAACAATTGAGGAGATAGCCACAAGGGCAGTATAAAATTTCTTGGAGGCAGTAACAGCGGCAGCATTGACAGCAACAGAAATTGGAAGCAACAGTAGTGGGAAAAGTAATTTCCAGACAGAAGAAAGGTTGGACATAGAAATTGAAAACATCAGAGAACTGATGATGAAGGTGTCTCAAAAGCAGTAGAAAGCAGCAAGAAAGCAGAAAAAATTTGACAAAGGAAATACAAGAAGAGATTTTGAAAGCATAGCTGGAGGTAAGATGTAGAACAAGATATGGAGACATGGAGAAGAGCAGTTGAAGAATGATGCAGCTATTGGACAGGAGAAAAACAGAGTATGGGATCCAGAAGGCAGAGATTAAATACACATGATCAAGAGATCATGAACAAATTGAACCTTGGGAGTCTGATGCAGGGGAATTAGGCACAATAAAATACTTTGTATCTAAGTAGACATGGGGGGTCTCATATTTTTAAATTCTCATGTAATTATTAGTATTTTGAATAAAATAGTGAGGAATTGTAAATGTTCTCTAACCACTAGAGAACATGAGGGAAGTTGATTAAGTTAGGAAGGTGAAGAGTCAGTTTTATTTATTTTAGGAATTGAGTCTAACTTTAGGACTTTGGAGAATTCCAAGAGTCTTTGTTGAGCTGTTAAGGAAGCTGGACTGATTCATCATTAATTTGTATAAATATGAGCCTACGGGTAGATAGAGGGATATAGCTATTCATAGCGGTTCAGAGACAGAGTAGTGAAATAGAAGGGCCATCGAATTGAATATCTGGTCAAACAAGAAAGTTGTAAGTGAATGCTTCTGTAACTGGTCACATTTGTATGTATTGATGAGGAATTTGTTTATAAATCCTGTGAAATCTACATGTATCCTTGGTCGAAATTTGTATGAGGAATATTTGAGTTCTGTGGGCAAGTTGTGAAACTCTGTGTTATTGGCTGAATTAGTGACTCTGTGTGAAATAGAGGGTTGATATAATTTTCACCAATATCATTGAGAAAGATCGATCACTTAAAGGATCGATCCTATTGAAGAAAGTGGAAATGTAATATAACCTTTGAGTATGTCGACCTAGGTTTCAATTGATAATGGAGTAATTGAACGCATAATGGTCTGAAGAGTCATTTGGGGTTTTATTGTGGATCGAACCACAGAGATCGGATCCAACTACACATACGAAGGTAAATTGTGTGGAATGAATATCTGTGTGGGTTGGAGATAGAACCCTGGCCTATTCAAACTGTGCATTGAATGAAAGAAGAAATAGATGCAGTGATTGGTTGTATCATGGATGTAGAGTGATGGAATAAGTGTCACGATGTTAAGTGGCTAAAGAGAAAACCTGAAATTAGAGTGCAACCGGAGAATGAGCCGGTGGACAGTAAGGACGGAAATGAATCCGTTGGCAATTAAAATAATGAGGAATCCTCTTTTTTAAGTGGAAATCTAGTCGTGGCTGAACCAAACCATCGAGAAGCAGATTCAATGGAAATAAGTGTAGCGATGAGGAAATGCCCAATCGTGGACAGAAGAATGGAAAGAGTGAAGTGATGGAGTCTGTAATGATGTACTGAAGGATTCATTCAGAATAACAAAGGAAATTTTGATGGAACCTTGCAAAGGAACCTTGGTGAAAGTGTAATGGAACCATGAGTCGGATTTAAACCCACAGGTGGTATTCGCGTAGTTTTTAAGAGGTAAGCTGTTTTGTGAAAATTTACGCGATACACTCCAAGGAGCGACACGTAAGATGGATGTGGTTTCTAAAAACCACGAATGTCGTGTAAATTTTGAGTGTTAACTCATGAGGACCAAATGGACGTGATTTTCGTCCGATCATGGGTTTGAAGAAATCGACGACGGGCGCCTCGTGAAGCTGCGTATAGATTAATGGGGTAAGATGTGGGGCCCGAGAGCATTTACATATGTTATCTTTTGGGTTTAAACCTAGTCCGAGGCTTTATATTAATGTTTATAACATTTGATTTGGGGAATGTTGATATATGTTATGGCAAGCCGTGGACACATATATCTGATGAGGGTGAGCACCATTGAGTCATTCGAAAGTTAATTCGAATAGGCAATAGGCAATAGTTTGACCTTGGAGTTATGAGTTGAAATACTGTTCAAATGTTAATTTGAATATGCATGTAATGGGTTTTAATATGGTTTCCAACCATAAGTTTCAAAAGGTAACCTTCGCATATGAAGTACAAAGGTGGGTTTAATTAAGGTTTTGACCATTGTTTAAGAAAAGATTCTGCAAGGAGAATTTTAATCTGGGCTGGATTGTTTGGTTGTTAATAAAAATGAATTTAAAGATAGCTTCCGCGTAAGTTTAATATTGCCAGATAGAAAATTAAGTTGTCGAGGTTACCCAGATTTAAAATTATTTGGGAAAAAAAAATTGAAATGCAGTTTTATGTGCACATAGAGAGTGTGATAGTGGATTGAGAGGTTAGCTTGGGCATCAGTTGGTTAGTCAAGCATGGTGTTAACTTGATGACTATGTTATATGTTGTTGATGAGCATGTTATATGTTAACTTGTAGCTAGATCAATGATTATGTTATACATTGTTGATGATCATGGTATATGTTAACTTATTGTTGGTATATGTTAGTTAACTTGATGATTAGGGTTATAGCATTGATATCTTGATGTTATATGTACCATGCTAAATTGGATTGGTCTATGCAGATGGTTATAGTTATGAAATTCAAGTATGAGTCGACTTAGTTGCAATATTGTGTTGTACTAATCTAGAATGAGTGTGCATATGTGTTTGTTATGCATGAATGACAATTGTTTATGAGTTTATGATGTGAACGTGTTATCTAGTTATTATTATGGATATCATGACCTTATTTATGTTTGATTTTATGTGTTTAGAAGTTATATTTTTTCTAATCTAGATTGATTGTGCAGACAAGATAGCCTCCAATGAGAAACATTAAGGTATGAGTTTGCTTATGTCTTCTAGTTTGTGTTTGAATGTTTGATTATGTCATTTTTTATGTTTGAGTGTTTGGTGTCTATTATGTCATCTATTTGTTGTTTGAATGTTTTATTAATTTCATAATATGAGTATATGTGTCTATAGTATTTCAAGAAGGAATAATCTTGTTTTAAGATGGTTGTGCTAACACATATGTGCTGAGTTAGTTGGTATATATTTGAGTGTAAGTAGGTGATAGTTGTAGCATTATGTATTATGATCGATGAAAGTGAGTTGATTTTTTATTATGACATGGTTTTTAGTCTTAGTAAATTTTCATTTTGAATTGATATACATGTTTTCTTGATGTTGATACATATGGATGACATGTGTGTGCTTGGTTATAAGGCATCATGATTGGCACAACAAGGTAAGGTAACCAGCATGGTGTTATTTTTAGTTATGCACTATAGTCATGTGTTTATGGTAGTATGATGCAGGGGATTGCATGGAAAAATATACTTCCATTGAAATCTTGAAGAAGGCTCAGGTTGAGCTTTCCTTGGGAAGCCATGGGGATTGAGTCTTGGTGTTTGCTGGGAATTTTGTGCTTTTGGTATTTTGTGATTCATCTGTGCTTGATTTGCAACTTGTTTATGTTTGGTGCATAGATATGCCACTTTGGTTGTGATGTCATATTGTTATTAGTTTCCATGGTTTTCTTCTTGTTTGTTTCTTGTTCTTGCCTTTTGTTTGAGAGTATTGGGAATTGGTTTAGGAGAGAGAAAAGTTGATGGAGCTTTGGGAGATTTGAATGGAACACAAAATGTAATGAAAGACTTGGATGAAGCTCAGTGCATGAGTAAGCGCAACGGAAGGTAAGAATGTGATAGTTGGTTGGACTGGTTGGGTCCATTGTTGTAAATGGATGATGGCAGAGTAGTCATGATAAAGGTAATCATGTAAGGTTAAGTAAATATATTTGAGGCGATAGATGCCTTGGCTAAGTTGGGAACTATGGTTCTCAACGTGGTGCATGTTGTGTGCAGATAGAAGAAGTTATCTTAACCTAGACCTTATGCTATATGGTAATTATGTTGTGATCATGATTATGTTGATTTCTCTTTCTCTCTCTATATATATATATGTGTGTGTGTGTGTGTGTGTGTGTGTGTCGTGTCTAACAGTGTCATCATGGATCATGATTGTCCTATGCTAAAAAAATATAAATGTATGAATGTATGTATCTATGTCACTGTCTGACAGGGTTTTCAGGGACCATTCTTGTGGATGAATGATTTCTTATGCAAGTGAACAGCATGAAGAGGTTTCTGGTCTTATGAGGAATCAAGTGGGAAGAGTAACCCTGACAGATCTATGAGTTCAGTATCATGTGGAATTGAATTGATATTATATGCTTGTACTATGCCTATGCTTATGTTATGGACACATAATGCTGAGAGATACATCAAAAAAATGAGCTCAGTGTGAATTGCAGCATGCTATAATAAGCATGGTGTTGGCATGTGTTGTCCTTGATGGAAACTTAGTTGATGAAATGAGATGATTGGCAATATAATGCAAAGTGTTGTCCTTGATGGCAACCTATCTGATGACGTTGTACTTGATGAAATTGTTAATGATGTAAATCTGATGTATCTACAATCAGTACAGAAGTTGCAGAAGAAAGAATCTATAGTATGTGCAAGAAGAATGTCAAACAAGGTATGTAACGAAGCAAACGCGGGTTTGTTTAGGAGAAGTCGCGTATGCACGCGGAAAATATCGTGCCAAGTCGCGTATGCATAATTTCACTCTAAATTTATAAAACCAGGGGTTACTACCATGGCATTGACCCATTGTATTGAGCGCTGGATTGTCTATTTGATCCTGTCCAGGAATACCATTGGAAGTAATGTGGTTTTGACTCATGGTATTGAAAAATGCTAAATCTATATAAGGAGAAGAATTTCATTGTGCAAAGTGTGAGTGTCTGGGCCTGAATGAATACTTCACTCTGAAGTATATCTGCATGGTTGAACTCTGCTCTTAATTGATAGATCTGAATCTATGATGCATCTATGAACATAATGAAGGTTCAAGATCTCTACATCTTGAAATGGTGAATCTCTTGGATGATCTCAAATGAAGTGATGAAGACCTGGCGCAAATCTATTGAAGAATTTTAAGAAATCAGGGTAAGTTCATAGATCCGGTCTGATCTGAAAAATTTATCTTTTATAGATCTATACGCAGGTTCGTTTAGTGAAAAGCGTGTGTATACGCATCTCTATTCAGACAAAAGTGCATATGGGTTGTTAGGGTTTTTCTGATAAATTGCACAAATGTATACGCGGGTTCACTTCATTAAGAGCGCGTGTATACGCGGGTCTGTTTAAAGAAAAGCGCGTATGATATTTAAATTGCTAGTTGCTCAGAAGATAATTGAGGTTCTGCATATCTGTTCTGAAGTCTGGGCTGTCTCTGATATTTTGGTTACAGTGGTATCACTGTTCTGTTTGATGAAATGAGAAAAGGATGTTTGGTGACAAGTGAAGGATTGTGTTGAAGCTGTTTGATCCAGTTTGAAAATTGATGAAACGTGGTCTGCATTGGATCTGAGGGTTGAAGCCTTCAGTCTGAAAGTAGAAGCTTTCTGCTAGTAGAGGCTGGTGCAAATATCAGGGGGTTGCAGCTCCCTTCCAGGAGAGGCTGGTAAACGAGAGAAGGTTGTAGCCTTCTGCAGGTGGGTGCCTTCATGTTGGTATGAGTCTGCACCAGTACATGATTGTAAGATGTTTTCTTTATATAATAAATATTGAAGACTGAGACGACGGCAGCGGTGGTTTTCTCCCGAATTGGGTTTCCACCTTAAATCCTAGTGTTCATGTGTGTTGATGATATGTGATGCTTTATTCTGTTCTTACTGCACCTGTTTACTGCCTTCTTAACTTCTGATGAATGAATAAAGCACTGATCTAAGTTAAGAATTAACTGCTTATTTATATCTCTGTGAATACGTGAGTTTCCTTCTGGTTATCTGCATATATATGCGAGTTCTATTCAGGAAAGTAGCGTATGGGTTTAAAAGCAAGGAAAATAAATAAGTTTTCTAAATACTGATTCACCCCCCCCCTCTCAGTATTTTTTCCAACACATGGGTGGCAGAGGGACACTAGAGTCAGTATGTGGTATATGGATGTGTAGTACTACTAATGTTTATATGTTTCACACGTTCTATATTCAGTGATTGTACCTATGGTGATGTGTACATGTAACATGTGTAGTATTGTGTACATATGAAGTTGTATGCATTTTGTATATATATGGTGTTGTGCGTATATTGCATATGCAGTGTTAGGTATAGATGGTGTTAAGTACATGTTCGACGTGTGATGTTGTGAACATATATCATACTGTGCACATGTTGGATATGTGGTGTTGTGCACATGTTGGATATACAATGTTGTGTATGTATGATGCTATGTACATTTTGTATATGTGGTGCTATGTATATATGGTGTTGTGTGTGTGTTGTACATATGGTGTTGTGTGCATGATTGTACATGTTGTATTGTGTTCATGTGGTGTTGTGTACATGTTGTACATGTGGTGATGTTTGCAGGTGTTTTTGTGTACATGTCGTGCATGTGGCATTGTGTACATGTGGTGTCGTGTACATGTCGTGCATGTGGTGCTATGTACGTGTGGTATTGTGTACACATTGTACAGGTGGTGCAGTGTACATTTGGCGTCATGTACACATTGTGCAGGGGTGCCATGTACATGTGATGTTATGCACATGTTGTGCAGGTAGTGTTGTGTATAGGAGGTATTGTGTACATGTTGTGCATATGGTACAGGTATATATGTGGTATTGTGTGCATGTCGTACATGTTGTGTTGTAGGTATGCGGTACTATGTATGTGCATGGTGTAGTCATGGTATCGTGACATGTGCATTCATTCAGTTGTACTATGTATATGTATATGTGTTTTTTTTATTGTACACCAGGTGTAGGTGTATGTGTTGTATGTCAGTGTAGGGATATATATTGTGTTGTATTGTACACCGGGTGTAGGTGCATGTGTCATATGCTAGTGTGTGTGCGAGTATTGTATGGTGTTTTATGTTGTATTTGGGTGTACATGGCATGTTGTAAATTTTGTGTATGGGTACGCCATTGAATAAGATCAAAGGCACTAGGTGCTTTTCGGGTGTAGCAACCGACTCGGTATGAGTATAAAAGAACAAAGGTAGAAGTAAGGATCGATGAAGGATAAGTATCGATATTTTATTTCATTTCTATTATGCATGTGATCTACGATTCTAAAAATGATGGTTACATATGATTTATGATTATGTTTTATGGTGATTTCATGTGATTCATGATTTTAATTTATGATGGTTATGTTTTGAGCTAACCAGATGTGATATGTTTATACATGATGATTTGATCAAACAACTAGTTTGACTTGTGTGACAGGAATTAAACTAGATCATGAGTGTACCTTATTGATGAGCTACAGATTAGGTATGATTTGAGTTTATTTCAAATTATTTTGAATCTAAAGTTAGTTATGTGCTTGGTACATGAAGCACCGAAATGATCGTTTGGGTGGTTGAAATTGATTGCAAGCACTAGCAGCGTTAGCAAAAGGAATTGGAACATGCAGCAGTACGTCAGTAATGCACTTCAGGAGTAGGGCTTGTTATCACTCTCCCCAACTTCCAAAGGCTGAGAATGGGTTTCAAGAAAGGTAATCACATACCAAAGTTTAGGTTGGGTAGCTAGCCCTACCAGGACCAGAGAGGGCTCTCTCTTTGTCAATTTTGCAGTCAAAGGAATGAATGCGTATATAATGATCTTAGGCTAGGTATGTAAGCTCAGTAAATAAGATTTGTTTGATGATTTAAGTGTTGGATAGAAAGGTCAGTGAGAAGACTATGTGTAGGGTTTTTTAGGTCTGAATTCCAAGGTTAATTTGCATAGAATGTGTGAGGCTAGATAGGTAGTTTGAAAGCATGCTTAATAGGTCATTGAGTATAGGATTAATTAATATAGATTCTGAATGAGCACCGAGGTGAATTCATTCATTTATAAGTGAATATACATATCATGTAAACCTTGCTTAAAATAGAGCATGAACAGACATGATTTTTTCTTATAAACTTACAAAATAAACATATGGAAAGATGTATCTAAAAGAATAAGATATATCATTTAGCATGAATAGATAAACATACATAATAAGAACAAATGCTCCAATGCATACCACAATATTCTCAACACAAGTTTTGTAAATCTGTCTCTGATTTCATTACAAAATGTTATTACAATAGCTCCACAAAAAAAATAAGACTATCCAACCCAAAAAAAGACTAAAGAGAGTCTAATTATAGAAAATATGAACTATGACACCTCATTAGGTCTAAATACCATCCAAAATGGATCATAAATACACAAGATGAGTCATTTCCTAGATTCTAGGGAGGTTAGAAACCATTCCCTGAATTTCAGCTATGAACTAGGAGTGTTTGTCCCTTACATGAAATTGCATATTCCCTCATGATAGGAGGAAAAAACCAACTCAATAACTCTAATTCCAAGTCATAGGACATAAAAAAATCGAATTTGTGACATTTTCTGAGCTTGAAAAGTTTCCTGAGGAATCCAACGTTGATTTGTAACATTTATGATAGAAGGTGTTGTAGCTGCTACAACACCACCCAAAATTTTGGGTATATTCGAAATTTCGGGTCCCCCTCTGCTCGCTTAGTCATTAAGGTCTTTCACCGGACCTACAGTCAGTGACATCCCAGTGACCTATCCCCAACCCCTCATGAGTTTTCTCGCCATCATGATCTAATGATGTTGCTGCAATCACGCCATGTGCAAAGGATTGCCATGCATACATTCGAATGGAAACTTGTGTGTATTTACATTAAGAGCGCTTGCACCATGGATTTTCTAGGCGCTCTGTTTTAGCACTTCGCTGAGCTCATAGTCTAATATTTATTATTTGGGGGGCATCGTTCTCTAAAAGGTAACTGTAAACTAATTAGTGTTATAATGTTACGTGCAGGCGATCCCACAGATGATATACCAAATAATATAGCCATCATGTTGGGAGAAAGAGATTGGAACCCAACTAACAAGAGCACAATGGTTAGGGAAATTGTCAATCATGAGGAAGAAGGCTCTCTTACAAAAATACAAACAAAGTGGCCAAGCTAATGTTTTCTTGGACAGGCAGTTTGGGGAAAATGATGACGCTCTTGAAGATGCAGATAAGGCTATCATTAGATTCCAGCGTGAGCAACAGTCATAGATGCTTAAAAAAGACAAATACACTTTATCAGATGGAGAAGATGACAGTCTTACTCATCATGGTGTTTCTCTATCAACTCTTGACGACATTGAGGATGAGATTGTTTGAAGATGATAATGATGATGACACAATTACCAGGAAGCTGCATTTTGGTGGGGATGCTGATCAAGAAACAATCCCAAATGCTGCTATTTTAGAAGGAGAAAAAATAAGCATAAATTCAAAAAAGAAATTATGGAAGAGATAATTGCTAAAAGCAAACTGTACAAGATTCAAAAAAAAAAAAAACCAAAGAGAAGGATGATGATGGAAATCTCAAGGAGAAGTTGGATAAAGATTTTACATCACTGGTTTCATCTGAGGGCTTGCCTTCTCTAATGCGGCCTAAAAAAGAGACTCTGAAAGCTTTATTGGGCAAGGGGAGTTCAAAAGTGTTTGAATTTAATATTAATCCTTCTATTCTGGATAAAGCAATATCTGCAAAGGAGAAATCCGATGACTGTGACAAACTTTTCAAGGAGATGGTTTTTGAATTGGAATGTACATCAGTAGCGATCATTTATTACAAAGAATGTCTTAATCATACATCTATTCAACGCCAATTTCAATCTTAAGATCTAAAGTATTGTAGCTGAAGTTTGAATCCATTCCAGCGCATCGTCATTTGAAACAACAGCTAGATTAGTTGCAATTCAACTTCAATATAGCGCAGACAAAGAGACATGCATTCCAATCATTCACTTGTTAATAACGAAAAGAAGTTATTATGGGCACACACACAAATATCATCGACCTCGCATTTCAAATACTCTCAAAAGACATCCCAGCTTGGTTGCTGAGTAGCAGATGTTGAATCTCTATTTTTCAAAGCAAGAGGCATTCATGTTATGAGGTGGCGGCCTTGGCATGAATATTTTTATCCATTTGTGCTAACAATTTGAGGAAAAGCCAATAATAAACGTTATATGATTAAACTAAGGCATGAAAGGGATAAAAACATATGGTTTCAAAACCATATGAGATGGTGGAGTAAAACCATACGGACATGTTACAAATGGGTGATGGTGCAGTTTTAATCCATGATAAAACATGTGGGGCAGGTATATATATGCGGTCAACTTTACGTTTGAAACATGGCGCAGAACTACATGAAGATGTTGCAAATTGGTGCAAATGCTTCTATGCTAGATTTTTATTCATTGGAGTAGATATATATGTTAGTCACGTTTTATGATTGAACATGAAGCGGAACTACAGCAGCAACATTGTAGTAACTATGGTGCGTTGACAGTAAAAAACAAACCAGAGTTGTACAAGGTATGATGGTCCATCACCTACGTTGTTAACGGTGCAGAGTTACAGCGTCGATGGAGGAGGTTACGATATTGTTTAGGTCGCTAGGTCACAGAGATAGAACATCACCCAAGGATAAGACTTAGTAGTTTTTGCGACCCAGCGACCCAGTGACCCCATCAACCCATGGTCGCAGAGTCGCATGTTTGCCCAGGTTGCAGGGTCGCAGAATGACATGCTCATGGAAAGCTGGGACCTAAGGAAATTATCCGACCACGCGACCCAGATTAGAAAACATAGATTCATGCACTATAACCAACTCCATAATGATCTTCCACGTGTCTCATTCCCCGTCAAAGCTTCTGATATTTTTTCATGATGAGTTGGATAGCGTGAATCCCTACTCTCCATGCCGCATTACATGGACGCAGGCTGCCCAATGCATGTTGCCATGCACGAGTGATAATTGGGTTGTTACGTGCAAACGAGGGAGTGGAAACCATAAAATTTCAATATCACACGCATAAAGCGACCCTTGTGCAAGCGTTTTCGAGCGCAATTACAGTAGCAATGACGCAAGAAAGCCCTTGGGTATTGACTGCAAAGGGATTCGAATGCTGGCTGTTGTGGAATATGTATAAAACAAAAGAGAGGATTGTAACGCGGCATGAGCACAAACAAACGTTTATGAAGTACACGCCTACGTGTCATAAAGTCTTGGGAGGCGACCACGTTAAAACACACATATGGTCAACGATATAAATCAATTATTTTGAGATTTTAATCGTCGGAATATTGGGATGGTTGAGTAGAGAATATTTTCAGAGGTTGATGAGAGAACTCTACTAATCGAAATATCCCTTCATTAAGCACGTTAGAATTGTTGACAGAGGCCCGAGACTCCTGGGTTCAAACCATGGTGTTTCTAGAAATCTTCCCCACGTAAATCTAGAAATGTTAGCACACGACACGTCCACAACATTCTCGACATGCTGCAAATACAGGCCATGTCAAAAGGAAAATGCTAGATATTTATAGTCTTGCACAACAGATACCACAGGTTTTATCAGAGATAGAACCAAAGCGCACACCTGAGAAAATGATATGTGAGATTGCGAGCTCCATTGGTGATACGTATTTGCTCGCAAGCTAGAAGAGAGTGCATCTCACATGGGCATCAAAAAAAAAAAAAAACAAATCGATGCTACTCTTAGCTCAACCTATACATAACGTGAATCTAAAGCAGTCAAGAAAATGCTTTTCGGGGGATGTTTCTTCATCTGTTCATTTTTTTTTTAAGGAAAGCTCAAACATGCAGAGTGAGGCCACGTTGTTTGGGTGTCATGCGTGGGTTTGAACATGACTCAAATAACACGCTAATTGCAAGAGATCTGAAACAGAAGCAAGCCACCTGATGTGGAAGACGCATTTCCAAACTAGTAAGGCGAGAAGGAGTAGTGATACCAAACACGACCATCCCTTGAGTCGTAGGGTCGCAACATGGGAGTTCGCCAGCAGGTGTGACCACCCGACTTTGCGACTGTGCGACCAAGTCGCTAGGTTGTAGAGCATGCAAATCCGACTGGGATGCGACTCCCCGACCATGCGACTATGCGACCGGGTCGCTGGGTTGCGGAAACATACTAGTTTTCACCAATGAAAATGAACGGTATTCATCATCTTCCAAACCAGCTTAAAGAATTTTTCACATTCACATGGAGCCTATGGCATATGTTCGTATGGTGGTCATCATTTTATAATGGTGAGGTTAAATAAACAATGGCAAAATTTACATGTGGTAGCATTACAATGGTTTGAAGACCGAAGTGAAAATGGTGCTACTTTGCCTACGTGGCAATATAAAATTTTCTTGATAATCAATCTCAGGAGGATTCCTTTTATTTGCATTACACCATCAAAGAGATACAAGGGGTTTGAAGATTAACATGAACCTTTTGTTCAAAAGAGTACCATTCAAGACTATTACTAGATGTACACAGTTGGCAACTCGTCTACTGGGACACAGCTGAGCATGAGGAGAGCAAAGCACTTCCTCGCGCCAAGCATAGCTTTAGCTTGGTGGAGTCTGAGGAAAATGTTGAAGATAAAGTGCAATGATTAAAGGGGCATAGGGAAGCCTACAATAAGTATTTCTCTTTAATGACTTAATGGCACAACATTTGACCACACAGGGGTCCAACTAATCTTGGCTTTGACAAAATTATCGCATTTCATGTTTTGATTCCCTAACGTGTATATATATATATATATATATATATATATGGCTGATTTAATTTTCTTATCTGCAGGCTATATGAGAAGATGCTAATTTACTCTGTTGTCTTGCAGGTAATACAATTAAATAGTAATGCCCATCCAAATTAAGAGGATTTCTAGCTCTCTCCAGAGGATGCGAAGCTGGGTTTCAAATCAATCTCAGAACCTCGTGTTATGTGGACGCTCAGTTCCTCACTCAAAATAGAAACACCGCTTTCCCACTTATCAACTCACACAAATTCCTTTAGCATGGCCAAGGCATCACGAGCAGATAGGAGCTACTGTCCCATGTAGCAAAAGCTAAGGATATCTTTTGGGGAATGAGGCTATGAAATCTCCGAAAAGGAAATGCATCAAGGGTCTATCCAAAGGTCACAAGTCGCTGATCTGTCTAGGTCGCAGGTCGCATATCTTGGCAAATCGCAAGTCGCAGATTTCCGCAGGTCGCAGGTCGCGGATGGCTCGAGGTCGCAGGTTGTGGATGGCTCGAGGTCTTAGGTTGCGGATTGCCCGAGGTCGTAGGTCGCAAATTTTCTTGAGGTCGCAAGTCGCAAATTCCCAAAGGTCGCAAGTCGTAGAGGTCGCCAGGTCGCTAAGTTGCATCCCCTATTAAATGCTCGATGGCATGACCCAGCGACTAGGTCGCAAGGTCGCAAAACCCAGTCAGGTCGCAGGTCGCAACAGTGGCTCAGGTCGCAGGTTGCACAACAGACTAGGTCGCAAGGCAGCCCAACAGTCGGGAAAGCGAAAAGTAAGGGAGCCCAAAGGGCAAGCTTTGCTCTATAAATGCTTCCTTCGGGAACTTGTAAAGGGGCTTTTTTTTTGGGACTCAAGAGCTATACAACATTGTATTGAAATATAACACTCTTATGCATATGAATACAGATACTTGTTTAAATTCCTTTTGGATCTGATGTGTTTTGCTATGCGAACACTAGGAGTATTTCTTATACAGTTTCAAAAATATTTTAGCTAACGAAGCTGCATTTTAGTGGCATCATTTACGCATTATGGTTATCTGTACTTGTGTTAATGATGTTTAGTTCATTTTGATTTTTTAATGGATGTTAATGACTTTGCTTATTAGCATTTGTTTTATCTTTCACGAATGTAAAGGGGGCATCTCGCCATAAATAATTGTTTCTTTTGTGGTTAGAAAATCCTACAAGCATAACTCCAATGATGTGTTGTTAACAAAACCTCCTTCGGTGTCTATGCTTCATTATTTGTCTCGCTACACATAGTGTTATATACGTCTTTAACGCATCAATCATGTATCTTGTATAATTTGAATAAATGTGTGTCTGCAGGTTCAATCGCGTTGCTTTGAGACCAAAGGGAAGGTGACTTAAGTGGTAGCCGGACCCACACCCCGGACGGGATCCCTATTCCAAACAGTTCAAGGTCTAATTGGGATTTTTTACCGGGGAGATCCCCTACTGTTGGTCAGACAGATTTTCCCGTCAAAAAAATTGGCGCTAGAAGGAGGGCCAGATGACAAGCTGAGCCCTTAGAGCTTGCAGTTAATCTCATATCTGTAATGGCTCATTCCAAAATCATTCTCCCAAAATGTTTGTCAGAGTTTTATGAGCCTCGATACTTCATCCCCGATGAACTTATGTATCACTTGTCCCAGCTAAAATTCAATGGTGAAAACGGAGTGTCCATAACTCGACACCTTTCAGATTTTTGTGACTTTGGTGAGTGCTACGAAATTGACAATGAAGGTTTGATTTGTTTTCTTTTCTTCCTCACTCTCGAAGGTCGCGCTAAGCAATGGTGCCGCACATTGCCGAAAGCTTCAATCCATTCATTTGAAAAACTCACCAGTGAATTACAACAGGCTTTTCACAGGTACGATTTTCAAAGTGTACTGATAAAGCTAAATGACATCAGAATGGAACCTCAGGAACCTCTAGATAAATTTTCCATCAGATTTGTTCATTATTTTTTTGAGTTCCCAAAAAAGGATGTCGATTGGAAGTTGTTAAGAGAACATTTCACGTATGTGATCCTCGTTTCCCTTGAACAATTTCAAGTAGCAACCCATCCTGATCCTAGTATTCCCTATGATGACCCGCAAGTTACCAGCTTTTCAGACTTTGTCCCTAATGCTTCCTTGTCCATATCCCCAAGTCCATACCACATTCAGGCCTCCAAGGAGAGTGTTTCTATTTTTTCTATTCTCGCCCCTCCTCCTGAGTTGTCCGGAGTGGAGTTGTGACCTCGAAATTTATTAGCAATGATAGATGGGTGCATGAGGATAAAGCCTATTGTACTACCTTTGAATCTTTCACGCACCATGTCGAATCAGAGTTTGAAAACCATAGTGGCTCATTATCTCTCCCGGTTCATGAAAACTACCTCGAGCCCACTCGATGTCTCCCTGGACACAGTCCTAAATCTGATTCGCATACTGATTATGAATCGACTCCTATCCCAGATGCAGTCGATTCCCTTACAGGGCCTTCTAGATCATTATTTTCTCTGAATGACACGGATGCACGTGTTGAAAAGCCTTGTATGGTTAACGCCCCTGTGACTCAATCTTTTCGTTCATTATTCCTCGATTTATTTCACGATCCTGCCACACCAGTAATTTCTTTGAGACATTCAAAATTTTCTTATATTGGTATTGGCGAAAATCATAAGCACGCAGATGGTGTTTCACAATCACAGTCGAAAATCGATGAATCTTTTAGATCTGATCTATCTCACTCAAAATATTTAGACAACCATAGGAGCGTTTTCTTGTCAGGGAAACCTCAAGATTTCCCCTCTATTGATCCATCCCAGTCGGTAACTCCCGGGGAGCCCAACATGCCGAGTAACCAACTTGATCAAATCAATGGTTACAGTGATCCCTGCTTATCTAAAAACATATTCAATCATAACACTGAGGACTATCACTCGCATCTCTTTGCCGACCACATGGAGACACTAGAATTTGATGATTCGCTTTGGGAAGATTCAAGTACCCATCAGAAAATCGAAGAGCTTCAGTTTCTACTGACCATTTCTGAAATGACGATCCCCAAGTACCATGCTCCTCCCAGCATAACCGCGTCGAATTCAGCCCACCCTGGCAAATCTAGAGAATCGGATACATCGATTTATCAATCTGTCAGTGTTCAAACATTTGACCGAATCGATACAAAGCCTACTGACATTTTGCAACTCACCACAATCCATGTTCACATCCATTCTCCTGTTGATCTCGCCAAACCATCAAAGTTGGGCAACCCCCTGCTCGAAGTTTCGGAGTTTGTTCAAGACGGTGAGGAATCGCAGCCTCCACTAAAGATGGATTCAGATCCTCATACCCTTGACCAAACCCAGGAGCAACCTCGAACTAGGGTTTCTGCACTTGGATTCGCAAGCATCTATGACTCACCTGGCACGTGCTTAGTATTTCCATTCTATGAAACTGATCATCCTCCAAACCATGATGAGGTTTCCGTTTGGTTTTATGGATCTTATCCGATGAATATACTCGCAAACAGGTAATTTCTTACCCCCCTCCCGTCGAACCTAAGGTTATGCATGAATTGGTTTGTGTCATTCATAAAAAATGTTGAGTTTCAAGAACATATTGCTGTGTATCAGGATGAAAGTGGAATTCAGCTTACAAAATCTATTCTGGCATGTTCTTTGGTAAGTATCCATGATCTTCTTGCCATTGCACATGCTCTTCAGGTAAGTCTTGCTATTGGTGCACGATTTTGTATGCTGGCTCTGATTGTGAACATTGTTGTTCTTGCAGATCAGGAACTAATGTGGTGGTTGCACTGGAAAGCTGATTTCACATAACCTGACCGCATCATTGGTTAAGCTAGGGTTTTAGGTGTAGGCTAGCTAGGACTTGTTAATAAAAATTTGTTAGTTCAACGTTTTGATTAGGTTTACTTGCCAAATTTGTACTTTATAATTTAAAAGTGTGTTTTCTATTTTTGTTTATGATTAATATTTTAGGCATCATCATTTTACAAGTATTTTCCATTCATTTCTTTTTCAGTTGCTTGTTGCTGCATAAATATTCACTACTTGTATTGCGCTCTTTTTCCACCTACAACTGGTTGATCGTTCTCACACATGGCGTGCATTGCATCTTGAGCCCTGTCTATTACATTGCGTCATACACTGTCTTCCTCACATGATTTCAGTAGATTGTTGATATAGCTTTGAAAATATTCCACATATCGCCTCTCACTGCATGAGCCCTCATTGAAACCCTACCATCTTGTAGACTTGTTCCGCCCCAGTTGCTAAAACCATAACCCCATTGTTTGTGTGAGATTTTGGTGGCTATCTAAAGAAATTGTTTCCTCACAGGACTGGTCATCGAAGTCGCATTCTCAACAAGATCCTATGAATCTAAACTTATTAGCTGGGGAGATACGAGCCGGTTGTTTGTGGGAGACCTAATGAGTTTGAATGGCCCAATACCCATAAGCGTAAGCCTTGTGCCCAGCATAGTCTTGAACATCTTGATGATCTGTTTTGTGTGCTTCGCCTATTGTGGTAGATGGGATGTGAAGGTTTGGCACAAGGGAAAACCCAAATCAGGATATCTTTCAGTTTCTATAAAATAAGAAACAACCTCTCTTGCTTGTAAAATAAGTCAGGATCCCTCATCCGCCCATGAAAAATAAGTGCCACGAGCACATGAAAATAAGTGCTACAAGAACATGAAACAAATAAGGGTAAAGGATCGAGAAAGGCTTCCTGCGCAGAGAAGTAAGGCAATGACTCCGCCAGGGTACTGACTAGGCTCACTGGCAGTGGAGAAAAATTTGTGATTTCTTGAAGTGATTCCGCCGGGGTACTGTCCAGGCCTTCTGGTAGTGGAGAAATACCAGAAACTTACTTTAAAAAATCCTGACAATAATAAACCCACTTCCTTGCTCTTCACATCATCAACAAGCTACTGGCATCTGTGAGCTTTCTCTTTGACGTGTTTTCTGATTAGCGAGACCTAGCTGAGGTACAAGGATTAGGCATACCTATAAAGGGCCAGAGTAATACAAAGGGTGCCCGCATAACTTGTTCAATATTCCCTTGCATCACTATCTTGGCTCAGAATTTTGTTGTGATATTGACAGAGATGCTGGATTCTACCAGTGGTTCGCCATTTGTTGTAGCCGCTACAACACCACCCAAAATTTTGGGTATATTCAAAATTTCGGGTCCCCCTCTACTCGCTTAGTTGTTAAGGTCTTTAACCGGACCTACAGCCAGTGAAATCCCAGCGACCTATCCCCAACCCCTCATGATTTTTCTCACCATCATGGTCTGATGTTGTTGCTGCAATCACGCCATGTGCGAAGGATCGCCATGCATACATTCGAATGGAAACTTGTGTGTATTTACATTAAGAGCGCTTGCACCATGGATTTTCCAGGTGCTCTATTTTAGCACTTTGCCGAGCTCATAGTATAATATTTATTATTTTGGGGCCATCGTTCTCTAAAAGGTAATTGTAAACTAATTAGTGTTATAATGTTACGTGCAGGAGATCCCACAGATGATATACCAAAGAATATCGCCATCGCATTGGGAGAAAGAGATTGGAACCCAACTAACAAGAGCACAATGGTTAGGGAAATTGTCAATCATGAGGAAGAAGGCTCTCTTACAAGAATACAAACAAAGTGACAAAGCTAATGTTTTCTTGGACAGGCAGTTTGGGGAAAATGATGATGCTCTTGAAGATGCAGATAAGGCTATCATTAGATTCGAGTGTGAGCAATAGTCACAGATGCTTAAAAAGGACAAATACACTTTATCAGATGGAGAAGATGACAATCTTACTCATCATGGTGTTGCTCTATCAACTCTTGACGACATTAAGGATGAGATTGTTTGAAGATGATAATGATGATGACACAATTACCAGGAAGCTGCATTTTGGTGGGGATGCTGATCAAGAAACAATCCCAAATGCTGCTATTTTAGAAGGAGAAAAAATAAGCATAAATTCAAAAAATAAATTATGGAAGAGATAATTGCTAAAAGCAAACTGTACAAGATTCAACAAAAAAAAAAAAAAACCAAAGAGAAGGATGATGATGGAAATCTCAAGGAGAAGTTGGATAAAGATTTTACATCACTGGTTCCATCTGAGGGCTTGCCTTCTCTAATGTGGCCTAAAAAAGAGACTCTGAAAGCTTTATTGGGCAAGGGTAATTCAAAAGTGTTTGAATTTAATATTAATCCTTCTATTTTTGATAAATTAAGTAGTATCTGCAAAGGAGCAATCCGATGATTGTGACAAACTTGTCAAGGAGATGGTTTTTGAATTGGAATGTACATCAGCAGAGATCATTTATTACAAAGAATGTCTTAATCGTACATATATTCAACGCCAATATCAATCTTAAGATCTAAAGTCTTATAGCTAAAGTTTGAATCCATTCCAGCGCATCGTCATTTGAAACAACAGCTAGATTAGTTGCAATTCGACTTCAATATAGCGCAGACAAAGAGACATGCATTCCAATCATTCACTTGTTAACAACGAAAAGCAATTATTATGGGCACACGCACAAATATCATCAACCTCACATTTCAAATACTCTAAGAAGACATCCCAGCTTGGTTGCTGAGTAGCAGATGTCGAATCTCAATTTTTCAAAGCAAGAGGCATTCAGGTTATGAGGTGGCGGCCTTGGCATGAAGATTTTTATCCATTTGCACTAACAATTTGAGGAAAAGCCAATAATAAACATTATACGATTAAAATAAGGTGCAAAAGGGATAAAAACATATGGTTTCAAAACCATATGAGATGGTGGAGTACAACCATACGAACACGTTACAAATGGGCGATGGTGCAGTTTTAATCCGTGGTAAAACATGTGGGGCAGGTATAAATATGCGGTCAACTTTACGTTTGAAACATGGCGCAGAACTACATGAAGAAGTTGCAAATTGGTGCAAATGCTTCTATGCCAGAGTTTTAGTCGTTGGAGCAGATGTATATGTTAGTCACATTTTATGATTGAACATGAAGTGGAACTACAGCGGAAAATTTGTAGTAACTATGGTGCGTTGATAGTAAAAAACAAACCAGAGTTGTACAAGGTATGACGGTCCATCACCTATGTTGTTAATGGTCCAGAGTTACAACGTCGATGGAGGAGGTTACGATATTGTTTAGGTCGCCAGGTCTCAGAGATAGAACATCACCCAGGGCTGGGACTTAGCGGTTTTTGTGACCCAGCGACCCCATCAACCCATGGTCGCAGAGTCGCATGTTTGCCCAGGTCGCAGGGTCGCAGAATGACATGCCCATGGAAAGCTGCGACCCAAGGAAATTCTCCAACCACGCGAACCCATGGTTGTAAAATCATTTCCTAATCAGAAAATGCAGATTCATGCACTATAATCAACTCCATAATGATCTTCCACGTGTCTCATTCCCCGTCAAAGCTTCTGATATTTGTTCACGATGAGCTGGATAGCGTGAATCCATACTCTCCATGCTGCATTACATGGACGCAAGCTACCCAATGCATGCTGCCATGCACAAGTGATAATTGGGTTGCTACATGCAAACGAGGGAGCGGAGACCATAAAATTTTAGTATCACACGCATAAAGCAGCCCTGGTGCAAGCGTTTTCGAGTGCAATTACAGTCGCAACGATGCGAGAAAGCCCTGGGGTATTGACTGCAAAGGGATTTGAACGCTGGCTGTTGTGGAATATGTATAAAACAAAAGAGAGGATTGTAATGTGGCATGAGCACAAATAAACGTTTATGAAGTACACGCCTACGTGTCATGAAGTCTTGGGAGGCGACCAGGTTAAAACGCGCATATGGTCAATGATATAAATCAATGATTTTGATGTTTTAATCATCGGAATATTGGGACGGTTGAGTAGAGAATATTTTGAGATGTTGATGAGAGAACTCTGCTAATCAAAATCTCCCTTCATTAAGCATGTTAGAATTTTTGACAAAGGCTCGAGACTCCTGGGTTCAAACCACGGTGTTTCTCGAAATATTCCCCACGTAAACCCAGAAAATGTTAGAAGACAACACGTTCACAACATTCTCGGCATGCTGCGACTACAGGCCATGTCAAAAGAAAAACGCTATATATGTATAGTCTTGCACAACAGAGACCGCAGGTTTTATCGGAGATAGAACCAAAGCGCACACCCGGGAAAATAATATGTGAGACTGCGAACTCCATTGGTGATACGTATTTGTTCGCAAGCTCGAAGAGAGCGCATCTCGCATGGCCATCAAAAATAAAAATAAAAAATCGATGCTACTCTCAGCTCAACCTATACATAACGTGAATCTAAAGCAGTCAAGAAAATGCTTTTCGAGGGATGTTGCTTCATCTGTTCCTTTTTTTTTAAAGAAAGCTCGGACATGCAGAGCGAGGCCACGTTGTTTGGGTGTCATGTGTGGTTTTGAACACGACTCAAATAACACGCTAATTGCAAGAGCTCCAAACCAGAAGCAATCCGCCTGATGTGGAAGACGCAGTTCCAAACTAGTAAGGCAAGAAGGAGCAGCGATACCAAACACGACCATCCCTCGAGTTGCAGGGTCACAAACATGGGAGTTCGCCAGCAGGTGCGACCACCAGACTTTGTGACTATGCGACCAAGTCACCAGGTTGTAGAACATGCAAATCTGACTGGGATGTGACTCACTGACCATGTGACTACGCGACCGGATCGCTGGGTTGCAGAAACATACTAGTTTGCACCAATGAAAACAAACAATATTCATCATCTTCCAAACCATCTTAAAGAATGTTGCACATTCACATGAAGGTTTTATTAATATTTCACATGGAGCCTATGGCATATGTTCATACGGTGGTCATCATTGTATAATGGTGAGGTTAAATAAACAATGGAAAAGTTTACATGTGGTAGCATTACAATGGTTTTAAGACCGAAGTGAAAATGGTGCTACTTTGCCTACGTGGCAATATAAAATTTGCTTGATAATCAATCTCGGGAGGATTCCTTTTGTTTTCATTGCACCATCAAAGAGATACAAGGGGTTTGAAGATTAACATGCACCTTTTGTTCAAAAGAGTACCATTCAAGACTATTACTAAATGTACACGGTTGGCAGCTCGTCTACTGGGACACAGCTGAGCATGAGTAGAGCGAAGTGCTTCCTCATACCAAGCATAGCGTTAGCTTGGTGGAGTCTGAGGAAAATGTTGAAGATAAAGTGCAGTGATTAAAGGGGCATAGGGAAGCCTACAATAAGTAGTTCTCTTTAATGACTTAATGGCACAACATTTGACCACATAGGGGTCCAACTAATCTTGGCTTTGAAAAAATTATCGCATTTCATGTGTTGATTCCCTAACATGTATATATATATATGATTTAATTCACTTATCTGCAGGTTATATGAGAAGATGTTGATTTACTCTGTTGTCTTGCAGGTAATACAAGGAAACAGTAATTCCCATCCAAATTAAGAGGACTGCTAGCTCTCTCCGGAGGATGCGAAGCTGGGTTTCAAATCAATCTCAGAACCTCGTGTTATGTGAACGCTCAGTTCCTCACTCAAAATAGAAACACCACTTTCTCACTTATCAACTCACACAAATTCCTTTAGCATGGCCAGGGCATCACCAGCAGATAGGAGCTACTATCCCACGTAGCAAAAGCTAAGGTTGTCCTTCGGGGAACGAGGCTTTGATATCTCCGAAAAGGAAATGCATCAAGGGTCTAGCCAAATGTCACAAGTCATTGATCTGCCCAGGTCACAAGTCACATATCTTGGAAAGTCGCAAGTCGCAAATTTCCTCAGGTCGCAGGTCACGGATGGCCTGAGGTCGCAGGTCGCGGATTGCCCAAGGTCGCAGGTTGCAAATTTGCTTGAGGTTGTAGGTCGCAAATTCCCAAAGGTTGCAAGTCGCAAAGGTCACCAGGTCGCTAAGTTGCATCCCCTATTAAATGCCTGATGGCGTGACCTAGCGACCCAGGCACTAGGTCGCAAGGTCGCAAAACCCAGTCAGGTCGCAGGTCGCAACAGTGGCTCAATTCACAGGTTGCAGAATAGACTGGGTCGCAAGGCAACCCAATAGTCAAGAAAGCGAAAATTCAGGGAGCCCAAAGGGCAAGCTTTGCTCTATAAATGCTTCCTTCGGGAACTTGTAAAGGGGCTTTTTTTTTGGGACTCAAGAGCTATACAGAATTGTATTGAAAGATAACAATCTTGTGCATATGAATATAGATACTTGTTTAAACTCCTTTTGGATCTAATGTGTTATGTTGTGCGAACACTATGAGTATTTCTTATACAGTTTCGAAAATATTTTGGTTAACGAAGCTGCAATTTAGTGGCATCATTTACACATTATGGTTATCTATACTTATGTTAATGATGTTTAGTTCATTTTGATTTTTTAATGGATGTTAATGACTTTTCTTATTATCATTTGTTTTATCTTTCACGAATGTAAAGGGGGCATCTCGCCATAAAGAATTGTTTCTTTTGTGGTTAGAATAGCCTACAAGCATAACTCCAATGATATGTTGTTAACAACACCTCCTTCGGCGTCTATGCTTCATTATTTGTCTCGCTACGCATAGTGTTATATACGTCTTTAACGCATTAATCATGTATCTTGTATCATTTGAATAAGTGTGTGTCCGTAGATTCAATCGCGTTCTTTTGAGACCAAAGGGAAGGTGACTTAAGCGGTATCCGGACCCACACCCCGGACAGGATCCCTATTCCAAACGGTTCAAGGTCTAATTGGGACTTTGTACCGGGGAGATCCCTTACTGTTGGTCGGACAGATTTTCCCGTCAACATAAGGGTAACAGAATTTTTCAGAAGCATAACAGAAGTTTGTAGGCACTTTTAGGAGTCCAAATCTACTTATGAAAGAACGGTCAACTATCCCTGTGTGTATATTTTCCATAACATATTTAATTTTTCAAAATAACCCACGAGAAGGCCTCCAAAAATCCATTCTCCCAAGGTTACTGCAAAGGCATAGGGGGTTCCTGATCTGTAATTTAATCATCAAAATTAAAGCTTTTGGCCTTTTCTTCAAAATTAAAGCTTTTCATTTTTGGCCTTTACTGGAAAAAACATGAAAAATGAGTGGTTTTTTTGCCTTTTCTTCAAAATTAAAGCTTTTCATGCCAAGGGGGTTCCTGATCTGTAATTTAATCATCAAAATTCATCCATCCATGTAAATAAATCATCATTCATATGCCCCCAAAATAAGTGTAACAATATTTTTCTATGCTTCTATGAGGAGGAATTTCCAGAATTGTGCAAAAATCACAAAAAATACCAAAATTCTTAAAAATTTCTAAAAATTGGTTTTGTAGTAGCTGTGAGTGATGGGCTAAATAGCCAAGGAAGCTTCAGCCAACAAATCTAAGTTATCCTTCTATTTAAGCTTCATTTGAGATTCTCACAAAACCTCAAACATCCAATCCTCTCAAAACATCTTTTGGCCAAGGGTGAAGCATTGATTTCATCTATTGTTAAGGGTTCTAACCTGAGGTGGTGCCCTCCCTTGAATTTATGCTTCTCACTCTCCATATTTTTTATCACTAAAAGGATGAAAACCCTAGTATGTTGATGGGATGGGTATATGTAGTGAAATCGGGAAAAAAAAAGTGTAGGGATGGGGTAGGCTTAGAGGGTGAGTTATGGAGCTAGGGAAAATTCTACAAAAAAATCAGTAAATAGGGTAGCATGTTAGCTCCATGTTTTGAGTGGAATGAAGTGAAATGGATATGAGGAAGGTGGTTAAAAAAGGAAACACGGGAAAATTTCAATTCGTCACAGTGTAAATTAGCTAGAAATTAGGGTTTCATGAAAATGGTTGTTAGGGATGATATGGATGGTGGGAGATGTGAGGATGAGGTATATGAGAGGTGTAGGATAGTGTTTAAGTACTAGTGTTAGGGTTTATATAGCTGGAGTAGGTTAGGGTTTATCAAATGGAATCTTTCATTGACATGGGGAAGTGACGATATGGTGTAATATGGAGTGAGCATGAAAATGATTTGAAAATAAATAATTTGACCAAGGGAGGGTATGAGAGTATTAACTTACTGTTTGTGAGAGGTCCAAGGAGTAATGGTCACAAGCCTTGAGCTTGTTTGAAGATATTTGAAGCCAAAAAACTAATTCTGGACCCTTTCTGGAGATAAAAAACAAAATTACAGAAGTGTAACAACACTTCCCAGAAGCGTAACAACTAATTTCATAAACATAATAAAGGAATTGCCAAAAATCCATAATTTTCCAAAAAAAAAAAATTGTGAAAATAGGGCTTAAAGATGGATCAATATCTCTCTAACCATAACGTTTTTTTCAAAACTGAGAGAGTTTTTTGTTCTTTGGCATGTTATAAACACTAAAATACTCCATGTTTCCAAAATAATTTCCCATTAGCTCAAAATCAAGGTTTGAAGTTGATCCCTCAAAACTTGTTGAAGTGTAGCGCACTCTGAACAGAAGTGTAACACATACTTTGAGATGGAGTTTGGAGGTCTTTTCAAAGGCGTTGTGGACTGAAAGTGATATGGTTGGAAATATTAGGATGTCTGCTACAATATGGAGTCATCAAGTACTGTAAACACCTTCTCTAAACCCATGAAAAATTGATTTGAAGACAACCTATCCAAAATTTCAAAAAATGACCTAGAGCAATTGTATTTTGAGGATTTCTCTCAAAATATAAAACCTTCGATTAAACTGAAGCATTTTTTTCTTTGGCCTATTATTGAAAAAAGGCTCTTTCACTTTTTTAAAATTCATTTCCATTACTTCAGAGACTTATTTTGAAGCCAAATTATGCCTATGTGCAATGTAAACCCTGGCTTGATCACGAAGCTCTAAAAATTATGCCATGGTTATGATTTGGCTTAAAAATAGAATGGTAACCTCCCTTATGGACCTTCTTCTCACCCTCCATGATGTGTTTCAACAAGGAAAACCCTAGCTTGATGTAGTGGACAAGGAAGGTGGAAAGTTAGGAAAATAGAGGATAATGGTAGAGTGGTTTTAGGGAAAGAAATGAAGTGGAAGAAAGTTAAGGAAAAATCCATAAAAATTTGGGGAGGTAGGGTGATGATTTGGCTACAGGATGCAAGTGTAATTTTTAGGAATGGGCATGTGAAAGGTACCCAAAAGGTCAAAACACAAGGTTTCACTAGTTTTTCTGCCAAAATGTAGTGAAAATGAGAGTTTTAATGAAATTGATGGAAAAGAGAGTTGTGAGTGATAATAAATGTTATCATTATGGTATATGAAGGTTATATGAATATTTAGATGGTTATATTAGGGTTTTATTAGCTAAAACAAGCAAAATATTAAAAACACCAAAAATGTAGTGGAGGTAACCTAAGGAAGGAAACCACTCATTTACTGATGAATTTTGACTTGAGAGAGGTAAGGAGGGTGTAAAATTACTATTTAGGAAGTCTATGAACCTTTTTGCAGTGGTTTTGAACCTCAGAGAATTGATTTGGAGCTCAAACACCAAAAGTGCAGCACACCTAGAAGCGTAGCACAGGTAGTGTTCGCACAAATTTTCTTATTTTTCTTCATCCCATGGAAATTATGGTGTATGATGGTGAGAATAGAGGAGATATTTACTTATTTCCTCCATATTTTCTAACTCCCTATGAAAATGAATTTTATGGTGAAAATGAGATTTGTCCGCTTTCTTTTATGACATAATTGACTGTTATGGTGGCGAAACAAATGAGACCTAGACTCTGACCTAACTGAAGGTGTGGTGAATGACCTAAGACCCTATATTATTGATGGTTGACATGGAATCTGAAATAATTATGACCATGAATGGAGTGAAGGGAGTAGCATTTCAGACCCATACATATTCAATGAACAAAATTTTATTTGAAAATTGTTTTGAAACATGAAATTTTGACCTTGGACCACTACTAAGTAAAACTGAAAGAGAATATTTGATCACTGAACATTTGGACACTAACGTTGCCTCCATCTGGGGATGGAAGCTCCTTCAGGAGGTGTCAAGAACACCATAGACCAAGTAGCCTCATCCATTGGACAATGGATTCACTGCAGCTACAATTCTCAAAGTGAATCAAATCAAACTGAAAGTTGAACTGTACATCATCAACTGCAAAATCTACTGGAAATTGACACTGAAAAATATGCTCAGAATGTTGAGCTTATTCATTGCACCTTACCTACTCTAACTAATCCATAAATCACTTGATCAAGTGAAGTTGAAAATCCAATTTAACCAATCAAGTAAATGACTACCTGGCCTATGCTTGTATTTAGCTCCACCGGGCATAAAGAAAGATTGAGTAAATGGAAACTCAAAATCAAATATGAGCCCAAAACCTATGTTGGTGAACAAAAAAAACTCCACCTTTTCTTATGCTTGCAAAAGACTGCCCAAGGGGTCTTGAAAACCATGAAACATTACCTCTTGTTGATCAGAAAAAATAAGGGAGATGCTTTTAGATATATTGGATGATTGTTCTTATTCATTTGGTTTATATGCAGCAATGTTATCTTCCATATCATCCAGACCAGAGACAAGATTTGTATGTTCTTGCGGATTTTCAATTGTGGTGGCCAAATCAGCATCAATACAAATATCTACAAGTGGCTTTTCATGTATATCAGAAATAGAATTGTCTTGGCTTTGAAAAAATTCTATATCTTGAGGATCCGGGTCCATCAGCTATCAGATTTACCCGTAATCTTTTACTTCTGTGATGTGGTTAGAATTGCATTCAAAATGGCATAAAAAGAACAAATATGCATGCTTTAAGAAAGAGGAAATAATACAACAATCGACAATGTAAGAACATGAGACATTGATAACATATTTCACCCAGTGTGGGCTATGTCTCCAGGCCCGATGTCAAAATGGGGTAGGTTGCTTCATATAGTGCCGAAAATGGTGATGATGTACATGGACTATGTTTTATGTCATACATGGATATATGACCTCAACACGAGTGGCTTGTATCTCCATAATATGTTCCTCTATAGGAAATCTCACTCATAATAGACCTCCTTTCACCATGACATAATCTCACACAAGGTGACGATGAGGATCCCTTCAACAAGGTTACATAGGCATCATAAAAATCCATGGCGAATACATCTCACATGAAGTAGAAACATAGATCCTACAACATACATCAAGCAAGGATTTAAACAACATATTACATATCACAATAAATGACAAAAGAGGCACATGACATCAATATTGCATATACCTCAACCCCTGAAGTTGGCTGAAGAAGTGGATTCTCATCTACTAAATCTGGCTGCACAATCAAATCCGTGGCATCGGGAGGCATAAAATTGACTGTCAACACTTGGGAACCTGACACCATCACTCCAATATGTAAAATGGACGAAAATTGGGAAGTTATTCTACATAAATGGACATCGACATTGGATTCTTGTCACTGAGAGGTGTAAAATCGACATAAAATTTGTCAAATTCTGACTCCGGAAAGTTTAGGACCTCACGAAATCTTTTTTACGCCCCTCAAGATTCCCTGGGAAAGGTTCCACACCTCTCGCCACTCATGGTTCTGCACCTGCAATAAAAAAATATTATTCGTTGAAGAACGCGCTGGTATGATATATTTTCTCCCTCCACTTTTCTCACGGCTCCATTGGCCTCCTTGTGCCCTCATCTCTCATATATTCTCCATCATTCTCCATAGTTTCCTTCAACCATTTGAATGAAATTTTATAACAAAGTGTGAGGGTGAATAAGACAAAGTGTAAGGTTGGCACATCGGTTGGCATAATCATATAAAGATACTTGTCGTTGGGAGGTTTTGGGTTAAAATCCCATTGACTCCCAATATTAATTTAAAGCCAAACTTTAGTTTTAATATATTTTTTTCAAATTACGTAATATACGTAATTTGTTTGTTGATATTGTAATGACTCCCAAAAACATGAGAATAAGACAAAAAATGGAGGTTGCACCATTCAAGGCCACTTGGGCCTAATTTGAGGGGCCACTTGGCACCATCTGATTGGGCCTTGTGGCAAGCCCTCATTGGTCCACATCATATGCCACCTCTACCACCTAATTTTCATGTGTCAACTTGTGGTGTTTCCACATCACCTTTTTGTGTGTCCACCTATTTTGTTGACTAGGCTACCAGATTAGATTTGTGGGTCCCACTAGGCCTACCACATGTCATCCATATGGTCTGCCACGTGGAATAATTTTGACTTTGACTTGTTTTTTTTTGTTTGGTACAAACTACAAACTGAAATAAATTTCTCATGCAAACTCAGATTTGAGTGTCATTTGCACCATTATAATTAGGGCGACGAGAACTACAATATTATCCTAGTTCGAAATCATTTTGAAAAATTTGAATTTTGACCATTTCTGAGCCCTCTTGGTCTCTTGAGGGTGTCTGGAGCCACCTGGATCAATCCTCCACACTAAGGCACTTTTCTTCCACCAAAGGCATGAAAACAATCTGCAACTACTTTGTACCTTGTCTACACCACAAGTGTCCTGAAAGGTCACCCTTCATTCTCCTTCACTTTTGTTCTTTATAGCCATAACCAATGAGTCGACACCTGCATAATCTACAAAATTGTAGTACAATCTTCTTACAAATTACCTGCTTAATTACATGACCAACTATGACCCAAGCATCCCATACTTTCCACGAGTTTATAACTCACACTTGGTGGTCAAGTTCACATCAAAATGGAATCAATACCCTAGCTATCAATACAAAGAAAAAACATCATTTTTGCTTCACAAGTGATGGAAAACATATCATCACTTTTATATTTTAAATTGCAACACATGATTTACAAAAAAAGGCCATGCCACACTACCACACCTAGAAAAACCATCTCTCACTTATCAAACTGAATGGGTCATCTCTCTGTGGCGAATTTTCTTGTCGAACAATTGTTTCAATTGGGTCCTGTACTGATGCTTTGTCCTTAAGGCGCTGCTCTGGATGGAGCCTCCAACACATGGCTCTCTTATGACCACTTTTGTCGCAATGACTGCAATATGTATTCTTCCTCCAAACCTGCTTTACCTTCTTCTTTTCCTACGATGGAGAAGGCCTTTGATGCCTCATCCTCTTCCGTGATTCCATTCTTTTCCTGAAGACTCTAGTTGATCTCCTCATTTGAATGATGAGAAGATGATGAAGGTGACGAAGAAGATGCATAAGCATTGGAATATGTGGATGAAGCATCATTCTCTGATCTTACCTTCTCCTCTTCCTCTATTCTCTTCTCATAAGCGTCACACATTATGTCCACCATTTTGGACATCCTTAGCATGGAATCTTACATGCATTTTTCATCCTCCATTGTTGCATGTTCAATTTTTGTTCATGCTCGCAATTCACATCAGTGAGAAGACCTCTCTGATACCACTTGATTTGGGTCCGTCAACTACCAGATTTACCAATGATCTTTTACTTCTGTGATTTGGTTAGAATTTCATTGAAAAGAGCATTAAAAGAACACATATGCATGCTTTAAGCAAGAGGAAACAATACAAAAATCAGCAACATAAGAGCATGAGACGTTGATAACGGAGTTCACCGAGTGTGGGCTACGTCTCTAGGCTCGGTGTCAAAATGGGGTAGGCCACTTCATATAGTGTTGGAAATGGTGATGATGTACACAGACTATGTTGTCTGTCATAGAAGGATATATGCCCTCAACATGAGTGGCTTGTCTCTCCAAGAGACATTCTGCTACAGGAACTCTCACTCACAATAGACTTCATATCAACGTGACATAATCTCACACAAGGTGACGATGAGGATCCCTTCAACAAGGTTACATAGGGATCATAACAATCCATGGTGAATACATATCACATGAAGTAGAAACATAGATCCCGCAACATACATAAAGAAAGGATCTAAAAAACCTATTAAATCTCACAAAAAATGAAAAAAGAGGCACATTAAACCAATACTGCATATACCTCAACCCCAAAAGTTGGTTTAAGAAGTGGATGCTCATTTGTTGAATCTGGCTGCACCATCAAATTCGTGGAGTTGAGAGGCATAAAATCGATTGTCCACACTTGGGAACTTGAAAACATCACTCCAATCTAGAAAATGAATGAAAATGGGAAGTTTACAGTTGAAATAGACATCGCCATTGGATTCCTGTCGCCGAGAGGTGTAAAAATGACATAAAATTTGTCAAATTTTGATTCCGGCAAGTTTGAGACCTCAAGCAATATTTTTGATGCCCCTTGAAATTCCATGGGCAAGGTTTTGCCCCTCTAGTTGAACATGGTTCTGCACTTGCAGTAAAATAAATATTATTCATTGAAGAACACATCGATATGCTCTACGTTCTACCTCCACTTTTCTCACGGCTCCATTGGCCTCCCTGTGTCCTCATCTCTCATGTATTATCAATCATTCTCCACGATTTCCTTGAACCATTTGAATGGCATGTTATAAAAAAGTGTGAGGGTGAATAAGAAAAAGTGTGAGGTTGGCACATTGGTTGGCATAATCATATTAAGATACTTTTTGTTGGGAGGTTTTGGGTTCAAATCTCATTGACTCCCAATATTAGTTTTAATAAAAAAATTTCAAACTATATAATATATGGAATTCATATGTCCATATTGTAACGACTCCCAAAAACATGAGAATAAGAAAAAAAATGGAGGTTGCACCATCCAAGGCCACTTGGGCCTAATTTTAGGTGCCATTTGGCACCATGTTATTGGGCCATGTGGCAAGCCCTCATTGGTCCACGTCATATGCCACCTCTACCACCTACTTTCCATGTGTCGACTTATGGTGTTGCCATATTTCCTTTATGTGGATCCACCTGTTTGGTTGACTAGGCTGCCACATTAGCTTTGTGGGTCTCACTAGGCCTACCATATGTCATCCATACAGCCTGCCACGTGGAAAAATGTTGACTTTGACTTGTTTTTTTGTTGTTTGGTACAAACTTCAAATTGCAATAACTTTCTCATACAAACTCAGATTTGAGTGATGTTCGCACCATTGGAATCTAAGCGACGAGAACTACAATATTGTCCTAGTTAGAAAGCGTTTTGACCACTTTTAAATTTGACCATTTCTGAGCCCTCTTTGTCTCTTAATGGTGTCTGGATCCACTTGGATCACTTGATCATTTGAAGGCTGTTGAACATGCTCATCAAAATAAAGACAACAAACCTGTTGTACACTTTTTTTGACCTCAATGAATAAATAATGACTCTTTAAAGTTTCTTTACAAGAAAACTCAAAATTTTGATCTACACATTTCTTCCTTAATTAAAAACTCAAAAGAGGATAGGGATGAAGGGTAGCTGGATAGAACATCTTCATATACAGCTTGATCGCTTGAATATTGGCAATAGTGCCACAAATTATCATCAACTTTGAAATATGGAAGATCAATGTCATCCTTTGAAGATTTTTTCTCTAGTTCGTTGTCATCCAAGGTGGAATCCATGATCTTCTCATGGTGGTTAAAATGGTTTTCATTCAAATCATCCAAGAGTTCATCATCCATAAACTCTTCATCACCATAAGCACTTTCTAGCTCTTGAATAAAATTCTCAAAGTGATCACAACAATCTTGAATCAAAATCAAAGAAGGATAGGTTTCTCTATACTTCTCAAAAAAAATACTAAGTGAAAATATTTGAGAGAATAAATACAAGCAGGAGGCAAGATTTCATACCAAAACCGTGCGTTTTCTTCTAATGTTATCATGAATATCTTCTTTAAAAGATATTCATGAAAATTAATCTTCAACTTACACACAAGCATATGAAATCTTATTAAATGAAGTGGAGCACCATCACCTTTTCCAGCCCTGAATTTTGGCAAGTGTGTTTGCCAATCTACTTGAGGCATATGAAGCATGGAACATGATCTCTATGCTAGGAGCATATCTAGCATTCCTTATTGCAGTTGAATCCATCTTGAAAACATTGAAGTCACCAGGAAATTCTTCAAGCTACTGTTGTAGAGTCCCCAAATTGTTTTGTTTTGACACCCTTTTAGCATCCATATTTTCCTTATTTTCCTATCACTATCAACCTAATAAGGCATCAAACACATGATTTTGACAAGGTAAAGTATTTGTGTGGCATAATATTAATATTTTTTAATATACCCTATTGTTTTGTTAAATATTACATTCATCTACATAATTGATACAATTCTGCAGCTACTCCACACATCTGCAGCTAACTTCATTGTTAGCAGGGTTCTGGTGCATCAGCTTAGCAAAGGAGTATATGGGTGGATAGAGGATGATCCCCTCATGGATTTCCTCCTACTTATCTAGGCCTATTCACCAATAATATCACACATTCCCTCAGTCAAAAATAGCAGTCAACACATTGCAGCATCCAGGAAAAGAGTCTGAAAATGGCACGACTGTGTCGATTTGCTTTCTAAATAGAAAATAGATAGATAACTGATGTTTCGTTTATGATTTTAAATTGTATAAGGATTATAATAGAGATCCATAGGCTTAGAATTCGCATATTGTTGAACGCATTCTATAAAATCATAAGAACTTTGTGTATTTGCAGCACACCAACTTTCATTTCCTGAACATTTGGTTCGAAGAATGTTATGTTAATTTGAAGTTCCCTTTCGTGCAATTTGATGCATTTATAGTGTCAAGAACCTACTGCGTTGTGAAGGGCCCTTGAAAGCAGACCAATTCATTTTACTTTCAGTATTTATGCATCTCAACCGCATTACTATTTCGTAATTCAGTAAATGATTTTTATTCCTGCTTTATTTTTAGAGATCATTTTCAATAGTTCAGTGCTTTTGGTTTTGTTTATCTTGTACAATAATCACTTGAATTCATTCTGATATATTTCTGTAATATTCCAAAATTTGCATGCAGCAAATTGGAATATTATTTTTTGTTGATTTCACTTAGGAGAAGAATAAATGGGTAAGGAGGCCCATGCATAATACAAATATAAATAAAATCCCTCATAGTATGAAAGGGGATCATCATTGGAGTTGGTTTTCACACCCTCATGTGTGAAGAAGATCATTTGCAGGTGGACAAGGTCAAGTTTGACCAAGTCAAAAACATTGGGATAGGAGGTGGAGAACACTTAGAGAAATAGTGCAGTATGAATGGGAAGAGGTTTATTTGGTGAAGGAAACCCTAATGAGTGGGACCCATGGTGAGAGAGATCTCACTTGTTTAAAAGGAGGGCAAGGAAGCCATCGTAATGGATGTTGAAGATTATTGATTTCTTGGTCTGTTTAGACTTTGTGCATTCTCCTTCTATTTAGCAGAGTTGCAGTGTTGCTTAGCACAAGGAATTATTGTTTATGAATTCCTTCTCCTTTCAAGAGAGGCCTCTTGATGGAGTTGCTCTTAATTTATCCACATTCAGGCTTGAGGCCAAGCATCCTCCTTCAGCTACAACATTAGTCCTGTAGAAGGAAACGTTATGTTGCAGGGTGTTGCAGTGGAGGTTCTACAACACCACTTTCAAAGCTATTTTTCAGAGGAGGGAGCCTGCTTTCCTTTGGAGGATCAGTGAGGGAGAATTTGAGCTGATTCCCATCATCTTTGGCACCAGGCCAACCATTTTTCATCATCTACAACAAAGTCCCTCTCATTGATTGCGTTATTATCATTGAGAATCTGCAGTGAGGGTTGCAGTATTTGTTTGGAGGGTCAGATCTTCAGTGTTAGGATCAACCTTTCACTTGAAAGATCCATTGGAGGAGTTATATTCAGCTTATGCATCATCTACAACCATCTCCTTCTAGTTCTTAAGTTGCAGCTACTACTCCGGCATTTTTCCATTTTTGTATATTTTAGGAAATCCTTCTAGGATTGTCTTGAGATTGTTTCCAGGGGTTTAGAGCTTTGCTCCCCCACTTATTTGAGATATAAATTTCCATATCTATGTATTGACATCATTTTTCAGTAGTTACTCTATATAGACTGTACTGTCATAGCCTGGGACATTCTATATGTAGTAGTGTTCTTCATTTTCTTGTACATGTTCTATTGAGGCTTGCATTGCCTAGCTTGAGTGATTGTTTCCTCAAGGATTTGTACTCCTTTTACTGCTATAACATCACTTTTTGACTATTTACATCTTCATGTGTACAGGCTCATTAAAATAACACCATTTCTCTATTTCTTGCTCCTACATTGTTGCACTCCCTTCATTCGACACTTTTTCAAGACAACTAGGTGTGAGAGACATGTTTAATCCACCTAGAGGGATTTCTTTTGAGCCTCCTCTTGGATTTTGGTCTTAGATACATCTATCTAAGGGATCTAGGTCTTCATTTCAAATCCTATAGCAGCCATTCCTGAAAAATGCATTTTTTAGGCATGCCTTGCTAAGCAATCCCATTTTGGGATATTACAGTGGTATCAAAGCATCTTTCTTGGCCCAGCCTGTGAGTTTCACCCAAAGAAGATTGAATAAAATCAGAGGATGGGTTTTGTCTCATCATTCTTCAGATCTATGAAGAACATCCCCAAGGAGGATGAGCAAATAGAGAAGGAAGGACCATGCACTTCCTATTCTCATCAAGAAGAAGACAATGAGCATGGAAGATACTTGGATCATCTGATTCTAAGTAAGTACCTTTTTGAGTACAAAATCTCAACCTAGAGCCTTCAAGGAGACTCTAGCTCTTCCGCAATTCATTCATTTGAAGGAAGATATGAGGTCCTGTAACAAGAGAGGAATCAAAGGCAATAGGTTTCTATTGCCTACATATGATGGATCTTCTACAGCTAGAGCTTGGGCAAGGAAGCTTGATGCATTCTTCCTACTACATCTAGTGGTAGAGAGGGAGGTAGTAGAAGTTGCAGCACTGCACTTAGAGGGTGAAGCCAATTTTTGGTGGTTCAGCCACTTGAACCATGCAAGGGTGAATACTTTTGCGGATTTCACTCAAAGGTTGATTAGAACCTTTGATGGAGAAAGATCAGAGGAGAAAAAGCCCACACCACCATGGGAGGAGACTTGTACCAGCGCTGTCACAGCCTTAGAAGAGCAGCCTTCTACATCTACAATTGGGGAAGCCATTTCATTGGAAGAAAGAATTAATGTAGCCATACAAGGAGATCCCAAGTTCTATCAAGGTATGAATGAAGTTCCACTTCCTATTTCAGCAAATTCTTTTGAGGATTGTGGAAACTCATATTTAAATGACCAAGAATCAACATACATTTCTAACCTAGAGTAGCAAGATTGCACTGCGATGTGCAACATGGAAACATTCAAGGAAGAAATAAACCATCATCCTCATGAGCCTTTGTTGGATTTCATGTCACACTTGAGCTTGGGGTTTGAAGACTTGAAGGGAAGGATGAGAGATAGTAGACATCTTGATGTGAGAAACCCTTTCTCCTTTCTAGATGACCCTTTCTCAACGAGCTCCTCTCAGCTCAAAGAGAAACTTCTAATTTCAGCAAATCCAAGACCTCATTGGTTTTGGAGGACTATTGATGACAGGGAGATCTCATGGAGAGATTTCATTAGAGGTGCATTTAAACACATCATGGAGTGCAAGGGTTTTCTTTCCTTCTCACATGTTGATCATATTAGCCCCCCCCCCCCCTTTTCTAAAATTCTGTCAGGAAACCCCATAAAACCATTCGAAACCCTCTCCTTTAGCCTTGAAAGTCCGTGTTTGGGCCTGAAAAGCTCAGTATCCACCTATCATTGCCTTCTCTTGGCCTCAAAATTACATAAAAATGGCCGCAAACTCAGATCCGAAAAATATAAAAGACTCAGCCCCTTTCGATCTTGAGCCCCTCAGTTTTTCGCTCCATATAACCCAAGCGCTCGACCGAGCACTAAGCTCTATAGGCGCTAATCAAACGAATATCGGGCGTTCTCCGAGCCATCGATCTGTATAGATCGGACGACGATCATTCATCTCTGTCATACCCATAACCCACCTGCCTGCCATCTGATCAAATGATGAAATCGATGGGCCACAACCTATATATCCTTGGTGGTCCCCGCCCCTCATTCACTATTCCAAAACTGCCTGGTATCCATCGCACCGCCTTTTGGCGATAGGCGGTATTCCTCCTTGGGCCAGCGATTCCATACAGTGCTCACCACGTGTCCCTACGTATGGCCCCAATACTGCCGTTCATTGCGCGTTATCGTTCTACTGAAGTCACGCAACGATATTTACCACAATCGTCCGATCTAGAGGTCATCATGCTCTGAAGCTGCACGAACATTAACCCAAGCCAAAAGCGCCCCTGGCCCACTATCTATTGTCTCCGGCGCTCTTCCAACCGTCGATCTCCTCCTGAGATCGGATGGTCAGGATTTGATTATCTTCGTCTTTGACTGGCTCCCACAGTCAGCATTCCACGTCATCCGTTCCCGCTGTCTTGGTGTCGTACCACCTGTCCCTTAGTCTTTCCCCACGTGTTCTTCGCCACCCAGACCTATATTGATTCATTTCTTCGTTTCTTATGTATTTCCACAATCGTGATCGCTTTTCACCAACCTTCTCCATTGTCACCTCCCTCCGTCACGCTGCACTTCCCACCATTGTTCTGCATTTCTCGACCGCCCCACCATGTCGCGTTGTCTCATCATGATCCTCACTGTGTTCACCCTCCCGTGCATGGTTTTCTTTAACAAATTCGTGGGTTTTGCAGGTTCACAGCGGTGGAGAATTATCATAAATTGTCGCATCCATTACAAGAGCCGAGCACACGTCAAAGGACCATGTTCAGAGCGGAATTATGAAAAAGTCCCCGGAAGCCAAATTGACAAGACTCCAATTTAAGAGGCAGGGTTCAAATTTGTCAAACCCTGCAGGGACATTCAAGGTGCTGATTTCACATATGGAGATATTAATGGGGCAGATGAAGAATATCAGTGTTCAGCAGAGAATTAAAGGTAGGTAGCTGAAGACTTTGAGGGCCTTGTCCTAGAATTTTGAAGTAGAGTACCTAATTTAAGATCCTGCACGTCATTCGGAAGATTTATACACAGAAAACAATGTCCTCAAGGTTTTATTTCAACGAAGTTTTCTTCCCAGGAAAGGACGTATATTTGTGTGATTTTACCACCTTACCGGGTCCCGGGAGAGATTTTTGCTCAGTGCATTCATTTCAGTTAGCAGGCCACAGAATAAAAACAGCACAGTACAGTCACTCAGTAGTATGGGCGAGCACGTCTCCACCATTTTGTTTTAATTATGCAAATTAAATGTTCATCGCCTGCCTCTTTTGCTAGGTTTTTTTTTTTCTTCTATAAAAACCATGAAGAAGCGCATTGTAAGGGTTCCGGATTTTTATCAAAAAATTATGCAGTGAAAAGCTTTTTGTATACAGTTTTTAAAACTCTTGTATGAAGGCTCAGAGCCCATAGGGTTTCAGTGAGGAGGAGTTCTATCTGTTAAAGAGGATTCTGGTCTTTGGTATTTCACAGTCTGTAACTCTCTTTTATATGTTATTTAATATATCATTTCATCTCATCCATCTTTCCTGTATCATGTTTTGGAATGCGAGTGGCTCACTGATTTCTGATAAGGATTCATCCTAGTTGATGCCCATACTTAGATCATTCGAGCGCTTAAATATGGCTCATGCATGATATTCTGTCTCATTACTTATCTGAACCATGATTCTGCTATATTAGTTGCTTTGGGAGGGTGCTTTTAAAATTCTATTATCATGTATGGATTCTTAGATTGGTAAGCCCATGCATGGTGGTATTGTATATCTGGGTATCAGTTCAAGGCTAACTAATATCTTCTTGATATTTCTTTCACTACATACACCTTCTGATAATTTATGTCAGTGAAGTATTTTTGAATCGGCCCGCTTTGCAGTAAACTATCTTTGAATTGTCTGTTGCTTTTATATTAGAGTTCTGCATCTTGCCCCTGCAGTATCTCCTTTCCTATGTTAGTTTCTGAGAGTTTGGTCCCATTCTAGATTAATTTTTCCTATTTACAGGAGATAGCATGAGAGCTAAAGCTGACAACTTCACACATTACATTATATGCTCCTTGCTATGCTAAGATGTCCTAGGCACTAGTCTATCACAGCTCTAGGCTGTCTCTAGAAGCTACAACATATTTCTGGTGTCATTTCCGGGGATGAATTTAAGAAAATCAGAATCCCTGGGCCTCGAAAAAATCTTATTCACTCTCTAGGTAGGTGAGTATAGAGAGTGGAGAGTTGTATATCCCTCACCTTGGCGACTCCATAGTTGTTATTTGATATATCTATTTGTAGTCCTGGCTCCTCGAAAGCCACACCTGAGGTCATATTCGTCTAAGCCAAAGACACCTTCAGTGTCTAACCCTGAACAAATTATACATAGAAGAGATTGGAGGGAAAGAAAATCAGCCTGTTCCCAAATCCCTGAAGCGCCCATAGAAGATTTTCCTTCCTCTTCCTCTCAAGATTCTCAGTTGCAATTTCTCGACTCCACCATAGGAGATACTGATTATTATTACCCAGACAGTCCACCCCGAGAGGGTATCAGAAGTAAAAACAGTCTTCATCCTACTCCCGAGGTTGAAGAGGTTAAGGAAGTAACCGAAGTATCTGCTGTTAATAGACCTCTGTTCCCCTCAACTCCTCAAGCTACAGTTGAGTATATTCCTATTATTATTCACACTCCACTTCCACCTCCCCTTCCTCCTCTAACTCATCAAACTATCGCACTACCTCCACCTCCTCCAATGGCTAATGTTCCGGCCTTTTTGATGAATAAATATGCTCCCCTGGCATCACCTCAAGTGCTAAATGATATGCCCTAGGATTATCTGAAGGTCTTGCCCAGATTCAATGGAGAAAATGAAATCGATGCTCAAAAAAATCTTGAGACTTTCTGCTCCTTTGCAGAGAACTTTAATGTTGAACATCTAGATGTGGTCTTAAGACTGTTTGTGCAGTCTCTTGATGGTGAAGCTCGAAAATGGTTTAAAACCTTGGCTGGCCGTTCTATTACCACTTGGGATAACATGGAAGACACTTTTCTCAGGAAATGGGGAGAGAAGAAAGATCATGGAAATTCTCTCATTGAGTTCAATACACTAAAGAAAAGACACAATGAGGGAGTGTCAGAATTTATCAAGAGATTCAATAAATTGTATCTGAGTCTCCCTGCTGATATGAAACCCCATCAAACTGCTGCTAAAGTTGTTTTTGTAGCAGCCTTTGATTCAAAATTTGGTTTCTCTCTCAGAGAAAGAAAGCCTGCTACTCTGGATGATGCTCAGGTAGATGCACTAGAGTTGGAAGCAAAATTTGCCTCCACTGGTAAATTAAAAGGAAAATCAGAACAATATTCTAGAAGAAGGGGTAAAGAAGAGGTGTCTACTTCTAACCAAGACAAATACTCAGAAAAAATGGAAGAAATCAGCAAATTGATTAAGAAAATGGTCAAGCTTGAATTGGAAGCCAAGAACTCAGCCTTTAGGAATTTCCAGAATGTTCCAAACAGAGGCTACAATCCTTAGTATAGGAAACCACCCTTGCAAATTTCACCAAGGGAAGCAAAGGAGCAACAGGATCAAGTGCCACACCCATTGTACCTGGAAGGTCCGGTAGATGATTCTATTGAGGACATTTCTTATAGACTGGAGGACGCAAATATTGCCTTCTCAAATAGTGATGGAGAGGAAGGCCCTTTGCAGGGGAATGATGAAGCTGAATGCTCATTGCAAGAAGAAGAGAAGGTCAGAGATGCAGATGAAGCAGAATTTGATCATTATTGTAAACAATTTGATGATTTCATGCAAGCACATTTCAATAGAAGATATGATCTCAGATCTTCTAGGAAGAGGACTCATACCGAAGAGCAGGAAGAAGGGTCACCCCAGAAGGAAGCACCTGCTCAGGAGGAATCAGCAATGCAGAAAAATACAGACAAAGGTAAGTAGCCTCTAAACAAACCCTTGCTGCCCAATGATCAAATTCCTTCTTCCTAAAAAGTAGTCACTTCTCCTAATGCAAAATCTGTGTCAAAAGAAGCCCACCCCCCAGTTGAGAATAAAGAGTCAAAAGAGTTTGTGATAGAAAGGTCCCCTCCTGCTTTCAATCTGCAAAAAGAACTAGAAAAAGTCAAAATCCCAGTCCCCTTGACTGAATTGTTGAAACAACCAGCATATCAATCTCAAGTCACCTCTTTCATGATCCCCCCAGAAGCACCAATCATCCCAAATAGTCTCAACATTCAAGAAGAGAGACCTATGGTATTTTTTGGCCCACATGTGGAGGAGATAGATCCCTCTACTCCTCCCTTCTATGCGTCTCTAGTAATCCATGACCTGCTATTACATAACTACATGCTAGATTTTGAATCACACGTCCATATAAAGACCTCTATTCATTTGATTCCAAAAGAGTTAAATGCTTGGGGATGATCAAGGATTTAGTGGTCAATTTGGCCCAAATCCCAGCAAAAAGTGTGGTAATGGACATCGTGGTGGCTGACATCCCAGCTCGTTTTGGTATGTTGCTGTCAAGGTCCTGGGGAATAAAAATTGGCAGATAAATTAAGATGGATTTAACATATGCCACTATCCCAGTTTTTGGTGGCCAAGAGAGGAGATTGTACAGGGAGACTAGATTTGTCAATATGGTGACAAAGGCTGAAAATTCTGTGAACTCACCAGTCTACAGTAAGGAAGGAGATTTTTCATGCTTAATGTTGGAAGAAGATCAAGACTATGCTCATGAACCATCCTTCTGCCAGATCAAGAGTGAGCAGCCCTCAGAGACCACAGAAGCAGGAATATGGACACTACACTTTGATGGAGCAAATTCAAGAGAAGGAAATGGAGCAGGTATACTATTAATTTCCCCTACAGGAAGATGGGTCCCTCTGTCTTTTAAACTAGAATATGAAGCCACAAATAATGTGGAAGAATATGAAGCACTCCTGTTAGGATTGCAGACAGCCAGAAATATGGGTATACAAGGTTTAAAAGTTCTAGGAAACTCAGAACTAGTAGTAAGACAGGTCAGGAATCAATGTCAGACCAAGCATCCTAGGCTAAGGGCCTACAGGAATGAAGTTTGGGACATGGTAGAGAATTTCTTCTTGGCATTCAATATCCAGTTCATGCCCGAGAACAGAATAGGATGGCTGATTCCCTTGCTGTGGCTGCCAGCACATTTCGACCACCTCAGAACCCTCTTTTAAGATATGAAGTTGAGGTACGTTATCGGCCTTCAATCCCCGACAACATTAAACACTGGTAGGTGTTTGAAGATGAAGAACAGATGAAGAGATTCCTAGAAACAGTGGGGGAATTCTCCAATATGGAGATTGATGATGAAGAAGAGGTACAACCCAAAGACGTTTCAAAAAGAAATTGGGAGGAGAAAGTGGTAGGTAAAAAAGTATTGCAGTTAAAAGGAAACATAATACCTAGAGGATTGGTGCCTCTAGAAAGATTATTTGAAAAAAATGATGTCTTATTGTAGCCAAACAAAGTGGTAGAAGAAAATCAAGTTGAAGACATGAATTTGGGTTCTGAGGCCAACCCCAAGATTGTCAAATTGTTCAAGAAAATCCCTGGAGAATACAAAAAGTTATATCAGAAACTGTTTCAGTCTTACCAAGATGTGTTTGCCTGGTCCTATCAGGATTTGAAAAATTTTGATGTCAATATTATGCAACACAAAATTCCACTAAAGGAAGATGTAAAGCCCCATAAGCAAAAGCTTAGGCAAATAAATCCCCTGCTGCTGCCTTCTATTGAGAAGGAAATCAAGAAGCTGCTAAAAGAAAAAATAATTGTACCACTGAGGTACTCTGAGTGGGTGGCAAACATTGTCCCTGTATGCAAGAAGAATGGAGAAATAAGGCTGTGTGTGGATTTTATAAATTTAAAAAGAGCATCCTTAAAGGATAATTACCCACTACCTAAAATGGATCACATTCTACAGAAATTAGTGGGAGCTACCAGGATGTCAATGATGGATGGATTCTCTAGTTATAACCAGGTGGTTGTACTTCCAGAGGATCAAAATAAGACTGTTTTCACCACATCGTGGGGTACATTCATGTATGCTAGGATGCCTTTTGGATTGATTAATGCAGGGGCCACTTTTTAGAGGGCAATGGATATTGCTTTTGTTGGGGAGCAGGATAAATTCCTGGTGGTCTACCTAGATGATATCACTGTGTTTTCTAAGAATGATGCTGAGCACATTGAACATCTGCAGAGAACTTTTGAGAAATGCAGAAGGTATGGTCTCTCTCTGAATCCTCGAAAGTCTTTATTTGCATTAGAAGAGGGAAAGCTTTTGGGCCATATTGTGACTAAAGATGGGGTGAAGATAGACCTTAAGAGGGTAGAGGTTATAAATAGTATTTCTTTTCCCAGAAATAAGAAGGAGGTACAATTATTCCTTGGGCGCATAAATTTCTTAAGAAGGTTTATCCCTAACTATGCTGAGATAGTTAGGCATATAACAGATATGCTAAAAAAGGATAATGAGGTAAAATGGTCACAAGAACCGCGGGAGGCATTTACCAGGATAAAGAATGCTTTTGCAGAAGCCCCTGTGTTGGCTGGACCAGATTATGATAAACCTTTCATGATTTTCTCTTTTGCATCACCTCATACAATAACAGGAGTTTTATTGCAGAAAAATGAGGAAGGTTATGAGCAGCCTATTGCCTTTTTCAGTCAGGTGCTCCGTGATCCAGAATTAAAATATAACATATTGGAAAAGCAAGCATACGCCCTAGTGAAATCCCTCAAAGCATTCCGTGTATATATCTTATAGTCCCACATTACTGCATTTGTACCTGCAGCTGCTGTAAAGGATATCCTTATTCAGGGAGATAGTGAAGGAAAAAGAGGAAGGTGGATTGCCAAAATATAGGAGTATGACTTAGACATATGCCCTACTAAGCTCATCAAAGGACAGGGTCTTGCCTGGATGTTATCTGAGTCAAACAATCAAGCCCTGGGCATAAATTTGTCCAGTATAGTAGGTGAATAATCTGAGGAGAAAGAGGAACGACATGGAATTGGAGTAGCTACTCCAGAAGCACATGTAAAGTACCTCACCAGTCCGTGGTACAAGGAGATAGTAGAATATCTCCTCACACTCAGCTACCCTCCAAGTTGTGACAAAACCAAATACAGAGCGCTGAGATTGAAATCACAGAAATATATAGTCGCCAATGGCTGGCTATACTGGCAAGATCCCTCAGGTATCTTACTCCTGTGTCTCACAGAAAATGAAGTAGAGAGTATTATAGTAGAATTCCATGAAGGGATCTGTGGAGGCCATTACAGCTGGAGAGCCACAGCTCATAAAATTCTGAAAGTTGGCTTCTATTGGCCAAAGCTTTTTGGAGATGTTTTTGCAAGGGTAAGAGCATGTGATAAGTGTCTGAAATTTGCTGAGAGACAGAAATCTACACCATTTCCCTTGATTCCAGTGCATGTGGATGAACCATTCAAACAATGGGGTATTGATTTTATAGGTGAAATAAATCTTCCATCTAGTGGACAACATCAATGGATATTAACAACCACAGATTATTTCACCAAATGGGTGGAAGCCATACCTGCAAGGAATGCTACATATACTGTGATCATAAATTTTATGGAGGAAAACATCATATCCAGGTTTGGCTGTCCTTCTAGAATAGTGACTGACAATGCATAGGCCTTCAAGTCTACAAAATTTATGAATTTCTGCCAACAATACAATATCATACTGAGTCACTCCACAACTTACTATCCACAAGGGAATGGCTTGGCAGAGTCTTCAAATAAAACTCTGGTGAGGGCCTTGAAGAAGACTATCAATGAAAATCAAAAGAATTGGGATTCCCAATTGAAATTTTCTCTATGGGCTAATAGAATCACCACCAAGAGGGCAACTGGGAAATCTCCTTATGAATTGGTATATGGACGAGCAGCAATTTTTCCTGTAAAGCTGGCTTTACTAGTGGCCCGCTTCATGAAAGAAAGCCAGGAGGAACTGGACGATATGATCAGGAGGATCAACCAATTGGTGGAATTAGAGGAAACATGGGGCCAGGTAAATCAGAGGTTAATATAATATCAAGAGAAAATGAAATACATTTTTGATCAGCACGCAAAAGACAGGAAACTACAGATTGGTGATTTGGTGCTCAGATGGGATATTCGGAGAGCTGAGAAGGGTAAACATGGAAAATTCAACCTCCTTTGGTTTGGTCCTTTCAAAATTGTGGAACAGGGGGGCAATAATACTTTCAGGTTGGAGAATTTACAGGGCGACTTGCTGGAAGCCCCTATAACTGGTCAATTTCTCAAGCACTACTTTCAGTTCTGATTCAGACAAAAGCAGCCTGATGTATCATATTGTATGATAGTTTCCTTTTTGTTTTGTGTTCAAATAATGCTGGTGTTGTGATGAACGATAAAGTGAAAAATGGAGGTGTTGGAGAGCAGAGTCTGCATACATGATGATCAGAGGGTCTGCGAGTTCTCGACACATCCAGGAATGAACGTGTCGTCCCCAATTGGAGCCGATGTTGATCATATTAGCCTCCCCCCCCTTTTTCTAAAATTCTGTCAGGCAGCCCCATAAAACCATTCGAAACCCTCTCCTTTAGCCTTGAAATTCCATGTTTGGGCCTGAAAAGCTCAGTATCCACCTATCATTTCCTTCTCTCGGCCTTGAAATTACATAAAAAGGGCCGAAAACTCAGATTCGAAAATATAAAAGGCTTAGCCCCTTTCAATCTTGAGCCCCTCAGGTTTTTTCTCCATATAACCCAAGCGCTCGACCGAGTGCTAAGCTCTATAGGCGCTAATCAAACGAATATCGAGCGTTCTCCGAGCCGTCGATCTGTACAGATCGGATGACGATCATTCATCTCTATCATACCCATAACCCACCTGCCTGTCGTTCGATCAAATGATGAAATCGACGGGCCGCAGCCTATCTATCCTTGGTGGTCCCTGCCCCTCATTCACTGTTCCAAAACCACCTGGTATCCATCACACCGCCTTTCAGCAGTAGGCGTTATTCCTCCTTGGGCCAGAGATTCCATACAGCACTCACCACGTGTCCCTATGTACGGCCCTAATACCATCGTTCATCACGTGCTATCGTTCAAATGAAGTCACACAGCGATATTTACCACAGTCGTCCGATCTAGAGGTCATCATCTGACGGTCATCACGCTCTGAAGTTGCACGAACATTAACCCAAGACAAAAGCGCCCCTGGCCCACTGTCTATTGTATTCAACACTCTTCCAACCGTCGATCTCCTCCTGAGATCGGACGGTCAGGATTTGATTATCTCCGTCTTTGACCGACTCCCACAGTCAGCATTCCACGTCATCCGTTCTCGTTGTCTCAGTGTCGTACCACCTGTCCCTTAGTCTTTCCCCACGTTTTCTTCACCACCCAGACCTATATTGATTCATTTCTTCATTTCTTATGTATTTCCACGATCATGATCGCTTTTCGCCAACCTTCTCCATTGTCACCTCCCTCCGTCATGCTGCACTTCCCACCATTGTTCTGCATTTCTCGACCGCCCCACCATGTCGCGTTGTCTCATCATGATCCTCACTGTGTTCACCCTCCCGTGCATGGTTTTCTTTAACAAATTTTTGGGTTTTGCAGGTTCGCAGCGGTGGATAATTATCATAAATTGCCGCATCCATTACAAGAGCCCAGCACACGTCAAAGGACCATGTTCAGAGTGGAATTATGAAAAATTCCCCGGAATCCAAATCGACAAGACTCCAATTTAAGAGGTAGGGTTCAAATTTTTCAAACCCTACAGGGACATTCAAGGCACCGATTTCACAGATGGTGATATTAATGGGGCAGATGAAGAATATCAGTGTTCAGCAGAGAATTAGAGGCAGGTAGCTGAAGCCTTTGAGGGCCTTTTCCTAGCCTTTTGAAGCAGAGTACCAAATTGAAGATCCTGCACGTCATTCGGAAGATTTATACACAGAAAACAATGTCCTCAAGGTTTTATTTCAACGGAGTTTTCTTCCCAGGCAAGGACGTATATTTGTGTGATTTTACCACCTTACCGGGTCCCGGGAGATATTTTTTCTCAGTGCATTCATTTCAGTTAGCAGGCCACAAAATAAAAACAGCACAACACAGTCATTCAACAGTATGGGCGAGCACGTCTCCACCATTTTGTTTTAATTATGAAAATTAAATGTTCATCACCTACCTCTTTTGCTAGGTTTTTTTGTTTCTTCTATAAAAACCATGAAGAAGCGCATTGTAAGGGTTCCAGATTTTTATCAGAAAATTATGCAGTGAAAAGCTTTTTGTATACAGTTTGTAAAACTCTTGTATGAAGGCTCAGAGCCCATAGGGTTTCAGTGAGGAGGAGTTCTATCTATTAAAGAGGATTCTGGTCTCTGGTATTTCACAGTCTGTAACTCTCTTTTATATTTTATTTAATATATCATTTCATCTCATCCATCTTTCCTGTTTCATGTTTTGGAATGCGAGTGGCTCACTGATTTCTAGTAAGGATTCATCTTAGTTGATGCCCATACTTAGATCAGTCAAGCGCTTTAAATATGGCTCATGCATGATATTCTATCTCATTACTCATCTGAACTGTGATTCTGCTATATTAGTTTCTTTGGGAGGGTGCTTTTAAAATGTTATTATCATGTATGGATTCTTAGATTGGTAAGCCCATGCATGGTGGTATTGTATATCTGGGTATCAGTTCAAGGCTAACTAATATCTTCTTGATATTTCCTTCACTACATACACCTTCTGATAATTTATGTCTGTGAAGTATTTCTGAATTGGCCCGCTTTGCAGTAAACTGTCTTTGAATTGTCTATTTCTTTTATATTAGAGTTCTGCATCTTGCCCCTGCAGTATCTCCTTTCCTGTGTCAGTTTCTGAGAGTTTGGTCCCATTCTAGATTAATTTTCCCTGTTTACAAGAGATAGCATGAGAGCTGAAGATGAAAACTTCACACATTACATTATATGCTCCTTGCTATGCTAAGATGTCTTAGGCACTGGTCTATCACAACTCTAGGTTGTCTCTAGGAGCTACAACATCACACTTGGATCTTCATGGATTCAAGGAGGAGAAGATAGATGATGGAGGACATCTTAGGATGGATAACGTCTCTCATGCTTGTGTTGTACATTTCTTGAGCCATAGACATCATGATGGGAGGTTTTTACCTACCACCTATTTGGGTCCTTATAGGATCAAATTGATCCTTGAGAAGATTGCATTTTAAAATCCCATGAAATGCAAAGACAAGAATCTGATTTGGGATGATGGTAGCCCTCATAGTTGGAGTACCAAGATGGAGGATGGAAGGAGACATCCACAATTGATTGAGTGGATGTGGTTGGAGAGCAAGGAGCTGGTGAGCTACTTGAAAATTTATGATACCGAGTAGCAGGAGGCTTGGCTGCGCTGGTTACTCTTGAAGGAGTTTGGCCATCACTTGGCATATACTCTTCCTAAGAGTATGAGGATGGAGGAGATGTGGCAGGATGCTTGCATCATTGCGCAACAAAGAGTATGGATGCATGGTATTGATGTGATCTCCATATAATTCATTATGTTTTCATCACATGATTTGTATGATGAGAGTATGAAGAGGCAACAAAATCTTTTGTTTCTTTGGTTGTTCTTGGGAGAGCAAGGGCAGATTTTCTCTCACACTTTGCATGATGTTGCAGGAGTAGGAGATGGCACTATCATGGTGAAAAAGGTCTACTCCTTGGCCTTAGTTAATCAAGAGGTACTTCCACCTTGGGAGGAACTTCTTATGTATAGCATCATTATGGGAGATGTCTTTGACAAGAAACATGTCAAATAATGGGGCTATGAGTTGGCAAGAGCTTATTTTCATGAGCCAACAGCGCAGTCACTTGGGAGCTTGGGGTTATTGATGGAGTATCCCCAGGATCACTTCACACTTGATACACTTGGTGGACAAAGAAGAGGTGAGAATGATGGAGTAGTGGATGGAAACATCTATTACATTGGTATGATCTTACTTGCTATGGTCTTCTTGACTTGGATTTCCAAATATAAGGAGGGTGATCTTCATGCAGCATATGGTTCATTCCTCTTCATGGGAGTATGTCATACCACTATGGAGGAGTCATTCATATACATATGCATCATCTTACTCTCAACAAATGGTAAGAATATTTTTTTTACATCCATGGATTATCTAACACAATATTTGGATACTCTGACCATTCATATTAAGTGCATTTCTCCACAAGAGGGCAAGCTTTTCATTGAGCTCCATGGTCAACATTGGGCCAAATTGTATGATGGAGACAACCATCTCTTATATGGCCTTGGGCAAGTGTTTTCTTTCATTTCTTTTTAGATGATGTACCTAGCCATTTTCTATTTATCAGTAGATGTCATGACATACATAATTATCCATGTAACACAAAACAACTTGCCATGTAATTTTCTGAAGCAGCAGTTTGCAAAACTGCGCTATCACTATTGGGAAAACTGTTGGTACCTTCTTGCACCACATGAAACCTTCAGAATTTTCCTCATTTTTTTGTTGATAATTATTTCATTTTCTGATGTGGATCTTATTTGTATTAGAAGAATGATTGGGAGAGAGACACATGAGTTGGATGTGTCCTTTGGGGGAGAGGATTCCCACACTTTTTACATTGCATGTTCTATTGGGAGCATGAGAGGAGATATGGCCATCACTGCCAAACACTTGTTTCCTTTTGTTGAGGTGGGCCATATTATTTTTGGGATTACATATGGTGATGTTTTCCTATCCATCTCATATGGGTTGGTTTGGGCCAGCTTGATTCACAACGTTGGAGGGATCTTTGGGGATCTAGTCTTCATCTTGCCACTTGAGGGCAATTATTTTGCAGCCCAGGATCAACATCTTCTCTACACTTATCATCAGTGGAGAGGAGGAAAGCGTGGGGTAGGCTTCTATGTCTACCATGTTCAGATTTTCAGCCCACCTACATTGCATGAGCTTAAGGTGGAGAAGCATTTTCAGGAGTTGCCATGTTGGAAGGTGACTCATTTTGTATGGATGATTGCTTGGGATGGAGGATCCACTTGGGAAATATTTTTTCCCAATACTCTTTAGTCTCCATGCCTTTGGAGGCAACTTCTCAGTTCTATCCTTGTAGTTTCTTGAGGACAAGCAACATTTGGGAGGGAAGGACTGTAATATTCCAAAATTTTCATGCAGTAAATTGGAATATTAATTTTTGTTGATTTCACTTAGGAGAAGAATAAATGGGTAATGAGGCCCATGAATAATAAAAATATAAATAAAATCCATCATATTATGAAAGGGGATCATCATTGGAGCTATTTTTCACACCCTCATGTGTGAACAGGTTCATTTTCAAGTGGACAAGGTCAAGTTTGACCAAGTCAACAGCGCTGGGATAGGAGGTGGAGAACACTTAGAGAAACAGTGCAATATGAATGGGAAGAGGTTTCTTTGGTGAAGGAAACCATAATGAGTGGGACCCATGGTGAGAGGGATCTCACTTGTTTAAAAGGAAGGCAAGGCAACCATTGTAATGGATGTTGAAGATTATTGATTTCTTGGTCTATTTAGACTTGGTGCATTCTCCTGTTGTTTAGCAGAGTTGCAGTGCTACTTAGCACAAGGAATTTCTGTTTAGGAATTCCTTCTCCTTTCAAGAGAGGCATCTTGAGGGATTTTATCTTCATTTCTCCACATTCAGGCTTGATGCCAAGCATCCTCCTTCAGCTACAACGTTATTCCTGTAGCAGGAAACGTTGTGTTGCAGGGTGTTGCAGTGGAGGTTCTACAACACCACTTCCGGAGCTATTTTCAAAGGAGGAAGCCTCCTTTCCTTTGGAGGATCAGTGAGGGAGAATTTGAGCTAATTCCCATCATATTTGGCATCAGGCCAACCATTTTTCATCATCTACGACGTAGTCCCTCTCATTAACTGTGTTATTATCATTGAGCATCTGCAGTGATGGTTGCGGTATTTGTTTGGAGGTTCAGATCTTCAGTGTTAGAATCAGCCTTTCACATGGAAGATCCATTGGAGGAGGTATATTCAGCTTGTGCATCATCTACATCCATCTCCATCAAGTTCTTGAGTTGCAGCTGCTACTCAGCCCTGCTACTCCGACATTTTTCCATTTTTGTATATTTCAGGAAATCCTTATAGGATTGTCTTGAGATTGTTTCCAAGGGTTTAGAGCTTTTCTCCCCAACTTATTTGAGCTATACATTTCCATATCTATGTATTGACATCATTTTTCAGCAGTTACTCTATATAGACTGCGCTGTCATAGCCTGGTACTTTCTATATGTAGCAGTGTTCTTCATTTTCTTGTACATGTTCTATTGAGGCTTGCATTGCCTAGCTTGAGTGATTGTTTCCTCAAGGATTTGTACTCCTTTTATTGCTATAACATCACTTGTTCGCTATTTACATATTCATGTGCTCATGCTCATTAAAATAATGTTGTTTCTCTATTTCTTGTTCCTATATTGCCACCTAGAGGGATTTCTTTTGAGCCTCCTCTTGGATTTTGATCTTAGATACATTGATCTAACGGATCCAGGTCTTGGTTTCAAACCCTGTAGCAGCCATTCCTGAAAAATGTGTTTTTCAGGCATGCCTTGCTGAGAAATCCCATTTTGGGATATTACAATTTCATATAATTTATTTTATTTATTTTTCATTTACATTCTAGACTAGAATTTGTTATAGAATTTAGTTTATTTCTGTCTTCATAGCATTTAAATTTTCATGTTTTCCTAAAATCAGAACTGTATCATATCTCATGCTTTTGTAATTTAGAATTAGTTCATTATTTTTTGCAGCATAAAAATTCTAAAATCAACTCGATAAAATACAATTGATCATTTCTTTTGAAACAAGTCATCTCACATACTATTTTAAAAAACTCAATTCAATTGAAAGTAACCATAGAAATAACATTTAACATAGATGATAAAATTTATTTAAAAGCATCACTGATCCATAAGGAATTTAACACTGATCCATAAGTTCAAAAATTAACAAACTCTAAAAATTCAAACCTCCCTTTAAATAACAAATACTTCTATCACATATAATGCACTTGCACTTCATTAGTTTACTGACTCCAGTTGATAATTTATGCTTGCAATTTAAGAACATTAAATTGACTAAACAACCTTTTTTGAACAGTGGAGTTGCCATGAAAACTTTGAAATTTTGGATTCTTCAACATTGGAGTCGCCAGGTGAAAGATACACAGCCTTTCTTGTGCATGTCCACTATTCACCATCAGCAATCAGAGCTAATATTTGTCATTATTTTCCAGGAAAGATTTAACCTTTGCTCCCCAGAAATGGCACCAAGAATGTTATCACTCTCCCCAAATTCCCAAGGCTTAAAATGGGTTTGAAGAAAGGTAACCACAGCCCAGGAATTAGGTCAGGTAGATAGCCCTACCAAGACCAGAGAGGGCTCTCTCATTCTCAATTTTGCAGTCAAATGAATGACTGGGTATCTAATTATCTTAGGCTAGGTATGTAAGCTCAGCAAATAGGATTTTTTTGATGTTTAAAGTGTTGGGTAGAAACATCAGTGAGAAGACTATGTGTAGGGTTTTTTAGGCCTAAATTCCAAGGTTAATTTGCAAAGGATGTGTGAGGCTATGTAGGTAGCTTGAAAGCATGTTTAATAGGTCATTGATTATAGGATGAAGTAAGAGAGTGTCTGAATGAGCACTGAGGTGAATTAATTCATTTATAAGTGAATAGACATATCATGTATACCAACTCATAAGACAACAAAACCTCGAATTTGTGACATTTTATGACCTTGACAAGTGTCATGAGGAATCCAATGCTGATTTTTAACATTTTTGACAAGAAATTCACCGAATTTTTTAGAAACGTAACATATGTTTGCAAGCACTTTTAGGCATCCAAATATACTTCTGAAAGCATGGAATACTAGCCCTGTGTGTCTAGTTTATAGAAAGTCTTTAATTTTGCAAAATGACCCATGGGAAGGCCTCCAAAAATCAATTCTCCCAAGGTTACTCCAAAAGCGTAGCAGAAACATGAAAAATGGGTGGTATTTTGGCATTTTATTCAAAATTAAAGATTGTCATTTTAAGGGGGTTCCTGATCTGTAATTTATTCATCAAAATAAATCCATCCATGTAAATAAATCATCATTTCGATGCCCATAAAATAAGCGTAACAAAATTTTTCTATGCTTATGTGAGGAGGAATTTCCAAAATTGTGCAAAAATCACAAAAAATGCCAAAATTCTTCAAAACTTCTCAAAATTGGTTCTATAACACCTGTGAGTGATGGGTTAAATGGACAAGGAAGCTTAAGCAAAAAAATCTAATCTATCCTTCTCTTTAAGCTTCATTTGAGCTTCTTGCAGAACCTCAAACATCCAGTCCTCTCAAAACATATTTTGGCCAAGGGTGAAGCATTTATTTCATGCATTCTGAAGGGTTCTAGCCTAAGGTGGCACCCTCCCTTAAATTTATTCTTCTCACTCTCCATATTTTTTATCATTGAAATGATGAAAACCCTAGTATGTTGATGGGATGGGTATATGTAGTGAAATTTGGAAAAAACAGTGTAGGGATGGGATAGGCTTAGAGGGTGAGATGGAGGGTTATGGAGCTAGGGAAAATTCTACAAAAAAATCAGTAAATAGGGTGGCATGTTAGCTCCATGTTGTGAGTCAAATGAAGTGAAATGGATATGAGGAAGGTGGTTAGAACAAGGAAACACGGGAAATTTTCAATTTGCCACTGTGTAAATTAACTGGAAATTAGGGTTTCATGAAAATGGTTGTTAGGGATGATATGGATGGTGGGAGATGTGAGGATGAGATATTTAAGAGATGTAGGATAGTGTTTAGGTACTAAGGTTAGGGTTTATCTAGCTGGAGTAGGTTAGGTTTTATCAAATGAAGTCTTTCATTGACATGGAGAAGTGATGATATGGTGTAATATGGAGTGAGCATGAAAATGATTTGAAAATCAATAATTTGACCAAGAGAGGGTATGAGAGTATTAACTTATTGTTTGTGAGAGGTCGAAGGAGTAATGGCCACAAGCCTTGAGCTTGTTTGAAGATATTTGAAGCTAAAAACCTAATTATGGACCGTTTCTCGAGATGAAAAACCAAATTACATAAGCGCAACAACACTTCCCAGAAGCGTAACAACTGATTCCATAAACATAACAAAGGAATGGCCAAAAATCCAGAATTTTCCAAAACAATTTCTACAAAAATAGGGCTTAAATATGGATCAATATCTCTCTAATAATAACGTTTTTTGCACAAATAATAGAGGTTTTTGTTCTTAGGCATGTTATAAATACTAACCTCCTCCAGTTTTCCAAAATACTTTCCCATTAGCTCAGAATAAAAGTTTTAAGTTGATTTCTAAAAACTTGCAGAAGCGTAGTGCACCCTGAACATATGCATAACACCTACTTTGAGAGGGAGTATGGAGGCCTTCCCCAAGGATTTTTGGACAAAAAGTGATATGGTTCAAAATATTATGATTTTTTATACAATAAGGAGTCATAAAGCACTGCAAAACCCTTCTCCAAACCCCTGAAAATTGATTTGAAGACAACCTATCCACAAGTGTAGAAAATGACCTAGAGAAAATGTGTTTTGAGAATTTCTCTCAAACCATAACACCTTTGCATAAACTGAAGGAAGTTTTTTTTTTCTTGGGCTTATTATTGACAAAAACCTATTTCAATTTTGTAAAATTCATCTCCATTACTTCATAAATGGATTTTGAAACCAAATTGTCCCTGTGTGAAATGTAAACCTTGGCTTGATCATGAAGCTCTAAAAATGATTCCATGGGTCTGAGTTGGCTCAAACTTGGAATGGTGACCTACCTTATGTACCTTCTTCTCACACTTCATGATTTTTTTCAACAATGAAATCCCTAGCTTGACGTAGTGGATAGGGAAGGTGGAAAACTAGGAAAACAAAGGATAGTGGTAGAGTGGTTTTAGGGACAGAAATGAAGTGGAATGATGTAATATTCCAAATTTTCCATCAGCTAATTGAAATATTAGAGTTATTACTTTTCTTATTTACTTAAGTAAATAAAAGGGTGGAGGGACCCATAACCAAGCGATGAGTAAAATCCACTTCTATAATGTGAATGTGGGTTAATTGAGTAGTGGAGTAGTATTATGGAGTAGTGGAGAAGCATAATATTGAAGAAAGAATGGAGGTCATAGAGAAAAAATGAGGAAGGTGATGGAGATAGTGGAGGAATAAATGCAAGATAATGGAGAAATAACGATGAAGTGATGGACGAAGTGGTGCATTAAATGCACACATGACAGTGGAAGTGGAGAGTAATTGTAGTAGTGATGGAGATCATGGAGGATGGCGCAGTCTTTATGGAGGCTAGTGGCCACATGTGCAATGTAGTTATGAGGTGGGCCAAGGCTAGGGAAGGCTCACAACCATAAAAGGAAGATGAGCACAGCAAAGGAAGGGAGGAGTCTGGATTTTTATTGTTGTGTGTCGTAAGACATTTCTTTGCACTCTTCACTTGTTTAGCTAAGTTTGTTGTGTTGTTTAGCACCGGGTGTTCCCGAGTGGGAATCCCACCCTTACCCACAGGGGACTTCGAGTGCCTACTTTGGGAATGTTTTCTTGGGTAGCATTCATCATCCAGTAATCAGTTCCACTTCCAACCACTCTCATCTGCACTTCCAGCTATAGGAATTATGCATTCATGAACTTGGGTTTGATAGTTGGAAGGTTGTTCTCAGTACTTCAGCTGAGAAAATTGTGGAGGGATAAGCCCTTCACATTGTGGATCCATTGTAGTATTCTGGGAGTTTCCTTTTCATATCCAGCATCAGGCCATCCATCTATTATCCTATGTAGCAACATTTCCTGCAGCAATTGTGTAATTTTGCAATGAGGGTTTGAGGAGAAGAGGAAGTTCCAAGAAACTCAGCTTGGAATCATGTTAGGGATTAATCATTCACTCCGGGGATCACTTTAGCAGCATAGGATCATAATTTTATTACCTATCATCAGGATACATCATCATCCTCCTAAACAACACAGTATTTCCCAGCAGTTGTGCATGCAGCAGTTACATATTCAGTGGAGGAGCTAGATCTCAAGTTTTGAGCTTGGGAATCGGGAGAAGGGACCATCCCTTTAGTGATTAATTTGAGTGGGTGTTATTGAAACTTATAGATAATTATTTCATCCCTAGATCAGCATTTTTCTCCAGGGAGTGTGTAACTCAGCCAACAAGGGTGTAGTGTGTAACCTAAAAAGGGCTGAAATTCCAAGCTCAAAATCTGGCCAAACCATTTATGGGTTTTTTGAGTAGAATCTGTGGTTAAAATCTTGGATGTTTTTGAGCACTGCAGCAGCCTCTTGCACATAGATGTTCTTACTAGTAGAAATAGTTTCTAGTAGCAACAGTTTATACTTTCAAGAGCTAAGTTTCATTAGTGTATTTCATCCATCTTGTTGCTTGAGTGCATTCCTTTTGGAGCACTATGTACTTACATTGCTATTGATACATAATTATATGGCTCAACTATTTCTGATAATGTTTTAATTTCTTGATGTTATATTCTGACATTTCCAACATTTTACAATTTTGTGCTTACATTCTGGTTATTGCCTTGATTGAAATGTTATAAATGTTATATATTCTTGTCTTTCCCATTTTGGGATATTACAGTGGTATCAGAGCATGATCTTTGGCTCAGCTTGTGGGCACTTCATGACATCAGATGAATAAGAAGAAGAAGCAGAAAAATATGAAGTCTTTAATGGCGGAAGGATTGAGTTTTCCCACACTTTTCTTCAGATCTATGCAGGATCTCACCATGTAGATCAAAGAAATGAGAAGGGAAAAGAAAAAGGAAACCTCAAGAGGGTTTCAGAATGGAGAAGGTCTTAGCATTTTCTATTAGTAGTATAAGCAACCAGCGATGCAGGTAGTTCCACAATGCGCTACTATGCCCACTTTCCTTGCAGAAGGAAATGAATGGCATGGAGATGGAGGATATTTGGAGCATGAGAATCTAAGTGATTATCTTGTAGAGTACAAATCTCAATCTAGAGCATTCAAAGAGAATCTAAATTTCTAGCATTTTTTCATATTAAAGAGAACCAGAGACCCTGCAGCAACAATAAAAGAAGAGGGCATATGCATAATAGATTCTTTCTGCCTACATTCGATGGGTCATCCAAAATCACAGAAAAGGCTTGGATGGAGAATTTATATCATTTCTTCCAGCTACACCTAGTAGCAGAAAAAGGAAGCCATTGAGATTGCAGTGTTGCACCTTGAGGTTGAAGCAAATGGTTGGTGGTTCGGCATATTGAAACATGCAAGAGTGACTGTGTATGCAGATTTCACTCAAAGAATGGTAAAGAGGTTTGATAGAAGAAACCCAAAGGCACATTCCATTGAGACATTCTCTAACAATAAAGAGAAAGTGTATGAGGAGTAGAAGGGGGATGTCAATGCTGATACACCGGGAGAAGAGCAACTACCACCACCACCAGCTGTAGTAGAGGTAGTTTCATTACTGGGAGGAGCACTTTCATCTTTGCAAGATGGTCTTAAGCATTTGATATTGATATTACAAGGCATGATTTGGGAGGTTTGTGAGGAAGAGGAAGTAGATACCAGTGTTGTTGCAGCAGTAGAGGAGTAGCCATCACCATCACCATCAATTAGAGAATCAATTACACCGGTTGGAGGAACTCTTGTAGCTTTGCAAGATGTTCCCAAGCATCAGCTGATCCAAGGTATGCAAAAATTTCCACCCCATATTATTTCAACACATAATATTGAGACTTGTTGAGTCATGCCATCAGGACAATTGCATGACCAAGGGTTAGAGCACATTGCTGATTTGGAGAAACATATTATCACTATGCAGAGGACCCTTAACTAGTTCAAGGAGAAGATGTATAGCTATCCCAATTTGACATTGTTGAGCTGCACACAACACTTTTTGTTGGAGTGAGGAGTTTCTGAGGATGGGATTAGCACAGTCCTAATGTAGGGAAGCTATTCCATATCTTTTGAGAATCGGAGGCTACTGTTGTATGAATTGTTGTATTCTATTTATGAAAAGAGATATTGGCCATTATGCATGCATTGGTCAAATTATGGTAGTTTTTTATTGGCAGTAGATTTCGAGTGAGGACCAACCATCATAGTTGCTGGAATCTTTTTGAGGAGGAGTAGCAGTTGCAGAAGAGTTAGAAATAGTAGATCAGTACAATGCAAGACTATGACTTCCACATTATGTATGGAGACGGCCATGAGACAATAGATGCACTATCATGGAGATCAAAAATTTTGTCACTGAGGATCAACGATGATATGAGGGCCCATATATTATTTGAACATTTCGATGACCGCTTCACGTATGAAGCATTGGATGGGCAGATGGTAGATGGTAGACATCATGTAATGAATAACATATTCCATTATCAGTACAGAGCCTTCTTGATGAGCATCTCACAACTCAAAGAGAACTTTCTGCATGCAACATATTCAGAACCTCATAGGTTCTACCAGGCCATCAGAGAGACGTTCTCATGGAGAGACCTCAAGGAGGATGCGCTTCAACCATGGAGTGAAAATATTGCCATCAGATTGTGGAGGATGGTAATGTCGACATTGATCCATTGTCATGGTATGCACATTGCTTCGACATTTTCACATAGTACATCTCTTCACCCATGACTGGATTATCTTTCCGGGATGTCTTCATGCTTCATGGTATTTCCAAGGCCATAGTTAGTGATGGGGAAGGTTATTGTATGAGCAGTTTTAAGAGAGAGCTTCTCCATTGGATAGATATTGAGCTGGTTCACGATATGAGTCATCACCCACAGTTGGATGAATGGATGGAGATGATGAGCAAGTGGCAGGAAATATACTTGCAAATCTATGACATAGGGCAGCAAGAAACATGGCTGAAATGGCTATTTTTGGGTGAGTATGGTTACCACCCAACATTTCAGATTGATATGTTCCATGCATTACATAGTACTGAGGTGATGCAGTAGAAGGAGGCATGGTTGCGTTGTCTACTATTGGGAGAGTATGGCCACGACATTTCATTTTATATGTCCATCGGCATATCACTATTTGCTACCTTGTATAGTAGTGATGAGATGCAATAGCTGGAGGCATGGTTGTTTTGGTTGCTTTTGAGAGAGTTTGGCCATCACATGACATATCACATGTCAATCAAGATGTTATTGCTTGGTATTTTCCATGATACTCATATGATATGGCAGCAGGAAATCTGGCTATGTTGGTTTCTATTAGGAGAGTCTGGTGTGACATTCTACATGTCAATAAATATATCAGTGTTTCATGCTTTTCATTATGATGATGTGGGTGGCAGAAAAACTCATTGTTGCACTGGTTACTCTTGCGAGATTATGGATTGACATTCTCCCTTACCTTGCATAATGATGATGTGGGATGGCAACAGAAAGCCTTGATGCATTGGCTTCTATTAAGAGAGTATGGCCACCATACATGGTATAATGATGAGGTGGTGTGGCAACAAGAATCATTGCTACGGTGGCTGCTATTGGGAGAGTATGGTTCGACATTTCACATTTCAATCCATTTTTCTCTATTTCCTACTTCACACAATGTTGAGATGATTCTTAGAGAAATCAAGGCCACCAGGGCCAATGATTGGAGCATGGAGAGAGACAACCTACTCCATGTAGCATGGGTTGGAGATATATTTTATGAGTTGGGACTTTCCACTTAGGGAAGGAACCACTACACTTCACATATATCAGGCAGAGAAGAGGCTCTTGGATAGTATATGGTTTCCACTTGGGGACTCAAGGATGAGGAAAGGAATCTAGCTACACAGCTGGAGGCCATTCTAGACATTCTAGAGAGGAAGCTATGGAGTTGGGCATTCATAACACATTGGAGAAGATGGGGAAACCTTCCATATGAGGATGCTACTTGGGAGGGAGATGGATTTCTGTAGCATCCACTTTTGCAGTTGCTTGAGGACAAGTAACATTTTGGCAGGGAGGACTATAATATTCCAAATTTTCCATCAGCTAATTGGAATATTAGAGTTATTTCTTTTCCTATTTAGTTAAGTAAATAAAAGGGTGGAGGGACCCATAAACCCAGTAGATGAATAAAATCAACTTCTATAGTGTGAATGTGGGTTAATTGAGTAGTGGAGTAGTATTATGGAGTCATGGAGTAGCATAATAATGAAAAAAGAGTGGAGGTCATAGAGAAATACTGAGGAAGATGATGGAGATAGTGGAGGAACAAATGCAAGATCATGGAGAAATAATGACGAAGTGATGGAGGAAGTGGTGCATTAAATGTACACAAGATGGAGGAAGTGGTGCATTAAATGCACACATGATGAAGGAAGTAGTGCATTAAATGCACACATGATGGAGGAAGTGGAGAGTAATTGCAGCAGTGATGAAGATCATGGAGGACAGCGCAGCCTTTATGGAGGCTAGTGGCCACATGTGCAGCGCAATTATGAGGTGGGCCAAGGCTAGGGAAGGCTCACAACCATAAAATGAAGATGAGGGCAGAAAAGGAAGGGAGGATTCTAGATTTTTATTGATGAGTGTCACAAGACATTTCTTTGGACGCTTCAGACTTTTAGGTAAGTCTGTTGTGTTTTTTAGCACCAGGTGTTCTCGAGCGAGAATCCCACCCTTAACCATAGGGGACTTCAAGTGCCTACTCTAGGAAGGTTTTCTTGGGCAGCATTCATCATCTGGAAATCAATGCCGCTTCCATCCACTCTCATCTGCACTTCCAACTACAGGAATTACGCATTCCTGAACTTGGGTTTGAGAGTTGGAAGGTTGTTCTTAGTACTTCAGCTGAGAAACCTATGGAGGGATCTGCCCTTCACACTATGGATCCATTGTAGTCTTTTAGGAGTTTCATTGTCATATCTGGCATCATGCCATCCATCTATTCTCCTATGCAGCAACATTTCATGCAGGAATTGCGTAATTCTGCAGTGAGGGTTTGAGGAGAAGAGGAAGTTCCAAGAAAATTAGTTTGGAATCCTATGAGGGATTAATCCTTCACTCCAGGGATAAATTTAGTAGCCTAGGATCAGCATTGTATTATCTATCAGCAGGCTACAACATCAACCTCCTAGAAAGTGCAATATTTCCCAGCAATTTTTCATGCAGCATCTGCATATTCAGTCGAGGGGCTAGTTCTCAAGTTTTGAGCTTGGGAATCAAGAGAAGGGACCAGCCCTTCAGTGATTGAGATGAGTGGGTGTTATTTCATCTGATAAATCATTCTTTCAGCCCCATATCAATATTTTTCTCCAGGGAGTGCGTAACTCAGCCAGCAGGAATGTAGTGTGGAACAAAAAATGAGCCGAAATTCCAAACTTAAAATCTGGCCAAAGCATTTCTGGGTTTTTTTGGGTTTTTCAAGTAGAATCCATGAATAAAATCCCATATCTTTCTGATTACTCCATCAGCCTCTCTCACATAGCTCTTCTTCCCAGCATCAATAGTTTCCAGCAACAACATTTTATACTTTCAAGTGCTAAGTTTCATTAGTGTATTTCAACCATCTTGTGGCTTGAGTGAATTCCTTTTGGAGAACTGTGTACTTACATTGTTGTTGATACATAATGATATGGCTCGGCTATTTCTGCTAATTTTTTAATGTCTTGATGTTATATTCCGGCATTTCCAGCATTTTACAATTTTTTGCTTACATTCTGGTTATTGCCTTGATTGAAATATTATAAATGTTATATATTCTTGTCTTTCCAATTTTGGGATATTACAAATGAAGTTAGGGAAAAATCCCTAAAAATTTTGAGAGGTAGGGTGATGAGTTAGCTACATGATTCAAGTGGAAATTTTTGGAATGGGCATTTGAAAGGTACTCAAAAGGTCAAAACACAGGGTTTCACTAGTTTTTCTTCCAAAATGTAAACTAGGGTTTTTAATGAAATTGATGGAAAAGATGGTTGTGAGTGATAGAATATGTTAGGGTATGGTGTATGAAGGTCATATAAAGGTTGTAGATGGTTATATTAGGGTTTTATCTGCTAAAACAAACAAAAGATGAAAAACACCAAAAATGTAGTGGAGGTAACCTAATGAAGGAAACCAATCATTTCCTAATGAATTTTTACTTGACAGAGGTATGAAGAGTGTGAACTTACTGTTTAGGAAGTGTATGAACCTTTGTGCAGTGGTTTTGAACCTTGGAAAACTGAGTTGGAGCTCAAACACCAAAAGAGCAGCACCTGCGCAGCACACCTAGAAGCGTAGCACAGGTAGTGTTGGCACAAATTTGTTTATTTTTCTTCAACCCATGGTAGCTATGGAGTATGATGGTGAGAAGACAGGGCCTCTTTACTTATTTCCCAATATTTTCTAACTCCCTATGCAAATGACTTGTCATGACGAAAATGAGACTTGTTCGCTTTCTTTTATGACACAATTGACGCTTATGGTGGCAAAACAAATGAGACGTAGACTCTAACCTAAATGAAGGTGTGGTGAATGACCTCAGAACCTAGATGATTGATGGATGACATGGCCTTTGAAATAATGATGACCATGAATGGAGTGAAGGGAGTAGCATTTCAGACCTAGACATATTCAGTGAATAAAATTTTATTTGAAAACTGACTTGAAACATGAAAGTTTGACCTAGGACCACTACTCAGTAAACCTGAAAGAGTACATTTGATCACTGAAAATTTGGACACTAATAGGGCCATTGTGGGACATTGGTACCAAATAGTCTCCATTGATTTCCATGAGCATGCTATGACCAGTATGATGGTTTTGAGGTAGGTATATGCCTTGGTTTTTGTATCTTCCAATGTGAGGAAGAGTTGCCAAGGGATGGATTTCCCGGGATGGGGGTGGAAACAGAACTTGGAAGGTGAGTGACTACACGGAAGGGGGTGACCAGATTGCCCGAGGGACTAGATAGCAGAAAATGGATGGCCAGGGATGGATTTTTTTGGTCATTAGCATTTCCAGATGGAATCATATGCACATTGGGAGTGTACCTAGGAACAATGAGTTGGTAACTATTCACAGAGGGTACATTAGAGTAGGATTGTAATGTTGTACATTGGATCTAGTATTTGACTATGACAGTGGATTTTAGACTTCCTAGTAAGGAAATGAATCCTAATACTACTTTGAGGGTGGAGGTGTGAGCCTCTCGATTCCATTGTGGATTAATACATGCATTTTATCCCTTTTATTTTCTAGTTGAGCAAATGTGTATATGTGTATATTATTATAAATACCATATCGAGTTGGTTTATAAATATCCACATACAGTATGGTCATTTGTTGGTTGAAGAAAATGTGGTATTTATTGCAAATACCATAATGAGCTATGTTATAAATATCTAGTACATGGTATGATTATTGTTAGTCATCAGTAATTTTTTCCTGTTTATATGACTAAATGATTTTTCCTGCATTTCTAAAAATAGAATTCAAGAATCATGTGAGTTCTAGAAATCTCCTCAAAAAGAAAATTTTCACTATCCCACTTCCATACTAAAGCATGGCTATTCTATCACCCAGATAAAACCAAATCCTGGACTGATTTCCCTCACCCTCACTATGTTTGCTACCTCTCCCTATAACACTCTGTCTCTATTTTCCTAAGCCCTCTATTTTCATACCTTGTTTTGCCAAGAAAACCAAACTTTTTCCCTACTCTAGCTGTCTAGGATGATAGTGCATAAATAGAGTGTCAAGACCTTGTCCCCTCATCCAAACCATGGTTCAAGCCTTTTCAGTCAAAAACCTATTTCAAGGACATTAAAAATGACTCAAATAGGGTCACCTAGGTTATGCACTATCATGGCTCTAAATTCACTATTTCCATAGATGTTCAAGGGTAAAGTCAAGAGAACACAAGGATGGAGCTTATCATTGTCCAAAGAACATCAAAGACTTCCAAAGATGTCTTCTTGATCAATTATTAAGCCTACAACAGAGCAATTTACCATGCACAAGCATTTCTGTAGGAATTTTTTGTAAATGGTCAACAACATAACAAAGTCAAAGAAGGAGGCCTAAAAGCTCATAAAGGCATCCACAGTTGGTAGTAAGATACAAACAGGCTTTAAGTTTACAATGAAGACCATGATGTCATGATGGATTATTATGAAGTGTTTCCCATCAAAAGGTCCATGCAGGTCCTAAAAAATACAATGGCGCATAAGCAACACTGTACATCAACCAAAAAGATCATGAAAGGTTGTTTGGCCTCAAGCATGAATCTAGTAGAGGGACAGTTTCCCGTTGCTTCATTCCTGCAAAAAGGACCAAAAATCAATCAGATTAGCCTTGAGGATAGGCATCATTAAAAGAGGAGGCATCATTAAAAGAGGAGGCATCATCAAAAAAGGAGGCATCATCACAAAAGGACCATTCATAGCAAGAGGGAAGCAGCAGGTATGTGTTTAATAGGAATCAAGATGTATGACTGTTTTGACCAAGTAAATAGAGAAAAACTAGGGTTACAAGGGAAAAGGCCTCCTCTACTCCTTCAAGTGCATAGGAAAGGACTTCAGGAGCAATTGATGAGTTTGACAGGTTTCTGAGAACTTAGGAGACAACATTGTCTACCTTTTCCCTAAGCATCCCCGACACCTTGGAGTTTGGAAAAATGGAAAAATATGGTCACATGATGACAAAGAAAGCCTCCTTCATCACAGTAGATGCCTTGAAAATTTTTTAACCAAACTAACATCCTAAGGTTTGGTAGACAAAAACTATACTCCACAAGGTCAAAGGAAGAATGTTTCAAATACAAAATATCAATCAAAAGGAGGAATTGGCAAAATGACAAGTTTTCTGTATAGATGATAAAAGTCATAAAATAGGTTCATGTTCCAAATTATAGGGGAGAGGCATAGTTTCAGCTCCTTTAGGAAAGGTGTCAGATTGGAAAGAGTCTTAAGAAGCCTCCACTAATGACAAAAGAGCAATGTTTAATCAATTATGCCACTTGCAAGACCAAAACAGGAAAAAAGACAGTGAGAGGATTAGAAAGGGAAGTTAAACCTTATAAAAGTGGGTTTTTACTTTTAAATTTTTATCAAATGGTTCAAAACAGCCCCAGCACAACGTATCTCCACTCCTTTGTTCATTCACGCACACAGTAAGGGTTTTTTTGAGAATTTCAGCAAAGTCCTTGGCAAAACTTTTCGGGCGTTGCACTCCTGTAATAGTGTGTTGTGCGCTTGTAGCCTCTGCCTATGTAATTTTACACTGTGCACTGCGCTCCTATAGAGCGATGTTGCACTCCTAGCAGATCGGCCCACCATGTAGAAGAAGGGCACGACACCCCATGCAGGCACCCGGCAGCGCTGCGCTCCTGCGATTGCCCAAGCCACCCGCTTGGCAACGCTGCGCTCTTGCCACTACTCCGGCCTCTGTACAACACTGCCCGGAATTCAGGAGTAGCATGACACCTCATTCAGGTCGTTGCCCACGGTGTTTCACTCCTACGCCCACTGCTCCAGACGCTGAACGACAATGCATTCAGGCACCAGGGTCCCTAGGTGCTGCGCTCCTGAAACGGTGCTACACTCCTTCCACAGTGCTCCGCTCCTGCCACTATTTTGAATTTTCTTCCATATTTCAGGTTTAGGTTGCCCAACTTTGCCCACAAGCTTCTTAAGCCATTTTCTCTACTATGGAGGTGCTTCAAGAGGTATTGTGGATTTTTCCTGTATATGCATGTCTTCCTAAAAGATAAAGCCACTAAGAAGTTTTAAATTTGGTATAGAAAAGGCAAAGGAGTCTTAGAGAAACACTTGGCCTGCACACTGCTAATGCCTTGACCTAGTATAAAAAACTCATCATCTCCTTTAATCCTTTTCAACATCATTTCACTAGCAGTATCATCCCTTTAAATATTGTGAGGCAGGGGTAAAAAACAAAATGTCTAAAGAGGGGAATGTTAACATTGATAAGTCAAGCCAAAGGCCTAAAAAGTAGCCAAAGAAGGGAGGGATGCCAAATAGGTTTGAACCTATAAACACTGAAGAGTTGATAACCTCCCCTACTATTTTGACCTATTTTCAAGAGTTGCGCTGCTATGAATTCTATAAAAAGGTACAAAACCTCCAAAGTCACCCTCAGTTGACCAAGCTATTTGACCTAAACCTTCATAAACATCAAGTACACCTAGCTGGGGTAAAATTTGAGTTGAATGCCTATGCCATCTATAGGGCCACTAGAACGCCTTGCGTAGGAGAAAGGTGGTTTAAACAAAAGTATCTAGACCTAAGTCACTATAGCCAATTCTTTTAACCAAGTTGTCAAGCTTATTGTAAAACCATGTTCCCCTTCTCTCATTTACTGGAAAGATATGCCCTCCTGATGAAGATAATCATGAAATACTTCACCTGTGAGGTTAGGTTCTCCAAAGTCTATTCTTACCACATACGGATCCTCATGCACTTCACCAAAACCAAGCTTCTACACATGCCCTACTATCTTTGCAAAAGTATTGAGAAAATTTCTTCCATCATGCTGAAAAGGCCTCCATCCCAACAAATGTCAAGCCTTTTTCATCATTTCCTCTTCAAAGTGATTGTATCACACCAACTAGAACAACAAGGCATCCCCTGGGAGGTTTTCATCGCCCAAGATGATTTCACAAATCCACAGCCCAATCCTCTGCAAAGTCTGCCATCATCATCTCAAAAGCCTTCTCACACACCTCCATCACCTTCCACTGACTTTGGTCCATCTTCTTCCCATGAATCGTTCCCTCAAATAGACCTTCCTCATCCACCTTCCCCTAAGAAATCAGAAAATGAAGAAAGAAATGATGGCCAAGAAGAAAGTAGTGAGGAAGAAGATGATGAAAATGAAGAAAAAAGTGAAGAAGAGGAAGATGGAAAAAAGGATAATAAAAATGAAGAAAATAGTGAGGGCCAAGAAGAAAGCAGTGACGAAAAAGAAGAAAACAGTGAAAGAAAGGATGATGAAAATGAAAGGAAAAGTGAAGAAGAGGAAGGTGGTAGAGAGGGAGATAGCCAAGAAGAAATTAACAAAGGCAATGAAAAAGATGATTGTGGTTATAAGGAATAAGATAGAGTTGAAACTAATGAGCCCCATAATGAGAAAAAAGGCCAAAATAGTGGGTCTTATGATGAAGAAAATGACAGTGACAAGAATACATATGAAGACAGTGGTGAGGAGGCATATGATGCAAATGAAGAACATAGTGAGGGAGAGGAAGATAACAAAGAAAACAGTAGTGAGGAGGCCTATGAAGGAAATGAGGAAAACAAAAATGACAGTGACAATAATGGAAAATACAGTCAAGAAACAAAGTTTAAGGTTGTTTTCCATAGGCAAGAAAATGATGACAAAGGGCCAACCAATGAAGGTACCAAAGACAGTGACCATGAAGAACGAACAAACAGCAGTAAGGAAGACAAAGAGGGCGATGATAGCATGGAAGCAAGTGAAAAGAATGAAGCAAAAAATAGTGTTACAAATGCAGAGCTTGAAAAATATGATGAAGATTATGGGACAAAAACAGACTTTAAAGAAGAAGAAAAACAAAATGATGATGACCAAGGAGAGGCAGCCTCTCAAGGGGAAAATAGTCAACTAACCAAAGACAGTCATGGAAATGAAGATGTGCCCAACAAGGATAATAGCACCTCTAACATTGCAAAAACAAAGAGGGACGATCCTACAGATGTTGATAGTGATGGTGGTATAAAGGATAGTGAGGATGCTTGTCAAAGGGGTAGCCAAAAACAAGGTAAGGGAGATGCACAAAAAGAGATCATCCATGAGGAGAAAAATAGTCCTAAGCTCACTAGTGATCAAGATTTGCAAGTAAAACTTTTTTCCCCTTTCACCTTTACCTATCGAAGAGGAGAGAGGCATGTGTTTGCTGCCTCCAAAGAGCAAGGGGCCATGCACTCCTCCTCAACTCCAATGAAAGAAAAAGGAAAACAACAAGTGGAAGAGGAAGAGGACAATCATGAAGAAGAAAAAGAATTTGAGCTCATTCACATAGACAGTGAGGATGAAAATGAGACAAGAATAGTAAACTCTCTTCTACAAGACTGGAACGCACAGATCAAAGACTTGAAATTTGAGTTAGAGAGGTCTAAGGATCTCATTCACTTTTTACAGATGTAGAACAAGAAAATGAGTGGCCAAATGGCCATATATGAATCAAGGGCGCTCAAGTATCAAAAATAGGCTCAAAGGTCATAAGTGCAGTTGAAGGAATACATGGGCACCTATGAAGAAAGTGAGGATAAAGAGGGTCAAACTAGAAAGAGACCTAGGACCATGGGTCTAAGAAAAGCATTGGCCAAGAAAAGAGAGGAAGAATCAGCCCAAGCATAACAATTTCCCCTCACCGAACTCCTTGCCATAGAAATTGAGTATAATAGAGAAGCATGGCTTGAGAGAGCCAAACTACATCTAGAGGCCAAACAAGAGAAGGCCAACAAAGACTTGAGATTGCAAAGGAGAATGATTGAGTATTATAAACGGAGAAATCACTTTGCAAGGAAAAAGCTCAAAACTGCCCAAAATGAGGGCCTGACACCAAAATATGAAAAGGACCAAGCTAGGATTGGTATTTTGGCTCAATTTTCTCTACAGGTCTCCAATGACCCATGAGGCACCTACCTACCAAATTTGAGGCAATTTGGACAGCTTTTTGTTTTTTCCAAATTTTGACCCCTAAGGAGCACAACACCCCCTGTGCTGTGATTTTTATCAGGGCATATTCATAAAGAGAGGTTTAAATTTTTAGATTCCCCATCACTAGAGGAGTATGCTCACCAAATTTCATCTCAATTGGAGTTGTTTTGATCCTCCAAAAGGGTCAAAAACACTCATTTTTCACCTTTCTGCCCACTTTTCTGAGCATGTGTTGCGCTCCTGGAAGTCTTGGATTTTTCCACTTTTTGGGCAACTGAAAGAGGTAATATTGAAGAAGTAAAGGTATATCTGGAAATTATACTTCCATAGCTTTCCAACGAGCCATCACGGAGCCTTTTCCGACATTGGGAAGGCCTCCAAAACATCACTGCAAAAAGGCATATTTTAGTGCTACGCTCCTGGCAAAATTTCAAAGTTCCACACAGTGTGCTACGCTCCTGTAACTGAGTGGAAAAAATGTGCATTTGGAAAGTTTTCTTAGACATGCCAAGCCTAAAAGTCAATTTTATTTCCTCTTATAGTCGGAAAAGATTTTTTATTTAGATATTTTTGTGCCTTGGGCTTTGCAAAGCCTCAAGGACAAGTTAGGATATTTCTCCTTGGCCAATAGGCTTCTAGATGCTCTAGTAGGCTCTCTTCTCCTTATTTGTTATATAAGACATGAGGATTCATTGTAATCAGTTGGGACTTGATTTGTTTAAGAGAAATACATGGTTTTATGAGCTTGGACAAGATATTGGTTTTATGAAGTGAATGAATGGCTTGTGTGGCTTGATGTTGGAGAAGCTTACTTGCAAGATTCCATAGCTTGGTGAATGGTGATGTTTTTATAACTTGTTAATGTTTTCTTGTCCTCATTTTGTTTCAGTATGCTTGTTTTCTATAGATCAAAAAAGTATAGGTTGCGATATGCTCATGGAAGCACCTCAAACCTCCTATTTGCTATAGTTTTGATGTTTTCTTCTTTTAGTTCATCTTAAGGAATTCTTGTCTGCTCCTTAGGCCCACTAAAAATTGTTCTTTGTTTCATGAATGATTAGTATGTTAGCTTATAAATATGATTCATGGTATGCCCTGCTTATTTAAAGTTTTCAAAACCCTATTGTGAAGCTTTTCTATGAAATAATGATTGATTAGGTTAAGACAAAGAGGCCTTGTTTCGATCCTGCCCTTTGCCCATTCTTACCAACTTGTTTCACAGTTCCCGATAGTTTGATATATGTTTTTTAGGAGTTCCCTCTCCATATATTAAGTTGTTTTTTTATCTTATGTGTTTTCTCAAAAAGCTGAAGGTGAATTTCTAAAGTTAGGAGTTCTAATGCTTCTATGTCTCACTAGAATGTTCATCTTACATGTTTATCAGTTTGAGTATTGTTCATAGAGATTAATGGTTTTCCCTACCTCATGAGTTATTACTTTCAGACTATATATGTTTAAGACCTCTTAGTTTTTCCCAAACTTAATTTTCACCTCATACATCACCTAAAGGATCCATTAGCATTGCTAAATCGGCCCTGCAATACACTCTGCTTCATCATTTAGACACCCTATACTTCATCTGACCCCATAGCCCTATTGATTTGACAACCTCTCATTTCCACCTATCCTACTTAGTCATCTTACCCCAACCCAAAACAAACAAACAAATTACACTTAACAACTAGCCTAAAATAAATCATCTGTAGCAAACAAGTTCACATCCTTCGCACAATAGAGAGAGCTCCCTCTGAGTCCAGGAAGGATAGGTCCTAGGACTCCAAATACTTGTCTGATGTTACCTTGTATTTTGGTTTAGCCAATCTGCCAAATCACAGGACCCCAACATAATGGCGATCACGGTGGGACCTTCTGAGTTCATAACAATCTAAATACCCCTTAGGAATCCAAAATCTCTTCATCAAATAGTATCCTATGATTTATAGCTACCCCATCACTATCACCAACACAATGATGATTATGATGAAACCTCTAATGTCAGTGAAAAACTAAGTATCCCTTAGGACTTCAGAAACCTTTGTCAAATCATAAAGAACTTAACTAATAGCCTAAGAGTAGAATATAGTTTTTTCACCATCTTAGCAAATTGATGACTCAGCTATATGACACTCTTACAAACCTTAAGGGTTGCATATAGAAAACTCAGAAAACCCCAAAACATTTCTAGATTGGCCTTTTGTCAATATTTGTGGTGGACCATAGAAGACATATCTTAAAAACTGATGGAAATACTGATAGGGGTGGTGAATCAGTATTCCTTTCAATTAGAGCATTAGTTAATATTCAATTATTATTATTGTTTGTACAACGATAGCAGTAAACAAAAGGAACACAAATGCACACATTTTTTAAGGTGGAAACCCACTCCGGGACAAAAACCACCTAATTCTTTTCTAATAATTATTTAATATTCAATTCCAATTGAAAATAAATCTCCAACTTCCTAGAATTTAGAAAATCATTCTTCTCCATCTCCCACTGGATGGATGCTCCAACACCCGTGATTCTCCAGTAGTCAACTAAATGGATTCCCCAACACCCAATGAGCTACAACTCACCCTAGAACCACCCTACCACCCTGTAGAAGAATAAAAGAAGAATGGACTCCCGTACCAAGGAAAATGGTTCACTTTACAATGATATAAAATGATGTAGAAGAATAAGACACACTAGACCATAACCCCAACTATGACACAACCACCTAATGATGATCCTAGACCACCCGACACTGCCTCTTCAACTCTTGGTAGATAGACACTAGTACAATTTGTACAATAATGTATTTACAATGACTTAGTACAATGATACCTTTACAATGATTGTATGCAGTGTTGCCCACTTGAAGACTTCATGTGATGAACTTATTATTGCTCTTATGCACCTTGGTTTCTTCTCTTTTCACGCTACCCTTTGTTGCGCCTTCCTTTTCTTTGCTTCCCTAGAAATTCTGGTCATTTGCAGCCCTTGACAACACATGATCTAGCTTTTTCTTTTCCTTCTAGGAGCTTGATATTGAATCTGGTGTATCTCTGTTATTTAAGATCCCCAATATCTGATTTTTGGTCCTGTAGTAGTCCTCTAAGTCTTATTTCCAATGCCATAGGTTTGACCCAATTTGGATTCTTCAAGGGAGAGTTATACCCAATATCTCACAATGCCCTAATTATGGACTGTTTCAGCAGAGAGAACTTGTACGGCGTGCCACATGTCATTGTTTCTTCATTTGGATCTGAAATTGATAGAGAAAAAACTAAATTCTATGCACTATTTGCTACTTTTTATGGAATTCCAATCCGATACTCAGAGAGAGAGAGTTATGACGATTTTACTAAGGTCACTTCTTTGAGATGAATTTCAGGAGCCTGCAAAAACACTGACTTCCACATATCATATCTCCAAAAATTTTCCACACCTTGATCTGAAATTTTCACAGCCGCTTCCCCGAGATTTTGGCTTTGTCTCATAAAAATTTCAGCTTCTTAACCTTCGTATAAAAAAATTTAGAGCGAAAATTCCACAATGACCTGTTTTAGATGGCGAAATCCCTTGCATAAGGAGGAAATGAGGATCACAATGTATATAAATGCTTAGGTTGAGAGGGGCTTCAACAAGTGAACGTGGGAGGGATTTTAGGAGCTTAAAAAATATTAATTATGACTTTTCAATGTCCCATGCCACAACCCTATGGGATTTTAGCTCACTGACTGGGGGGTATAAACTTCAAACATGAATATCTCTCAAACCGTGGATAATTACGTGGCGTGCCATATATCAACGGAAACATATCGACAAGTAGAAACCATCAAAATCATTCTTGAACTATAATATAGTAATTTGGTAGGTCAAAATTCCCATGCAATATTTGGTTAGCCCCTAGTGCTGCTTGGGTTGACATCAATGACAACCGCTGATCAACGAAAACAACCAAAAATAACCACCTGGAGACTCCACTAGCCTCCAGTAGGCCTTCTAAATTTTTCCAAGTATCTATAGACTCCTATAGGACTGCATCAAAACAACCTTAGGAAATCTAGAACCTTAGTCACACACGGTGCGAATTTGATAGCGCCTAGAGAGGTCAACCTTCCAAAAGTAGTCATAAACTTTCAGCCTCTCTAAATTTTGAATTTGAATCAATACCAGATCTCATCTGGACCCAAACCTTCCTACTACAGTTGATGACCCAGAAAGGATTTTGTGGCAAACCTCTGAAACTGGAAACTTAGCTACTTATAGGACCATTCATAGATCAAGCTCTATACCTGAACATCTTACAGCATTGCAAGACCCCCAATTTGACTTGCACCATACTAGAAACCTTTTCAGAACCAAGTCATAAAGTAAAATCAACCATACCGATCTTGAGCCCATAGACTTGAAGCAGATTCCTAGCAGAGAAGTTTCTCCTTCCACACCACCTAATCTACAACTTCTCCATCACTTCAACACTTTTCACCCCAAGTCTGCTCAAAATCATTTTATTGGTCCAAGTACTTCCACCACACCCATTTACACCACCACTGTGCAAACCACTCCATCTCATAGCACAAATCCTCTGCTTGTAAATCCAACATTAGCTCCCACCATGGCAGCATGGTATGCGCCCCTTATGTTACCGCAACCTTTGGTACCTTTTCCAAATGATTACCAATCCAAAATCCCACACTTCACCGAGGCTGAATCCACTATTGCCCAACAACATGTAGATAGAATGAAGGATGCTTTTGACTACATGGAATTAGAAGAGGAAACCATGAAAACGAGAATTTTTTCCCAAAGCCTAGGAGGAGAAGCTAAGAAATGGTTCAAAATCCTAACTCCCAATAGCATACATGATCTCCCTTCCCTTTACCAAACTTTCATAAACAAATGGGAAATCAATAAAAACCCCCTTCAAATCCTCTCGGAATATAGAAACCTCAAAATAAACATGGGGAAAAGTGTCCAAGACTATTGCACTAGGTTCAATAGTGTTTACAACGCACTACCGCCGAACATGAAACCCCAATTAGGCCTAGCCTTAGCTAAATTCCTGGAGGCTTTTGACCCCAACATGGCCTATCAACTAAGAGAAAGAGAGCCCCTAACTCTAGAAGACATGAAAAAAGGAGCTATAAGTGTGGAGGCCAACTTAATTGAAAAAAGAGCTAGGGTAAGATCAAAAAAGAGGGTAACATAAAAAGATGACACCATGCCCTCCACCTCCTCATCTGATTCCAAAATGGACAACCTTATTAGGACAATGGAAAGAATGATGGAAAGAATAAGCATAAATGAAAGAACATCCCCTAGGGACAACCAAGCAAATCTCCAAAAAAGAAACTTTAGAAGAGACCTGCTCCAAAACAGACCAAAGGAAAATGATCAACAAATCAGGCCACCCTTCCAAGATAACTATGTTGACGAAGGGGAATATTGAACAACCAGATGAGAATCATCTAAACTTAATAGGCTCTGATAGTGAGGGTGGGTTTTTCTCACAGAAGAAGAACAAGGTTTTTTCTCCTCAAACCAAGATGAAACAAGCTATGAAGATTCCGAAGATCACGAATTTGGATTAGAAAATTCCATAATGGAAGTCCATAGGCAATATGATCTTAGGAGTAAGAAAAACCGAGACAACTCCAGGAAAAACAACTCAGACATTGTTGTTAATAAAACTCCCGAAAACAATCTTAAAAGAACAGCAGACAATAACAATACCATGGCTAAGAAAGCTAATCCTAACACAGATAAAATCAGCTAATCAAGTATTGGCACAAGCTATCCTAGCACCTCTGCTAGTGGCCCTAAGAAAACTCTAATTACCAAAGCCCCAAATCAAAGTCAGCAAATTAAAAATGTGGAGAAATTTATAGCTGATAAAACTGATGTAAATATGTCTAAAACTCAAGTACCTTTCAATTTTAAAGGAGAGATCGCTAAAATCAAAATAACCATCCCTCTCATTGAATTGGTAACTCAGGATATGTACCACTCCCAAGTCTTGAAAGTCTTGAACATAGGAAATGATACCAACACTCTGAATTTGACAGATGATAAACCAGAGTTGTTGTTCGGACCCAAAGTAGATGGAAAATTCCAGGAAGGAGCCATTCCCCCATTCTATGTTAGCCTAAACATACATGAAAAAATCCTACATAATGCCATGCTAGAATCTGGTTCCTCTCACAACCTCATGCCGAAGGTAGTGATGGAAATATTGGGCCTACAAATAACTAGGCCCCACAAAGATTTGTATTCCTTCAATTCAAGCAGAGTTAAATGCTTGGGCCTGATCAAGGACTTATGTGTCAATTTGGCACAAATCCTTGCTAAGAGCCTGGTCATGGATATAGTCGTGGCTAACATTCCCTTCAAATACAACATGCTCTTGTCCCGATCTTGGGGAGCTAAACTTTTGGGAAACCTCCAACTTGACATGTCTTATGCTACCATCCCGATTTTTAACCAAACAAGAAGACTCTACCTAGAATCTCACATGAATTATATGGTAAGTAGCCTAGATAGACCTAATAACACCCCTAACTATTCCATTCATTCAGACTTGGACTCATTCACATTGTATAATGAAAATGACCTTGATGAGCAAGTTAATGAAAATGGTGAAGATCTAGGCACATTACAACAATCAGATCACTTCCTCTATGATGAGTTCAATAGTCAAAACTATCACGATCCTGAAATACCACAAGACAATAAATCTAAAATTGATTTCCTACAAATTGCAAATGAAATGTCAGAAAAAAAAATCAGTTTAGAAAAGGGAACAGGTTGCTCAAAAGAAAAAAAAATCACAAGAACATAACCTCTTCCTTTTTCTCATCCGGAAAAAATGAAACACCTCCAAAAAACACAAATCTTTGGGAATCTGGAACAAGACAGTCGGATTTTTCTACCTTACCTAGATACTTCATCATCCAAGAAATTTTCCCTTTCAGAAAAATAACCAATTTTCACAAATATTGCTACAAATCCCAAAGGAATTTTTGCTGAAGCTGATATAGAGGAGGATCACATGGGTAAACTTAAGGAGCCTGAAATAATTAAATTGTCTAAAATTTTATCACTACACACAAAACAAAGCAATACAAGATTGTGCAAAAAAATTCAGAATACTTATGTGTGTAACACAACCATTGTTCTAAAAAGCCTTCCTTTCAAAAATAATCAGAAAAATTTTGAGCAGTTGAGTTCACTTAGAAAGAAGGCAAAAGGACATAGGCTTTGTATATATTTTAGGTACCAGGAGAAACCCTTCCAAAAGAACAAATATCTTTTTACCAATACTTTACAAAGGGTAGGGATTTCTAACCAAATCTCATTGCATGATATTTTTTTAGGTTACCATCAGATGATACCACTTCAGATCAATCGGCTCAAAAAAAATTTCAAATTTCCATGGGACAGTTGCATACTTAAACTAATACCTCCTGGGCTAAAAGACACTGGAGACACCTTCTGAAGAACTATGTTTCCAGTTTTCAATTTCTTCACTATGGTATACATTGATGACATCATCATCTGTTTTAAAAATGATAAAGAATACCTTTTTTACCTAAAGAAAATACGTAACAAAAACAGGTATGGGAATCAAGAGTCAAAGGAGAAGCATCAAGGAGAACATGAGTTGTTTGAAAATTCTTGGAAAAATCCTTACACCATGTTTGCAAATGAAGAGAACTATCATCTCTATTGCACAAAACTGAATGGACAAAAAGTGTTAGGAAATCCTTTTGAAGATAGGATGCTCAAGTACCACTGCTGCAAATATTCCTAGCTTTAATTTTTTTTACTCATTGTACATACCATGGTTTGAAGAAAAAACTCAAAAAGAGAGAAAACACAAAAACATAGAAAAAATAGAAAAGAGGGTAGATTCTTAAAAAAAAAAAAGGGTACAAACCCATACCCAAAAAATGTTGATATTGAAAGTGTGCAAGCGTAAATGCCACTACTGGTGAAAAAAGAATTTCTTGTTCAGTTCTCTAGCCTAATCATGGTTGAACATGGTTTAAATTTATTGTTAATAAGTTAGTGAAAATAATGTTGGTCAAAACATTGAAGCTTGACTTGTCGAAGAAAATAGATTAGGAAAGAAAGATATTGGTTCTGCATGCTCAAAACAGAACCAAGGAGAAAAATAGGGATGAATAGCAAATTATGTCTCTTATGCCCTGATTTTTATAAGTCTTATTTTGTACAAAAATAACATTTGTGTGCAACTTGTTTTTATTCCACAAACCCATGATAAATCAAATTGTCTAATCCTGATTTAGTCATGTTTTCAATTTCATGTTTTTAGCTTAGTGAATGAATCTTGTCAAATAGTTTAACCTTGATAGTTGAATAGTATAGGTAGAGAATCAAAAAAGTTCATTAGCCTAATCTGAACTCCCAAAAGAGATATGTGTAGAAGTAGATAGTTTGTTTTTGCTTTCAAAATAAAATTTTCAATGGGTTTGCCAGTTCAAATGCACCCAAGGAATAAAAATGTTAGGCAAGTAATTTGGGTAGGTAAAAGTGAAGTTGAGCTAATCATGCTTTCAGATTTTCAAAATCACTACTTCAGGGAAAGCAGCATCAAAAGAAAGAAGAAAATCTGCCCAATGGATGAGGCACTAGTCTTCATAAACCAAGAGATCTGAAATTCTGGACATCTCTTGAAAAGGAGCTTCCCTCCCCAAGTGGAGCCATTGTTATTCATCAATAATTTTTCCCTGTTTAGATGACTAAATTCTTTGTCCTGGATTTCTAGAAACAAAATTCAAAAATCATGTGAGTTCTAGAAATCTCCTCAAAAAGAAAATTTTCACTATCCCAGTTCCCTACCAAATCATGGCCAATCTATCACCCAGTTAAAACCAAATCTTGGACTGATGTCCCTCACCCTCACTATGTTTGCCACCTCTGCCTATAACACTCTATCTATATTTGCCTAAGCCCTCTATTTTCATACCTTGTTTCGCCAAGAAAACCAAACTTTTTCCCTACTCTAGTTGTCTAGGATGATAGTGCATAAATAGAGTGTCAAAAACCTATCCCCTCATCCAAACCATGGTTCAAGCCTTTTCAGTCAAAAACCTATTTCAAGGACATTACAAATGAGTCAAATAGGATCACCTAGGTTATGCACTATCATGGCTCTAAATTCACTGTTTCCACAGATGTTCGAGGGTAAAGTCAAGAGAACACAAGGACGTAGCTTATCATTGTCCGAAGAACATCAAAGACTTCCAAAGTTGTCTTCTTGATCAAGAAGTAAGCCTGAAACGGAGCAATTTACCATGTGCAAGCATTTCTGCAGGAATGTTTTGTAAATGGTCAACAACAGAACAGAGTCAAAGAAGGAGGCCTAAAAGCTCATAAAGGCATCCACAGTTGGTAGTAAGATACAAACAGGCTTTAAGTTTACAATGAATACCATGATCTCATGATGGATTATTATGAAGTGTTGCCCATCAAAAGGTCCATGTAGGTCCTAAAAAATACAATGGCATATAAGAAACACTGTACATCAATAAAAAAGATCATGAAAATTTGTTTGGCCTCAAGCATGAATCTGGTAGAGGGACAACTTCCCTTTGCTTCATTCCTGCAAACAAGACCAAAAATCAATTAGATTAGCCATGAGGATAGGCATCATTAAAATAGGAGGCATCATTAAAAGAGGAGGCATCATTAAAAAAGGAGGCATCATCACAAGAGGACCATTCATAGAAAGAGGGAAGCAATAGGTATGTGTTTAATAGGAATCAAGATGTATGACTGTTTTGACCAAGTAAATAGAGAAAAACTAGGGTTACAAGGGAAAAGGCCTACTCTACTCCTTCAAGTGCACAGGGAAGGACTTCAGGAGCAATTGATGAGTTTGAGAGGTTTCTGATAACTTAGGAGACAACACTGTCTACCTTTTCCCTAAGCAGATCCAACACCTTGGAGTTTGGAAAAATGGACAAAGATGGTCACATGATGACAAAGAAGGCCTCCTTCATCACAGCAGATGGCTTGAAAATGTTTAACCAAACTACCTTCCAAAGTTTTGGCAAACAAACACTATACTCCACAAGGTGAAACGAAGAATGTTGCAAATACAAAATATCAGTTTAAAGGAGGAATTGGAAAAATGACAAGTTTGTTGTATAGATGATAAAAGTCATAAAACAGGTTCATATTCCAAATTATAGGGGAGAGGCATAGTTTCAGCTCCTTCAGGAAAGTTTTCAAATTGGAAAGAGTCTTAAGAAGCCTCCATCAATGACAAAAGAGCAATGTTTTAATCAAATATGCCACTTGCAAGACAAAAACAGGAAAAAAGATAGTGAGAGGATTAGAAAGGGAAGTTAAACCTTATAAAAGTGGGTTTTTACTTTTTAATTTTTATCAAATGGTTCAAAACATCCCCAACACAACGTATCTCCACTCTTTTGTTCATTCACGCACACAGTAAGGGTTTTTTCAAAATTTCAGCAAAGTCCTTGGCAAACATTTTCGGGTGATGCACTTCTATAGTAGTGCGCTACGCAACTGTAGCCTCCACCTGTGTATTTTTACACTGTGCGGTGCGCTCTTGTAGAGCGGTGCTACGGTCCTGCAAGATTGGCCCACTATGCAGAGGAAGGGCACGACACCCTGTGCAGGCACCCAATAGTGCTGCGCTCCTACCATTTCCTGAGTCGCTCGCTCGACAGCACTACCCTCCTGCCACTTCTACGGCCTCTGCATGACACTACCCGACGTTTAGGAGCTACATGACACCTAGTTCAGGCCATTGCCCACGGTGTTGCACTCATGCCATTGCTCCAGACGCTGAACGATAGCGCGTTTAGGCACTCGACTCCCTCGGTGCTGCGCTCCTGAAATGGTGCTATGCTCCTGCCACAGCGCTGCGCTCCTGCCACTATTCTGCATTTTCTACCAGATTTCAAGTTCAGGTTGCCCGACTCTGCCCACAAGCTTCTTGAGCCATTTTCTCTGTTGTGGAGGTGCTTTAAGAGGTATTGTGGATTTTTCCTGCATATGCATGTCTTCCTAAAAGATAAGGGCACTAAGAAGTTTCAAAATTTGTTTAGAAAAGGCAAAGAAGTCTTAGAGAAACACTTGTTCTGCACATTGCTAATGCCTTGACCTAGTATCATCCCTTTAAAGATTGTGAGGTAGGGGTAAAAAACAAAATGTCTAAAGAGGAGAATGTTAACATTGATAATTCAAGCCAAAGGCCTAAAAAGTAGCCAAATAAGGGAGGTATGCCAAAGAGGTTTGAACCTATAAGCAATAAAGAGATGATAAGCTCCCCTACTATTTTGACCTATTTTCAAGAGTTGGGATGCTATGAATTCTGTAAAAAGGTACAAAATCTCCAAAGTCACCCTTAGTTGACCAAGCTCTTTCACTAAACCTTCATAAACATCAAGTACACCTAGCAGGGTTAAAATTTTAGTTGACTGCCTATGCCATCTCTAGGGCCACTGGAATGCCTTGCATAGGAGAAAGGTGGTTTAAAAAAAAGTATCTAGACCTAAGTCACTATCACCCATTCTTGAAACCAAGTTGTCAAGCTGATTGTAAAACCATGTTCCCCTTCTCTCATCTACTAGATAGATATGCCCTCTTGATGAATATCATCATGTAATACTTCACCTGTGAGGGTAGGTTCTCCAGAGTCTATTCATACCACATAAGGCTCCTCATGCACTTCACCAAAACCAAGCTGCTACACATGCCCTACTATCTTTGAAAAATTATTGATAAAATGTCTTCCATCGTGCAAAAAAGGCCTCCATCCCAAAAAATTCCAAGCCTTTTTCATCATTCCCTCATCAAAGTGATTGTCTCACACCAACTAGAACAACAAGGCATCCCCTGGGAGGTTTTCATCACCCAAGATGATTTCAAAAATCCACAACCCAATCCTCTGCAAAGTCTGCCATCATCATCTCAAAATCCTCCTCACACACCTCCATCACATTCCATTGACCTTGGTTCATCTTCTTCCCATGAATCATTTCCTAAAATAGACCTTCCTCATCCACCTTCCCCTAAGAAATCAGAAAATGAAGAAAGCAGTGATGGCCAAGAAGAAAGCAGTGAAGAAGAAGATGATGAAAATGAATAAAAAAGTGAAGAAGAGGGAGATGGAAAAAAGGATAATAAAAATGAAGAAAATAGTGAGGGCGCAGTAATGGCCAAGAAGAAAATAGTGATGAAAAAGAAGAAAACAGTGAAGGAAAGGATGATGAAAATGAAAGCAAAAGTGAAGAAGAGGAAGGTGGCAGAGAGGGAGATAGCCAAGAAGAAATTAAAAAATGCAATGACAAATATGATTGTGTTGATAAGGAAGAAAACAGAGTTGAAACTAATGAGCCCCATAATGAGTAAAAAGGCCAAAACAGTGGGTCTTATGATGAAGAAAATGACAGTGACAAGAATACATATGAAGACAGTGGTGAGGAGGCATATGATGCAAACGAAGAACATAGTGAGGGAGAGGAAGATAACAAAGAAAACATCAGTGAGGAGGCCTATGAAAGAAATGAAGAAAACAAAAATGACGGTGACAAGAATGGAAAAGACAGTCAAGAAACATAGTTTAAAGTTGTTTTCCATACGCAAGAAAATGATGACAAAGGGCCAACCAATGAAGGTACCCAAGGCAGTGACCATGAAGAACAAACAAATAGCAGTAAGGAAGACAAAGAGGGTGTTGATAACATGGAAGGAGGTGAAGGGAATGATGCAGAAAATAGTGTTACAAATGCATATCTTGAAAAATATGATGAAGCTGTTGAAAATGATGAAGATTATAGGACAAAAGCAGAGTTTAAAGAAGAAGAAAAGTAGAATGATGATGACCAAGGAGAGGCAGCCTCTCAAGGGGAAAATAATCAACTAACCAAATACAATCATGGAAATGAAGATGTGCCCAACAAGGATTGGAGCACCTCTAACATTACAAAAACAAAGATGGGCAATCCTAAATATATTGATAGTGATGGTGGTATAAAGGATAGTGAGGGTGCTTGTCAAAGGGGCAGCCAAAAACAAGGTAAGGGAGATGCACAAACAGAGATCATCCATGAGGAGAAAAATAGTCCTAAGATCACTATTGATCAAGCTTTGCAGTAAAAATTGTTGCCCCTTTCACCTTTACCTATCAAAGAAGAGAAATGCATGTGTTTGTTGCCTCCAAAGAGCAAGGGGCCATGCACTCCTCCTCAACTCCAATGAAAGACTAAGGAAAACAACAAGTGGAAGAGGAAGAGGACAATCATGAAGAAGAAAAATAATTTGAGCTCATTCACATAGACAGTGAGGATGAAAATGAGACAAGAATAGTAAACTCTCTTCTACAAGACCATAACGCACAGATCAAAGAATTGAAATTTGAGTTAGAGAGGTCTAAGGATCTCATTCACTTTTTACAGATGCAGAACAAGAAAATGAGTGGCCAACTGGCCATCAATGAAGCAAGGGTGCTCAAGTATCAAAAAGAGGCTCAAAGGTCACAAGTGCAGTTGAAGGAATACATGGGCACCTATGAAGAAAGTGAGGATAAAGAGGGTCAATCTAGAAAGATACCTAGGACCATGGGTCTAAGAAAAGCATTGGTCAAGCAAAGAGAGGAAGAATTAGCCCAAGCACAAAAATTTCCCCTCACCAAACTCCTTGCCATGGAAATTGAGCATAACAGAGAATCATGGCTTGAGAGAGCCAACCTACATCTAGAGGCCAAATTGGAGAAATCCAATAAATACTTGAGCTTGCAAAGGAGAATGACTGAGCATTATAAATGGAGAAATCACTTTGCAAGGAAAAAGCTCAAAACTACCCAAAATGAGGGCCCAGCACCAAAATATGGAAAGGACCAAGATAGGCTTGGTATTTTTGCCCAAGTTTCTCTGCAGGTCTCCAATGACCCATGAGGTACCTACCTACCAAATTTGAGGCAATTTGGACAACTTTTTTGTTTTTTTCCAAATTTTGACCCCTAGGAGCACAACACCCCCTGTGTTGTGCTTTTTCTCAGTGCATCTTCATAAGGATAGGTTTACATTCTTGGATTCCCCATCACTAGAGGAGTATGCTCACCAAATTTCAGCTCAATTGGAGTTGTTTTGACCCTCCAAAATGGTCAAAAACACTCATTTTTTCACCTTTCAACCCACTTTTCTAAGCACGTGCTGCACTCCTGGAAGTCTTGGATTTTTCCACATTTTTGGAATATTACAGGGGTCATATTGAAGAAGTAAAGTTATATCTATAAATTATACTTACATAGCTTTCCAACGAGCCATCAAGGAGCCTTTTCTGACATCGGGAAGACCTCCAAAACACCACTGCAAAAAGGCCTATTTTGGTGCTACGCTCCTGGCAGAATTTCAGATTTCCACACAGTGTGTTGCGCTCCTATAACTGAGTGGACAAAATGTGCGTTTGGAAATTTTTCTTAGGCATGTCAAGCATAAAATTCAATTTTATTTCCTCTTATAGTTGGAAAATATATTTTATTTAGATATTTTTGTGCCTTGGGCTTTGCAAAGCCTCAAGGACAAGTTAGGATATTTCTCTTTGGCCAATAGGCTTCTAGATGCTCTAGTAGGATCTCTTCTCCTCATTTGTTATATAATACATGAGGACTCATTGTAATCAGTTGGGACTTGATGTGTTTAAGAGAAATACATGGTTTTATGAGCTTGGACAAGATATTGTTTTTATGAAGTGAATGAATGGCTTGTGTGGCTTGATGTTGGAGAAGCTTGCTTGCAGGATTCCATAGCTTAGTGAATGGTGATGTTTTTCGAACTTTTTAATGTTTTCTTGTCCTCATTTTGTTTCAGTCTGCTTATTTTCTATAGATTAAAAAATTATAGGTTGAGATATGCTCATGGAAGCTCCTCAAACCTCCTGTTTGCTATAGTTTTGATGTTTTCTTCTTTTAGTTCATCTTAAGGAATTCTTGATTGCTCCTTAGGCACACTAAAACTTGTTCTTTGTTTCATGAATGATTAGTATGTTAGCTTATAAATATGATTCATGGTATGCCCTGCTTATTTAAAGTTTTCAAAATCCTATTGTGAAGCTTTTCTATGAAATACTGATTGATTAGGTTAATACAAAGAGGCCTTGTTTCGATCTTGCCCTTTGCCCATGCATACCAACTTGTTTCACATTTCCTGATAGTTTGATATATGCTTTTTAGGATTTTCCTGTCCATATATTGAGTTGTTTGTTTATCTTATGTGTTTTCTCAAAAATCTGAAGGTGAATTTCTAAAGTTAGGAGTTCTAATGCTTCTATGTCTCACCGAAATGTTCATCTTACACGTTTATCAGTTTGAGTATTGTTCATAGAGATTAATGGTTTTCCCTACCTCATGAGTATTTTCTTTCAGACTATATATGTTTGAGACCTCTTAGTTTTTCCCAAACTTAATGTTCACCTCATACATCACCTAAAGGATCCATTAACCTTGCTAAATCGGCCCTGTAATACACTCCGCTTCATCATTTAGACACCTTGGACTTCATCTGACGCCATAGCCCTGTTAGCCATCAGTAAAAAATTTCATAAGAAAATAATGGCTAAAACAGGCCTTGAGCCTTCAAGAGATCATTTTCATAGAAAATTATTCATTCTTGAAGTTTTTTGTTCCTTAAACAGTGTTGTTCCCTAGCAGTTTTTTTCCTTATTGTTGTTCCTTAGCTTGTTGTTCCCTAACAATGTTGTTCCTTAAGTGCTGTTCATTAAAAAATGTTGTTCCTTAACCTGTTGTTCCCTTCAGAAAACCTGTTGTTCCCAAAGAAAACTGTTTTCTAAAAAACCCCTTGTTCCCTTTCATTTACTCTCCATTCCCTTAGAAATCCTTTTTAACCATGAAATCCCTTTCAAATGGTTTAAAACCCTATTTTTTTGCTCTATCGGAACTTGGAAAAACACATAAAAACCCTTTAAAAACCTCTTCCACCCTTTAAAAGGCCTTAAGCCCCTGAGTGCTTAAACCTTCTGCTTCATGTGACTAACACCTGTGACCTTATGCTAGCAATCATCGCATCGCAAATTTATATCGCATCGGTTTTGTTATATTTACATTACCTCGCTCCCCAATTCCCCCGCCAATGCAATAATCCCTCCTTCCCTCGGCCCCTCGTCACTTACCTCACCATATAACCATACTCCAAGGCTTATCTTAAGCCCCCATCGCATGCGAAACACCGATGCGATAAGCCTACCATCCATTACACAAACTGCTCCCCCAATCATGGTTTGACACCTGACCTCCACTTACTCCATCCACCGCGTAACTCCAAATCGTCACGCTCGTCTACCGCCGTCGATCTGCATCCTCGCAGATTGGACGGCTGACGCACTCCAACCATCCAAATTCCCCGACGCGCAACTTGAGCACGAAATAGGCAGTATTATGAAAGCCACACGTCACCTTTTAATTGGATCGCGTTCCCTCCGGGCTAAACCGCTTACCACTCTAACATCGCGCGAAAACTGCCGATGGTTTTCGAAAAACCACCAAGCCCTATTTTGCACCAAATATAGTTTTTAAACCTATTTTTCGCAGGTTTTCTCCATAAGAACTCCTCTGCTCCCCTGCCTGCATATTCTCCTCTACTCCGCCGGCCTCCTAAGAATTTTGCCAACACCGCAGGGTTTTTATAACGTATTTTTTTGTTTCTGCAGGTTTTTATCATGGTTTTTGAAGTAGAAATCCATCCCACAGTCCAATAAAGGGATAGAGACTGAGGGTGACGATCCTCAGAGTCCGATTAAAAGTAAGAAGGGACAAAAAAGGGTGCAAAATTCATGTTTTTTCCAGTGTTTCATGCGCATTATTTTACTCAGTGAAATCCCTCTAGCGCACAAAGAAAGCACCTGTCAGTGAACAAATGAAGTTAATAAATATCAGGAAACAGTATTAGGAATTAAACATAAAGGATTAAAGCGAAAAGTTGAAAAATCGAAAGATTTAAACTCACAGTTTAAAAGGTTAAAACACAGTTTAAAGGTGGATACAGGAAGTTAAAGGAACATAATTAAAGCGCCAAAGCCTAAAAAGGCAAAAGGCAGATGACTAAAGCCAAATCGATGAATACAGTCTGCAAATATAGTTTAAAGGCTCCGAGGATGATTATAAAGCCTTATAAAACAAAATCAAAGTTATAACAGTGATTTAAAGCCACAACAATAGTAAGATTAGCAAATAAAACCTCTGAATGCCACATCATTGAGGCTATTACTCCCCAAAATGCCACCTGCCAGCTGATTTCACCTAAAAGATGCATAATAATTACACAGTCAGAGATATTTTGTAAAAGACAACTCAGAATTAATGGCCAGCCTACAAAAATCCCCCAAAGTCAACAAAAGTGACTGAAGTTGATGAAATGTAATGTAATAATCAATTAGCAGAGTTAATACATGTCATTTCTTCTCCATTTGGCCCTTTAAAGGCCGAGAAGTTCTTACTTTGCATTAATTCATCAGATAGGCCTTTCTTTCACTCCACCTCCTCATTCTCCTATAAATACTTCTCTAGAAGACAATATATTGGTTGGTTTTTGAATACTCTTTGAATGTAAATAGCTATTGAGGCTGCTGAAGCTCTGTTTTGCAATAGAAGAAAGATAGGCTGAGATGAGAAGTTTGACGCTGTAAAAGACCCACTAGACTTGAATATTGTAACTGGTTTGAACATCAAAGACAAGCTGATTTATGGGATCCTGGTCTATGTCAATGGTGATGTTTTTATTGTAAATTGTTATTTTTCTCATGTTTTCCATACTGTTCATTTTCTCTGATAAAGAATAGCAAATATAGATTAGGATTTACTGTCAATTACCCTAAATCTCAATGTTAAATCTTTATCTTTATGTTTTCTACTAATTGTGTATTTGGGAATAATTTCAATATAGTGTGATCAGTCAAGGAATGTTGGTGAGCCCATGTCTTGCTGAGTAAAACTTGAGATATTGTTTTTTGAATGATATTTTCATTGCATGCTAAGTAAAGTTAAACTAGGGAAGTCTATGGTTAGTCGTATCCTCTAGTGTTTTCTCCAATAGCTGTCTTGAAAGTTTCCCTGAGAGTATTTCAAAAGTAGGATAGGTTCAAAGTCCTTACCTGATCTTAGGCTATTCTTTGTTTATCTTAAATGTTGTCTTGAAAGGTTTGCTAAGTAAATTTGAACTAGGGAAGTCTATGGTTAGCCCTATCCTCTAGTTTACCTCCAACAGTAGCTTTGAAAAGTTCCCTAAGAGTATTGCCAAAAGCAAGATAGGTTCAAAGTCCTTAACTGATCTTAGGTTATTCTTTGTTTATATTTAATGTTTTCCATTGAGAATATGCTAAAAGCATGCTAGATTCAAAGTTCTTACTTGATCTTAAGCTATTCTTGGTTTTCCTTTTGAGTATGCTGAAAGCAGGCTAGGTTAAAAGTCCTTACTTGATCTTAAGCTACCCTTTCTTTTCTTATATGTTTACTTCTTTCACCACTTCGTAAATGTTTCATACCATAAATCAACTTAAAGAGATCTGTTGACATAGATGACTTGCCCCATAGACCACTCTTGAAACCTGTTTTCCAATTAAATCCTTTTATGACTCCATAGCCCAATGGATTGACACTGTTTTTGACCTATCCTATCAGCGAAACCATTTTCTACCTACTCACAACTTTACCCCTCATAAGGCTTCCTTCATTTTAATGATATTCATCCCAACCAAAACAAAAAAAAACCATTGTGCTTTATAACTAGCTAAAAATCTTACTTAAGCTTAAAGAAATATCTCTTGAAAGCACATACATAGAGAGATTCCTCTCTGAATCTAGGAGGGATAGATCCTTAGATTCCAAAGTGGTTTTGATGTAGGCTCTGCAGTTTTTGTACTTGCCAATCTTGCAAACTACGGAGACCTAACAAGCATTATTGATTTGACAACCTCTCATTTCCACCTATCCTACTTAGTCATCTTTCCCCAACCCAAAACAAAAAAATAAATTACACTTAACAACTAGCCTAAAATAAATCATCCAAAGCAAACAAGTTCACATCCTTCGCACAATAGAGAGAGCCCTCTTTGAGTCCAGGAAGGCTAGGTCCTAGGACTCTAAAGACTCGTCTGATGTTATCCTATCATTTGGTTTAGCCAATCTGCCAAATCACGGGACACTAACAATTATCATGATGATTTTTTATTTTGAGCATGTCATTCATTGTAAATACTACAATGAGTTGTTTTATAAAGCTCCATATGCAATATGTTTTGTTTTTCAGCGGTTTTTTTGGTTGTAGGTGTCATTTAACACTAAAGAAGATGTTCCCCCAAGGGGGAGAGTTCTCTAACAGCCTTGGTGAAAATTCCATGTAATAAAGTTAAAAATAATAACCATGGCTTATGGGACACGTATTCCAAGTTGAATGTTGGGCAAAAATTCCTAGTGGGTGTTCACTTCGGTTTATTATGGCTAAGGAAATTGACAAAGGAAATGGAAAAGGATTTGGAAAGGCATGAGGCATTAATTGGCATTTTACTTATGAAAATAATGGAAAATAGGAGAAAATGAAGGTGAAAGGTCACAGGTTGCATGTGAGGAGGAAATTGAAGGAAAATAATGGAAAATGAATAAAATAGAGGCCTCATTAATAAAAAGGCTTCTGAGGATCAATTGGGAAGATTTTTGGTCAGTGCATTTTGGAGCTCTCTCATTATTATCTCTCTCTCATACTCTTCGATACTTAGAGTTTTCTTGGAGCACTCTTGGAGAGTGTTTGTACTTGGTGATTTGGAGAAATAAGGGAGAGGAAGAGTAGGAAAGTGCAAGTGGACATCGGGATCAGCACCTACATCGGGTTTTTATTGCAGGTACTAAGTTTCATGTATGTTTTACTCACTAGTTTTGCCATGCATGGTGTATGCATGTGGTTTCTTGGTCATGATCTATCATTAGCATGGAGGATTGTCTGGATTGACAGTGGATTTTCCTAGCCTTTCCATTTCAAGGATGTTGAAGCCCAACAAGAAATTGCAACACACAAACTAGTGTGGGACTAATAGGTACTAGTGATACATTAGTGTGAAGACCAAATTAATTAATTAATTTGGTGCAGTGTCTAATTTAATTCTCCCTTATAAAATGTAATCGTATCTGATGATCACTTGTAACAGTTAACTAAGTGTGATAAACTCATTTAGCTCATGTATTTCGAGTTGAGGGTGGTTGGTGAGGCATGCATAGTAATTCTATTAGTTATGGAGTTTGAATTGCAGTTGGTGCATTAGTTTAATGCATGATTAATTAGTTAACTCAGTTAGGTGAGTTAGAGTCAGTTGAACTAGATGTAACTGTTTGTTGCACTAGTGAGAGATCAAGTGAATTAAATATTATTTAATTCACAATCAGTGAATGTCATGCAACTGATGATTTACTATTACTAGTTGCATGCATGTCAGTTCTAGTGGAGACCCAGTTGAGACAAAGGTTAAAGGGATGTTAACTATCAGTTTTGTGATTAGTAGTTTGACCACATGCAACCAGACACCCATTGTATTTCCCATGATCATTGCATGTTTTAGGAAGGCCAAAATTCCTAAAGAATAGGGATTGCATTCATCGGGAATTGCGCAAGCAAGGCAGGTTGTTTAGAGGCTGAGAATTGGCTAAGTGTTGGTCAGTTTTGTCCAGGACAGTGTGAGACATTTGTGAGAGTGCAAGAGACTCTTATGAGAAGAGTGCATTGTAATTGTTTCATGATTCCATGGTTAATATACAATAAAAGATAGAGGGGTTTTGAGTAGCAAGCTTTTCCCAAGAAATTATCTGTGTTGTGGTTTGATTTGATTCTTTCTTTGCTTCACGTGATTGGCTACTGTGTTTAATTTCCGCAATTGATTTGTAGAAGGATTCAATATCTAGCTTTAGTACATTGTTAGAACGGATTGAATCGATTGATATACATATGTTTGTATAATTTATACATGGTATCAGAGCACAGGAAATCACTATAGTGGAGGAGAAGCTGAGTTTGTGACTGAATAGAATTCGAATTTGCAGAAGGTATTCTTGGCATGACAAAATATTCAAGATCGAAATGGCTTTCAATGGCTTGATATTGGAGTATTCACTTGAGGGCAGCTCTAACTATATTACTTGGAAAGACAAGATGGAGGCAGTACTATAGGACAATGGGTTGAAATAATTCATTGACAATGATGTTCCCAAACCCGTTGTAGCAGATGTTGCAAATATTGATGCTTGGAAAAAGAAGGTTGCAAAGGCAAGGAGGATCTTATTGGAGGGAGTACGAGAACACATTGTCTCAAGTCTCCATGGAAAAGCGACACCATATGCAATGTGGAAAGCTTTGATAGATATATTTCATAGCAGCAGTGATCATATAAATTTGGCACTGAAGGATAAACTCAGGAAAATCAAAATGGAGAAAGGCAACACCATGCAAAATATTTAACAAATTTTATCCAATGTCAGGATAAACTTGGGAGTGTCGGCATTACTATCACTGATGATGACTTGGTGAGCCTAGCTCTTCTAGGACTTCCTGAGAGTTGGCATGGTTATCAGGAATATATCAATGGAAGGGAAAATATGCTAGATTGGGAACGACTTTGGTCGGATTTGTTGCAAGAATAATTCAGGCGGAATACTAGGGATGGATATTTATCTAAGAATGATGATGAAGAAAATTGTGCTTTGGTTGCCAAGGTGAAGAAGGGGGAAGGAAAGAAATTCCATTCCACATCGAAGTCTGGTAAAGATGGCAAGAAGCGTGACATGTCCAGAGTGAAGTTTTTTCACTGTCACGAGCATTGATATTATGCCACTAATTGTCCACAAAATAAGAAGAACAAAAAGGCTTCAGGATCTGTAGCTGGTGAGGCTTTTACCTCGCAATTTGAACTTGACTTATCGCTCATTTAAAGCATGGTGTCAAGTGCAATGGGATCAGTGTGGTACTTGGATAGTGGTGCATCCTTTCACGTGACGGGAGAAAAATAACTTTTCAGTAGCTTGGAGGAGATGGACCTCCGGATGCATATCGAAATGGGTGATAATGGGAGGTACAGTGCTACTGGGATTGGTACAGTTACCTTCCAGAGAGATTCAGGTAAACCCTTTTAATTAAAAGATGTAATGCATGTACCAGGCTTGAAGAAAAACTTGGTTTTAATCTCAATGTTGGAGGATAGAGGCAATGATGTTGTTTTCAGTGAAGGAAAAGCCTTCCTTCAACACAAAGAAATAGGACAAGCCAATAAGTTTGAGATTCGTGTGAAAAATCTCTATAAACTTGATGTAGATGGTTGCGCATCATTTATGGGTAAGGCAGACAAAGTGGTGAGTCGAGATGAGGGTGAGTTATGGCACAGTAGATTGGGCCATCTACACCATGGAGCCTTGAAGGTCATGTAGCGTATTTCTATGGGTCTTCCCAAGGGTACTCTTGCGCAGTCATACACATGCAAGGGATGTACTATGGGGAAGTATGCAAAGGCCACTTTTCATGAGAAGGAGAACCGAGCCTTGGAGATACTTGAGATAGTTCACTCAGAGGTGTGTGGACCATTATCTACTGCTTCGACAAAAAAGCATAAGTACTATGTGATATTTGTCGATAAATTTTCTAGAAAGTGTTGGATATACCTCATGCAGAAGAAAGATAAAATGTTCTCAAAATTTCTTGAGTTGAAAGAACTGGCGGAGAAAGACACGGGGAAGCATGTGAAGGCTCTTAGGAGTGAAAATGGTGGTGATTACATCTCCAATGAATTCAAGAACTTCCACAGTAATGAAGGAATTCGGAGAGAGTTGATTGCACCTCATAACCCACAACAGAATGGGGTCGCATAAACAAATAACAGAACAATTGTGGGTGCATCATGAGCGATGTTGCATGATCAGGGCCTACCATTGCAACTATGGATGGAGGCATGCAACACATCTGTATTTGTGCAAAATAATTTTCCTCATCAGATACTTGGCATGAGTACACCAGAAGAGGATTTTAGTGGTAAGAAACCTGATGTTTCAAATTTTAAGATTTTTGGCTCATCTTTTTATGTGCATGTGACCAAAGACACCAGGAAGAAGTTGGAACCAACAACTGAGATTGGGATATTTGTGGGGTACACTAAAACTCCCCACAACTATTGAGTGTATTTTCCAAACAACAGAATGACTGTTGTGTGACAGGATATAAAATTTTATGAGGAGAAATCCATGCTATTGTCCCTTGAGAGGGAGTTGGATTTGCATGCAAAGGAGGAACTCTTGGTTCCAAAGAATGAACCTCAATATGTGGAGCAGCCACATGTGGAGGATCATGGAGTGGCAGAAAAAATTCATGCAGAGCCATCCACTAGAAATGGTAAAAGGTGCACCACGAAAGCTGATAGATTGAGACTTGATGCAGCAGAGAATGTAGGAACCCCTACTTCACTGCGCAGACAGAGACAATCTACTGGATACATGGCTCTTGTGAGAAATTATATTGTGACAGAACCATATTCATTTGAGGAAGCAGTGCAACAACCAATTTGGGTTGATTCTATGGTAGAGGAGTATGACTCCATCGTCAAGAAAAGTGCATGGGAGGTTGTCCCATGACTAGTCGGAAAATCAGTGGTTAGATCTAGATGGATATATAAGGTGAAGAAAGCAGTGGCTGGGAGTGTGGAGAAGTACAAGAATTAGGGGAATTTTGAGGTCCAAAATAGGCCTCCCAAGGAAATTATAAAATAATAGTGGAAATAATAAAATAAGATTTGATGAATTACATCATCAAATTTTAGAGGGAGAAAAGAAAAAAACTACTTTTTCAACTCATATTTTGAACTTATCTCCCTAAGGTTTTACTCAAATTTCAATAAGGAATACTCATTGGATGCAAAATCTAATTCCCCATCCAAGGATTACCCATGTTTCATATTTTTGATGGACTCTGCTACATGAAAAATGAGAAATACATGAAAAATGTGATAACAATAAAGTTTTTTCATGTATTTCTCATTTTTTTGTAGCAGGGTCCATCAAAAGCATGCAACATAGGTACTCCTTGGATGAGGAATTAAATTTTGCATCCAATGAGTACCCCCGCTTGAAATTTGAGTAAACCCTTAGGGAGATAAGTTCAAAATACAAGTTGAAAATGTAGTTATATTATTTTATTATTTTTTAATATTTTTACTTTTTTACTCCAAAAATGGTGAATCATCCCCCATGGTTGAAATCATCATCTTGAATCCTACTGGTTCTCATAAATTTTAATTTGGTTGTACATTTTTCTTAGGAGGCCCATTTTAGACCTCAAAATTCCCCTAATGGGCTAGATTTGTGGCCCAGGGATTCTCACAAGTTGAGAGGATTGACTATGAGGAGGCTTTCGCACCAGTCGTGAGATACTCTTCCATTAGATCTATCCTTGCACTCTCAGCGCAGATGGGGTGACACATTCATCAGATGGCTGTGAAAACTGTGTTTCTCAATGGAGTCATTGAGGAAGAAGTGTACATAAAGAATCCAGAAGGTTTTGAGATATTTGACAGTGAGTCGCATGTGTTCCAACTCAAGAGAGCAATGTATGGGATGAAGCAAACACCTCGTGCTTGGTACACTCAGATTGGAAACTATTTCACTGCGTTAGGCTTCACCAAAATTGAAGTTGATGCAAACCTGTACCAAATTGTGGTTGATGGTAAGCTCTTGATTATCGTACTTTATGTTGATGATATAATTTTGACAGGTGATGAGCAGATAATAACTTCATGCAAGGAGGATATTGCAAGGGAGTTCGAAATTAAGGACATGGGACTCCTTCACTATTTCCTTGGTTTGGAAATATGGCAGCGGGATGGTGAACTTTTTGTTTCTCAAGGCAAGTATGCCAAAGAGATACTGGGTAAGTTTCACATGGAGATTTTTAAACCCATGGACACTCCTATTCCAGGAATTTGGAGGAAAGAGGATGCTACTTCAGGAGAAGTAGTGGATACTACTGTCTACAGGTAGCTAGTAGGTTCATTGATGTACTTGGTGAACACTAGACCAGACATTAGCTACGAAGTTAACCAGCTGAGTCAAGCTATTATTAAGCTGACCAAAATCTTTTGGAAGGCGGGGAAGCATGTCCTTAGATACCTCAAGGGAACTACAGAGTATGGATTATGGTACATATGGACAGAGGGAGTGAAGCTTAAAGGCTTCACGGATGTAGATTTTGCAGACAGTCCATCAAATAGAAAGAGAACATCAGGAGGGATCTTCAACATAGGATCGAAAATAGTTTCTTGGTACAGTAGGAAGCAACGATCTGTGGCACTCAGTTCAGTCGAGGCAGAGTACATGGAAGTGATTCAAGCTCCATGTGAGGCCATCTAGATGAGAAAGAGCCTGGTTGGTTTTTTTGGTTCTCAGATGGATCCAACTGTGATACATTGTGATAACCAAAGGTGCATTGAACTCTTGGTTAATTGGGTATTCCATGATAGGTCCAAGCACATAGAAATCTAGTACCACCATCTCAAAGATCGTGTTCAGAGGCACATTATGTTACTTCAGTACATTCCCATGGAGGATCGGGATGCAGATATTTTGACGAAGGCGCTCACCAGGAGAAAATTCGAGTACCATAGAGGTCGGATCGGGGTGGCAGATAATCCCTTTCTTGTTGAGAGGGAGTGTTGAAGTCCAACAATAAATTACAGCACACACACTAGTGTGGGACCAATAGGTCCTAGCGATACATTAGTGTGAAGGCCAAATTAATTAATTAATTTGGTGCAGTGTCTAATTTAATTTTCCCTTAATTAAATTGGACAATAAAATGTAATCTTATCTCATGATCACTTGTAATAGTTAACTGAGTGTGATAAACTCATTTATCTCATATGTATTTTGAGTTGAGGGTGGTTTTTGAGGCATGCAGAGTAATTATATTAGTTATGGATCCCAAATTGCATTTGGTGCATTAGTTTAATGCATGATTAATCAGTTAACTCAGTTAGGTGAGTTAGAGTCAGTTGAATTAGCTATAACTGTTTGTTGCACTAGTGAGAGATCAAGTGAATTAAATATTATTTAATTCGAAATCAATGATATACCATGCAACTGATGATTTACTATTAATAGCTACATGCATCTTAGTTCTAGTGGAGACCCGGTTGAGACAAAGGTTAAAGGGATGTTAACTATCAGTTTTGTGATTAGTAGGTTGACCACATGAAACCAGACACCCATTAGATTTCCCATGATCCTTGTGCATTTTAGGAAGGCCAAAATTCCTAAAGAATAGGGATTGCATTCATCAGGAATTGTGTAAGCAAGGCAGGTTTTTTAGAGGCTGAGAATTGGCTAAGTGTTGGTTAGTTTTGTCCAGGATAGTGTGAAACAGTTGTGAGAGTGCAAGAGACTCTTGTGAGAAGGGTGCATTGTAATTGTTTCATGATTCCATGGTTAATATACAATAGAAGATAGAGGGATTTGGAGCAGCAAGCTTTCCCCAGGAAATTATCTGTGTTGTGGTTTGATTTGATTCTTTCTTTGCTTCATGTGATTGGTGATTGTGCTTAATTTCCGCAATTGATTTGTAGAAGGATTTAGTATCTAGCTTTAGTACATTGTTAGATCGGATTTAATCCATTGATATACATATGTTTGCATAATTTCTACATAGGATAGCCATGGTGTTGGAATGGGGTCCCCTGGGTTACACTTTTTGGTATCTTTTTGTATAATTTTTTTATATGCGTGCTGCACGAATGAGTCAAGGGGATTTGGGGTGGGTCAAAGACCCTATTTTTATGTAAAAGGGTTTAAGGGTAAACTGTGGGCCTAAAACCATGGTTTGAGACCATAGTATTAGTGCGCTAGAATGATATAAATAGATAGATCGAGTCTAAGTGAAAAGTAGTTCAATATAGACTATCGTGATTATCTGAATGTTTATGCGTCTGTAATACATTTTTAATGGTTTGTCTGGGTTGGGTAGAAAGGCCCCTACTAGTTGTGTGCATGGATATCTAGTCCTGATTGTGTGAAAAATTCGTTGGATATGTGTGCGGAAGGGTAATGTGTAAGGGTAAAGCCTGATGTATTGAATTGACCTGAAGCTAATATAAGGACATATTTTGGCGAAAGAATTGTATCATTGTTCTAACTTATCTATCTATTTTTTCTGTCTCTGGATCGCACTGCTTATGTATTAATTATTTTTATATGTGAAATTACCTATGTTATTTATGCATGAAGTTACATTGATGATAGAATACATGGATGAATCTGCTTAAGTTATTATGCATTGTTTATATATGGATCTAGTTTTTTCATGTTATCTCTGTGCTAAAGAGATCTATGATTCTGTCTGTAATCTGATAAGTATTATTCTATATCGTGCACATCTGTTTATGATGGATATAATTCTGTAATCAATCTACTTATGGACACTTCAGTATTTTCTTCCTCAAGGTGCATAAACCCGGTTCCAGCACCCCCCCATACTGCTTCGGCTGAAACTTTGATCTACGTAAGCAGGTCACTGTCAAAAGGGTCATTATTTGGAGGGTTTTTTGGTTGTACAATAAAATTTGAACCTAGGTTAGGACCCCTCAAGCCAAAAAATTGTTCTGTTGCCGAGGTCAGAATCATATTGAGGGAGATTTTATGTTGTGGCACCCTTCAAAATGAATTACAATATTGGCTGGATAGAAAGATCCTTGAATTCACACTCCAAGAGAATTGAAGTACTAATTTATCTGACAAAAAGTGGGTACAAAAATACATATATACATAAGCTCACGATATATTCCTTTTCTACTTTGTGAATGAGTTGTAGGAGTGGTTGTCGTGATTGACTGAATTCAATACATGTGTGAAGGGCGACGCAGTCACTGAGTGGACTCCTGAATTGATCCAAAATTAGAAAAGCTAGACAATAAGATCACCTGCATAGTAGATCATTGGATCGATCGCCTCCTGGGAGGATTTATGACTAAATTTGGCATTGATCAATTTTTGTCATATTCTGAAGCAAAGAGAATATTTTTCAAAGGTCCTAGAAGTAAATTCTTGTGCTCTTTGAAGTTGTTATCGAAAATGTTATCATGTGAATAGGGCTCTCTATTTGAATATTGCTTGAATGTCGCGGAGAGGCCCAACTACGCACAATGGAAAAATTTACCACAAAGATCCAGAAAAATCTATTTATGTCCCTCTTAAGCCTAGATCTGATAGTGAAGGTGAACCAGAAGTTAGTATCTCTAGTGACTCTGAATAAAAAGGTTCATCAAACCAGAAACCCTTAAGTCTTTTTCCAACCCCATCCACTGCACTTCTACACTCATATCACAAAACACCCACTCCACCACGCAGTCCATCTCCACCACCACCTCCACCTCCCCGAGGCACACATATGGCCACATCGATGAAGTTAACTAATTTTAGAGGCATTGGAAATGAAGATAATAAGCACTTTTGGTTTGTGACTGAGGCTGCATGACAGGATGGTTAGATTAATAATAATTATATTAGGAAGGTGCTGCTAGCCATTACCTTCCAATATCGCTCATTAGATTGGTACATTAGATATGTTCAAGAAAATTATAATTCCACTTTGGACTAAATAAAATATTCCCTAAGAGATCAGTTCAAGAAACCTAAGTCATACGTGCAGCTGGTTACAAAAACGAAAGAGATTCATTAGGAGGTCAATGAATCTGTATGGGAGGTAGATCAGAGGCTGAAGCGCACTATCAGAGATGGTTGATTTGTCGTCGATGATACTCAACATAAGGAATGGTTTATTGCTATGTGTCTCCCGCATCTGCAACAACCCTTAGGTCGGAAAAATATTGCCACACAGGCTGAGGCTGTGGAGGGTTAAATGAAACTAGAAGCCACCCCAACACTTGTTGCACTTGGAACTCAACAGATTCAGAATCAGTTGGAAGCCATGCATTTAGAGATTCAAAGCCTGCACAAAGACAAGGGAAAGGAGGTTTTTGCGGAGGTCTGGTGTGTAAAATGTAAAGTTGCTGGGCACCATAAGGATCAATTTCATGTCTTCAATAATTATCTGAATGTTATAGGTCCTAGTCTATTGGAGAGTCTCGTAAGGTGCACAATCTGTCAAAATGTCAGGTTACATGACACAAATTCCTTCCTAAGGATCGGAAAATATCAACCTGAGTTGAAGCAGTTGTTTTGTAGATTATTTTCGTCACTAGGACATGATGATCAGCATTGTCACACTTATGATATGATGTTGGATAAATCTGAAATATATAGGATGCAAGCCAAGCCTACCTCACCAACATCCCTTTTTGGGCGTGGTGGATTTCAAGGCAGAGGAAGAGGATGAGGAGGTGGAACAACTAGTCGAGGAAGATGAAAAGTTACTTGCTATAACTGTGGAGATGTTGGTCACTATGCGGCGACTGTCCTAATCCAGCGTGACAATCATGCAGGTATTGTAGACAATTTGATCATGTGACAGAATATTGTCATTTCTTGATTGATAAAATGTAGGAGAAGAAGACGTAGACTCCAACACAAAATATTCATATGTTTAGAGTAGAAACTCGTGAAGAATATCCCAGTGTGAATGTGGTCACTAGGAGCAGTGTACCCACTAATGTAGATAAGGGAAAGCAACCAGCTACTGACATATGGATCTGTAAGGCACCTAAGAACAAGGAAGGATTTGATATATAGTGCCCAAAGGATACTTTTGTTGAAGCGAAGAAATAATTTGTAGAGGGAAGTGCATCAACATCAGGTAGACCAATGAAAGAAGGAGAAGATGAAGTGATCAGACCATTTCTTCAAGCATGCATTAAGTTACTACTCAACAAAAATGTATTAGAAAATATTCAAGCTCTAATAGATAATTTCCCAGAGAAGGAACAACCAATGGTAGAGCAGAGAGTTGTCAATAAAATATACAAGAATAAGAAGAGAATGGGTAGAGAGATGTGTATGACTGCACAGATTGGTGCTTATGAGATGTACAAGGTTATTCTAGATCTAGGATCGGATGTGAATGTTATACCTAAGAAAACATGGCAGCACATGGGAGAACCCAAGCTAGAGTGGTCTACCATTCAACTGTGCATGGATAATCAACAGAAGATCATTCCATTAGGGAAGATGTCACAAGTTGTATTCAATATCGAGGGTGTTAAGGTGATGGAAGACTTTGAAGTCATACAAATTGTAGATGATACTGATCCTTATCCTGCGCTGCTAGGGTTGGACTAGGCTATTTACATGGATGGTGGTATAAATATAAAGAAAAGAAGAATGTAATTTTAAAGCAATGGAGTCAGGGTCATCATTCGCCTAGATCCTGTAGAAGGGCAACGATATACAGAGCCTGTGTGCACTGATGATGATATCGATCAAATCTATACGCTGACTTTGCGCGAGGAATATTAGATTAACCCAACGGCAAATGGAAATCTTATCTGGGAGAAGGATAGTTCTTATTTTTAATATTCTGATGAGGAATTAGAAAACTGGAAGAACTGGTTGCATGAGGTATTTGCACTGCATTGTAATTGTGTGACCAGATCTCTGCGATGTATAACATCTGAGGTATGTGAATTACTGCACTATGACAGATTAACTGATATAAACATTTTTATAGGGGAGCTTGAAAGGACTGTACCTGAAGGACAGATATTCCAGGCTTTGGATCTCGGATTTCACACTATGCCAACAAGATGGTGGGAAACTCAAAAGGAAAATATGGGCAACTAGGAGGAGTGTGCATGCATGATGAGGTTACGATTTGAATGTCTAGTCATTAGAATAGAAGACGTATACTCTGGAAAGGATGGTCTGCGTAGACATTTGGCGAGATGGAATCAGGCATGGGGCACAGAACCAAGACCTGAATTGGCCCACATGTTTATTCACACATTGGGGAAGGTAACTATTGAACGGTATTTGGAGACAGAGTTGTGCCGCAGTACTAGTGAATGGTCTGTGGTGACGAAGAGATTTATCCTAAAATTCAACTTTGAGAGAGGATTTGATCATATTGTCCAATATTTGCATAATATTCAAGAAGTCATATTTGATACAAAAAAGCCTGCAATCGAGTGCGCTCCACCAACATGGGATGCGCAAATGAAAGATATTGTGAATTGCAAGAACCTGACAATAGAAGAGAGTAAAGAGAATCCAAGGAATATCATGATTCTCGAATCTGAGGGATAGTACGCAGTGGTTGGGCCCTCAATCACCTCACTATATGTGACAAAGGCCTTAAATATTAGGCAGGTGAATATTGGATCTAAAGAACAACCTAATTTGGAAAATATTGGAGACTATTGGGATGATGATATAGTAGGAAAAGTTGTTGAGTTGCTGACCGAATATCAAGACTTGTTCCCTACAAAGTTTTCAAAGTTGAAAGGAATAATTGGGGAACTTGGAGTTATGAAGATCACATTGAAACCTCATGCACACCCAGGGAAACAACGCCCATACAAGCTGAATCCAAGATATAAGCATAAGGTGAAAGAAGAGTTGGAAAAAATGGTTGTTGCAAGCATCATTGAACCTATAGAAAATTCCAACTGGGTAAGTCCAATGGTAGTGCAAGACAAGAAGACCAAGGGAGAAATCAGAATTTGTGTAGATCTGCACAAATTGAATGATTCTTGTGTGCATGATCCATTCCCAACTCCCTTATCTGATGAAATCCTGGATAATGTTGGAGGCTAAGAAGCATATTCCTTCACAGATGGGTTTTCAAGGTATCATAAGATCTAGATTGTGCTAGAATATCGGAGTAAGACCACCTTTGCTACTAAATGGGGATATTTCCAATATATATCCATGCCCTTTGGGTTGAAGGATACCCCTGCCATTTTCTCGCGCATGGTAGTATTGGATTTCAAATCATTTATCCACAAGTTCTTGGAGATATATTTTGATGATTGGACTATATTTGGGTTGTTAAAGAAGCATGTTTCAAACATGTGCTTAATGTTGGATACCTGTAGGAAGTACCAGATTTCCTTGAATTTGAAGAAGTGTATATTCTGTGTGCCATTTGGGATATTGCTGGGACACATTGTCTTCTAGCAAGGGTTGATGGTAGATCCTGCAAATATCGCAGTAATAGTTAATATGGAGATACCTGAGAATTTTAAGCAATTGCACTCAATATTGGGGCACACTGGGTATTATAGGATTTTTATTCAAGGCTATGTGCTGATAACTACGCCCATGGAAAAGATTCTCAAGAATGATGTGATGTTTTGTTGGGATGAGTATTTTCAAAAGATTTTTTAATTTCTAAACGAAAATATGGTCACTACGCCCATGGAAAATCTTCTCAAGAAGGATGCGACATTCTATTGGGATGAGGATTGTCAAAAAAAAATTGAATTGTTGAAGGAAAATATGGTCACTGCACCCATACTGGTCTTTCCAAATTGGTCAAAGGTGTTTCATGTGCATGTTGATGCCTCCTGTATTGCACTCAAAGCTATTTTAGCACAGCAAGGAGCAAGAGAGATTGATCACCCTATTTTCTATGCAAGCCGAAAAGTCTCAAGCACATAACATAATTACTCAACCACGGAAAGGGAAGGACTAGCAATGGTGTATGTGTTGCATAAATTCTGCCACTATATGTTAGGAGGCCATTTTAAGATGTTTATTGATCATTTTGATTTGAAGCACCTGGTCAATAAGCATGTGTTGGGGGGGAATATCTCCAAGTGGTTGTTATTATTCAAGGAATATGATTTTGAAATTATGGTAAAACCAAGAATACGGAATGTTGGGCCAGACCATCTGTCATACATTGAGACTGGTGAAGGACCTACAAACTTGGAGGATGGATTTGAAACGTGAAACTATTTGTGATAAAGGTGGTTGATGAAAATTTCCCTGATATTATTTAGTTTTTTACTACTGGACACATGCCTGACGAATATAGAATTCAGTAGAAGAAATATCTCATGGTGCGTACAGCAGAATTCACCATTATTTCTGGATAGTTGTACAAAATGGGTGCAGACGAATTTCTATGAAGATGTTCTGGAATATGAATGATGGGAAATTCTAGATGAAGCTCATGGAAGGGTTTCCAGTGGTCATTATGCAGGTAATGAAACCGTGCAGAAGATTTTGTGAGTTGGTTTATGGTGTCCCATGCTACATAACGATGTCTATGTGCATTTTCGTGCATGTGATGTATTCGAGAGGATGGGAAAGTCATCACGCAAAGACGAGATTCCCTTTCATCCATAGATGGCGTTGTAAACATTTAAAAATGGGCTATAGAATTTTTTGGTCCTATCAATCCTCCAGGAAAGAAGAGAGGTGTGCATTACATTATCACCGCAACATATTATGTAACCCAATGAGTTGAAGCTAAAACTATGAAGGTTTGTACTGTGTAATGTTCTGAAATGGAAATCAATAGATTTTACACCACCGAAATGTTCCTTTGTTGGATATATGAACAAGGCTATGTCAGAGATGGACTGAGAGGGATTTTACCAATTATGTCACCTCTAAAGAGAGGATGAGAACCAGAGGCTATCTGGCCCTTTCTCAGGCTCTGCCTATAGTTATGCAAATATTTCTTCCTCGGGAAGATCTTGCTCAAAAGAGATGAGCTACAACAACATCTGAACTTCAATAATGAATAGTAGTGAAATAATACATCATATGATACAAGAAGATTGCATAGCTGATTTATAAAGTGCAGCCGCAAATATAGATACAAATCTTGAGAAAAAGACCTCTCAAGATAGACTAGGACAGCCTCAATCAAGATTGTACATGGAAACTCAAGATTACATTGTTATACAATAATGCCCTAGCTATCTCTGCGTAGTTATATGAGGAGACTGCAATGTGTAAACTGAAAATATAATGATATATCAATATCAGCTCAAGAAATGAGGGGGAGAAAGCTCTAAACCCCTGAAAATAGCTAACTAACAATCCTTAGAAGGATTGGCTGCAATACATGTACAAAATGGTAAAATACAAAAATGTCGGAGTGCAATGTAGCTGTTGCAACTCAATAATAATACATGAATGGAGAAGGGGAAGAATGTTGCAAACAATATGATGACCTCCTCCAATGATCTTCTAAGTGAAAGGTTGCCCCTTTCACTCAATATGACACTCTCTAATCCCCAAGGTGAATCCTCCTACAATTGCCCTCTGAAAATAATGTTGTAAGAGGGAGTGATTTCACTGGGGCTGAGATGAAACACTTTTCCCTATGCAAAAATCTGAAAATAAGCTCCGGAAATGTCCTTTGTTGATTTCTTAGAGAAAGAAGAAACTCCTCCTCTTCAAAACTAGCTCAGGAAATGGTGGGATGATGATCCCTCACTACTACCTCCAGCAACTCCAATGAATCTGCCCAACAGAAATGCTGTAGCTGAAAGAGATGGCTTTGACCTCAAGCCTGGATGTGAGGAAGATGAAGAATAGCTCCTCCAAGGCTTCCCAATGAAGGAGGGAAGACTTCTAACTAGAAATCTCCCTTGTGCTAAGCAGCACAAGCTATCTCAGTTGAACAACTGAAGAGAGCTGCAATTCGAAATTCTCAACCATAATGAACAATGGCTCTCCTTCACCTTTTTATGTAAGGAATTCTTCCTTTCCATGGACCCCACCCATTAGGGTTTCTCTCATCCTCTATTTTCCCTCCATTAAAAACTGCATAGTCTTCTTGTGCAATCTTCCTCTTTTGGGCACGTTGTTGACTTGGTCAACCATGGCCTTGTCCCCACAGTCTATCTCTGGAATAGACTTGTGATATTCCCAAAAAAGGAACATTACGGTGGTATCAGAGCATGATATTTGGCTCAGCCTGTGGCTTCAAGCCAAAGTACTGAATCCCTGAAGGGGAATGTTTCGAGCTCTATAGACAGAGTCTGCAGATGGCTAGGTAGCCTCTGGATCTCATCCTTTTTTCAAAAGTGACATATCCAATAAATGCCCCTGCAGTCAATCTCTGGAATATAATTTCAATATTCCTGAGAAGGGAAACTTTCCAGTGCTATCAGAAGAAGGAGGGATGGAAAAAATCCAGAAAGATTCAGTATGTGTAGAAAGAAAGGAAGACAATCCCACAAAGCTTCTTCCAAAATCTAAGAAGAGATTTCAAGGGAAGCTGAAAAATATGAGATTGGAGATGGGATATCCAAAGGAGGTTAATTCTAGAGCTGAATCTAGATCTGCACATGGTGAGTGTGAGCATGTAGCTACACTCCATGATGCACAACGCAGTCAAATTCCCAAAGCTATCCTGAGATGGATGGGAGGAGTTGATGTCTTGCATTACACATTGTCAGAAGCAATACTTCCAATTCATATTCTTGAACAAGAGGGCATGTGGATCACTTTTTCACAAAGGGATCCATTGGTTGAGATGTTGCCCACACACATTGATGAAGAATAGGGCAACAACACTGTCACATCTAGAGCACATCCAATGCCTCATGCAGAGGAAGGAGGAGCACATGCTCCAACAGGAGGGATTCTTGTGCCTTTGCAAGAATTTCCCCAGGATCTCATACATAGAGGTCTAAGCACAATTAGTGAGAAGCATGATTATGCATCATTGCAGCTGGAAGAAGGGGAGAGGGAGGAAGAACAAAATTAGTTGTTGAGGAGCACACACCCTTCTCTATTTCAGAGAGCCAATGCAAGAAAGAGGTAAACTGATTTGCGCAGTCAGGGCAGGGGCAAGGTTGCCCAACCATATGAGCAGTCTACTCTTGACATTGATGTCTCACTATATGGAGGCATTCCACCTGGAAGCCCACCTGATCTTCAGTTGATGAGAGATGTCTTGTATTTGGGTTCACCACTCTTGGATTTTGGAGAGGTGAAGAGTTTTGAGGAGAAATTTGGCATGGGGGATGTCAAAGTAGCAGGCAGCAGCATGACTGGAGCTTCAAATGCCAAATCACCAGCGCTGTCACTGAGGAGGATTGATCCTTATTGGAGATCTCATCGTTTAGTGGAGTACTCCAAGGATCTTGGTGCATGCATGATTCTTGATGACCCGGATGGAGATGACAGATACATGGTAGAGGATGTGTTCATCTATTCCTATGGCAAGATATTCTTGACTAGATCTTCTAGTCTCAAGGAGAGGCTGCTACATGCAGCACATGAGGACTTCTCTTCTATGCAATTTGATGCATATTTCCAGTTGATGGAGGATTTCACTTGGGAGGGCATCCAGCATGACATATACCAACATATGGAGAGAATCATAGCCTGGATGGCGATAGAGAGGATGTCACAGCTACCTTCCTACTCATTGGGAGTGAAGGAGAATTTCCATTTGAGCCATTTCAGCCCAAGACCTCAAGTACATAATGGAGGAGGTATCATTTCATATTTTTTCTTGTAATTCTTTTCATTATTTGAGCAGCATAATGTAACAAGAAGAAACATTTCTTCTTGCATATTATAGGATGATGTACTTGCAACTACTTGTAGCATTGATTTTGGCTATCCTTTTGATGAGCTGTGGGGGAAGCCATATGTCTCTTGGTGTGCACCAATGATACCATATTGTAACTTCATGTTTTCATCTTATGAGATGAATATGGCAGAAAACAAGTGGATAGAAAAGCACTTGTTATTTCTTGTTTTGATGCAGGCCAAGGAGGCACTACGCTAGTTCCATGAGAGGGACCCAGATTCACTCTCCGGTTGTCATTTGGAAACTTGTTATTATTGTATCTTGCTTCCATGTATTGCTGGTGTATTTTTGTTTAAAGGAAGCTTGTATGAGGGAGAGATGAGGTAGTGTTACACTGAAAACTGTCACTTTGACATTCTGCTGACTGTATGAGCTCATTATTACTCATACTTCCTCCTTTTGCAAGTCCAATATACCAGCTCCTCATATCAAGCTTCAAAATCAGAAGAAAATCCCTAAAATCCCCTAAGAATTGGTATTGCACTTTCTCTATGCATTCCTCGCGTCCCGCTACTAAATCTCAAAACCCGAAAGTAAATTACAACGCACTTTCGAAAGGCGCCGACCGTAAAACATAAAAGTGCTAGAAATGAAGATAAAAAGTAATTCTGTGAATTTCAGAAGATCGATAATTTATCGGACACGCTTTGGGTTGTTCATGTATCCCTCATACTGGCGGAGCTAACCCCTTGATGTAAGGAGCTTATCCCTTTGAAGGAGGAATCTATCCCTTCATATTTGGAACTAGAAACCTCCTCTTTTCCACTATAAAAAGAGGCCTTGGGTAGCCTCAAAGGGAGTTCAAGCTTATGAGATTTGAAGTTAAATGCTGTTGAGATTTAGACTTAAGTAACTAAGACCTTCTGTGAGGTTAAATCACTCATCTCCATTTGTCTTAGTTCAAAGAGTGAAATGCTTGTCAGAGTAAAGGAGATTCCTGCTTCGGACCCCGGGAGGACCTGCACAACATCAAGGCACAGGTTGTAAAGGTTTTCTATCTTTAAAGTTAATACAAATATACTCATTTCTCTCATTAAACTGTCAATTTGTGGTTTATTTCATAAATTCCTTGATCATTATGATAAGTATGATTTATGATAATGTCTATACAGGTGCTACTTAATCTTTTTCCTTGTTTGTGATTGCAGATATACGAAGGACGTTCTTTCAGTGCACGGGAAGGACTTCAACAAAATCAAGTAAGCAAGCAAGCGTTGGACAAGAGGTAGGTTCTTACACCCGTATAGTGTTTTTATAAATCTTATATGCTTAGAGAGAGATTAGTATAATTGGTTGTTTGTTGCTAGTTACCTTTTGTACTAGAGAGATCGGTCTTGTCCGCAAGACGGATTAATCTACACAACAAAATGGCGACCATACTGGGGAAGAACTTGTTTGTTCTTGGTTCTCTTTGATTTTTGACTTGAGAAAACGTTTTTTCTGGTTTTTGATTGATTCACATCTGTCTGGGTACTTTAAATTTTTTCTGTTTTTGAAAATTTAGAAGTGTTTTGAGTTTTTCTATAATTTTTGCTAGGACCGCACTCTGCATAACTGTGACAGTGCGGGCAATTTCGCACATTCTTTATAGAATACAGTGCGGGACCGCACCTGTCAACACTGCTTACATGCGGACCCTGTAAAAATTTTAGAAAATTTCTAGGTTTCTTTTTCTGGTTAATTTTTAGATCTTTGGTTTCTGCCCAGACTGGTTATTGTGTCTATCAAGAATTCATTGTGTATGAACTCCAACAGTGTTAGTGTTTTGATGATTTTCTAGGAGGTTTTGCCGATTGGATTATTTTTCCTGTTTGGTCTTTGTAGTGATTCGAATTTTTGACAATTTGTAGTATCTGATCTCTTTTTGTCTTTTGAATCCGACCTGATTGTGGAAACATCCTATGTTGAGAAATTAAGCCTTTTGATTTCTTTGCAAATCTTCGAAATAACTTGCTTCAAAGTTTTGAATTTCATTATTTGAGTGTTTTGAAAAAACATATTTTGAGTGTTTTTTGATCTGTTTGTTATCTGAACGAATAGATTCTTAGTTTGCTGAACAACTAAGAGAAACATTCATAAAAAAAAAAACTCTAAAAAGCTTCTACTCAATTTAGATCATAGATCTTAAGATTAGTTTTTGTAGTTTTAAGTAGTTTTAATTTTTGTAGATTTCTTTCGAAAAAATTTGTTTTGTAGCTTTTTGTTTGGAAAAGAAAAAGAGTTTTCTTGTGAGCTTTGATAGTTTATTGAAAAGAAAAAATAGTTTCTTTCAATTAGTTTTCATGTTTGAAGAAGGAAATTAAAGGTTGCATTCTCTAACTCTTTCTTTAGATAGAAAGTTCATTGAAAGAAAAAAGAATTGAATATCATCATAGGTGCATTTTAGTGTTTTTGGAAGTCGAGTCTTCACATCATACAAAGTTTCATTTCCGCGCCCATTTGACTTAAGAAACAGCTCTTAAAAGTAACGCTTAAATAAAATTCATCTAGTAATCTTTTATTTTTAGGGCTCTCATCACCAACATAGCTTAGGCTAGTATCTTGGAGTAGGGAGTAATTAACTCTCCAAGGTAGATAAAACAAACAAGTAGATATATCTTGCGGTAGGAAGAATTCCAGTTGTTACATGTATGCTCTGGGAAGCTCCTCTTAAAGGATTTAAGCACGAGATCATATCTGAACCAGTGGGGTAATCAATCCTTCCTCATTGGGAACGATAGAAGATATACACGCATTAAAAACGGTAAACCTCGGATAGACCATTGTCGAGGAGCCAGGGGTCACTTGTCGGTAAACCTTGGATTCTGTTCAAGGAGCCTTCAAGGGGATTGAGCTTTGTTACTCTGCCCTTGCGTGTGTGTCGGATCGTAGACTGTTCCCCCAGGTATATTTGTTTCAGTTGGTAGCCTTAGAGGCCATAATATTTAGGATTCTTTCCTAAGGTGACGGTGGAGGGAAGATCCCACTGTACCTGGAACAGACGTCGACTAGACTCACTTGGACTCTCTGGGGGGTTCTCTTCACTCGAGATGGTTATGTGAAGAAACTTGTGCCAGTTTGTTTCATTAAGCAGGTTGTCGGGGTAACTGTTCCAACCGCCCTTTTCGTGTTAAAACTCTACTAAGTTGGATTTCATCACCAACTAGTGATTTTAGTACGGAAAGTTACCTTGTTTGTGTGTGGTTTGAACTCTTAGATTTTTTAAGCGAGTGATTCAATTGTTTGTTTCTTAGAGACTTTAGGTGTTTTCATTGAAATTTTTCTTTGTTTGCATGTGATTAGATAATTTTTCATCGTGGCGGAATTGCCGAGACAATCCCGGAGAATACAAGGGAAACCCCCTGAATTCACACCAGGTCATCTTGAAGGGCTTCGAGCTCTGGTACCACACAGTAGCCGTAGACTTAGATCAACAGAAGCTGAAAGCTCTGCTATTGTGATACATCCCGATCATCAAATTCCTACAACAGAATATATTCAAGAACCGGTTTCAGTTTCTGAAGTCACTGAAAATATTTCTCCTACTGGAGAATTATCTGACGAACCTGAAATCTCTGAGCCTGAAACTGAATCTTCTGTGTTAGAAACGTCCTCAGGATTTATCTCACCAACTTCTAGCGATCCAGGTTCACCTAGGGTAAGAAATATAATTACTGAAAATCTTCCCTCTGGACTAATTTCTATAGAAGAACTTACTAATCCAGACGAATACATATCTCTTCCCAACTCCCCTCAATCGTTAAATCTTAGGTAGCGTGAATCTATTTTCTACAGCCCTATTCGAACTAATCCCTGGTATCTTTCTTTAACTGATTTTTTAGAAAATCCGGGTCTTGCTTTTTATCCACCTCAAGTTCCATTTCATCCTACACCCAGAGGTTATTATCCGTCATCTATTATGGCTGGTGAGTCATCCATGTTTTCTCAAACGCCTGAATATTTTTTACATGGTGGTCCTTCTGTTCCATCGGGATATCAGTCTTTGTCTGGTACTTTCTCGGGAGCAGCTCCTCAACCCATCGAAAACGTGTTATCATCTGGTCTTGGTGGACTTAAAATTGAAACGTCGAACGCAGAGCAAGTTTATATGATGTCTGGTGATATTCCTAATCCTCAAGCTCAAGGCAGTCAGTTTCCTTCTGGGGGTCAACCTCAGGGAACTCAGTTACCGCCTGGGGGGCAACCTCAGGGTAGTCAATTACCGCCTGGGGGGCAACCTCAAGGTAGTCAGTTACCACCCGGGGCACAACCTCAAGGTAGCTTTTTCCCAGGAAAAACTGTGGATCCATATTATTTTGGGGGGAAACCCCAGGGACAGTACATACCCCAGGGTTATCAACCTCAAGGACAGTACATTCCTCAAGGTCAACCCCAAACCCAATATGCTCCTCAGGGTCCTCAACAACCCCAACTTCAGTACGTGCCTCAAGGTTATCAACCTCAAGGGCAGTACCCAATGCAAGGTTACCAACAACCTTCTGGTCAACCATCTATTCAAGGAGCCGGAAGTTTACCTTATTATCAACCCTACGTTCAACCAGGTTTTGGTCCTTACGTTCAACCTTCTACGGGACAATACCCCGGAATGATGGTGTGGGATCTGTCCCAATATCAACAGCCTTTGCAGCCTACTGTACAGTTACCTTATCAACCTGGTCAGCCATTGGTTTCTGGTTCAACTCAGCAACCTGTTCAGCCAGCTATTCAAACTCCTGCACCTAGTTCAGTTCAGCAGGCTGGGCCTAGTACACCTCAGACTCCGCCCCAAACTGCTGCAACTGCTGCAATGTCTGTTCAACCTGTTACACCTATTTCTGGAGTGTCTGTAGCCCCGAGTTCGGCTATCCCTGTATCCGTGCAAATCCCTCAAGTCTCTGTACCTCAGTCAGGACCCTCAGTTCAGACTACAGTTCAGATGCCTGCAGGACAAGCCGGTACAAGTACAGTTGTTACGAGTCAACCTCAATTTACTTATCAACCGTACCAAGGACAACTGCAATTCGGTCCCTATGTTCAGAATCCGAGCTATCAACCATACCCTGGTTATACTTATCAACAACTTCAGTATGGTCCGATTCATCCTGGTTATCCAGGAGGTTACACAATCCCTAATGCTAATCCAATTCCTAGTTATCCTGGGTATCCGCCTCCTGGATCTGCTTTGGCTTCTCAAGGTTTTCGTGACCCTAACCGTCAATTACCGTTCATCGCAACTTTGGACTTACCTGATTTGACGCGCCTTACAAATGATCCTATTTTTATTATCATAACTGGTCGTCAATGCCTCATAAGTTGCCTAGTGATATACCAAAATTTGAAGGTAAGTCAGGAGAGGATCCATCAAATCATGTTATGACTTATCACCTTTGGTGTGCATCTAATTCGATTATTGATGATTCGATTCGCTTACGTCTTTTCTAGAGAACACTCATAGGTCTTGCAGCCAAATGGTACATTGAGTTGCCACGAGGCTCGTTTCATAATTTCAGTCAGTTAGCAACATCTTTCTTAACTCATTTCCAGTTGCCTGTCAGATACGACAATGGCACAGAATTATTAACTTCGCTAAAACAATCTACGTCCACATATATTTTTGATCATATTCATGAATGGCGACGTAGACGACGTTTGGTGAAAGTTTATATTCCGGATCAAATTTTGGAAAAATGGTTTGTTAAATCATTATTGCCCAAGATCACTAAAGATGTAGCTAAGGCCAGTGTTGTTACTGAAGAGCAAGTAATTGCTCAGGCTCAGTACCTTGACCTCGTCTATACGCAGTCAGGTACTCTTCATGAGAAAATTCCCGATCTTCCCAGACAAGGTCAAATAGTTGCTGCTCCTTCAGGGTCTCATGCCACTGACGGTATGATTGGTACAGTTAGTTCTAAAAGTAAGAAGAAATCCTCAAAGAATTCTTCTCCAATTATAACTTTACCTGATTCCCCGAAAGGAGAATCCTCTCAAGAAGTTTCTACCGATATTCATGTCGTCGAAACATCTACGGCAAAATCAAAATCCGGTGGTAAAAAGAAAGGGAGGAACAAAAACAAGAAAAATTCGAAAGAGAAAACAGATAGAGAAGAATCCAATGACGAGAAACGTAAACCTCGCTATCCTTGCTTCATTTGTGAACAAGATCACTTCACGAAGGAATGTCCATATCGAGAGGAAGTTACGAAACTCGTTAAAGGATCGCAACAACCTGCTGTCTTGAAGGATCCTTTTCCAGTTCAAGATAGTAAGATGATTGGTTCTTCCTCGACTACTTTAGAAGATCCTATTATGATGATGTCTCATGTAAGGATTGCGACGCGATCGCAAGATTACGGTTCTAAGAATCCCGTTGATGGCAAAGAAGGAGAGTCTTCTAATGCCAACGCATCAAATACAACTCCTCCTGTTTCCGGTCCGCTACAGATCGAGAAACAAAATCCAGACTTGATAATCAAACCGCCTGCTAAAGGTGTTCTTCGTAAATCAGCTTTCAATCCACATGCGAGAGCTGCTCAGAATTACAATATTGTTGAAGATTTAGCTGTTTCTCCTTCAGCAATGTCGGCTTTGGAAGTGCTGCAATCGTGTCTAGCACAGCGTAAACTATTATTGTTTGCCATAGGAGCTGTCGATGTTCAGGATTCTAACCTTATAATATTCGATTTATAAAATAGTACACCACGCCTTCCTCACCAAATGGCTTTCCATATTCCAGTGTTAGTAAAAAATAGACCTATTTTTTGGACTGTGATTGATGAGGGAGCTTCAACGTGTATTATGTCGATTCAGTGTTGGAAATCTCTTGGCTCTCCTACACTTAACCAATCTCCGACGATTCTAAAAGCTTTTGATGGTCGAGGTTTTCAACCTTATGGTATTTTACAGGATTTACCCATAGGGGTTGAAGGGAAAATTGTTAATCTAGATGTGGAGGTGGTTGATGCCCCTCTAGATTACAACCTTCTACTGGGTCGTAGTTGGTCTTATGCTATGACTGCTGTTGTCTCTTCGGTCTTTCGACTTATAAAATTTCCATATCAAGGAAGGATCATGACAATAGATCAGTTAACTTATTTTTCGTCAGACCCAGCCTCTACAGAAACAATCCAGCATGTTGGCAAAACGGCTATCCCTTATAAGGATGTCGGAGTAGGTTTGGTTAAAGATTCTGGTTTGCTAGGAACTTTTTCCTTTCCTCCTCCTAACGTATCGTCTTCTACTGCAACTATTCATATGATTTCATCAGACACTGTTATGTTTGATGATCCTTGGATTCTTCCTTCTGAATCCGAGATAGATTCATTTGATGGCGCGATGCCTTTGAGTCCATTTGAAATTGCGTACCAGACTGTACAGTCTTTTTCCAACCCCTCTTCAACCGAAACCGATCCAATGAATGGGATCCAAGAGGAATCACTTTCTATTTCTAGTTCAGATGCAACGACATTTCCTGAAATTGTTCATACAGATGAGCAAATTCGTGAGTTTTTGTCTGTTGATGATTTACCATGGGAAGATCTACATCACCGGTCTTCATTTTTACCTGAATTAGATCATTTTGAAGATGATTTCGCTTCAATTTTTACTGCTGAATATGCCAAGGAACCTCAGAATCCATTGCAAAATCCCGATTCTGAGTTAAATTTGGAAAATATATCTAGAACGGTTCCAATTGACATTTCAGTAAAACCAGGAATAATTGAAAACATTCATATAGGTGCTTGTTGTTCAGACGAAGAAATTCAGACTTATAAAGCCCTATTTCAAGAATTCCATGATATTTTTGCCTGGTCTTATGAAGAAATGCCAGGAATCGATCCATCGATCGTAGTACATGAAATTAAGACTTACCCGGATTCAAAACCTGTTCGTCAACGATTACGCCAAATTCATCCTAGAAAAGCTGCTGCTATAAAAACTGAAGTTGAAAAATTACTTCGAGCAGGATTCATTTATCCAATTCCCTTAACGGATTGGGTATCGAATATTGTTCCTGTCACTAAAAAACAAGGAACAATAAGAGTATGTATCGATTATAGGGATATTAATCGAGCGTGTCCAAAAGACAATTATCCAACTCCCTATATCAATTAGATAATCGACGATTGTGCTGGTAGTGAACTATTCTCCTTTATGGATGGTTTTTCCGGCTACAATCAAATAAACATACTCCCTGCAGATCAACCTAAAACAGCTTTCATTTGTCCATGGGGAACGTTTGCTTATTGTAAACTACCTTTTGGACTAAAGAACGCTGGAGCAACTTTTCAACGGGCTATGTCTTATGCATTTCATGATATTAAGCACATTGTTCAGCCATATCTCGATGATTTACCTACTCATTCATTACGTAGGGCCGATCATCCCACTCATTTACGAGCAATTTTTATGAGATGTCGGCATTATCGGATAAGGTTGAATCCGCATAAATGTGTTTTCTGCGTAGAATCGGGTCGTTTACTGGGATTTGTTGTTTTGAAATCAGGCATTCGTGTCGATCCTTCGAAGGTCGAAGCTATTGTTAAATTGCCTCCTCCTTCGACATTGCGCCAACTCCAAAGTTTGCAGGGGAAAGCAAACTTTTTACGTAGATTTATTTCGAACTATGCCGAGCTTGCAAAGGGATTTACCCGGTTATTGAAACAGGACATTCCGTTCTTTTGGGACGAGATCGCTGATCGATATTTTGATGCACTTAAACACGCGTTGACCCATGCACCGTTATTGCATCCTCCCAACTACAACCAAGATTACATTTTGTATCTCACTGCTTCTCATTCCACCATTGGAATGGTACTAGTTCAGGAAGATGAATCTCACAATGAACATGTGATTTATTATCTTAGTCGAAATCTGCATCCGACTGAAATCAAATATACACATGTGGAGAAATTGGCCTTGGCAGCTGTTCAAGCTGTCCAACGTTTTAGACATTACATCTTGTTACGTAAAACCACGGTAATTTCTGATTGCAACCCTATGATGTATATTTTGACCAGACAATTGCTAGGGGGCAAATATTCCAAATGGATAGTTATCCTACAGGAATTTGACTTGGAATTTGAGAAATCCAAGGCAAAGAAGTATTTGGTTTTTGCAGAACTGATGTGTGATTTCCCCTCTACTGAGAATGAAACAGTGGCAGAAGAGTCCATTACAGACGAATCTTTGTTTCTTATCAGTATGCTTGATCCATGGTATGGGGATATTATTGTGTATCTCCAAACCCAATATTTTCGGCCCAATATTTCACGAACTCAGCGATGGAAAATACGCTTCCAATCCCAACAGTATAATATCATTGGTGATACACTTTATCGACGTGGAGCGGATTCTATTTTCCGACGTTGTCTAACTCATGAAGAAGCTGAAAAGGTATTAAATGACTGTCATTCTGGAGCATGTGGCGGTCATATGTCTGGGTATGCCACTGCCCAAAAGATATTGCGTGCAGGTTATTTCTGGCCAACGTTGTTCAAAGATTGCATTTATGCGGTTCGGAAATGCCACAACTGTCAAATTTTTGATAGAAAAATGCGCGTGCCACCCGCTCCTCTTCACCCTATAATTGCTGTTGGTCCATTTTCAAAATGGGGTATCGATTTTATCACATGTAACCCTCACTCGGCCGGGGGGCATGCCTATATTATTCTCGCAGTAGATTATTTTACGAAATGGGCCGAGGCGATGCCTACATATTCAGCTGACGGCAAGACTGCTGTAACATTCGTATTTAATCACATAATTGCTAGGTTCGGTGTTCCTCAAGCTATTATTACGGATCATGGAAGTCATTTTCGGAATATCATGATGACTGAACTAACAGAACAACTTGGCCTACGCCACGATAGTTCTACTCCATACTATCCACAAGCAAATGGTCTGGTTGAATCCATTAACAAAGTTTTAGTCACCATGATAAAACGAATTATTGGTATTCATAAGATGAATTGGCATTCCATGTTATTTTCAGCGCTTTGGGCATATCGAACCTCAGTCAAAACATCAACGGGTTTCACTCCTTTTCAACTGGTCTACGGTTTAGAAGCTGTGTTGCCGATTGAATGCGAAATACCGTCACTAAAATTAGCCGTAGAATTACTTCCAGCTACGTCTGAAGAGGAGAAACGTTTCTTGTACTTGGCCCAATTAGATGAGAATCGACGAAGTGCTGCAATAGCAAACGAGGCTCATGTTAAAAGGATAAAAGCTCAGCATGATAGAAATGTGACCCCTCGAAATTTTTCAGAAGGAGACCTAGTTTTACTTTATGATCAAGCTAACGACAAGCTAGGAGCTGGAAAATTCGTGCCTATGTGGCACGGTCCTTACATTGTGAAATGAAAGTTAGCAAAAGGGGCCTATGAGTTAATAGATTTTGACGGTGTCCCTTTGGATAAACCCAGAAATGGGCTTTATCTAAAGCGATATTACGCTTAAATGAGGTGTGGAGATTTTTGTTAGTTTAGATTTCTTTACTGCTGGTGTGTTTTAGATTAGAAAAGTGTGCCTAGTTTAGAAGTGTGTTTTTGTCACTATGACTGCTTATCTGAGTTTTACTCTTGATATTGCAGATGTCGACGTCTCTTCAAACCTACATTGGTTTTGCCGATGGTGCTTGTCGTAGTACACGGAACATTTCTTCCGCAGCTTGGGTTATCTATTCACCCTCTGACGAGTTAGTATCCATGCATGGGGTAAGCCTTGGTCAAACAACAAATAACATTGCCGAGTATAGTGCAGTGATTGAGTTATTATCTGATTCCATATCGTTTGGAATTCGGAGTTTGATTGTAAGGTTGGATTCTGAACTTGTTGTATTACAACTTAATAGGGTTTATACCATTAGAAATCCGGTGTTATTACGGTTATTTTTGAGAGTTCGTCTCTTGGAACGTGAGTTTGATTACATTGAATATCAGCATATTCCAAGACATTTAAATACATTAGCAGATTCAATTGCTTCTAGTATGATAAATAGACATTTGCAATAATTAAAAACAGTAAAACAAACAACATTCACATATGTACACAGATAGCCGTCAAAATAGTGATATATATCATAGGAGTGTGTTCAAAAAATATACATCGTCTTCGATCATAGGTTGGAAACACCTTATGATCGGCAAAAATGATAATACAAAAGTACAAAAATGAGTCTACACGATCATCCCATCACTGATGATGATCTCGATAAGAAACAACTGCTCGGGCCACCCTGCATAGGAACCTCCTGAAAGGTCCTGGGACTCCAATCACATATCTTTGTAGCCTGAGAGGGATGTCATCTATGCTGGTCTCTGGTATATCTAGAGTTAGGCGCTCTAGATGATGCTCCAAATCAGTCAAAATCTCTACTGATTGGCCTGCTAGGGCTGGTGCGGGCGCAACTGGTTGTCTCCTCTCGAAAGGTTGGAGATGAGCTGGTCGTTGTGGACCTACGTCTGTATTCAAAAAACTTTTGGTTATTAGTTTTCTAAGACGATAAAAAATTAAAAAAAAAATAGAACTTAACAAACGTTGAAAAGATGTTTTACCTGAATCATCCCACTGTTCCCCTGCAGGGAGAGACATCTCTCTGTCGCCGCGGAAATCCATCCCGGCATACGGAAAATCCTCTATCATGAAAACTTGGCGATCCATCCAACGAAAATATGAAGCAGGGAATCGTACAATCTCAGTGCCCTCAATAGCATGACGGGCCATCAGCGCGGACCAGCGAACCATTCTCGGTTCTCGAGGTCGACCGGCATCAACTGAAATACTCTATGGAGCTAACCGAGGAATCCTCTCCAAAGCAAAAGAAATGACGATGGATCCGTATCCAAAGTTTTTTAGTTTCCCGGTTTTTGCTCTGGTAAGTTGGCCTTTTATATTGGCCAACACAGCTTCGCACCAGTTTAAGATGGTGCCACGAAAACAGTCCACCGCAACACGCATTTGGGAACCAGTAGCTACATGAAGCGCGGCGCTCCCACATAGTTTGGTAACAGTGAATGCTATAACTTTCAGGTCAGGACGGATGATATGTTTTATGTCAATCCGTTTGTCCCGAGGATTTGCCTGATCATTGCAAAATTCGAGTTGAAGACTAGCGACAGTCTGGCCACCTGGCCTAGTCCCAAACAAGGATACATGTTCGCCCCTCTTGGAAAAACCAGTCAAAAAATATATATCCTCCAGCTCAATTTCGAGCCGGTGGCCACCAATGAAGAAACACTGGTCCTCCACATGCCATCTGTCTACCAACCATGTTAAGAGTTCCACTTGTGCCCTCATGCCAGAGATGGCCCAGAATTTGTATAAGCAGCATGATTTTAATGCCCTTTGTGTGGGCAAATGAAGTATTGCAGCTTCATCCACTTCCTCATGCTCCCTTTCTCGCCAAATAAGCATTTTGTTAATCCTACAACAAAAAATAAGGCAAGTTAGAATGATTTCATTTCAAAAAAATTGGCAGAAAAATGAGAAAACCGTGTTTTAAAAGTGACCGCGCGGGTACCGCACCCGTTCTTTGTAAACAGAGCGTCGCTCCGCACGCGAGATGTGTGCCGGGTGCGGTACCCTCGATTTTTTCCCGTTCAGAAAAAATCGGGGTCCGCAGGCAATCTGTGTCCCACCTGTGGACCCCGCGGGCGCATTTTCTAACCATTTTTTTCCCTAAAAAATCAAACTAAAGCCTAAAAATGAATTTCAAACGGATGAAAAACAAGATAAGGAGGTCGTGGATTACCTGGGGCTGACGATTTTCGATTCCAACGGATGAATTTTCCAGAATCTTCACGGGAACTTTTTATCCAAAAGCTTTTTACTTTTCACTCTGCAACTGAACGGTAAAAATGAAATAGAAAAAGTCCTTTTTATAAGTTTTTTCGAATGAATGAATTTTAAATTTGTTTATTTTTCACTTTAAAAGGGTATTTTTTGAAAGCATTTTTACTTATCGTAAACAGGTATGTGTAATGTTTTGAGTTTTTGTGCAGAAACAGGATTTTTCAGGTGAAATGATTGTTTTTCAACAAAGAGCATACTTTTATCACTTTTTCGAACTCTTTCAAAAATTTTACGAAAAAGCAAAACCTTGGAGTCCTCTTTTAAGCCCTTTTCAGACTCTCTAAATATGAAAAGATTGCCGAGTACTTGACTATTCGAACTCGTTAAAGTAAATGAACAGTCGTCCCTTCAGTATAAGTTTACCCCTTTTACGGACTGAAATGGACTATTTACAAAAAAGGTATACGTTGACTAAATACGGTCAATAGAGTTCTCTCCCGCATTATTTTATCCTTTTTCGGGCTCGAGAGACTAAATTTACGAAAAATAACACCCATGGAGTTTTCTTAAGTTTTTCTTCTGACTCCCTAAAACTGAAAAACACCGAGTTTCTCCTATACTGGACTCGTTAAAACTTAACAGTAAAGGACCTGTTTAATTTTCAACATGAACGAACCACTCCTTCTTAGGGTTCGATTTTTAAACTAAGTTGGACTCATCCGAAGGATGAGCTTATAACCAAGAAAATGTTATCCTCCTCAAGCTTGTCAAAAATAAAGAGGTACTTGCCAGAAATGGTGGGGGAAAAGAGAGAAAAATGGGCGTGTTTGTTGTATTTTAAATTATCCGAAAACTCAGTCGACCACTCTTGGACACGACACTTATATTCACCTGGGTTGGGAAATCCTTTGCCTAACAGTTAATCAAACCATATTGAAGAGTTTTCAGCCGGTTTCTGGGTATTAGCTTTGGGTCAATTGTCACCAAGCCATCTGCAGTGTCGTTATGTGTCCAAGAGAACAGTTCAAATAAAACCATTCATCTGCAAAATATCTGTCATCCATCTTTGACCATCCCTGAGTCAGTCTTTGCCAATATATTTTCAAAACTTGATCTATGATTTCGTGTTGTGGGCTTACCTACGACAGATCACTTTCTATCGACATCAGCACATTATCTAGGAAGTTGATCCAGAAATCGTCAGTACCTTGAAATCTGCATGCCTCAATGGCAGGTTTCTCGCTTTCGACGATAGGTTACATTAATGACCTTCGATCGAATGACTCCGTGACATGTTCGACTTCAGCTCATTCATTCACATTTCATGGACTGTACTGAGTACTTTGAGAGCCATTGACATTACTGGGGGTTTCTCTCACACTTGTTAACAGTTCACATCATTGACTGGTAATCAAGTGGTTTCTACCATGTTCGACTTCGACACATTCATTCACATGGATAGAATCGTACTATTTCGAGATGCAGAAATCAAGACCCTGGATCTAGTTTCCACCATCCAGGCTGCGAAGAATTTTGTTGTCATCTATACAGTAGACTATTGATAAACAGATGGTTGCGTCCATACTGTGTCTACATATATCTGTACTATGATGTATTCAAAATCATTCCTGTATCAGAACGATTTCAGTTAGTTTATAGTTAGTTTATATCTGAGTATGGGAATGCCTACCTCAGTGATGACATATACATGTATATACTTTGCATTGAATGTTTTTACAGGTACCGACTGGGGTGTCCATAGGATGATCTTTGAAATGATAAAGTACTGCACTCTTCATATATGACAGACTACAGCTTCATCTATTCCAGACTTTGCACTTTAGGGGGCAATTTGTTACACTGAAAACTGTCACCTTGACATTCTGCTGACTGTATGAGCTCATTATTACTCATACTTCCTCCTTTTGCAAGTCCAATATATCAGCTCCTCATATCAAGCTTCAAAATCAGAAGAAAATCCCTAAAATCCCCTAAGAATTGGTATCGCACTTTCTCTATGCATTCCCTGCGGTCCCGCACCTAAATCTCAACCTGCATGCGGAACCATAACGCACTTTCTTTGTGTAATGGGTGCGGACCCCTGTAAAACATAAAAAGGTGAGAAAATGAAGATAAAAAGTGAATTCCAGGTGAATTCTAGAAGATTCTGGATGGGAATTTTCGGGAATGGATACGCTTTGAGAAGGTTCATGCATCCCTCACTTGATGGAGCTAACCCCTTGATGTAAGGAGTTTATCCCTTTGAAGGAGGATTCTATCCCTTCATATTTGGAACAAGAAACCTCCTCTTTTCCACTATAAAAAGAGGCCTTGGGTAGCCTCAAAGGGAGTTCAAGCTTATGAGATTTGAAGTTAAATGCTGTTGAGATTCAGACTTAGTTAACTAAGACTTTCTGTGAGGTTAAATCACTCATCTTCATTTGTCTTAGTTCAAAGAGTGCAATGCTTGTCAAAGTAGAGGAGATTCCTGCTTCGGACCCCGGGAGGACCTGCACAACATCAAGGCACAGGTTGTAAAGGTTTTCTACATTTGAAGTTAATACAAATATACTCATTTCTCTCATTAAACTGTCAATTCATGGTTTATTTCATAAATTCCTTGATCATTATGATAAGTATGATTTGTAATAATGTCTATACAGGTGCTGCTTAATCTTTTTTCTTGTTTGTGTTTGCAGATACACGAGGAACGTTCTTTCAGTGCACGGGAAGGACTTCAACAAAATCAAGCAAGCGTTGGACATAAGGTAGGCCTTACACCTGTATAGTGTTTTTATAAATCTTATATGCTTAGAGAGAGATTAGTATAATTGGCTGTTTGTTGCTAGTTACCTTTTGTACTAGAGAGATCGGTCTTGTCCGCAAGACGGATTACTCTACACAACAGGCAGCAACAAAATTTTTTGTTGCTATTGTTGTACTTGGGAGAGTATGTGCAAAATTCTTCCCATACTTTTCATGACATCTCTGAAGAGAAGGAAGGCACATTCATGGTGCAAGGAGACTACCCTTCAGCATTGAAGGATCATGAGAGACTTCCATGTAGGAAGGAGATCTTCTCACATAGCATCATGATGGTGGATGAATTTGACATATGGAATTTCAAAGAGAGGAGTCATGGAGCCTTATTTCTAAGACCTACAACGCTATCACATGGGAGAGTGTTCTTATTGATAATGTGTTCCAAGGAGTATATGTACCCCTTCTTTTTGCAGAATTTTACGAGGGAATCCTCATGGGGGAACTTATACATGGGCCTCACTTTCAGCTCACACATGATACATGGTAGGAAGGACATTTATGTGCTTATTGATTACTCTATTGAGTATTTGTACTTTCTCACCATATGTAAACAGTGCATTGCTCCATATGAGGGCAAGAGTATTTTTGGGTTTCATGGTCACTTTAGGGCCAATGTTTATGATGATAGTAGCCCATATATACATGAAATTTGGCAAGTGTATTGTTATTTTATATATGTACAACTGATATACATTTATTCTTACTTCCCTATGTTGGGAGAACAAACATATACAACTTGTAATTTGTTGCAGGACCACTTGCCTTATGACATTCTCAAGCAGTAGTTGGGAGAACTGTGTTGTATCCACCAGAGAGACCATATGAATCATCCAAACTTGCACATAACCTACATCCATTTTATGATTTGGATGCCATGTGGTGATGATGTGCCATTCATCTTGAATGGAATGGTTTGGGTTGACATGACTCATGATTTTGGAGGAAGAGTCCTTGGAGGTTCGATCTTCTTCTTGCCATTGAAGGGAAATAATGTTGCAGCCCAAGATTAGCATACCTCCTACAATTATCATAAGTGGAGGAGGGGACAGTGTGGGATAGGCCCTCTTGCCTATCATGTTCACTTATTCAGCCCACCTACATTTTAGGAGCACAAGGTGGAAGAGGCTTTTCAGGAGTTACAATGTTGGAGGGTGACTCACTTCATTTGGATGATTGCATGGATGAGGAAGGCAATAATTCACCATGTTGATCATCACTCCTAATTTGTGGAGGCCATGAGACATATAGCATGTTTCCATTCACACTTTCCACCTTTGACTGATGCAGACACTCTGGTTATGCACACTTGGGAAGGAGCATTGGATGACAATTTATTTGCAGATTCTCTTGATGTAGTGATGGATGCTATTGATGGAGGCCACATGAGGAGGAGGAGAGATATTTTTCTCTCCTTATGCATTTTATTGAGGACAAGAAAAGATTTTGGAGGGGAGGATTGTAATGTTCCAGAATTTTAGCTTCCAAGCTAAATGGAACATTAGAGTTAGCAACAGCTGTAACCGGTAAATAAATGGGTAGAAAATACCATAAGTCACCTAAGGAGGATAAGAATACTCCAAATATTAAAGGAGACACTCTTTCTAGCCAAATAAAACACCTCCATGTGTGAACAAGGTTAAATTGAAGCTGCTTTGACTAAGTCAACAACGCAGATTTAGTGGAGGAGGAATCCTAGGTTGGAAAACACAATTTTGGAGGGAAAGGTAGCTTGGGTTAGAAGCAACCTAAGTGAGTGGGGCAAAGGGAAAGAAAAATAAATTATGATATAATGAAGAGGATGGCATCATTGTTCATCATGCTGTAGGTTATTCTCATTCTTGGCTGCCAAGAATTGTTGCTGCTTTGCTGCTTAGAAGAGTTGCAGTGTTGTTTAGCACTGGGTGTTCCCAAGTGGGAATCCCACCTATTTCCTTTGAGGAGATAATTGGGAGAGTTTTTATTCATAATTACAAATCAGTTTTTCAGGCCAAGCTTCAGCCATCTACATCAGCACATCTTTTCCGGAGATTGTGCGGTGTTGCTGGGTGCAGCAGTGGAAGGGATTGGAATCCCAGCTTCTGAGCTAGTTTCTCATTGGAGGAATGTTTCATTCACTTTAGAGATATGTTTGGACAGATATAGAGTATATTTCAGATCTGTGGTATCATACCACACATTTACCTCACCCTCATAGCATTTTTTCTGCTAGGGAGTGCGTTTTTCAGGAGGTAGAGTTTATTACATGGTTTGGTGGCTCCATTGCTAAGTTTCCTTGTGATTGAGAGGTTCATCCTTTAATGGGAGGACTCCCTTGAGGGTTATACATCAAATTAGACATATTTAAGCCTATATCAATCATGTACTTCAGTGTTTCAGTGATTATTTAGTCATTTTCTGAATATCACATTTTATATATAGAGTGTTTGACAAGAAACCCTTGTCGGGTTGTCTTGTATTTTGTATAGGAGATTAGATATTTGTACTTCAGCATTATTTATAAATATATGAGTAGATATATGATTCTCATATAATTTTATGTACAAAACCTCTCTTATATTGCACATTTCCTTGAGTAGCTGCTCCGACATTTTGCAGTCTTGGGGTTTTTCACCTTTTTCAGCTATACTAGTGTGGGAGATCTGTTTAACCCACCTAGTTTCATTTCTTTCTGATCTCCTCTTGTATTTAGATGATATATGGATGTGTCTATGGGATCCAAGTGATGATTTCACTATTTTATTGCATATGTTGCTGGAAATGCATTTTTCATGTTGTTGGAAAAGAAAAATTAATGTTCCAATTTCCTTATTGAAAAATTTGGAACATTACATACTGCATATACAGCTGCGCAGTTCATATTTGAGCATATTGTGACTTGGTTTGGGTGTCCTAAGATCCTAATAAGCCATCAAGGTACGCATTTTGTGAATGACACCATTGAAGCATTGACAGAAGAGTTCAAGATGCATCATCATAATATCTCTCCCTATCATCCCCAGGTGAATGGCATGGTTGAAGCATTAACTAATTGGAGACTGCACTTACCAAGGTGTGCAATGCTAACCGAAATGATTGGGATAAGCACGTACCTGCATTTCTCTAGGCATATCGAACCACATGAAAGAATTTGATTGTTTTAAAACAGTTTTTTTCTAAGTCATGAGTCCATTCCATAGTTTTATTTTTAGGATTAAACTTCAACAAGATTAAAAATTTAAAAAAAAAAAAAAAAAAAAAATGGTCACTACCAAAATTTCCGGAACCACCAGTTTTAACCCTTTCAGATAGTCTGTTATTTTCCTATTTTTGTCTTTTTATTTTTATTCCAATGTTGTCGGAATTTCTGGAATCATACTTTGTTTTTAAAAATAAAACGAAAAAGCACATACGTTTTAGTTAAACCATGTATCATAGTGTAGATATGCCTCAAATATTTTTTAAATATTTTTAGATCCCATGATAGGTGTCATATTATAGTCATTTAGCTTAATTCAAGTCGTTATATACATTGAACACATGTGTCATCTGTAGTTATGAATTGAACCATTAACCCGTCCTCCTTGTAAAACTCCAAGTCAGTTTATGGATGTTTAGGTACGTGTTTTTCTAAATCAAATAGATCATTTTTATTACACTACATGCCATAACCGTTTGGTTGGTTGCACAGCAGTGCTGCTGGAAATTCTGGCTAATCAACAACAAAGACTGAGGAGGTGACTGAAAGTCATAAATCCACTTGCACAAGCCATATAAAGCTCTCATATGGAAAACGCAACCAACTAAAGGTGGTGATGGAGTATCACATGGTGCACATCATGGTGAGTAACATTTTTAATGATGAAAGTTGATTTGCATGGGGTGATGAACCAAAGTTTTGGTTTTAAAAACACCTAAAAATCAAGAGAATGTCATTCGAAGTTTTAGTTTTTTGGATTTGAATTGATGAGAGTCATCATTTGAGAAGGAGTCTGGATTTCAGACAAGATTCCAAAGGTAAATATAGGCCACACCTGTAAGGTAAAACTCTTTCTACTCTGCCACCTATAAATTGTAGGAGACATAGGCATTTTATTTTCTGAATATGACTAAAACAGGTGGTAAGATAAATTGAATAGAACCATAAAGTTCATATTTAGTTGATGCCAATTTGAGGGTAAGAAATTTTTTTTATGCAGTTAGTGTGGTATCCTCTTTGTACCACGTTAGGGAGTTCTCACTCAGGAGTACCCCAAGAGTTTGCTAACTCTTTTAATGCACAGAAAGCTACATTTTATGGCCTCAGTTTGCAAGTTTTTGAAGACTCCATTGCTGAAGCCTTTAACCTTCCTCAAGAAGGAGAAAGGTGGTTCAAAGTACAATTTATTACAGGAGGTGATCTCAACATCTTCCTCAAATATGCTCACAGAGATCCAAATTGGGAAAAATGCATCCCAAGCAGCTACCTTAAGAATTACTTGGCAAAAGCTATCAAGCTTATCAAGATATACCTCACTTGTGAAAGGAGGTATTGTAATATTCCCAATTAGCCATGAGCTAATGGGAATATTCATTTTTGTTTTACTTTTTTGTTTCATGAATAAAAATGTAAAGGATGTTCATAAAATTCCTAAATAGTAAATAAATCAAGGTCAAATGTGAAAAATGCTAAATCTTGGCTATGTAAGCAAGCACCCTTAGGTGTGAAAGGGGCTGGATATTTTGACTTGGTCAACCATAACCAAATCTATAGTGTTGTCTTGGAGGAGTAGCCATCAATGAGGCACAACGTAGTCTTAGATGGAGATGGATTTTGTGAAAGGAGATATTTCATTGAAGGTGGTTTAGGGTTTACAAGCTCTCAACTTATAAAAGGAAGAGGATGGCAGCATGAAGAGGTTGTGAATGATATTGTATTTTTGTGTATTGTCTTTTCATACATACAAGCTTGCTTTGTCTATTTAGCCTAGGAATCCCACCTCTTTCCTTGAGAGGCCTCTTGGAAGAGTCTTGTATTGCATAGTCCACTATTAGGCTGAAGGCCAGGCTTCTTCTTCCAACTACAATGCAGGTCTTGTTGAGGGGGAGAGTGACATGGTGTTTGAATGAAGATAATGATGTGCCCTTTGCCCTTGATGTCAAAGGGGGAGAGTGACATGGTGTTTGAATGATGCCAAAAATGGAGAGAGTGACATGGCAAATAGGGAGAATGACATGGTGTCATTATATTCTTAATGTATCTATCTGTTGTGGTAACCAAACACCATCATGGTTGCCATCAAGTCCAAAGGGGGAGATTGTTGGAAATATGATGCAGAGTGTTGTCCTTGATGGCAACCCACGGAATGAAGATGAAGACATTTGACTATTGACATGTGTTGTCCTTGATGGCAATCCACCTGATGAAGTTATGCTTGACTTGATGGACTATATTGACATGTGTTGTCCTTGGTGGCAATCCACGATGAGGGTTATGCTTGACTTGATGGACTTAGTAAATGATGTAAATCTGATGTGATATGATGTTTGTTGACAATATGATGCTAAGTGTTGTCCTTGAAAGGCAACCCACTTGATGAAGATGATGACAACTTACTTGATGAAGTTGTGCGTGATAGAATTTGTTCCTGATGAAGAAAATATGATGTATCTACAGTGTGTACAAAAGTCAATGAAGAAAGGAATTCAGAATGTGCTCAAAATATGATGAAAAGAGTATGTCTCTTTGTATACGCGGAGTTGCCTAGGGGAAGTCGCGTATGCACGCGGAAAGGAACATTCCAAGTCGCGTATGGGCAAAAGCGCTCAAAAAGTGCAAAACCAGGGGTAACCACCATGGTATTGACCCATTGTATTGGGTAATGATCCGCCTAATTGACCCCGTCCAGGAATACCATCGGATGTAATGTGGTTTTGGGCTCATGGTATTGAAAAAGGGGCTCATGGTATTGAAAAGGGTAAACCTATATAAGGAGAAGAAATTCATTGTGCAAATCATGAGTGTGGGAGCAAGATGTCTGAGCTTGAATGAATACTTCTCTGTGAAGTATATCTGTATGGAAAGGGTAAAGGTTTGATGATAGATATGAATCTATGATGCACCTATGAAGAAATGATGAAGCGGGATTTCTAGATCTGAAATGTATCTGTATTTGCTAGATCTGTTTATGGAAGGCTTAGATCTGAAATGAGGCGAACATATGTCTGAAGTAAAAGGGTAAATCTGATTTGAACATCTGATCTGATGAAGTATGCAGCTCTGTAATCATTGAAGATCTATACGCTACTTCGCCGCGGTGGAAGCGCGTATACACGCGGCTTCTCTGAAGTAAAAACGCGTATGCGCAATAAAATATACACTGAGGTATACGCTGGTTTGTGTGGACGGAAGCGCGTATATACGCGACATCAGTGAAGTAAAAGCGCGTATGAAAACTAGGGTTTGCTGAAGACTGTGGTAAGAAATGTCTGATCTATTCTGCTGTGTTACTGCTATCTGTATTCTACAGTGCTGAGTTGTCTGTATCAGTTTGGTTGTATGATTGAGCTTAAAAGTATGGAAAGGGTCCAGTTTGAAAATATGATGAAACGTGGCCTGCAAGTGTTGTTCTATTGAAGTTGTTGGATCCAGTGTGAAAATTGATGAAACGTGGTCCAAGGTGGTGCTGAGGGTTGTAGCCTTCAGTCAGGGGGTTGTAGCTCCCTTCCAGGTGAGGCTGGTAAACGAGATCGGGGGGTCGTAGCTCCCTTCCAGGAGAGGTTGGTAAACGAGTCAGGGGGTTGGAGCTCCCTTCCAGGAGAGGCTGGTAAACGAGCGTAGGTGGGTGCCTACGTGCTGGTCAAGTCTGCGCCAGCACATATGTTGTAAGATGTTTTCTCTATAATAAAATATTGAAGGCTGAGCAACTGCAGCGGTGGTTTTCTCCCGACTTGGGTTTCCACCTAAAAATCCTGGTGTTCATGTGTGATGCTTTGTGTGATGATTTATTCTGTTCTTACTGCACATGTTTACTGCTTATTGAATATCTGATGAATAAATGAAGGAATGATTTAAGTGAAGAATTAATGACATAAATAGATATCTGTGTATACGCAATTTTCGTAAAGGGTATCCGCGTATATACGCAAGTCTCGTTCAGGAAAGTAGCGTATGCGTTTTAGAAGCAAGAAAAAGTGAAAGTTTTGAATATGCAGTAAATACTGATTCACCCCCCCCTCTCAGTATTTTTCCCAACAATGGCAAAGGATAAAACCAGCAGATCAAAACCAACACACTCTCCCCCTTTGACATCAAGGGCAACGGGCAGATCAAAACCAACACACTCTCCCCCTTTTCTCCTCATGTAGAAGAAGCGTTCTGCAGATCTGATGTATACTGAAGTGACCAAGCTCCCCCTGAGTTCATGCTGAATCTTCAAACATATTTTCAATGAAGTACATGACTCTATGAAGTTCCTATCACCAATGACTCATACTTACATCAAATATCCAACCAAGTGGATTTACAAATTTGACTCAGCTACCCAACCAAGTGGGTTTACAAACATGACTCAGCTACCCAACCAAGTGGGTTTACAAATTGACAAGTCCTTACATGACTGAATATTACAATTTACAACATGGGTCTCAACCAGACCTTTTCATCAAAGTACAAATATGAATTTTCATAATTAATACCAAAAAGACCTCAAGAGAGATCATATATCAGAACCACCATAATGCCAGCAATGCATTATACTCAACAAAACTAATGCTCCCCCTGAATCTGTGCAACCAAGCAATCTTTCCAAATGACTAAGGCTCCCCCTTAGTTTGTGCATCCTGAAAACTTCCACCAACAAATCATCAAGGCATCTTCATCAAAACATTAGAAACAGACTTATGAGAACTGGAACACCACCAGAGATACCAAACAGTATCAGAGATACCAAACAGCACTGCAGCTGTGCTGAAGAGAGCTGAACCAACCAAAAATTGTCAGCAATCAGTCATACGCGGTTTTCTGTGCAGGAACTCGCGTATATACGCGACTGTGTTTCAGGAAACCAGCGTATCCCAAGACATCTTCTAAATTTCAACCAGATCTGATTCTTTGTAAGGCAAAGACAGTGTTCAGCTTCTTTCTGAGACATTTGAATGCTTCCCTGGACTACAGATAGATAGAATGGTGTAGTTGTGTCTTCAAGCGTCATCCAATGGTTGTGGCATCAGTGCAATAGTAACCAAGCCTTTAGATTCTTTGCAGCATCAATACAATCTTTCCAAGAGAGATTTTCATATCAGAACAACATCTTCACATAGGTGTCAAGCAATCATCAATGTGGTCCAACATCACCATGATCTTCAAGATTTAACATGAAGTAACATATGTAGGCAAAAGATCTCTCAACCATAGTAACACACTCTGCATGATTTATTTCTGAATCAAATGACATCCAACTCATCCATGTGTGAGTACAAAGGATACTTATCAGCAACCAGGGCTCAAAAACTCATCATAATAAACCATGTACCAAGACATCAACATTTGAGCATGAGTATCACAAAAACCCAAAGAATAAGAAGTCATATTGCCAACAATGCAATCATTAGTCTTCAACCTGCTGCTCCCCCTAAACCAGTGCTCCTTCTTAACTTATGCAATCTGAAACACCTTCAACAGCCAGTAATCAGCAAAAATCTCTGCATGATCTGTCCTTGTCTCTGAAATATAAGACTTTCATCTCACCAATGAATGCTCTTCATCATAAAGCAACCAGGCTTCATCCATAATCTTCAACACAAGAACCCATGTATCATTTCATTATCATAAGTATAACCAGAATGATGCTAACAGTGCAATCATCAGCAGTCATACTGATGCTCCCCCTGGACCTCTGCTTCAGATCTTCAGCTATCAGATAAATTTTCTTATCATCAAAGCATACGCGACTGTGTCTACTGTAACTCACGTGTATACGCGACTTTGTTTCATTTAACCCGCGTATGGAAAGTGAAATATAGAAAATTTCACACCTTCAGCTCCTTCTGCAAATTTACCTTCTGTTCCTGTCTTTTCTTCACACCAGATGCACTGTCAGAAATACATATAAACAGAGTAATCAAATCAACCATGAGAGTCATCATGCATTGCTCCCCTTGTGAGGATACATTACTAGATCTTATAATGTATCTCACATCATTCCTGCAGTCAATCAGAGAAGTAAGCTTCAGAAGCGGATGACTGCAGTAGGGTCAGAATTCCCTACGTTTCTGATTGGTCTTCCTTCTTTTTCCAAATTTGTTTGACCTTCCTAACAGTGTGCTGAGAATTGTCCACTTTATTAGATCTGTTCAACCTGCATTCCTTTTCTACATGCCCATACTTGTTACAAGAATAACATCTCATATGTCCAGAAAAGTAAGCATAAGAATCATAATGAGTATTTCTGATCTTCCTTCTTTTACAATCAGCTGCTCTATGTCCATACTTGTTACATGAAAAACAATATCCCTTGAAGAAACCAAAGTACCTTTCTATGTAGGAACTGTTTGATTGAGGCTGAAATGATCTGCTCCTGCAATTTGCTGCAACATGCCCATATTTATGACATTTGAAACATTCAACATTATTGAATGATTTCCTTTGAGATTTCATCATTGTTGATTGACCTTTTGTTTCTTTCAACTCTTCAGGTTTTGTATTGACTTCCTTTGAATATTTAGCACTTCCTTGTGAACTAGATTCTCCTTTGACAGTTTCATGAAAACCAAGACCAAGTTTGATAGAAGGAGACCTTTGACTACTAAGAATATTATCCAGAATCTTAGTACTATCTTGAAACCTCAAAAGTCTAACCTTTTCTTCTAATTTACCTTTGAGAATATTTACCTCAACCTCCAAGTCTTGACATTGCTTTGTCATGCTTTCTTCTTTCCTTCTTCCATCTTCTACTTGATCCTTTAGATTTAGATTCTCTTCTTTCAACCAATTTCCGTTTACTTCACATGTTTGTTGCAGCTCTTCATTCTTCTTCTTCGATGCTTTGAGATCTTCTTTTAGAGATATGTTTTCTGCTTCAAGTCCTGCATTCTTCTTATTTGATTTATCCAGGTCTTCTTTGAGGAAAATGATTTCTGCTTCAAGTCCTTCCTTTTCAAATGATTGTATAGGTTCCTCACTCTTCTTACTTGATGCTTCAAGTTTTTCTTGTAGAGAGATGATTTCAGCTTCAAGACTTTTATTCTTCCTCTTTGATTTTTCCAGACCTGTTTTTAGAGAACCGTTTTTTGCTTCAAGTCCTTCATTCTTCTTATTTGCTTCTTCAAGTTCTGCTTGCAGAGAGATGATTCCAGCTTGATATCCTTTACTTCGACTGCGTACATCATCGAACATCCTTTTCAGTCTAAATACCAAAGCTTTGGAGGCAGCGTCCTTCTCATTAAATATTCTTTGTTGGTCTTTGATAACCTTCTTTAAATCCACAACATTACTTTCATTATCTACATCATTGCTTGCACAGATAAGATTACAAGGATCACCATCAGATTTATCTTTGTCAACTTCTGCTGTACCGGTTTTCTGAGACATCTCCTTACTTTGAGTATTTTGCTTCTTTGCCATGAGTACTTGTAGAGCTTGGTCAGAATCTTCTTCGGCTTCTTCTAGGTCGATAGCATATTCTTCACTATTATCACCATTCATTGTACAACTAAGATCTTTCAAAGGATGACCCCAATCACTATCTGATTCATCTCCTTTGATTTCTGGTATCCATGTTCTCTGAAATATCTCCTTTCTTCGAGTGGGCTTCTTCTTTTGCTTCTTTCCCATTATGACGGATCTCCTTCAAGCGATCAAGCTTCTGCAGAAGGACCACCCTCTGATACCAATTGTTGGGAAAAATACTGAGAGGGGGGGGTGAATCAGTATTTACTGCATAATCAAATCTTTTTACTTTTTCATTCCTTAAAACCCATACGCTGCTTTCCTTCAGTAAACTAGCGTATATACGCGGATCCCCTTTATGAAACTCGCGTATACACAGAGATCTAGATATGTCATTAAACTTCACTTAAACCATTCCATCATTTATTCATCAGATATTCAATAAGTAGTAAACATGTGCAGTAAGAACAGAATAAACCATCACACAAACCATCACACATGAACACCAGGATTTTTAGGTGGAAACCCAAATCGGGAGAAAACCACCGCTGCAGTTGCTCAGCCTTCAATATTTTATTATAGAGAAAACATCTTACAACATATGCGCTGGCGCAGACTTGACCAGCACGCAGGCACCCACCTGCGCTCGTTTACCAGCCTCTCCTGGAAGGGAGCTACGACCCCCTGACTCGTTTACCAGCCTCTCCTGGAAGGGAGCTACGACCCCCGATCTCGTTTACCAGCCTCTCCTGGAAGGGAGCTACAACCCCCTGACTGAAGGCTACAACCTTCAGCACCACCTTGGACCACGTTTCATCAATTTTCACACTGGATCCAACAACTTCAATAGAACAACACTTGCAGGCCACGTTTCATCATATTTTCAAACTGGACCCTTTCCATACTTTTAAGCTCAATCATACAACCAAACTGATACAGACAACTCAGCACTGTAGAATACAGATAGCAGTAATACAGCAGAATAGATCAGACATTTCTTACCACAGTCTTCAGCAAACCCTAGTTTTCATACGCGCTTTCCTTTCACTTATGTCGCGTATATATGCGCTTCCGTCCACACGAACCAGCGTATACCTCTGTATGTATTTTTTTGCGCATACGCGCTTTATCTTCAGCGAAGATGCGTATATACGCGCTTCCACCGCGACGAAGTAGCGTATAGATCTTCAATCATTATAGAGCAGCATACTTCTTCAGATCAGAGATTCAGTTCAGATTTACCCTTTCACTTCAGACAGATGTTTGCCTAGATGTTCGCCTCATCACAGATCTAAGCCTTTCATAAACAGATCTAGCAAATACAAGTACATTTCAGATCTAGAAATCTCGCTTCATCATTTCTTCATAAGTGCATCATAGATTCAGATCTATCATCAAACCTTTACCCTTTCCATACAGATATACTTCACAGAGAAGTATTCATTCAAGCTCAGACATCTTGCACTCACACTCATGTTTTGCACAATGAATTTCTTCTCCTTATATAGGTTTACCCTTTTACAATACCATGAGCCCCTTTTTCAATACCATGGGCCAAAGCAATACCATGAGCCCAAAACTACCTGGACGGGGTCAATTAGGCAGATCATTACCCAATACAATGGGTCAATACCATGGTGGTTACCCCTGGTTTTGCACTTTTTGAGCGCTTTTGCCCATACGCGACTTGGAACGTTCCTTTCCGCGTGCATACGCGACTTCCCCTAGGAAACTCTGCGTATACAAAGAGACATACTCTTTTCATCATATTTTGAGCACATTCTGAATTCCTTTCTTCATTGCCTTTTGTACACACTGTAGATACATCATATTTTCTTCATCAGGAACAAATTCTATCACGCACAACTTCATCAAGTAAGTTGTCATCATCTTCATCAAGTGGGTTGCCTTTCAAGGACAACACTTAGCATCATATTTTCAAAAAACATCATATCACATCAGATTTACATCATTTACTAAGTCCATCAAGTCAAGAATAACTTCATCAGGTGGATTGCCATCAAGGACAACACATGTCAACAGGTCCATCAAGTCAAGCATAACTTCATCAGGTGGATTTCCATCAAGGAAAACACATGTCAACAGTCAAATGTCTTCATCTTCATTCAGTGGGTTGCCATCAAGGACAACATCCTACATCATATTTCCAACAGTTTGGTTGTCTTTGAAATCTGCAGCAAGTGGAGGCTAGATCTACTCATATCTAGACCATTATAGTGCTCCTTTTCAGTGGGGAAGGCTTCTATCCCATTGGCAAGAGAGTATTGGAACATTGGAGCATAATTTTCAGATATTGGCATGTGGCCAATCATGTTATCAACCCTACAACACAGTATTGCTTCCAGAACTGCGTTATTCCTGTAGTTGTTGTTGCAAGGTATTTTGGCACATCTTTTGGAGGAGTGGTTTTCAAGTGTTGGGGATCTGCCCTTCACCTTTGAGATCCATTGAAGAGGATCATTTTATCGTTCATATCATATCAGATATGAATATTCCTGAATATATGAATATTTCTGCAGATTTGCTAAATACCCCAAGGGGATCTGAAAGAAGAGCCTATCTAGTGTATGGATCTATTATAGATTTAACTTTTCATGCACAGATCTACTCTAGATCTGAAGTGTAATCAACAGTTTTTGTAGCTCATTAAAATAACGTTGTCAAGACTTTTTGCAGTCTTAATACATGGTTGTAGCACCTCTTTTGAGGTATTTTCTTCTATTGGAGACTTCTATTTCCTATTGTACATCTTATGGACCATATTATAGATATATTTTTCTGATGTAAATAGAAATAAATAGTCTCCATATTGGCCTCTTGCTCTTACTTTGATGATCTGTGTTATTTTCCTACATATCTTTCATATAATGTTGCACTCCCTATTTGGGAATACTACAGTGGTATCAGAGCATCATCTTGGCACAACCTATGCATTCTAAGAAGCCAATATGTCTTCTAAAGAATAAGAACCTCTTACTGACAGAGAGAAGAGGTATATAAAGAGAAGACAAAAGAAGAAATTTGATTACACCAATGACAATGAAGACAAGGGTAAAGCCCCTGAATCTGGAAGTGAAGAAGAAGAAAAGGATTTTCCTAAGATCCTTTCGAAAGCCATGCAAGATCTTGCTAGAGAGATCAAAGAGATGAGATTGGAAAAAATCAAAGAATCCCCTAATGGATTTCATCTTGGAGAAATCTCTGGCATGTCTCACCACTGGAATGATCAACCAATGCATCAGCCACAAGTTTCCCAGCGCTCTACCATGCCTACCTTTTTGGCTGTGGGAATGAAGGGTTTCAAGAGCAAGAATCCCTTGAAGAATATTTTGAAGAATATGAGTCTCAAAATTAGAGATTCAAAGATCACTTGATTTTTCAGGAGTTTTGTCACCTCAAGGACAAAAGAAGACCAGGGCATCATCATAGAGGTGGTGGATTCATTCAGAATCATGATCGACATCACTCTATGGGAAGATTATTTTTACCCAACTTTGATGGGTCATCCAAGTGTTTTGCCAAATCATGGTTAGAAAAACTTGGCATCTACTTTCAGTTGAACAAGGTCCTAGAGATGGAGGCTATCAAGATTGCAGTGCTACACTTTGAAGGTGAAGCACATAATTGGTGGTTCCATGGCTTGTCTACATTGGGTCATTCCAATGTGACTACTTATTCAGAGTTCACTAGAAGGCTGGTGGAAAGATTTGATAGAAGAGATCCAGAGGCACCATTCATGAGCCTTGCAAATTTGAAACAATCAAGTAATACAGAGTCTTACATTTCTGAATTTTTAAGATTATATGCTATGGTTCTTGATTTGTCTGTAGAAAGAAGGGTGTACATGTTCATTTATGGCTTATATGAACCTCTTCATGGGTTGGTTAAATATACCAAGCCCACTACCCTACATGATGCTATTGAAAGGGCTAGAGACCTTCAAGATGCGTTGCTAAAAGAAAAGGAAAACTTTCAACATAAGCCCTCTTTTCCTTCAAAGGGAAAGGAATAAAAAGTTTCTCCTTCCAAGGAGAGCTCATAGAAGAAGCCTCTTGATGATGAATTCTGTATAGATCTAAGAAAGAGGAAGCTATGCTTCACTTGTCAAGAATCATGGGCACCTGGACATAGATGTGCTATTGGAAAATCACATTACATAGAGGTCTTCTTAGATGTTGAGGAGGAAGAAGAAGATGAACAAAGAAGAGGTCACATTTTTGACACTGCAGGAGGAGAGACAACACCATCAGGAGATGGGGATGGAGCATTTTCTCCTACTAGAGGGGCTCTTGCATCTTTGAGAGGAGTACCTAAGTACTTGACCTTAAGATTTCAAGGTTCTGTCTTGAATCAAAGGGTCTTTGTTTTTATTGATAGTGGGGCAACCCACAATTTCGTTGATGCCCATCTAGTGCAAAGGAGGGCAATACCCACTGATACTTTTGAGGGATTCTCTGTTTTGGTCCCAGGAGATAGAACAATGCAATACATGCATTATGTCCCATCACTTTCAGTCACCATGGGGACTTATACATTGGTTGATCACTTCTTTGTGGTTGACATACCTTACACCAATGTGATTTTGGGTGTTCAATCGCTGATTACATTGGGAAAATTCACCACTAATTGGGAGGTTTTGCAAATGGAATGGGTGGAAAATAAGAGTGGTGAAACTCAAATGATCAAAGGCATGCATACATATCCCTTACATACCACTTCCACACAAAGAACATAGATGGATTTGCACAGTGGAAGCAAGGACCTTACAGTCCCATCTATCATGCTCATGAGATTACTGCATGGGACACTCTTATCTAGTGGAAAACCACCTGGGAGGCCACCTGATTCAGTTTTTGTGGGAGATATCTCAACACATGATGCTCCAAATCTAGATCTAGGAGGGATGGGAGCATTGGAAGAAAATAATACAGCGTTGGGAGTCTTGGGTAGGCTCAAGGAAGAGGGAGATATTTTTCCCTTATCATCATCACCCACTCTCATTTTTTATTTTGCGTTGTGGGAGGAGAAGAATGGAAGGAATGACCTTCCAACCTATACCTTTGGCATGGGAGATGTCAAGGAGGAGAGCAGAAACATGACATAAATTTCTATTAATGCATCATCAATGCTGTCATTGTTGGGCATTTTAGATCCATATTGGAAATCCCAACTGTTGGTGGATTATTCCAAGGATCTTCACACTTGTATGATATTGGATGACCAACTGCATGAAGAGGACTATTTATACCAAGAAGGATTAATCTATCATCATGGTAGGATCTTCTTGTCTAGAGCCTCCAAGCTCAAGAAGAAGTTGCTACAAAGAGCTTATGATGAGTTCTGTTTCAGCCACATATATTCCATGAATATCTAAAACATCATCATGAGGAGCTTTGATTAGGAAGGCTTTGAAGGAGAACTACATCGGAATTTTCAAGAATGCATGAACCATGTGGAGTTAGGATAGCAACATGACTCTATGAAATATTTATTTCAACCATCTCTTCCTTCTTTTGGGAGAGGAGATAGATCTATGCACCACTCCATCTGTATAAGGAGGACTGTTGGTGAAGAACATGCTCATGTAAAACATGTTTTATTTTCTGAATGTATGCATTCTTTCACAAATTTTATGAAGGCCATGACTCTAAGGAGGAGTATTTTATTTTATGAACTTCATGGCCAACCTTGGGCCACAAAAATTTCTGAACTTGGCCACTCCCTTGAAGGACAAAGGGATATTTTGTTTCATGACAGGTGCATTCCTAAGGCACCAAATATATCTCACACTTTCAGCCATAGTGAGATAACATGGGCAGCAATTAAGTGGTGGGGAAACAACTTACCACATCTAGATCTGATGTAGGTAGGATGCACTGCACTGGTTCCACATGTGGGACTATGACCCACCTCCTTATGCACAAATTTTTGTTTGTATGTATATTGTTTTGATCCAATACATTGATGATGTACTTGTGATTTTTATGGGAATGTATGGAGGGAGGATGGGAGTTATGTATCTCCCCTATGGGATGGAGGTTCTCTATGTATCTTATGCTACATGTTTCAGGGAGGACATTGGGCAAGATATGTTTGTTTCATTTGAGCTATTGTCTCCTTATGGGATGCACTATTTACATCTCATAAGAACTTTGGAGGAACAATTCATGGAGGGTTGGATTGGTGAACATTTAGCTTATGGAGAAAGCTTATCATATGATGATGTCACCAATGGAGGAGGAGAAGAGTTGCAGCACTCACCTTATCAGTTGCTTGAGGACAAGCAACATTTGGGAGGGGAGGACTGTAATATTCTCAATTAGCCATGAGTTAATGGGAATATTCATTTTTGTTTTACTTTTTTGTTTCATGAATAAAAATGTAAAGGAGGTTCATAAAACCCCTAAACAGTAAATAAATCAAGGCCAAATGTGAAAAAGGATAAATCTTGGCTATGTAAGAAAGCACCCTTAGGTGTGAAAGGGGCTGGATATTTTTATTGGGTCAACCATGACCAAATATAAAGCGATGTCTTGGAGGAGTGGCCATCAATGAGGCATAGCACAGTTTTAGATGGAGATGGCTTGTGTGAAAGGAGATATTTCATTGAAGGTGGTTTAGGGTTTACAAGATCTCAACTTATATAAGGAAGAGGATGGCAGCATGAAGAGGTTGTTGAATGATATTTTTTTGAGATTGCAACAAGATGATGAGCTTAGTGGAAAGGAGTCACCTTCACTAAGTGGGCTCGCAGGCTATTTTTGGCGCAAAGTCTATTTTTAGACTATGTATATTTGTAGACATATGGATAATGTTCTATGAGTTGCAGGATGCTATTTGTGGATGTTTGGTCAAGTTGGAAAAAATATATGGACTTCTATTTTTAGACATATTGGGCGGAATCTATTTTTAGATTGCCATTCTAAAAATAGATATGTCGAATATTATTAGCTCTTAATAATATTTAGACTCTAAACATTATCTTATTCTCTTGGAGCACTTCATTTAAGTGCACAGATGTGGCATAGGAGCTGACAGAAGGAATTACGCTATTCCTGAGGGTTATGTGGAGCTATTGCATGAAGAATTCAGTTAGAACTCATGTGACAGAGTTTGGTGGAGTTGATTGAGGAAGTTAGTGGAGTTGTATTCAGTTTAACTAATCTAAACATAGTTGAGATATTTGTATTCAGTTTAAATAATTGATAAAATTAGTGAGAGTGGTGTGAATTAATTATTAATTAATTCACTAATTATATACTCATTAATCAACTAAAGAATACATCAGTTAACTTCAGTGCATGAACAGTTTCAGTGGAGACTAGTGCAGGAATAGGTGAAAGAGCAGGTTAACTATCAGTTGTGACTATACTGTTGATATTTGCAACACACAGATAGGTGGAGTAAGCCCATGAGGATTGCGTAGTTCAGGCCAGGTGGTTATCTATTTAATGAAGCCATCCCATAGATTTGAAAACGCAATAGAGGCTGGCTATCAAGTGGCAAAATATTGGAGCATGTGTTTTGCTAGATCTAGCTTGATAGTGTGTAGCAATTGAGGGTGTGCATGAGAGCTTGTGAGGAGATTTGTACTATGATTGTTACATGATCTCCATGAAATATAATATACAGATAGTTGGGGTTTTCAGCTTTAAGCTTTCCCATTAAATACTGTGTTCATATGTGTGATTGTTTGTGGTTTTAATGTATGCATGCAATTGATTTTATTTCCGCATGTGATGATCAATGGTAGAAGAGATTATGTATTATGCATGAAGCTAAAACAGTGTGTGATCAGGAGAATCTCAGTGAATAATATATCAGTTATTCAAAATTTCTACATGGTATCAGAGCGTTATTGATCATTGAAGCAATTGCAAAACATTGAAGCGGTTGAGTTTTGTGCTGGTGGAATTCGACTTTGCAGTAATGTTTTCTTGGTGTCGAAGTTGAAATGTCTTTCAACGGATTGTGATTGGAGTATGCCCTTGAGAGAAGCTCGAATTATATTGCATGGAAGGAAATGATGGAGGTGGTGCTAGATGACAATGGGTTGAAGGAGTTCATAGATGTTGAAGTCCCAAAGCCTACTTCTACTGATGCTGCCGTACTTGACGCATGGCAAAAGAAGACAGCAAAGTGTCGAAGGATTCTGATGGAGGGTGTGAAGGATCACATAGTGTCCAGCCTTCATGGTAAGTATTATCCATTCTTGATGTGGAAATCATTGACAGATTTATTCCAAAGCAAGAGTGACCAGAGGAAGTTGGCGCTCAAGGATAGACTCAGAAACATAAAGATGGAGAAAGGCGACAGTATGCCCAAGTACCTCACGAAGTTCATCCAATGCAGGGATGAGCTGGGAAGTGTGGGGGTGACTGTTGATGATGAGGACTTGGTGAGATTGGCTCTCCTTGGGCTTCCGAAGAGTTGGCATTCCTATCAGGACTCTGTCAATGGTCGGGAGAAATTGCCAGGATGGGAGCGACTTTGGTCGGATCTTGTGCAAGAGGAGATAAGGCGAAGTACCAGGGACAGATCTTCATCAAAGAAATTTGATGAAGAGAATTGCACTTTGGCTGCCAAAGAAAATAAGGGGAAGAGAAAGAAATCTTCTTAACTGGGTGCGAAAGGGGCATAGGACATGTCCATGGTGAAGTGCTTTCACCGTCACCAAATATAACATTACTACCACAAATTGTCCACAAGAAGAAAATAAGCAGGTTACTGAACTACACCGAGAGGCCTTAGCCTCGTAGTTTGAGCTGGATTTTTTGTTGATCACATGCTTGGTCTCAAGTGTGATGGGTTCAGTGTGGTTTCTTGACACTGGTGTGTCTTTTCACATGACAGGAGATTGAGATTTGTTTACCGATCTGGATGAGAAAGATCTTAGAGTGCACATTGATATGGGTGATGATGGTAGATACAGTGCGACCGGTATCGGTACCATTTCCTTTGAGAGGGAGTCTGGTAAACCCTTCGCATTGAAGGAAGTGATGCATGTTCCAGATTGAAGAAGAATCTATCTCCGTGGCGATGTTACAAGACAAGGGATATGATGTTGTCTCTTTAGCGAGGGAAAGGCTTTCCCGCGCAAAGAAGGCAACCGGTGAGAGCCGAGGGTAGGTGTCTGAAAAGAAAGAACCTTATCAATTGCGAGATGGTCGCGTAGAAATGGCAAAAGGCAAAAAGGAGTGGTGAGTCGATGATGGCGGTTGTGGCACCGGAGATTGGGCTACCTTCACCATGGAGCTTTGAAGATACTGCAGCAGATTTCTACTGGGCTTCCTAAGGGTACTCTTGTGCAGTCAGATCAGTGCAAGGGATGTACCTTGGGAAAATTTGTGAAAGCCACCTTTCACGAGAAGGATAGTCGCGCCACGACGATCCCTGAGAGAATTCACACAGACGTGTGTGGACCTTTCTCAGTAGCTTCGACAGCAAAGCACAGGTATTATGTGATATTTGTTGATGATTTTTCTCATAAGTGCTGGATCTTCTTCATGCAGAAGAAGAGTGAGACATACTCAAATTTCTGTGAGTTCAAGGCACTGGTTGAGAAAGAATCGGGGAAGTAGGTGAAGGCTCTAAGGAGTGACAATGGTGGTGAATTCATCTCTGGCGAATTCAAGGACTTTTGTAGCGCAGAAGAAATTCGAAGAGAGCTCATAGCACCTCATAACCCACAACAGAACGGGGTTGCTAAGCGGAAGAAAAGAACGATCGTGGGTGTTGCACGGGTGATGTTGCATGATTAGGGCCTACCCATTCACTTGTGGGTGGAGGCATGCAATACTGCAGTATATGTGCAGAACCGTTGTCCTCACAAGATACTTGGCATGAGTACACCCGAGGAGGCATTTTCTGGTAAGAGGCCTGATATTTCCCATCTGAGGATTTTTGGTTCACCTGTTTACATTCATGTGACGAAGGATGCCAGGAAGAAGCTAGAGCCGACTACGGAGATTTGGATATTTGTGGGGTACACTGATACGCCCCACAACTATCATTTGTATTTTCCAGACAGTTGCAAGACTATTGTGTGACGGGATATAAAATTTCAGGAGGAGAAAGCCATGAAGTGTTCGCTTGAGAGGGAGCCACACTTGCATGCAGATGAGGAGCTATTAGTTCCTAAGGATGAGTCTCAGGATTTGGATCAGCCACAAGATGACGTTCATGGAGTGGAAGAGACCAGTGAGGAAGCGACAACCATTAGAGGGCAGAAGCGCACTACAGAAGTTGAGCGACTGGCTCAAGATGCAGAGAAGGTTGTAGGAGCACCTACATCACAGCGCAGACAGAGACAGTCACTTGATCAGTACACTGGATACATGGCTCTTGTGAGCAAGTGTAACGTGACAGAGCCATCCTCTTTCGAGGAAGTTGTGGAGGACCCCGCATGGGTAGATGCCATGGTGGAAGAGTATGATTCAATTGTCAGAAACAGTGCATGGGAGATTGTCCCGAGACCGGAAGGGAAATCAGTGGTGGGTTTGAGATGGATATACAAAGTGAAGCAGGCAGCTAACGGGAGTGTGGAGAAGTACAAGGCAATATTTGTTGCCTGAGGCTTTTCACAGATTGAGGGGATTGATTATGAGGAGACCTTTGCACATGTTGCAAGGTATTCTTCCATACGGACGATTCTTGCTCTCTCAGCTCAGATGGGGTGGAAAATTCATCAGATGGATGTGAAGATTGCGTTCCTCAACAGAGTCATTGAGGAGGAGGTGTACATAGAGCAGCCCGAAGGTTTTGAGATCTTCAGCAGCGAGTCGCATGTGTGCAGGCTCAAGAGAGCATTGTATGGGTTGAAAGAAGCACCTCGTGCTTGGTACACATGGATAGAGAGTTATTTCACTATACTTGGATTCTCCAAGAGTGAGGCAGATCCTAACCTATACCAGATTGTGGTGGAGGGTAAGTTGTTGATCATTGTACTTTATGTAGATGATTTGATTTTGACAGGTGATGAGCTGTTGATACACTCATGCAAGGCTGATATCGCAAAAGAGTTTGAGATGAAGGACTTGGGCCTCCTTCATTATTTCCTAGGATTGGAAATTTGGAAGCGCAGTGGTGGACTATTTTTTTCTCAGGGTAAGTATGCCCAGGAGATACTGGAGAAGTTCAACATGCATGGCTTCAAGCCTATTGATACTCCTCTTCTTGGTGGTTGGAGGAAGGAGGATTCTACTTCAACAGAGGTAGTGGATGCCACTATTTATCGACAGTTGGTGGGGTCGCTTATGTATCTGGTCAATACACGACCCGGCATATGCTATGATGTTAACGAGCTTTCACAAGCTATGGTTAAGCCTACCAAGATATTTTGGAAGGCAGGGAAGCATGTATTGAGATATCTCAGAGGCACATTGGGATATGGATTGTGGTACAGACAGCCGGATGAGGTGAAGCTATGTGGCTTCACGGATGCAGATTGGGCAGGGAACCCAACGGACAGAAAGAGCACATCTGGAGGGATTTTCAGTATCGGGTCGACAACAGTTTCTTGGTACATTAGGAAGCAGAGATCCGTGGCACTCATTTCAACAGAGGCCGAGTATATGGCAGCGAGTTTGGCTGCATGCGAGGCTATATGGATGAGGAAGATCCTGGTCAGGTTGTTCAGTTCACACTTGGATCCTACTGTGATTTATTGTGATATCAGAGTTGCATCAAACTCTCGGTTAATCCATTATTTTATGATAGATCTAAACACATTAACATCCGGTATCATCATATCATAGATTGTGTGCAGCGGAAGGTCATGTTACTTTCATACATTCCTACGGAGGATCAGGATGCTGATATCTTGATGAAGGCGCTCACCAGGAGAAAATTTGAATACCACAGGGGCAGAATAGAGGTTTCAGATAATCCATATCTTGTTGAGAGGGAGTGTTGAGATTGCAACAAGATGATGAGCTTAGTGGAAAGGAGTCACCTTCACTAAGTGGGCCTACAGGCTATTTTTAAGTAGCATATTTTTAGACTATGTCTATTTTTAGACATGTCGATCATATTCTATGAGTTGCAGGATGCTATTTTTGGATGGTTGGTCAAGTTGGAAAAATATATGGACTTCTATTTTTAGACATATTCGGCAAAATCTATTTTTAGATTGCTAGTCTAAAAATAGATATGTCGAATATTATTAGCTCTTAATAATATTTGGACTATAAACATTATCTTATTCTCTTGGAGCACTTTAGTTAAGTGCACAGATGTGGTATTAGAGGACGTGGCGAAGGAATTATGATATTCCTAAGGGTTATGTGGAGCCATTGCATGGATACATCAAAGAACTCATGTGACAGAGTTTGGTGGAGTTGATTGTGGAAGTTAGTGGAGTTGTATTCAGTTTAACTAATCTAAACATAGTTGAGCTATTTGTATTTAGTTTAACTAATTTATACAATTAGTGAGAGTGGTGTGAATTAATTATTAATTAATTCACTAATTACAAAATCATTAATCAACTAAAGAATGAATCAGTTAACTTCAGTGCATGGACAGTTTCAGTGGAGACCAGTGCAGAAATAAGTGAAAGAGCAGGTTAACTATCAGTTGTGACTATATTGTTTCTATTTGCAACACACAGATAGGTGGAGAAGCCCATGAGGATTGCGCATTACAAGCCAAGTGGTTTATCTATTTAATTAAGCCATCCCATAGCATTGAAAATGCAACAGAGGCTGGGTATTAAATGGAAAAAGATTGGAGCATGTGTTTTTCTAGATCTAGCTTGATAGTGTGTAGCAATTGAGGGTGTGCATGAGAGCTTGTGAGGAGATTTTGTACTATGATTTTTACATGATCTCCATGACATATAATATACAAATAGTTGGGGTTTTCAGCTTTAAGCTTTCCCA